>CM057337.1:634112998-635330432 GCA_030015575.1 Agapanthus africanus
GATATAGCGGAGATAGATCATCTATTTCTGATGTGACAATCATAGGTTTGACTTCATCAGAATAGGGGATGGATCTGTTAGGAAGGTAGTAGGGTGTGATGTCCTGGTATATGGATGACATACACAGAGTAGGAAGTGAAATTCCTATACTACGATCGGTTATATTTTGGTTGTCACACAGTGGTTTCTCCACATAGGATATAGATATAATATCAGACATTCTGGTTACTAGATCTATGGTTTTAGATCTAGATTTGGGTAGTTTCCCAATTTGGATACTTAGACGGTATTCTAAAGGTATTTTAGAATGGACGACTCCTGGCACGGTAGTGTACCTGCAGGTGATGGAGTCACCCTCTCTAAAGGTGTCTTACAGACTAAAGGGGAGAGGGATGTGCATGATTAGCAGATCACTTGCTTAGGCAATTGAGTCAATCATGAGATATCAAGTACCACACCAGATGTTGTTTTTGCATGAGATGAAATAAGTTGATATTAATCCTATCCTGGAGAAAAGTTCGGAAGCAGTTTTAGAACATAAGTGGATGTTCTAGGGATATGATAACGACAGCCTCTATCGGGGGACGGTTATCATTCCAGGATTCCAAGGTGACCTGGATGACAGAGTGACTGTCAGAGTTATAGTTTTCCCTCTGACGAGGGGCAGTATTTTGGACAGGTGGTCCAAGAGGATATTGAGGGAGGTATGGCACAGGATACTGATTAAGTTCAGTTGACGATACAGTCTAAGAAGTTTGGATTTAGAGTTCATTTATGAGCTAGGTCCCATCAGATATCCAGACATATTCTAAGACAGGTATTGCTCATTTCGGGAGATGGCTTTCTCCGCGAACTTGAGATAAAGAGAGACATAGAAAGAAACATCAGAGCGGATCCACTCACTGAGACTATTCCTCGAACGCAATAGTTTCACAAACGGGCTTTGTGAGACTGATTAGTAGAGGAGTTGGATGTTTGGTATCACACAGGTTGTGAGTACGCGACATCGCAATAATTAGCCTTGAGTGCAAGTGGGAGATTGTTGCATATAGTGCCCTCAAAGTCAATTATTGGATCGCAGGCACGTGATTGCAATGATTGAGGGAGGACCTATACCGGTAGGACAGTCTTACTCGAGAGCTTTGTATACTATCTGGTTTGTCTTTATCATCGTGTACATGCTTTAGGTGACATTTTAGTTCACTATTACACGTTGATAGTGAATAGTATGCTTGCATGGTTTGTCTTTATCATCGTGTACTGCTTTAGGTGACCTTACAGGTCGCTATTACACGTTGATAGAGCCCTTAGGATTCTTGCTTGACTGCCAGTAGTATGATGGCGATCATATACGTGGGAGCTGGGGTCTATAAGCACATCCTTAAATGGTCCCTTGTCGTGGGAGTTTTCGAGACATGGCATCGATACTCCAGAGTTGACTAGTGTATACATTCGAGACCCCGACGAGGGGCGGTGGCCGGTTTCACAAGCCATTGGTGTCAGTTGGTTCACCTAAGATGTATACAGGTGCTCATTGGGTTATGAGTACACCGGACAGGACTCGCCGGGAACATGCTAGTTGGTATTATACCTGACATCAGATAGCAGTTCCCTGGTGACATGTGTACAGGTTAGTTCATCGACCTGAGATCGTCATTTGTCTCGTGTGAGTTCCCACTGTACTTTGATTACTACCCTACCACGGCTCAAAGGAGTCGTGCAAACATGTTTTAGTTGGGTACAGTCCCGAGCCACATGGTGGCAGTGAGCGGATCGGCAGGGGTTTTGTCTCTCCCGGTATTGGGGGTGAGATCGCGCTGTGTCTAGGAGAGCCATTACACGAAGTCCTTGACCAAGGCAGGAGATTTACTGGTAGGTATTTCAGTAATATCTCAGGGTGTTCTGGGCTATACTCCGACACGACTTGTACCGCTTTTGGGGGTCTGACTTTTACCAACCCCTTAGGCCCGCAATGCGATACTCATAAACGAACGGACCGGACTGTACGGATATTGTCACTGACAGGCTCAGTAGGGTATCAGGATGAGTTCGCTCATCGACCTCCCTTTTGGTCAATACCTGATAGCCCGTTACGTACAGCTAGTACCACTGACGTGCTAGTGGTTAAATCCATAGCCAAAGTATTGACGAGTCTTTAGAGTCCCCCACAGACAGTTTCTCAAGTTTCGGGAGAAACGATATAGACGCCGTATGATATATGGAAGGGTCCGATCATATACGTGCAGTAGTGCACGGATCATGATCGGGCGGATCATACTAGTGGGCTTTGGTTTAAGCCGGATCCTAGTATTAGATTTGTTGGATTACTTTAGTCTCATCACATTCGCATTCGGTCGGAATGCGGATGCAGGTATGTATATACAGGTGAGGGGTATCCTTGTGATCCGTCACGAGTTTACTGTAGATGTTGCCGTATCTTTTTGTTGTGGCAAACATTTGGATTAATGTTTGCATATGGAAATAATGAGCTAGAATTCATCATGAGATGCATTAAATGTGACATGGACATATATAGTGACTCATGGTCTCTTTTATTGTGTAAATGTCACATTAGTGTTTGATTTGTGGGTTGATTTGATGAGAGGAGAGAGAGGGGCAACCAAGGGTGAGGTTGGCTCTTGTGTTATTCTCTTCTTGCTCTCATTTTATCATACAACAACAAAAAGAAAAAGAAACCTCTTCTTCTTCTTCTTCCTCTAGCTCATTATCTCCATTAATGGAAACACCTTTAACCTCCATCCAAATCAATGGATGCAAGAGACAAAGTGATCACAAACATTCTCTACATCACCTTGGACACGTCGGCTAGTACACTTCGTGCCCGAGTTGCTTCGGATGAAGCGGGAGCCCGTAAAAAGAATCGTAGATGTGGTGCCCTTTCCGACGAAGAGATCGAGACCGGAGTTGCCGCGAGGAGCTTGGGATGGTGGCCAAAGACCGAAGGACACGGATCAATCGGTATAGCCTTTCTATCCCTTCTCTAGATTGCTAGTTGTAGGTTAATGGTTTGATTCGGGAAAAAGTATACGATAGCGCCAGTTTCAAGTTAAGAAAAAGTTTTTGTTTCCGCATTTTGGCCTCGGACAGACGGCCGGGGCGCTACCGTACACTTACACGAGCAACGACTACTAGATGGGGATGGTCGAGCGAATGTCGGGCTCGACTGCCTCTGGGAGGACTTTGGGTCCTTAGCGTTGGAGGGGCTGTAAGAAGCCCACTAAGGGTGACCGGGCAGTGAAGCTGCACGTCTGTCTCTTGGTGAGGGCTTTGATCTCTGGCGTCATGGGTAGGGAGCTACCAGCCGGAGATGACCGAGCAGGGTAGCTGCTCGGTTACCTCTTGCGAGGGCTTTGATCCTTAGCGTTGGAGGGGCTATAAGAAGCCCACTAAGGATGACCGGGCAGTGAAGCTGCGCGGTTGCCTCTTGGCGAGGGTTTTGATCACTGGCGTCATGGGTAGGCAACTACCAGCCTGGGATGACCGAGTGGGGCAGCCGCTCGGATGCCTCTTGCGAGGGCTTCGATCCCTGGCGTCGTAGGTAGGGAGCTACCAGCCGGAGATGACCGAGCAGGGTAGCTGCTCGGTTGCCTCTTGCGAGGGCTTTGATCCTTCACGACGGGGACCGAGCAGGGTTACTGCCCAGTGCTTCTTGGCGAGGACTTTGATCCCTGTCGGTTGTGGTAGGAAGTTACCAGCCGGGGATAGCCGAGCAAGGACTCGATTGCCTCCGGGAGGACTTTGGTCCTTAGCACGGGAGGGGCTGTAAGAAGCCTACCAAGGACCCTTGGCCGGGCAGGGTTACTGTCTAGTGCCTCTTGGCGAGGGCTTTTGTCCTGAAGGATAGCCGAGCGAGGGATCCTCGGGCTCGACTACCTCTGGGAGGGCTTTTGATCCCTGTCGGTCGTGGTAGGAAGCTACCGACCGGGGATAGCCGAGCAGGGTAGCTGTTGAGCTGCCTTTAAGGAGGGCTTGGATTCTTAGCGTTGGAGGGGCCGTATGAGGCCTGCTAAGGATATCCGGGTAGTGAAGCAGCGCGGTTGTCTCTTGGCGAGGGCTTTGATCCCTGGCGTTGTGAATAGGGAAGCTACCGGCCAGGGATAGCCGAGCAGTGAAGCCGCTCGACTACCTCCGCGGAGGACTTTGATCCTTAGCGTTGGAGGGGTCGTATGAGGCCTACTAAGAATGTCCGGGCAGTGAAGCTGCGCAGTTGCCTCGTGGCGAGGGCTTTTGACCCCTGGCGTTGCGAGTAGGGAAGCTATCGGCCAGGGATGACCGAGCAAAGTAGCTGCTCGGCTGATTCTTCATGAGGTTTCGCTCGACCATCTAGTTGCAGGTGTGGGGAACACGGACGGTTGCGGCGGTCGTGCGCGTAGCATGCGCATTGAATGTGGGGGGAGGCGAAGCGCTAGGGTCGCGTCGTTTTGATTCCGCCAGAGAAGGCTCGATGATCGCCGCGTGGCGGCGACATTTTAGGCGAAAGCAGGCGGCTGTTGAGTTCCGTTGAGGCGCAGTGGGCTATATAAGGCTAAAGGAGCACCGGTACTTCCTTTCCTCACAAACAGATCGTTGAGAATGCAGGACTTCCCCTTTACCATCCCCAAAATCATCCACTTTGAAGACGTATACCCCTATGACCAGAACTGCACCGAGGACACGGTGCAGTTGGTCTATGGGAGCATCGAAGACCACTTCGGCCGGTTGCTCCCCAGGCGCTCCTCCATGCTGCAGCTGCTGATGTACTCCATCTGGAGGGCGTCGCCGGGGCTTTACAACCCCTTGTCCGAGCAGCTCTACGACGAGGCCGTGGGCAAGCTGCGGTCTCTTAGGCGCTTCGGCCTGATCTTCGCGAGTAGGCTGGCACGCTCAGTGGAGCTCGTCCGTGAGTGCTACGAACTGAGGCTCGGGGTCAACGTGCGCGGGGGGAATCGAGGGCTGAGGTTAGACTCGCGAGACCTCGGCTGGCGGAGATCTTCACCGAGTACCATGAGCAGTTCTCTCTGCACCCCTTTCCACCACTGTTGTAATTTTCTTTTTCTTTTTGTATGTATGGCTGAGGAGCCCATAACACCCTTTTGGAATAAATGAGACCTTTCCTTTTTCACAATGTTCCTTCGATCTTTATTAAATTAACAACAGACCCTAGGAAGAGTTTACATTGCCCCAAAAGAAAAGTACATGCTAGTAGATGACCTTATTAGCGTGGCCCGAGCTCCCCGGAGGCTTGTTAGTCTCCATGCTCGACACCGGGTATGAGGCTCCCTGAGCGCCGGACTGGTCATCTACCGAAACGAGTATGATCTGGCCGATGGTCAGCTCGGCGGGAGGGGGACGCTGCTCCTGCTCACGGTCGGCCTGCTGTTTGTCCCTCAAGTAGACGGCGAGGTGCCCCGATCGGATAAGCTTCTCGATGTAATCCCGGAGTTGCTTACAATCCTCCGTGGCGTGGCCAGCATCCGGTGGAAGGCGCAGTAAAGGCCCCGGGTTCTCTTCGAGGCCTGACGCGGGATTGGAGGGAACTTGAAAAACCCCTCGCCCTGGGCCTCCTCTAGCAAGACTGCGAGAGAGACGTTGAGCGGGGTGTACTCCTGGAACTTCGGGTGATAGGGTTGCTGACGCTCCGACCTCTCTTCCCGAGCCCTCTTCTTCTGGTCGGACCATTCTGCTCGGGGGAGGTTCGCGTTCACATCGGACTCCAGCTGAACCTCGCGCTCAGTCCACGCCTGACCTCAGCCATGGTCTTAGGCTGTGCCAACGCAAAGAAGCACAACCACTCCTTGTACCTAAGACCAGATCTGAGCGCCGTGATGACGGTCTCGTCCCAGTGCTCGGGGACCTCTAGGAGGGCGTTGTAGAAGCGGGTGATGTAATCCTTGAATGTCTCCTTGTCCCCGCTCTTAATTGTGAAGAGATAGTCGACCGTGCGCTTCTACCGACGGTTCCCAATGAAGTGGCCGAGGAACTGAGTAGCCAGCTCGTCAAAGGTCGAGATTGAGCGAGGCTCGAGTCCTCGGAACCAGTCTCGACCAGAGCAGATGAGGGTGGCTGGGAAGGCCCTGCACTGGGCGGCGTCGGAATGGTCTTGGAAGCTCATCCCCGCGGTGAAAGCATCTAAATGGTCTTTCAGGTCGGTTTTCCCGTCGAACAGAGAGACCTTCGGGGGCTTGTTGCGCGAACAGACGTGGACGGCAAGCAGTCTCTCGGTAAACGGTTTGGTGAGCGAGTCGGCGGCGTACCTAGCCCCGTCACCCGAGAGGTGACGTTCCCTTCGCATGCCCTTGATCTTCTTTTCGAGGGCATCGAGTCGGCCGTGGTACCCTGAGGATTCGGTGCCTTATGATCCATGGCCTCTGCTGTAGGAAACCTGTTTCTGGGCGTGGCCCCGGTTCCTTTTGATAAGGTTCCTCAGATCCCCGGGCGAGGTGGCCCTCGAGCTGTCGTGGCGAGCCCCTTCTGTGCGACCCCGTCGGGGGAGGGGGTGTCGATCATGCCGGTGGATAGGCGAGGTGACCGACATCTCCTCGGAGGGGGGGGTAAGGGTCGTGAGGAGGCTCGAGGCGAGGCACTCTGGCGGCGGATCCCGGTGTGGAGCCGTGGGGCACCCAGCGGGCCTCTGGGAGTATTTTCTTGTGAGATATATGGCCAGGGGTCGTAACCTGCCAGTGGTCAGCCGTGCCGACAAAAGCAGAGCCTTCTGGAGGCGGAGGAGCGGCGATTTAGGGCCCTGGCCCGGCCGTTTGGACGCGGATGAGCGCCTCCACGAGGGACTGTAGCCGATCTATTTGGCTGGCAAGGGCGTTGATGATGGTCGCCGGGGGAGGTTCATCCGCGCCTCTGGTCAGGAGGAGGCGGTGGCTGGTACCAGGATCTTCAGGGTGGTCGCTTACCATGTGGATGGAGAGCGGAATGCCAACTTTGTTTTTCGTGGAGTTTCCGTCCCCATAGACGGCGCCAACTGATGGAGGTCATTTTCGGGTCTCCTTCAGATACTGTCTTCCGTCGATCTCCCGGTGGATATTGGAGGTGATCTCCTGTTGCGTGTGGGTTTCAATGGGTTTTGAGGTGTTTAGTGCCGAGTACCTGCAAAGAAGTCCCGAGATGGTTTGGTACCATCGAGGACCCTCCGACGATCAAGTTAGCACGAGATCCGAGCAGAGTAACGGCTAAGTGGAATAAAAAATGGCTTACTTGACCCCTCTGTGATGGGGGTTTATATAGTGGCGGCAGCACGCAGCAACAGGCACGAGAATCTCGCTGGCAGTTACGCTCCCGACGTCACGCCCGCGTAAAGAGCGGATCGCCCATTAATGGGGATCGTGATGGCGTGGAACGTGGGATGTTGCTGGCGGAGAATCTGCGCATGGCGAGATTTGCAGAGCGGCAGTTACGCCTGTGAGTGGTGGAGTTGGTCGGTCGGAGGACCAAGGAAGATGGTCTCGGCTGGGAACCTCGGGAACGAGCGAGAGGGCCGAGAAGTCTTGGTCCTGTGGCAGCTCGGGGTGAGCTGAGAGGCCGAGGAGGCCAATTTGCAGGGGGCTCTAAGGAGAGCCAGCTTGTGCTTGCAGGTCGGGTAGGTGGCATGGTCGGCCCCTGTGGGCCCTTTCTTTTAAGTTCTGGGACACGTCATCTGCAACATGTCCTGATCTTGAAGATCGTCAATATTGAGCATCATCAGCAATCTTAGCAAATAGATACACAAAGAGCTGAAAAATCGGGCACATAAGTACTTAAAATTTATGATTTATAATATGTAATGTCTGACGCTGTTAGAATACTCCTTTTGAAATTCCCAACTGTGTGTGTCCCATATGAGTTCTTTTTTGAAATTTTTGTTCTTGACTAATAAGTAAAAAATTTAACATTACGTTAGATGGAAGGTAAAAGTGTGTTTACACTTCTATCAATAACAATGTTAGTTACCGTACCACAAAACATAAATTTAGGTACTTGTTCGGCAGTTTTAAACTTTGGATATTTAAAGCAATAAAACTTTGGGTATTTTTTGCATGAAATTTACACTTATGTTTTATTTATAAATTAAGTCTTTACAAGATTGGGTGTTACAAATATTGAAAAGACATAAAAATGTCATTTTCTTTAATTATTGGAAATTTTTCCTGTAAAAAGTTGGGGCTTTTATTTTTTTAGTTAAAATAGCACGCGCGTGTGTAAGATTTAAAAGATTAAGCGGATATAGAATTTAGAAAGATTTAGATAATAGGGGTATATTCAAAGACGAAAGCTTCCCGGTGTACACTTTAAAACATGGACCGGGAATTACTAAAATCCCATGAACTTTCAATGTCACTCAAATAAAACCGCTAAAGTTCATAAATTATAGACGCTACTGTAATGCCTCTTGAAGTTTCAGATAGCATCATCAATATGAAGGCCATTGATGGTTCAGTTGATAGCATCATCAAACTGCTAAAGTTTATCTAGATTTTTCTCAAATAAATGAATATAAAAGTGTATATACAAGAAGAGTAATGGTTTAATAATGATTAATTACTGATTGTGCAGAGATAACTTTATGTTTTGATTATTATTTTTCACTGTTTCAGGGTTTTATTTTATTTTTAAATTTTTGTTTAGTTGGCTGTCACAGATTAAGAAAATAAGCATCTACAATACATGTCATATTTGATATATTTTTGACGTAATTCTGATTATTCCTCTGTGGTGTTTAGAATACGGTTGGCACGGTTATAATATATTCATAAATTTTTAAATTTTTCGTTCTTTCCGAACCATCTCAAGAGGAGAAAACCCAATTTCTTATAATGGCATAACCAAAAAATTGGAACATCGGTTTCTTTAATTCATTTAAAACAAACAGCAAACAAACATATTCAGCTCGAAGTTGCCATTTAAAGTGTTATTGTTCTAATTTCTTTTCAATTCCATTAGGTTTTGGCAAACATGAAACTAGCAATATTAAAAAGTTGATGAAAAGCTTTATTCGGAGCGTATACATATTGAAGACAAGAAATCAAGCTCACTTAGCGAAAGAGCATAGCTAGTTCCTGCATTTTATCCGTTCTTTCCGATATGAAAGCTCACTGGTTGGACTCTCATGAGAACGGGCGTCCTTAAAATTTTTGACATAATATCTCTCTTTTCTGGAAAACAAAACAAGAATTTTTGGTTCCTTCAACATTGCAAAATTCCACTGTCAGAAAGTATGACTGCTATTAATATTTTCCCACTGCTACTTAAATTACTACTCATGCTGGCAAAAAGAAAACTCTACTCATCAATGGAATTACCTTTTTCAGGAAAACCATTTAAAAACACTGAACCATCAATAATAACAAACCCTTTCAACTCTACAGCAATAAGTATGTGCATGCAAATTCCTCAGACTCTTTTCCAAATCATAAAACAGAAAAGTACTATACAAATGATTATTTGTTTGTAATTATCCTAACATAGCCTCAGTCTACAAAAAGAAGAAGAAAAAATTTAAACAAAAAAGATGCATATAAAAACCTACAACATGCTCAAAAGAATCATGGTTACGTATGTATCAAAAACATCCACTGAGTTCTTTCACATTGCCCTATGGCTGCTCGCAATAAAGTTGTTCCTCCATTTGAGAGTTGTGAATACTTTTATTTGTTGGAGCAATCAACTGTTTTTTTTTTGGTTAGCATTGAACAAATGATTTCAGGCCCAGTTCTTGGTTATTAGCAGCAAAAATTACAATGCTTCATCTCCTGTGAAAACCAAGAAAATAAATATGCTTTAGTGAAAAAGCACCCTCCAAATCAGAGTTTAAGGGGGCATACTGCAGTTAAAAAAAGCAAGCTATGAGACGACGGAAAAGAAATTACCTTCTTGTTAGCAGTCCAAGGAATTCTTTCTTCCGCCTCTATCTCTGTTAGCAAATCCGCAAAATGGTTCAGTATCATCAAATTAAAGATAATTTTATATTATAGAAATATCTGAATTTCTGTTCACAAAATCATACCAAAATGGAGTAACAATAACTAATTCTAAGGTTAGAGTCGGGGCCTCGCCGATCGAGAAAGGCGAGTGTCCGCTTAACATCTGAATAAGTTTTCTCCTTCAAAAGAAACTGAGCTGAGTGTATCCATGGGAATACGGCAAGAGTTCTTCAACCTCGACTCGAGAGCTTAAGCAATTTGAATTCCTTCGGATTCGGTTTCGGGTGATCAATTCAACCTCGGCCATAAAAATGCTGTATACTGGCCTATGATCGGAGAATCTTGATTCGCCGCGAACATAAGATAGTTGATTGAGGCCTCTTCCGTACCATAAGATGCGGTCACACCTTTAAACAAACGAAAATTAACAAATTCATATTAGCAAATTAGACCTTCGATGACCTCGGATAGGCGAAAGTATTATACTTTGCGGGCATGTTTGTCTTTGGAGTTCGGATGACAGAGTTTATTTATAAGTGGAGGTACAGGTTTTGCAAACTCTAGTCCCTAGGACCTACCCCCCTCTCAAAATTTAACTTCAACGTGTTGTTTAGCTTTTGAGTTATCTAAACTCTAAATTTGGTGTTTTCTCCTCTTTTAATGGAGTTTTGATGAAAGGATTGGGATAGGAGTTCAGATAACTTTGAATATCTCAGCTTTTTGGCTAAAATAACTATGGTTGTCTAAACTCCAAAATGAACTCATACCGAAGCGAACTAAGGAAATTGGGGTTAAAGTTTAGATAATGCTATGAAACTTTCTTTGTTATTGTTTTCTCTTTTTGAGAGATGCTTAGTGCATAACTGCATCTCTTTCTCAGTTCTGTTTTGTAATTTTTCTCATTTCATACATAAAATGGAATGTTTTATTTGGCTTGGGTCAAACCGACTCCATTAATTTCCCTTTTAAAAAAAGATACTGAGTTGAAAGCATTTGTACCATGCTGGTGTTCGCCGCTTCTCTTTTGAATGCATGTCATCACCAGCGTATCGATCTGAGTTATTCGAATACTTATAAGTTGGAGGAAAATATATCCTTCCTTCATTCCATCCTTGAAAAACTCGTCCGCATCTTTGTTCTATTCGAAGCTGTTATAAGTAAGCTATTAAGAGTTTGTTTGGATAAAAGCTTTAGTGATTAGTAAATAAAGAAAACATTCTTAATAGAAGATGTCAGTAAAGGAAAAAAGTAGAATTATTTTCACCTGATCTTTCTCCAACAATGATCTCCAGTTGTGCATCTCCACTAGAGCCTTTGCGGATCGATATGAAAGAGCGATCCGGTAATTTAAATCTCCAAGCCATATTATTCGACTATAATAAGAGGGACAAAAAGAGCAAATGTTAAATACTAAACCGAATGATTTCTAAACTCTTTTGTATAACTTTTATGGCCTTACTCATGATCAAGAATAGTCTCGGGTGATTTCTCATTGCCTATCCCATTAACCCGTGGGAATCTTGTCTTCCTTAGAATCTCCATGACATCAGAATTTCTCCTCAATTCATCACCTTCCTTTTGACCGGACGTCAAATGACTACAGATGAAACAGAAGCTTGTTTGATGCAAGGTCATGCTGATTGAAATTGAACCCTGTAAGAAACAAAATTAAATTTTTCATAATTAAATGCGATAGGCAACAATTTCCTCCTCTTCTTTTTTTTCAAGGAATTGAAAAGCCATTATAATGCCTAAATTACCTTGTTCCCGAGATAACCCATTAATCCTCTCCCAACACAAGAAACCTTCATGTTCTTTACATCTTCTCTCATCTCCCTACGCACCCACACCATGAGAAATATCCCCACCATTTGCTTGCTAGCAACCAAGCAATACCTACAAAATTAGAAATTTCACAAGAGTTTTTAAATATGCGTTAGTTCACTCATGATGGAATTATAAGATAAATGGGTTAAATGCATATATCGCACACTTCATCTATATCTCATTCAGCATTTATAACCTCTCAGCTGACTAACACTATGCATGTTGTGTGATATGCACTTGACCCTAAAATGAACATGGAGATTTCAGGGTAACTTGCACAAAACACCATTGATCTTTTCCGGTTTCTTACATAACATCGTTAAAGTTTAAAAATTACATTAAGCACCATTATTTTATAAAAATTGCATCAAGATTTACAAAAGCAGCATCAAAAGTTGCATTAAACACCCTGTCAGTGGCGATAGCTGTAACCTCTAAGTTTAATGATGTTTTGTACGAAAATGAAAAGGGTCAATGGTGTTCTATTGAATTTACCCAAGATTTTAGCATTAGATCAGTTTTAGACAACAAAGTTCATACCTAGAGTTTCCCATTGGCCTTTCTAGCTCTTCCACGACCATAGGAACACCATAACCATAAGACATCGGCGAGTAGTAAACAGTGCTTGGAGACTCTCCACCAGCATTCTCATCATCGGAATCACCACAACATCTAAAATTTGGATCAAAGTCACTCGGTCTACTTCCAAACATAACCCTATCGCAAACACTAAACCTACGATCTAGCCTCGGTTGTTGCATCATCATATCTCCATCAAACCTCATGCTCCGAGTCAAAGATTGGAACGATCTCCGATGGAAGAAAGACGAGTTCCTCTGCCTCATCGACGATCCTTCAAAATCTGCATCGAGCTCGGCAATCGGATCAGGAACAGGCGAAGGAGTGTGATAACTACTGTTGTAACTAGAACCCGGTATATTGTTTAGTGTCTTTCTAATTAGTGATACCCATTTTCTCGCCGGGCCGTTATCTTCGGTGCCAAGAACATTCCCAGCATTCAACGGCACAATCTCTTGAAACCTACGAACCAAAAGGTTCGATGTCAATTCTCATTCATTGATCAACTTATCTAAAATCTTAAACAAGCACAGAAATTTTACCCCACAACATATATATCGGCCGGAGGCGATGAGTGAAGCCAATCCTCAATATTCAAGCAACTTGGAGGTGATTTTCCACCCACATTCCACGTCGCGGCAAAAATGCTAAATGGCATAAAGAATTTGAAAATCATATCCTACATTCAAAATTTGGGAAGTATAATGAAACAAAATTTGTTGGGAGTTGATTCAAGGTACCTATAGTCTTGAGTATCTGTAACTTGAGCTGCATCTAAATCAAATCTTTGGCGCCGAGCTCTATCTGAATTCTTCTTGGAAAATCTTTCTGAGGATACAAATGGGAAATACAATGAGATAATTACAATATAGATACAAATTTGACAAAAAGACGAAGAAAGAAAAGAAAAAGGATTGTGGTCCAAAGTGAGGAGTCTAGGGACTGGAACCTGTTCTGCTTTTTTTCACTGTGCTTGTCTCTCTCTCTGAGAAACTGGTCCTTGGTTCTACATCAAATCCTGCAAAAAGAAACAACTAGTTCAGAAAAAGAAGCAAAAACAATACAATTTTGAACAGGAAAAAGCAAGGTGCAAATATATATATATATATATATATATATATATATATATATATATATATGTTGAAGATTTTTTTCAAGCATTTTATGAAAACTACAAAAATGCATCATAAATGGAACAAAGAATTGAAGCAAATATGCTCACCTTTATTAACAACATCATCAGCATGAAAATCTTGAGATTTGCTCTTGATGTTGAACCATTTCCTGACTAAGCTCTTAGACCATGACAGCTGCTCCCAAAAAAAAAAAAATACAAACAAACAAATCACCAACTTCAGCAACAAACGATTGAAAAAGGACAAAAATTGATGAGAGTTTTTTGCATCAAAAACCTTGTTTTTCTTTGGATTCACATCTCTCATTGTCCCCTTCTCAGCTCCTAGACCTCTCCAGAGATCTAGGCTTCAAATCAGGATCAAATGTGGAGCAAATTGATATCACATTAAACTATTTCAAGATCAAAGAAGTGTATTTTAAAGAAAAGATTGGATCTTTAGGCACTCAGTGAATGGAATTTAGAGAAAAAAAAGGAGATGGGCATTGAAATTGGGAGCGTTGAAGGTTGAAGCAAATGCGGAGACTAATTAGAGAAGAAGCACTCTCTTTCGAAGGAAGGCTTGAGTTCAGTTGTACAGCAAAGTATCCAATTTGAAGAGAATAAAGTGCCAAAATGATGGAGCTTCACCTCTCTCTCCCTCCCTCTCTCCCCTTAGTATTCTATCATCCTTATTTCTCTCTCCTCTCTCGAGGCCTTTTATTTTTGCATCAATCCAAGGGCGCAGGCCCAAACATAATAAAGAAGGAGGCAAATGGACACTAAATTGTATTTAATTATGTTTATTTATCTTAAGTAAGGATTGAGGTCTTAATTGTGAGAAATTTTTAGGTACGCACATCCGGGCAGGACAAAGCAATTGATGAGCATTTCGGATATGTTTCGGACAGTTTGACGGGCCCGTGATTTTATTTCTTTCTCTGACACATATGACTTTCTCTGACACATATAACCAATACATTATAATTTTTTTCTTATTTGAGTACCAACACATTATAATTTTGTTCCTTATTTGAGTACTAAAATCATGTTTCATTTGACAACCAAGATAGAGTTTGCCAAAAACCACAGTTTCAAAAGATTTTGGAGTCTTGAAACCCTATTGTTCTTTACTTTAAGCAGAGATGAGTTTCGTAAGGTTTCATGACGGCTTTTTTCTCCTTTTTTCATGCACTAGAAAAAAGTAAGTTAAGACAATATTGGTCATCAACCATGTTGCGAAACCACCTTAAAATTTGCGAAACAAAATTAAAATTCTGCAAGGCCTGTCTTTTTACCTTAAACAAGACCTGCGGAAAACTTGAAAATTATAATTAATTATATGGAAAATGCAACGGCCTGGGCCTGCCCTTGGTCAGCTAGATGTACTCCCTTCTCCATTGGTCTTCCACTTGGGGCAGCTCAATGGAAATAAAGCAATAAAGGAAAAAAAAACAAGATAAAGACATAAAACGATTCTTGAAAAAGATGAAGTTTTTTGGGTTTTGAACTTGATAATTGTTGTGAAGGTGTCTCGTATTTTGTTCAAAACTGTGAAGTCAAAGAAAAGACAGATGTCTGCCCACAGGGAGCAGACGTTTGCCAATTAAGGTCTAGAGCCCAGATCAGGCATCAGACGTCTGTGGCACAGAGAGACAGACGTCTGGCTTGAGCCCCTGCAAACCCACGGTTAATCAGACCAGACGTTTGCCACAGAGAGACATGTTGCGGTTCATAGCGCCTTAGCTTCTAATCGCGGCCGTTGCGGAATGAAAAACTTTAGCTTTTAAAAACTTGACGCTAGAAACAACTACTTAGAATCCGACCAAATATTAAACTAGTAAACTAAAGGAGTTCTAACTGCTTTGTAAAGAGAGTTATACTAAATGATCCGTTTCCTTCGGTCTTCTACCCTCTTCCTCAGCTCCTTGAGGTTTTTTTGATTGAGCTTGATAGCCGGTCTTTCTCTGTTGAAAATAATCCACCCGAGAGATGCGGTTCATGACTCTAACTCCACACTAAGAGTCAAGTGGAGCAACTAAACATCCTACCTTACTACACTAGAATGTCTAGAGATGTAGTGAGTTGTTCTAGTGATTTCTATCTCTCTTCCTCTCTTAATTCTCAACTCATGAGAGGGTAGGGAGGAAGATGAAGGAGATGCTCAAGAAAGTGAGAGAGAAAGAGAATGTTGAGATGAAAAACTCATCACAACAAAAATAATGCAAGCATGGTTTTGATCAAATGATTTTTGCAATATAAAAACCAACCATACTTGAATAGTGTAGACAAATGAATTAACAATTCATTTGTCTACCCTATTCAACCATGCTTAACACCATTCTCTTGCCACTTCACCCCTCCATCTCATTTCAAATTTCTAGAAAAGAAAAACCAAATAAATGAGGTGTTCTTATTCTAAAATGTTTTCTGCATAAATGGAATACACTCTACCGCATATATATATATATATATATATATATATATATATATATATATATATATATATATAAAATTCGGATTAAAGTACGAATACCCAAAGAGATAGAATAACACAAAGAATATAATATTAGGATATACATATCGAAATATATATATATAAATTATTAAATCAATACCCGATTTAATAATCCGGCTTAATCCTAAGCTGGAAAGTATTATCAACCATCCGATCGAAAGTCTGAGTATCTAGTACAATCATTCGATCGAAAGTCCGAATATCTAGTACAATCATTCGATCACAAGTATTTTCTTTTTGGGGTTTCCCCGAGTAGACTATTTCTTCATCTTTCTCGGTATCGCTCCCAAAGATCGGGATAGTCGCGATGGACTTCTGTTTTTCTTCCAGCTTATGACACCTTTCCGTATCCTCGAAATCTGGTAGCAAGTACTTTGCGTCTTCATATTTTCGAAATTTGTTTACGAAGAATGGATTTAGCTCCTCTGTGAAGGTGTATTCCAAGCCGTCTTTGAAATACTTCATACACTGATATTGTGTAGAAGGGATGACGTTATACTCATGTAACAAAGGCCTGCCAAGTAAAGCATTATAGCAAGTCTTGGCGTCAATGACATGAAATTTGATGTCTGTGACGAGCAACCCGAAGCGCAGCATCAATATTACGGACCTGAGCGTCCATGACGACTGTGAGTCGAACCCGGAGATGGTAATTTTGTCTCGGGCTAGGTGCTGAACGTTCATGCAAATTTCCTTCAGCACCCTCACATTGAGAAAGTTAACGGAGAATCCATTATGGACAAGGATTTTCCCTATCTTGATGTCGTGGCAGTACCCAGTGACGTATAACGGGTGATTATGTTCGCACATACCGAGGAGGAGATCTTCATCACTGAATGTAATATCGGCTGTGTGGACCTCTTCCGGTTCATCTTTCATCTTCTCTTCTGCGAGAAAAGGTTGGAACTGATCGGGTTCTTGTAATGCCTTGATTAGAGAATCTTGTGCCTCTTTTGACAGGAGGAGAGCATCAATATACTCGGTTGTGAGGGTATTTTCCTCAGATATAATAGGACATTATAATCCACCTTATTTTTTCTAGGTGGGTCCCTTGCTGCGAGCTCTTTGACAACTCCATCGTCGAGTGCGATTTCCTTAGATATTTTTCTTTCCCTTTATCCTTTTTGCTCGAACCTTTGTTAGTAGGTCCGAGGTTCTTCTCAGGCAGCGTGCGGTTATGCAGCTGAATATTCTCGTAGTTCTTCTCCTCCTCTTCTTTTTCGGAGGTGGAGTCTTTGAAGAGAGGGTTGAGAGGTATTTCGTCCTCAGAATCGCTCCCAAAAGTAAGAACCTAGGGTTTTTCCCCTTCTGAACTGGTATCAACCATATGACAGTTGCCAGTCGTTTTTTCATGCGCATCTATCACACTATTTTGCCTTCGATGTACTTCGCGCTTCATCCTCTTAAAGTGTTTTTGATGGGCGATATATCCTTGCCACCACTTCTTGAAGGTACTGCATTCTTCGGTGGGGTGGGTAACCCTCCGATGATATAGACAATAGTTTGGATGTGAATCCTCTCCATTAAGGCATATGACCCCGGGAGTGTTTCCTACGAGAGGTGGCAGCTTCATTCCCATTGACAGGGCTTTGGCGAACCGTTTTTCTGCCTTGATCCTGCTCTTATTTGTTGCAGGTATGCTTCGGTTTGGTTGGAGTACTTTACGACGCATCCTTTCCGCAGCTTCTTCATCCTGACTCTGACGCTTAGCCTTTTCGTATATGGCTATTTCGCGTTCTCGACCAGCTTTGCTTTTTTGAAAGGTTTTGTTTAACAACCTATCGATCGGGTCTTCTGGCAGTTCCGGGGATTTTAGCGCTGATCTTGCCCCCACTTCCTCTGCGTTGTTTTCTGACGCTGAGGGAGTTCTTTCGTCATTTAACGACGAATGGGAGACCATGTGGCAACTTGCTACATAGTTTTCGGTTTCTTTTGATTAGTCATTTTCCTCATCGTTGTCACTATCCTTGTTCTCAAGAATATGCTTGAGGAACTCTTCGAGCGTGACCAGTGTCCGCGTCTTCTGGTTGTACTCCTCCAGCGCATCGATGTACTTTTGTAGGTATGTACGTTTGTCGTCATACTCGGCAGGTTGCACAGGCTTCTTGGTCTTCTTCTTCTTCTTCGAAGATATCGAAGGATAGATTTGGGGGTTTTGCCCTTTATCAACAACTTTTGGTATGGGACACGGTTTCAGCATCTCTTCGATAATTTTGGGTTCAAGTTGGTTTTTCCACCTGACTGCTGGACATGCCTGTAGATCCTTCAGTATTCTTTTGGTTTTTGCTAAAAGAACGACTTCCTATGAAGTTTCTTCCATGAGTGAGCATGATGCCCCCCGCGCATCCACCTTTTTGGGAGTATGCTTTTGGGGCGGATTCATGTTCATATCAGATTTTTGCATTGTTATATCATCCATTCTTAATCACATTGCATATAAATAGGTGCTTTTGATCCATGTCTGCTAAATAGTTGCAGGTTACAGCTTCTTAGCTCTTTACAGTGAGATTCATGAAAAGTCACAACAAATGTGGGACTACGACCAATAACAGATGAATACTGATCCGCATGATGCCGCATACCAGTTCAAGCGGAGTTTAAGGCAAAAATTCACTGTTGAATATCTAGAAGAGAACAGAAGAGTTTTTAAGAAACCAAGTATACCAAACAGAAGATAAAAGCAACTGGTAGAAGACCTGAAAAGATGGACCCAAGATTCCACCATATGGCCGCGGTTCCGCGGCCAAACAGGCACATCTGCCGCGGTTCCGCGGCCGCGTTATGCATGTGTCGGTTGGGTGTCAGTGCTTTGACCCGGCTTTTTTAAGGTAGTTTTGTAAATTCATGTGTGGATCAGAATGTAACCTAGGGTTTTTCCTACCTATAAATAGGAGAGTTCAAAGCCAAATGAAGGCATGCCTCTCTTTACTTTTATGCCTCTTTTTAATTTCTAGATCTAAATTTCAATTCCATTGTAATGCGTTTTTGAGAGGTCATAAATAAAGTAAGTTTTTATTTTTTTATCTCGCATTCTTTTTTTATCGTATTTTAAATACTTGCAATTTTACTTTGTTAAATTTAGTGATAGAAATTTATCTGCTTTTTCCTTATAATGAATTTTATTGTTATCTCTCTAATGAGTGAGTAATTTCTCACTTGTTAGGGTAGGAGAGGGAAAGTTTGAGAGAAGAAAATCTCTCACGCTCATTTCTTTTCCCAAATAATTTTAAATACGGACTCCCTTTAATTCAACCATAATCCACTCACTACGGCACCCTATCCTACATGATAGCGATGATTCCCTAGTTAGACTGGTTGTGGTTGAATTAACCGGAGGTTAGGACTAAGAGCCAAGAACGGACGGACAAGGACCAAAAGGAAGAAACTAAGTTTCTTCTCAGTCGTGCTAATCCTTGTTGTTGCCGATTACCCTAACACCTTTATTCACAACTAAGGTATTGAAAGATGTGAGAAGATCCCTATCTCGAACTAACATAATCCTAACCCTAGCAAGCTTTTTATCAACTTATTCTCATTCATAGATCTTAAAACAAAACCTATCCAATTACCTGATTTAACTCGTTAGAACATAAAGAAAAGGATTCCGTCTCCCTGTGGATCGACCCGTATTCAACCGGCTAGCTACCAAGCGACACCGTCTTGATTGCGGTAAATTTAAACACAGAAAATCTCTACCAATTAATTCACCCTCTAGTTATCAGATAGCACGAATTTTTCCTGTTGATACTGCTCTTCGACCCAGTTCTTGAAGATGTAGCAATCCTCAATTGGATAGCTCACCATTCTGTGATAGGAGCAGTAGTTAGGGTTGTTGACGTCGCCGGGTTGCGGTGGACGTATGGGTCTGGCAATGTGATGAGTCTGTTGCGCACTGCCAATTCAAATAGTCTCCTCGTCTTATCGTGGGGAAACGAGTAAGCACGTCCTAGTCTTTCCACCAAGGATGAGCGCGGACGCGCGTTGTTTTGGTGAGCAGCCGGTATTTGGTTACTCGGTTGTTTTTGCGTATTGGTAACGAAGGCCGCTTTCCCTTTACCCTTGTTATTTCGAGGGTCCTTATTTGAGGAGAAAGGCCCGTAGTTCATCTGGTCCATTTGGGCCAGTTTATTTATCAGAGCTTGGAAGGTTGTTGGTTTGAAGAATGTCATGAACTGGGACACAGTCGTTTGAGGATCAAGGGTCCCGATGAACATGCCCACGGCGGGAGATGTTAGATATGTATGCCCTAAAGGCCATTATTGTATATGTATACATGTGGATGCTTGGACATATATATGTACATGACAGTCTTGCTCGATATGATAGCATGCTATCTGGTTTGTCTTTATCTTAACATGTACGTATGTTTTACTTGCTATTACATATCATTTATACATGTTGATAAAGCCCGTAGGATCATTGCTAGACTACCTGCGTTGTGATGGCGATCAACTTGTGAGAGCTGGGTAGTCGATACGCACATCCTTAAATTGTCCCTAGTCGTGGGAGTATCGAGACTGGACATCGATATTCCGGAATAGACTAGCATATACGTTTCTAGACCCCGACGAGGGACGATGGTACGGTCCCGCAACCATTGGTATTTTGCACCTAAGATCATATACATATGCTCACTGGGGGTGAGTACACCGGACAGACTTGCCGAGAACTTCCAGATGGTACTATACCTATCGTCAGATGAAAGTTCTCAGGTGACATGAGTACAGATTAGTCTTTAGACCTGAGATCGTCATTTTTCTCGTGTGAGTTCCTACTGTGCTTTGATCACTACCCAACCACGGCTCTACTGAGTCATGCAAACAGGTTTTGGTTGGGTACAATCCCGAGCCACATAGAAGCAGTGAGCGATTGTCGGGGATTCGTCTCTCCCGGTATTGGGAGTCGATATCTCACTGTGTTCGATTGGTCAGGACCATAAGACCTTGGCCAAGGCAGTTGGGATTTACTGATAGGCTGATCAGTAGTTTCCCGGATTAGTCCTGAGCCGCATCAGCACGAATTACCGGGTTATTAGGGTCTGACGTTTACCACCCCTTAGACCCGGTATGCGATACTCTCAGACGAAGAGACTGGACTGTACGGAGATTGTCACAGATAGGCTCAGTAGGGATCCGGATGAGTTTGCTCGTCAGCCTTCCTTTTCGATAGGTACCCGGGTACTCGTTATATACAACTAGTGCCGCTGACGTGCTTATAGTTATGGATTTATCCAGTAACTCACTGTCGGCATACTGTCGAATCTTTAGAGTCCCACAAAGATGGTTTCTCTGGTTCAGGCGAAATGATGTAGTACCCGTATTGGATACGTGCAGGGTTCCAATCGATTGATGTATTTTGTACCCGGACTTTCAATCGGACAGTTGGTAATACTAGCCGGCTCGGGCTTGAGCCGGATTATTAAATCAGGTATTCCTTTAATAATTTACATATATGTATTTCCATATATATATATATATTCTAGTATTATATTTTTCGTGTTATTCTATCTCTTTGGGTATTCGTGTTTTTATCCGAATGCAGGTATGTATATACAGTAGACTGTAATACGTATTATGTTACGGATAACATTCTAGAAGGTGGCCACCTCATTATGTTTTTTCCATTTATTCTTTAAATGGAAATAAGGTGTAAAGTGTGAGGTGAGGGGAGTATGGTGAGGACCATGCCTCAATAGTTGACAAATGAATTCTTTATTCATTTGTGGCAACTATTGAAATATGGTTCACATTGTTTATTCATGGATATTCATATACAAAACCATTGTGAGTTATTTTCTCTCACATGGTTGCTCATTTCTTTTGTGCTCACCATTTTTGCTTCACTCTCCTCTCCTTCTCTTGAGTTCCTCCACCTTCATCATCTTCCTCCTTTCTACACTCTCATGTGTTGAGAAATAAGAGAGGAGGCAAGATAGAGATAGTAAAACACCTAGAACTTCACACTACATCTTAGAGATCTTGGATTAGCATCCCAAATTCTCTAGTTGCTCCTTTTGTTACTTAGCAAGGAGCTAGAGCCATGGATTACATCCCTCGAGTGGATCATCTTCGACAGAGGAGGACCGAAGAGCAAGTTCAATCCCGGAGTACCGATGGAGCAAGCAAAGGAGATCAAGCGCGATCATGGTGGCCATTTGAAGCGAATGATAAGGAAAGAAGACCGAAGGAGTTGGATCGTTTGGTGAGACTTCTTTTCATAGTAGTTAGCTCTCTTTGTTTAGGTAGTTAGGTTTATGGAAAGATCCGGTTTCTTGGGTTATTCTAGCGCCGTTTTTAAACTTGTAAGAAAATTTTTGTTCCGCAAATCGCCACGGATGATGGCTAAGGCGTTAGGGTAACCCAACAGGAGGTTCTTTAATGTGCTGTTTGCACTTTGACCATATGTTCCGCCACCGGATCACATATTGGACCCAAGTTTCTCCTGGCCTTACTCTAGCATTGATTAGTTTCGTAATTGGAGTGTGCTCGCTTGCGCTGGCGAAACGCTGTGTGAAAAGCAGTTCCATATCTGTGAATGTTTTTATGGAGTCATTTGGGAGCTCCGAGTACCATTCACGGGTTGTTTCTGACAGGCTGCTAATGAACTGGCGCAGCAACAGTTTGTCATCGCCTTCAGTGTTACCGCACAGAGCTCTGTACTGAGCAACGTGCTGGTGTGGGTTGCCTATCCCTTTGTACACATGGAACTTGGGGATCGTATATCCCGACGGATATTTGATTTGGTCATACCAGCCTGGATATGGTCGCCCAGTTCTGACGATTTGGCGTACAGCTTCATTAGCTTGATTTGTTGAGCGATGTAATTATCAAGGGCGGCCTTGGAGATCGTTTCCTCCTTAGCCGCTGATAAGGCCGGAGGAGGGTTTAATGTTCCCCCCCTGTCATCTTCGACGATTATCGGTGGATCTTCGGCCGGGGGCTCTGGTTGGATCATCATTCCAACCACGTTCTGGAATAAGAGCGCTATCTGCTTTTATGTTAGCAGCTTGCTCAGCAGCTTCCTTGTCCTTTCTTTCAAGCACCCTTCGCAGGAACTCTGTATTGGTCTCTTGCTCCTGGCGCTGTTTGGCTGTTGTGTCCGGGCTTTCTTTCTACCCGGTAAGTGCTGCCATTTTAGTCAGCATCTGCTGGAGCTTTTATTGTTGCTCTTGAGCTTTTATCAGTGATCGAGTTTGCGGTCGATGACCTATGGAAGCACGGCTTTCTTCTTTCCCAGAAGCTATGTAGACCGTATGTACGATCATGCCCCCAGACTTGTGGCGTTTGGGTCCATCGCCTTTGGAATTGCTGCGGGCGGTGGGATTTTCTGTAGCCTCGTCCTTTTGTGGGAGGTTGAAATTGAAGGAGCTATTATGAAAGGCTCCCGTGTAGAAGAAGCCTCTAGCTGTATGACGGGGGAGTGGTCTTCCTCTTGCCGGGCCTTCGATTTCTTCGGTCGACGAGAGTTGTTTTGAACAATCACGGAGTCCTAAACTTTTTGCCAAACCTTATGAATTTGGGAGGAGAGCCGCTGATTGGGGCGCTCCGGTTCTTCCTGAACAATGACCTCTGCAGGTGGGGCCAATTTCTTTAGCACCGCCGTTGGAGAGTTCTTTCATACCCTCCTGAGCAGATCAAAGCTGTTCCTAGTTGGAACAGCAGCGTCAACTTCCACCATTGGAGCTGGCGGAGTAAGTCCCGAGGGGGAGTTGCCCCCAGCTTTTCTCACTCGGCGTCAGTGGTGACGTCGAGCATGCCTTCCAGAAGAAACTGCCTCAGTTGTGGAAGTGGCTTTGTCGTGCCTCCGGCTTTGCTGAGAGGATGCTGTTGGTGTCAGCCTGTTGAAGACCAACGTCTAGATTGAAGTTTAGGGAGAAACGACCAATCTTTCAAAGACCGATCTTCTGATGGGGGAAGAGCTTTTGACGGTTTTTCCCGCAGCAGGAGTTGGGAGGGCTATCCATTTTGGGGCAGCCCCTTTAGGTTCCACGAGTCTCTTTGCGGGCCTGTTCGAGCTTTTTCTCAGCTTGTTGAAGGCTGAGACACCAGATTTGGACGGCCCGTTGAGAGGGGCCGTTGTGGTCACCAGTCGATCGAAGACCGACCTCTTGAGAGCTTCCTTTTGCGGCGCCGAGGCACCGAAACTCACTAGTAGGATCATGGTCCCAAAGAACAATCCAGTAGTAGCTTGCGTAACTTACCCCACCGGCATTGAAAAGATAGAGGCCATGTTGGTGCAGGGTTACCTAGGGTCGCCACTGGGTTTCGGAAGGCATCGACCATGCCGTTTTCAAAAAATTGGCGTGCTAAAAAACCCTAACCTAGAATTTTAACTAGAGAATTAGACGAAACTAGAATGTAAATATCTTTACATCTAAGTGAACAAGGAATACATCCTTTGAAGACCGGTTCTTCACTTCAATAGCTCCGTGTAGTAGTCCCTTCGCTCCAAGTAGTGAACTCCCAGACTCTAGTAAGGCTCCATAAGATGAAAGGAACAAGCTTGCTTGAAGTTTTCGAGGCCGAAAATGATCTAAGTCGAGGAGACACCAACTCAAGCTACATCTTCACTAATATAGAATTAGTGAAGCAAACACCCTAAACTAAATGGCTAGTCTAGTAGAGGATGATGAAGTAGGAATTTTGCTCACTTTAGAAATATTTTTCTCACTCATTTTCTTCACCTCCCAAAAAGCTAGAGAGCTTGAGGAAGGAAATGAAGAAAAGCAATCATGGAAAAAGTTAAGTGTAGAATGGGAACCATGGGTGAGTTAATATCATATACTAACTCATGTAGAGACTAAACTATGGCTAATCTTAATGGTTGGGTTAATAAATATCTCAAGTAAAACAAAATTAGTGGACTTGGTCAATGGTTCCACAAGTTTCAACCATGTGACTAATTTCCATTTAATTTTGATTTACTTTAGATAAATAAAACCCTACATTATGTTAAGCATGGTGTGAGTCTTATACACCCATGTTTCATGTATCATCTAGCATGACACAAAAGAATTACATTAATATATATCACATATATACTAAGTGTACATATATGAGAAAAAGAATTCTTGAGTGAGCTAATATTAGTTAATGTAATTTAATATATCAAATATATAATTATACATTAAATTATTAAATCAACACTTGATTTAATAATCCGGCTATATCACATATAACCGACTAATATTATATGTATCAACTTATCGAATCAACACTTGATTCGATAACCCGGCTATATCACATTTAACCGACCGATATCACATATCGCGAGAATAGAATACGGTATCATATACACGTATTAATCTCGGTCCCGCACATATCATATATGTGCTCCTATTTCGTTTCGCCTAAGCCAGGAAACTTCTGTGTAGGACTCTAAAGACTAGTCAATACGCCGGCAGTAGGTGGTGATCATATCATTCACCCACAAGCCGCAAGCGGTCTGCTAGACGTAACGGCCACCCGGGTAATGAGCGATCAGAAGATCAACAAGCAAGCTTGCTTATACTCCTGCGAATCCAATCAGTAACACTACCGTACAGTCCGGTCTCTTCGTCTGATATGTCGCATATTACAGCCTGGGGGTGGTAATCGTCAGACCCCAATAGCCCGATAAGTCATGCCGATGTGAAGCCCATAACGGTTCAAAAAATTACTGATAACACTTACCAGTAGATCTCAGCAACTCTGGCCAGGGATTTCCTTTTATGGCCAATCAAGCATAGCGCAATATCAACCCCCAATACCGGGAGAGACGAAATCCCCCTATCGTTCATTGCCTCCATGTGACTCGGGACTGTACCCAAAAACCACCGTTTTCCATGATATCTTTAACGTAGTAAGGTGGAAATCAAAACACAGTAGGAATCACACAAGACTCTATGACGATCTCGGGTCGACAGACTAACCTGTACCAGTGTCACCAGAGAACTGCTATATGACAAAAGGTATAATACCATCTAAAAGTTCTCGATGAGTCCATTCAGTGTACCCAGTCTCCACTGAGCACCCGTATACCATCTCTGATATCAAACACCAATGGATATGGGATCATTCATCGCCCATCATATGGGTCGAGAAGCGTATACGCTAGTCTACTCTAGAATATCGATGCCCCTTCTCAATACTCCCACGACTAGGAACAATTGAAGGATGTACTTACCGGCTACCCTTGCCCCACTATTATGATTTGCATCATAATCCTGGTAGTCAAATACTCATTCTAAGGGCTTTATCAACATGTAATAGAGAGACAATAAGTGTACATGTTAAGATAAAGAGCAACCAGATAGCATACTATCATGTCGAGCAAGAAAGTCCTCCCTATATATGTCCAAACATCCACTATAATATACATTACATGTATAATAATGGCCTCTAGGGCATACATATAACCAACAATCTTCCACTTGCACTAAGGCCATTTTTTGTAGTATCTCATACTCAACGTCCCATAAAAGTCTCTCTAGGGAAAGGCCTCTGTGAGTGGATTTGCCGTGTTATCCTTCGCGTCAACTCTCCTAATCTCGATCCCTTGAAGGTCAACCATCTCCCCGATCAGGTGATACTGTCCTCAGAATATGTCTGGATCGCTGATGGGACCGTCGTTCCTAGGCCAAAGCTACAACTCCATTGTTGTTACAATAACAGTTATTGGACACTCAATGGTAGGAACCATGTTCATCTCATGAACAAGAATTATCCAGACATCCACTTTGGTAGCATCGTTGGTAGCGATGTATTCAGTCTTTATCGTCTAGTTTTCCACGATATATAGGTTGGAACTCTTCCAATATACCGTCCCTTTACTGAGGGTAAAGACATAGCCCGAGACTGACTTTCAGTCGTTTTTATCACTCTGGGAGCTGGAATTGGTAAAGGACTCCTACTGGAGTTCATCGTTACCAAACCCCAAGAACATTTCTTTAATGCTTCTCAAGTACTTAAGAATGTCCTTAACAGCTTTCCAGTGATTCTCCTAAGATCCGATTGATTCCTAATCACTACACCTAGTGAGTCAGCTACATCTGGTATAGTACATAACATCGCATACATGATAGAGCTTACTACCGAAGCATAGGTTATCGCTTGCACGCGAGCTCTCTCCAAATCAGTCTTAGGAGACATCATTTTGGAGAGAGTGATTCCCGAGTAAGTGGGCGAACCACCACGCTTAGAATCCTCCATACTAAACCTCTGTAGTATGGTGTTAATGTACCTGTATTTGGGACACTCCCAACATCCACTTAGATCTATCACCATAGATCATAATCCACAAGATGTAGTAGGTATCATCCAGATCTTCCATGGAGAATCCTCGTGATAAGAGGAGCTTGACCGAGTGTAGCATAGGAAACCATTTCCTATCAAGAGTATGGCATCTACGTACAATACGTGGAAGACAACCTTACGCTCTACCACCTTCTTGTATATACAAGGTTCATCTACCTTTTCGATGAAGTCAAACTTTTTGACTGCCATATCAAAACAGATGTTCCAACTCCGCGATGTTTGCTTTAATCTTGATGGACTTAAGCATAGCCACTGGAGAAAAGGTTTCATCATAAACCACACCTGGTTATTGACGAAAACCTTTTACTACAAGTCTAGCTTTGAAAGTCTCAACTTTTCCATTTACACCAAGAATTTTCTCAAGATCCATTTGCTCCTGATGGGTTTTACCCCTTCAGGTGCAACATTCAAAGTCATACTTTGTTGGTGTATATGGATTCCATCTTTGATTGCATAGTATCCAGCCATTTCACAGAGTCCCCACTCGTGATGGCCTACCGGAACCTGGTTGGGTCATCATCTATCATGATGCAATCCTCGCTCCCACCGTTACCGAGGAAATCGTAGTATCTCTCAGGTGGATGAGGAACCCTACCAGATTCGCGGAGAGGCTGAGGTTCGTTGAAGACTATTGAATTCTTTGGTTTCACCAAATCATCAGCTGTTAGTTTGTTCAGCTGGAACTCCTTCCAGTTCTACCTCATGACCACAAATTTCTTCATAAGAAATTCCTTTTCTTAAAAATATGGCATGCTGAGAAACAAAACACCTTTCGCTCCTCAGTGTGGTAGAAGATATTCCCTCGTAAATGTTTGGGATATCCAACAAACTTACAGAACTGACCTTGCCTCGAGCTTGTCCGGATTTTGTTTTTCATCATAGGCCGGACAACTCCATATCTTAACTCGTTTAAGACATGGTCTCTTCCCATTCCATTTCATATATGGAGTGATAGGCACTGATTTGGATGGAACCCCATTCAATAGATATGCAACTTTTCAAGTGCATAACACCAAAAGGAAACTGGTATCTCAGCAGTACTCATCATAGAGCGCACTATATTTCATTGGGCGCGATACCTCCGCTCGACACACCGTTGTGCTGTGGTGTATACAAAGGAGTAAGCTGAGAGAGAATCCCATCTCTTTTTAGAAACTCCAGGAACTCCATGCGCAAGTATTCCCTTCTCTGATAACATCGAAGGAATTAATACTTCTACCCATCTAGTTCTCAATTTCAAGCTTATATTCCTTGAATTTCTTAAAAGTTTCAGACTCGTGTTTCAATAGGAACATATGTTTGAATCTTGAGAGATCGTTGATAAATGTAATGAAGTACTAAGAACCAACCCTGGCATTTGTAGACTCAGGACCATATAAATCACTATGTATCAGTCCCAAGAGTTCAGCAACCCTTTCTCCGTTTCCAGTAAACGGAGTATTGGTCATTTTACCTTTGAGACAAGACTGGTAAGTATCAAAAGATAAAAATTCGAACAGATTCTAATATTCATTCTTATATAACTCAGCTAGTCGTGTCGTATTGATATGACCTAGTCTATAATGCCACAAGAAGGATTCGTTCATTTCTGAACTACTCCTCTTGTGTGTTCTATATACTTTGAACTGTGGTTTGATTTAGAACATATATGCTATTACATAACGTGCCTGATCCAATCAACTCTTGATTTAGGAAAATGTTCACAACATTATCCTGCAATACAAAATTATATCCTTCTTTAACTTAATAAAGAAACTGATGTAATGTTGTATATCAGGTTCGGCATGTAATAACATTTGTTCAGAATCAATGTATCTACCATTTGGTAATACAAGGTGATATCTGCCAACTGATTTGGTTGCAACAATTGCACCATTCTCTAACACTTAGAGCCATATCACCCAATCTCAGTTCTCTACCTTTTTGTAGCCCATGTAACAAATTACATATGTGGGATCTTGATCCGGTATCTCATACCTAGGACGTAGAGGATACTGAGAAACAATTCTTGGTAACGAACACACCCAAAGAATATGCATCAACATGCTTATTCCTCATTTGGGTTGCGTGGAAATCTGGATATTCCCCTATTTCCTGCTCGGACTTATAATAGTTATAAGATAAAGCGGAACCAACGTTCCCCAGCTCAGTATAATAAGCAGGTTTGGTCAATGCATCCATATTATTATCTTGATTAAGGTGTGACATGGCCGCTACTAGGAGAGAAAGAAAAGAAAACACTCTGCGTATGCTCTTGCAAGATCAGATTACTTATTATTTTATCTAATCAGGATAGCTCCCACTGTTTTTTTCAAATCTTCCTTCAAACCCTAAAAGATAAAACTAGCCGGGATTAATTACACCCTACAAGTTCGCCAATCTTTCGGCCAGGTCAGTATCGATAATTTGAGGGAGGTTCCCCGTGCTTTCGCACAGACCTAATTAAAATAAACCTCGTTTTCCTAGGGGCATAATCCCGTTAACACCTTTCTAGAAACCTACTTGATCGGCTAACTGTAATGTGTAAAACTCTCCTAGATGTAACTCTTACTCACAGTAGGTATCGGGATCCAACTATCTCATAGAAGTTATGCAATCTCATTGCAAATTTCAACACTTGAAATTCCTGATAATACTCTGCCCCTAGCGTCCTATGACCTTAACGCGGGCTAACAAACCATAGTCCGCTAGTCAAGTTCACCCCGTACATTTCATGATTGAATTAAACCCACCCGCACGACCCTTGACGCAGGCCAACAAAGTCGCACGACTACCCTAATCCAATCGTATTATATGTAGCAGATAAGCACTAATTAGCCACCACACACTACGCCTTGACGCAGGCCAACAAACATAGCACGAATACTAAATAGTACTTATCTGAAATGACGGAGGGCTACGACAGGTTTTTAAGAAAAGCTTTTGCGTAATGAACTTGATATCATTATAGAATCGAGTGATTTTGAAAAAGAATGTTTTTGAGGCTTTTAGTAGTTTTGCTAAAGAGGTCACTCTCAGTGAAGGGATCTCGGCTCTTTCCTCATCGAATGAGGTGCTGGATATTTCATAAATACAACTATGCAAAGCATGAACTAAAAAAGCAATCAAAAACAAAACCGAGTGGGTTGTAGTATCTGCCAGTTTCACTAAAGAGGCACTTTCGGTGAAGCGATCTCGGCTCTTTCTTTATCGAATAGGGTGCTAGATATTTTACAAGGAATACCGCTATGCAAAGCAAGAGCTAGAGCTACCAGTTTTGAAAACAAGATTCTACAATATCTTTAGGTTTCTTTTATTTCATTAATCTCATTAATGAAGTCCTATCATATATGCTTCCTAAGCATCACAAAAGAAACGAAAGCAGCAATATTTATTATATATCATATATATATAATATAAGCATTCGTCTCAACATATCAAGTGATCACAACACAGAATATCAATAGCAGAAAAACACATATGAAATATTGGATATACTAGAAATTTCGTGTTTTAAATTAAGCCAGTAAAAAACACGGATTCCACGGTCGCGATGAATAGCCAAACCCACATCCCTAGACCCCTACGAGAGCGGCAAGCAACCCTACCAATTCTAGAGTTAGGTGACCCGGTCTTGATTCCTCGAGATGGTCTCCCACTGGACCCTAGAATCCAGTTACTTGTGCTCTCCTCCTTGGGTCTATCCTAATGCGGAAAAGTAAATAATATATATCAATGGTGACATCATCCTCAACTCGGAAGTGCCCCAATAAAAGAATATTACATACAAGTTTTTACATGAATGAAAATGAAAAACTCTCATCTCACATAAAAAACCCCGGTTATTCAAAATACGACGATCCAATATAACATATCACAGCAACACATAATATCACATGTCATCAACGTAAGTAAATATGCGTATCCCAATTGTCGTTGACATATAGCAATGAAACTGGAGATACACCACATATTACACTTATGGTCGCAGAAAAGAAAGTGAAAAACTACAACAATTGGAATCCGCAACCACCTTAGACATCATAAACCCAATGTATCACATACTTTGGATTTCATGCCTAACCAAATGAATTCCTTAGACATCACATGCCTAACAATTATAAACCCCATATTTTAGTCTCGATATTGAAAACACTTTTTAATAACCAGTCAGGTAATTCAACAAGATTCCCGACATCCTGATCGAATACTCGTCGGAAACTTTAGTAGACGGCTGCACCCCTGATACCATCGACAAAGTGCACTTAGGCGGAACATCGCGGCCACGAGCACCCAAACGGATGCTTTTGGCGATGGGGTTCTCCTACAGTCACTTGGTCGGGGCTATGGGGCGTGGCTATCTAGTAAGATTACCCGGCGAGTATCCGCGTACGCTACATGATTGCGACGGACTTTTGATTCACATCAAAATCCCATGGCAACCGATCAAATGAGACTGAATTGCTAGATTTATAAAATTCAAATTAGTTTTCATAAAACTAAATATTGTGGATTCCGAGTATTGTATCATAATCACAGATAGCTAGACGGTGTTAAACTTTTCGATCGAATCAACAAACACCCAAAATTTCCCAAAGAGCTCAACACTTGAGCAGAGTTTAAAAATACCCAGAACATGCCACAACACCTATGGACTAACCGTAGAAGAGTCAACTCTTGCCTCACCTATGGTGCCGCGGAACTACCACAAACCCTAGGGTTTGGTGGCGGTTCTGACGGTCACAGAATCGAGTTAGGGTTTCGTTCTTCTAGAGGGTCCATAGAAAACACCTGCATGATTTTTTGAAGATTTTAAACTTGGAAAAATCCAACTCTTGGAAAATTTCCAGTGAGGGAAAGAGTGGGTTATTGATATCCGTTATAACTTTTTAACGTCGTCTAAAATACCCGAAACGATGTTAGAATTACGACTACGAAGCACTCCGAATTGCTTTTATAGAAAGATAACATCACATGCAATATTAGCAAAAACAAGCAACACCTGAAATACCAAAACTCAGAGACTGGAACACCACCAAAAATTGAAGCAGAATCCTACAACAAAACTGGCAAGCTCGGATATTTACGTCATGTCGCCGGCCAAATTCCGGTGAGGAGGGTTCAAATTTCTATGGTGTTCATGTTATATCTCATATAATATTCTGCAATTGCTTAAAAAAAATTTAGACACCTTAAAAATTTCGATAGAAACTTGGTTTTTATTTCGAGTGTTTCGGAGTTATTTCGGTTTCGTAATTCTACAAATATCGTCTAATTCTCTAGCATGGCACTGATACCAGTACGGGGTTCTTTAGGGTCGCCGCTGGGTTTCGAGAGGCATCGACCAGGCCGTTTTCAAAAAATTGGCACGCTAAAGAACCCTAACCTAAAATCTTAACTAAAGAATTAGACGAAACTAAAATGTAAATATCTTTACATCTAAGTGAATAAGGAATATAAGCTTTGTAGACCGGCCCTTCACTTTAATAGCTCCATGTAGTATTCCCTTCACTCTAAGTAGTGAACTCCCGGACTCTAGTAAGAACCCACAAGATGAAGGAAACAAGTTTGCTTGAAGTCTTCGAGGCCGAAGATGATCTACGTCGAGAAAACACCAACTCAAGCTACCTCTTCACTAATATGGAATCAGTGAAGCAAACACCCTAAACTAAATGGCTAGTCTAGTAGAGAATGATGAAGTATGAATTTTGCTCACTTTAGAAATATTTTTCTCACTCATTTTCTTCACCTCCCAAAAAACTAGAGAGCTTGAGGAAGGAGATGAAGAAAAGCAACCATGGAAAAAGTCAAGTGTAGAATGGGAACCATGGATGAGTTAATATCATATACTAACTCATGTAGAGACTAAACCATAGCTAATCTTAATGGTTGGGTTAATAAATATATCAAGTAAAACAAAATTAGTGGACTTGGTCAATGGTTCCACAAGCTTCAACCATGTGACTAATTTCCATTTAATTTTGATTTACTTTAGATAAATAAAACCCTACATTATGTTAAGCATGGTGTGAGTCTTATACACCCATGTCTCATGTATCATCTATGATGACACAAAAGAATGTACATTAATATATATTACATATATACTAAGTGTACACATGTGAGAAAAAGAATTCTTGAGTGAGCTAATATTAGTTAATGTAATTTAATATATCAAATATATAATTATACATTAAATTATTAAATCTACACTTGATTTAATAATCCGGCTATATCACATATAACCGACTAATATTATATGTATCAACTTATCGAATCAACACTTAATTCGATAACCCGGCTATATCACATATAACCGACCGATATCACATATCGCAAGAATAGAATACAGTATCACATACACGTATTAATCTCGGTCTCGCACATATCACATATGTGCTCCTACTTTATTTCTCCTGAGCCAGGAAACTTCTGTGTAGGATTCTAAAGACTCGTCAATATCAGTCACCCACAAGCCGCAAGCGGTCTGCTAAACATAACGGCCACCCGGGTATTGAACGATCAGAAGATCAACAAGCAAGCTTGCTCATACTCCTACGAATCCAATCAGTAATATTACCGTACAGTCCGGTCTCTTCGTCTGATATGTCGCATATCACAGCCTGGGGGTGGTAATCGTTAGACCCCAATAGTCCGATAAGTCATGCCGATGTGAGGCCCATAACGGTTTGAGAAATTACTGATAACACTTACCAGTAGATCTCAGCAACCCTGGCCAGGGATTTCTTGTTATGGCTAATCAAGCATAGCGCAACATCAACCCCCAATACCGGGAGAGACGAAATCGCCTCCTATCGCTCATTGCCTCCATGTGACTCGGGATTGTACCCAAAAACCACCATTTTGCATGATCTCTTGAATGTGATATGGTGAAAATCAAAGCACAGTGGAAATCACAAAAAACTCTATGACGATCTCGGGTCGACAGACTAACCTGTACCAGTGTCACCAGAGAACTGCTGTCTGACGATAGGTATAATACCATCCGGGTGTTCTCGGCGAGTCTGTTCAGTATACCCAGTCTCCACTGAGCACCCGTATACCATCTCCGATGTCAAACACCAATGGATATGAGATCATCCATCGCCCATCATATGGGTCGAGAAGCGTATACGCTAGTCTACTTTGGAATATCAATACCCCTTCTCGATACTCCCACGACTAGGAACAATTGAAGGATGTACTTACCGACTACCCTTTCCCCACTAGTATGATCTGCATCATAATCCTGGTAGTCAAGTATTCATCCTAAGGGATTTATCAACATGTAATAGAGAGACAATAATTGTACATGTTAAGAAAAAGAGCAACCAGATAGCATACTATCATGTCGAGCAAAAATTTCCTCCCTATATATGTCCAAGCATCCACTATAATATACATCACATGTATAATAATGGCCTCTACGGTATACATATAAATAACAGTTGGGCCCGTAGGTCACTCCTCCAGTTAGGGTGGAGCGAGAGTTGCTGTTGCAAGAGGTGCAGTTGGAAGCCAACGATTTCTCTACATAGGAGCATGACGCCAAATTTTAGTATCTTGAATCAAATGGCAACCATAAGAAACCGCGATTTTTTTCGCGAAGCACGACACACGAAGTGTGGAGTGGAAAGAGAAAAAGGTCCTACCGGGCGTGCCAGAATCTGTTCACCGCCGAAAAACAGGGACCGAGATGTTGGGACGACTGGCCTGAAATTTGGGGGTAGATACTATTTGGACTTCTCCATCTCCCCCTCCGAAGATACCAAGTTGATTTGGCACCATATATCGGAGGTTTGGATAGATGCGACCGTTGTAGCAGAATTTATCAGATTCCCCCTTATTTGTGAGGGTTTTTTTTATTGTGGGGACACTCTTCACTGCAGGCGCAAGCCCCTGCAGTTAATTATGTTATCGTATTGCGATAACCACTTTCTCCTACTCCGACATTTCACTTCGTGTCGTGTTTTTTTTTTTTTGTTTTGGTTGCTCGTGGATTGTATACAGAGACTAGTTTATGTCGTCGCCCGTAGGGCGCGGATCGGTCCAAATCTGTATATTTTAGTTTGGGTTTGGTTAATTTATGGACCGTTAATCTGGTTTGAGATTAAGATCGACTTAAACATATTAGCATTTGGGCACAATTATTTTACTTTAAGAACATCAAGGTTCATTATTGCCATGTTTGAGGCGAATATTAGTTTAGGGACATTTCAGTCCAACATTCCCATTTTGGGGACGAATGTTAGTTGAAGAACATTTCGGTCCCTTGTTCATCTTGCACGCACGAGTATTTGTTACGTGGCGGAATGAATGATGGTGACATGTAATGCGCCTAATTTGGGGCACAATCTGATTTGAAGTATGCACGTCAATTTGAAAGTGCGTCAATGTGGGATGTATCATTCTCTGTCTTGATGAAATTTTACATCAAGTTGTGATGAGAAAAGAACTGTTGGTTGTCGAGACTCGCCACCTCTCTGAAGACGCTAAGGAATTACAACGACATATATCAGAAGTGTGAAGAGATATACCCTTAAACCAAATCCCGTATTTGATGAAAAAGGAGGTGATGGTCCTAAGAATTGTTAGTCATATTTGAGCCTAAGATTACCTTAGGAGATATAGGATGATTATTATTTTGGATATCATCAATGAGATATCATTAGTCATGTTTGAGACTAAGATCGTTTTTGGAAATTACGAGCATATGGGCTCGGTTGATTTAAAATCAAAAGGGTTTAATCTCAGGAAACTTAATCCATTTGAGCTGAAATTGGGTTTCTATACTACCCAGCAGTACTAAGCACTAATATATATATATATATATATATATATATATATATATATAGTGTTCACATGTGTTTTACGTGGGGCGCTACTATAGTGTTAAGTACTAACCTTTTTCTGGCGCCTACGTGTTTTTCACGTGAGACGCTACTATAGTGCTAAGCACTAATTTTCTATGACGCTCTCGTATGAAACATGTGAGGCGCTCAGATATAAGCGTTGCCCAATCAGTACTAAGTACTTAGTCATTTTGACTGAACATAGAGTGCTAAGCACTTTGTATGGCACCTACGTGGGAAGCACGTGAGTGCTGAGCATTGATTTAGGATTTTGTTTGTTCACCCCTTTTTTGACGAAAGTGCTAAGCACTTGGCTAGAGCTCTGGTGCTCATGTGTGAAACACGTGAGGCACCGGATTTCAGGTTTCCAAGAGTGTTTCATGTGTATTTCACGTGACTGCTTTATTTTTAGGGTGCCGGGCTGCTTTGTTTGGTGGCTGCCCAATCAACACAAATGAGACGCTCACGTGGGAAGCACGTGAGGCATTTTAGCTCTTATTTTTTTTATTTTAGGCACTCACGTGGGAAACACGTGAGGCACTATAATAGTACTAAGCACTAATTCTGCTCACGTGTATTTCACGTGAGACGCCAAGTTCTTCTGGTTTTTAGAGATGTTAATCTCTGTTAATGACATTTTAGTCATTGATGATCATCAAGATTTCTGTTTTGAAGATCTTGGATCATCACTTTTTTTTAATTGGAGAACTAAGTTTTTTTTATTTTTATAAGAACTAAGTTCTTTATAAAGGGTTAAACCCTAATTTCAGAAGAATTAAATTCCTTGACCATGTGTTCTTTTTCTTTCTTTTTAATCTAGTTCTTTTCTAAATCTTTGATTCTCAAGAACAAGATTTTCCCAATGAGAATTAAATTCTCAACTTATGGGAGACTTGTCTTGTGGATCTCTGATCCAGAAGAAGAACGAAGTTCTTGGGAAGGGTTAAACCCTTATATAGGTAAAAAGAGATCTTTTGATTTCTGTGTTTTTATTATCTAGGGTTTTGAGGAGGAAAGTCTTTTTCTTTGAGAATTAAATTCTCCGTTCTTTCAAGGGCTCACTGTATTTTTTTTGCAGAAACTTATAGGTTTTTTTTTCTATTTGAGACTTGAAGTCTTGGATCCTTTATATAGTAGAGACAAGTTTGTTAATTAGTTTTGAGAAAATCTTTTATTGAGAGATCCCAATTGATTTAATTGGACTCAAAATTGATTTGGGGAATTTACCCACCGTTGGATTTTTGATCCAAGTGTTTCTGTCTTACAGAATATGTTTTCCCCATATATAGAATTTTACTCTATTGAACGGTGATATTTTTATTGGATTTTTAATCCAAAGGTGCTCGGTTTAACATAGCACAATCTTTCTCTGTTTAGAAAGATATAAGAAATATTTTCCAGCTCATTGGATCTTTGATCCACCAACTTTCCGTTTAACAGAAAATATCATTCCTAATAGAATTTAATTTTATGCTTAATCACCATTGGATCTTTGATCCAACGGTTCCTTGTTTAACAGAGATAATCTTTCTCTTTTAGAAAAATCCATGAAAGTATTTCCAAAGAGTAGAATTTAATTCTACGTAAGGAGGTGCCCTCACGTATTTAACACGTGAGGCTTATTTAGTTTCTCTGATTTCGCGCCCATATGCCTTGTATATGGGCGCTCATGTGTTTAACACGTGAGGCCAATTTGTCCTTTGGCTATTTACTCTTAATGCTCATATGCTTTGCATAGAATTTAATTATATGCATAAACTTTAACTCTATCTGAAGCTAATGCTTAAAAAGGGTATTCCCACATGTTTAACACGTGATCCCTAGTGATGATTTTCCTTTGTGCTTATGGACGCTCACATGTTTAATACATGAGGCCCATTTAGCCTTTAGTTGTTTGATTGCAGTGCCTATATGTTTTGCATATAGGCGCTCACGTGTTTAACACGTGAGGATTATTTGACCTATTATTTGTTTGATTGCAGCGTCTATATATTTTGCATATAGACGCTCACGTGTTTAACAAGTGAGGCTTACTTAGCCTATAGTTGTTTGATTGCAACGTCTATATGCTTTGCATATAGGCGCCCACGTGTTTAACACGTGAGGCTTACTTAGCCTATAGTTGTTTGATTGCAGCGCCTATATGCTTTGCATATAGACGCTCACGTGTTTAACACGTGAGGCTTGAGGCGTAGGGAATTTTCTCCCATTTTTCTCTTTTATTAGGGAGCAAGACTCTAAATACTCGACAATACGCTGGCAGTGGGTTTAACCACAAGTACGTCAGTGGCACTAGCTGTACGTAACGACTACCCAAGTATCTGTCGAAGGGAAGATTGACACGATAACGCGTCTAAAAACCCTACTAAGCCTATAAGTGACATTCTCTGTACAATCCGGTTTGTTCATCTAAAAGTATCGCATATTGGTCCTAGGGGTGGTAAATGTCAGACCCCTAATAGTGCAATAAGTCGTGTCGGTGTAGAACCCAATACAACCTGAGAAATTACTGGTATACCTACCAGTAAATCTCACTTGCCCTGGACAGGGACCTTGTGTATTGGCCAACCGTATACAGCGCGATATCAACTCCCAATACCGTGAGAGACGAATCCCTTCTATCCTCTACTACCTCTAAGTGATTTGGGACTGCACCCAATTACTACATGTTTGCATGACTCATTTAAGCCGTGGTAGGGTAGTAATCTAAGTACAGTGGGAACACATTCGAGACGAATAGTGATGTCAAGTTAACGGACTAACCTATACTCATGTTACCGGCGAACTGCTAACCGACGACAGGTATAATACCAACCAGCAGTTCTCAGGGAGTCCGTCCAGTGTAACTCATAACCCAATGAGCACCTGTATACTATCTTTGGTACTGTACATCAATGGCTGTGGGACATGCACCTCCCCTAACAGGGATAATAAGCATATACACTAGTCTACACTGGAGTATCGATGCTCAGTCTCGATAATCCTATGACTAAGGGCAATTTTAAGGATGTGCTTATAAACTACCCAGCCTCCACTAGTGTGACTGCCATCACAATGCTAGTAGTCAAGCAAAAATCCTAAGCGCTCTGTCAACATGTATTAGCGATACGTTAAAAGAAACATATACACATGTTAAGATAGGATCAAACCAGATAGCATACTATCACTGTTATTATATCTGTGAATATCCCAAGTTTCTAAATGTAATATACAATCCAGTACTATACAATAATGTCCTCTAGGGCATATATCACTAATAGCGGAGTGCATGAACAGGACACTACTAGAGAGAGTCAGAAGTATGCGGTTGCAATCTTTGCTTTCGGAGGACTTCCAGACAGAGGAGGCGAGTCATGCGTGCTATTTGGTCAACAGGTCTCCATCAACGACCATAAATCTTCATATCCCAAAAGAAGTATGGAGAGGAGAACCGACCAGTTACGATTCATTACAGGTGTTTGGATGCCCTGCTTATTCACTCGTAGATTGAAAGGATAGAAGCAAGCTGAAATCAAAGTCTAAAAGTTGTGTTTTCTTGGGATTCAAACTTGGAGTTAAAGGCTACAAGTTATGAAATCTCAAAAACAAAAAGGCGTTCACTAGCCGAGATATGATCTTCAATGAGGATTCTATGTTAAAAGACGTGGCTGGAGATAATAAGGAGGCAGGTGGAGCATTAAAGGACAATGATTCGATGGAGGTGGAGTTATCTGGCGCTCATAAGGTTACGGATACTGAAGCACAATTACAGCCTATTGATGCGGAGGTGGACGGGCAGATTTCGGAGATAGAAGGTGAAGACCAACCCCAACAGGACCCACATGCAATGGCATTAAGGCGATCGATACATACACATAAGGCACCAATCAGATACGGTTTTGAAGATATGGTTGCATTTGCTCCAGTCATAGGAAGCAGAGATCCTAGATCTTATCAGGAGGCCATTGGGCAAGAGGATTGTGATCGATGGATTGTGACGATGATGAAGGAAATGGAGTCACTTTGAAAGAATGGTACGTAGAGATTGACAGAGCTACCGAAAGGCAAAAGGGCTATTGGTTGCAAGTGGGTATACAGAAAAAAGGAAAACGAGCAAAACAAAGCACATTTAGTTGCGAATGGTTTTTCTCAGAAGGAAGGGGTTGACTACTACGAGATTTTTTCGCTGGTAGTCAAGCATACGGTCTATTTGAGTGTTATTGGTGATGGTAGCTACTCAAGATTTTGATTTGGAGCAAATGGACATGAAAACGGAATTTCTGCATCGGGGAGTTGGAAAAGACATTCTTCATGACCAAATTGAAGGATTTATAGAGCTCGGTAAGGAGGATCATGTATTTGAACTCAAGCGGTCTTTATATAGGTTGAAGCAGTCTCTTAGGCAGTGGTACAAGTGCTTCGATTCGTTCATGAGGAAGACCAATTACTCTCGATATGAGTATGACAGCCGTGTATACTCGAAGAGGCTTAAGAATGGATCGTCGATATATCTACACCTATATGTTGATGACATGTTGATCGTGGTTAAGAGTATAGAGAAAATAAAGGTGCTCAAAACTTCATTGAGCGCAGAATTTGACATGAAAGACTTAGGTGAAGCGAAGAAGATTCTTGGGATGGAAATTATTTGAGACAGGAAGGCTGGAAAGAAGTGGTTGTCCCAAGACAGATATATAGAGAAGGTGTTAGATAGATTCAACATGAAGGACTCCATATCGGTGAGTACCCTTATCGACGGTCATTTTAAGTTATTCTCCAAGGAGTGTCCGAAATCAGCGGAGGAGAAGAAAAAGATGTCTCGAGTACCATATGCAAGTGCGGTGGGATTGTTGATGTACGCTATGGTATGCACGCATCCAGACATATCCTATGCAGTAAGTTTGGTTAGTCGGTACATGTTAAATCCAGGAAATCTTCATTGGGAAGCTATAAAGTGGATACTTTGAGATTTAAAAGGAACTAAAGACCACGATTTATTATTTCACAAGTCAGAAGATAAATCGAGCTAGTTGCAAGGATATGTAGATACAGATTACGCTGGGGACTTAGAGAAGAAAAGATCTGTTACAACCTATGTATATACGGTTGCAGAATCTCCTATTAGTTGGAAGTCGACACTTCAGGATACCATGACGCTCTCAATAATGGAGGCAGAATACATGGCGGCAGTGGAAGCATTTAAGGAGGCCTTATGGTTAAAAGGGCCTAGTTGGCCAGTTCGGGTTCGATAAGGGGCTGGTTACTTTATCAGTCAAAGTGCCATTCACTTGGCGAAGAATCAAGTATACCACAGTTGAACTAAGTATATCGATGTGTGGTATCACAAGATAAGGGAGTGGGCCGAAAAGGAGATTGACTTGATAAAGATCGATACTAAGGTGAATCCGGCGGACATGCTAACGAAGGCCATTCCTGCAGAGCAGTTCAAGTCTGGATTGAATTCTACTCAAATACTCAAATGTGAGGAAGGGCGATCTCAGTAGGAGGATGGCGAACCAGTTTCTCAGTTCTGGTTAAAAACGGTGACCGCATCAGTTTCGCAATTCTGAAGAAAGATTGTGCCAGTAAGGGGAAACGGGAGAACAACTAAAGCAACTTACAGGGATACAAGACAAAGGGCAACAAGTTTTCAAGATGGCTATAAGGAAACACGAGCCAAGGTGGAGATTGCTGTGAATGTGTCTCATATTTTGCTCAAGACTGCAAAAGCCAAATAAGGGACATACGTCTGCCCACAGGGAACAGACATATGTCAATTAAGGTCCAGAGCCAAGACCAAGAACCAGTCGTCTGCCATAGAGGGAAAGACGTCTGGCCTGAGCCCTAGAAACTCATGGTTAATCAGGCCAGACGTCCGCCACAGAGGGACAGACGTCTGGCAGCACTTTTGACTTTCTGTCAAAGTTACAGACAGACATCTGCCCCAGAGGGACATTCGTCTGTTCGACGATTACTGCAAATCTTCAGTTCGAGATATATCTCGAAATTCAGTTTTTGGTGGCAGATTTGTAATTTCTGAGATCTTATTATAACTTAAATTGTATAGGCTATATATAGGATCTTAGGGTTATTATTTAGGGTAGATATTTTTTTTATCATAAGGTTAAAGGGAGCCGTCTCTCCATAAGGGATCAAGATCATCGAATTAAGGTGAACTTTTGGTAATTCTTAGATCATAAAGTAAAGGAGTAGAAGGCGTCTCCATAAGGGATCTAGGTTATCAAAGGTGGAGGAGAATTTGTAGAAGGAGAGAGATCTTGCTGGAGATCATAAGGAGAGGGTGTAAAAAATCTTGTAAGGTTTTCTTCTTCTCAAATTCTAATAAAGGTTCTCGCCATTTCCCCCCTAATCTCTTTTGTTATTTTTATTGCGGTTTGCATCTGGTTTTTGTTTGTTATTCGTCAATAAGGTTTTCCGCTGCGTTGCCGATCGGTTTTGTGGCAGCAACAATAATTGGTGTACATATATTACACTTTACATGATTGAAAACTAAACTAAAATAAAATCTTTCCTTATCATAAATATCACAAGTTATGGAAAGATCCAAATATCACAAGTTATGGAAAGATCCGATGTTGTTGTGTTCCGATGGGCGTCTGTCTGAACACCAAAGGTGCAGACGTCTACGTATTCTCTGTTATTGTCGAAGACTCAAGCCAGACGTCTGGCTCTTCTTCTTCAGATGTCTGGCTTCACTATGTTCTTTGTTCAGACGATTGCAGACGTCTGGATCTCCTTCTGCAGACATCTGGATTCTCTGGCAGACGTCTGTGTGTATATCTTCAGACTTCTTCTTCTGTTTCTAGCCTATGTCGCTAATACGCCCCTGCAAGATTGAGGCTCCGCTGGAGATTCCTATCTTGGATCGAAGTTTGAGAAATTTTGTGCATCCAAGTGCTTTGTTAAGGACATCCGTAAGTTGATCATGAGTACTGATGTGGTGTACACGAATGGTTCCATCTTTGACGCATTCCCGAATGAAGTGATGGTCAAGTACAACATGCTTCATCCGAGAATGAAAAACTGGCTTCGCACTAAGATAGGTAGCCCCAGTATTATCACAGTATAGAGAGAGCGGTTTTCGCAGAATTATCTTGAGTTCATATAAAAGATTTTTCACCCAGAGCACATCGGCTGGGGCATTCGCAAGGGCTTTGTATTCAGCTTAGGAAGAGAATCAAGAGACAGTCTTTTATCGAGCATATTTCCACGAAATTGGATTCAAGCCTAAGTAAAAAATGAAAATACCTTAGAGGGAGAGTGAATAAGGTAGTTATAATGTCCTATGGAAAATTTGAAAACTTAAATACAATTTCTAAAGTGATTATCGAGTTTCTGCGGAAAATATTTAAAACAAGTTTAAACAAGAAACTTAATATTATAATCAACACAAATACAGAAAAGTAAAAAGAGTAAGAGCAATGAAAACACAACAATATGTTGACTAGGGTTCACCACCTCCTGTGGCTATTCCTCGTCAGAGTCTCCTACTCAGGATTTTTCCACTATACTTGTGAAGTACACAAATCCCACTTCACAGGGATAAAAAGAAACAAGATATCTCTCTTCATAAGGATCAATCACTTAAACTGCAATTCCATAGGAAACAACTTTTCTTCCTCTCTAGACCGCGATTCTCTAGGAAAGTCGCACTTTCTTCTCTAATCCACGTCTCTTTAGGAAGAACTCTTTTTCCACTCTGAATCTACAATTCAAGTGAAAGGAGAAGCACCCCTTCTCTTGGGTTACAAATCGCTTTTATTACAAACGATTTCATTCACTCACAATCCTATTGATCTCAAAGATTATTTCCGGTTAGGCACAAGGATTGTTTTAAGAGATTTGGACAAGTTTAAGTTTCTTGAGGAAACAAAAATTTTGAACAAGTTAAAGCGCGAAAAACACGAAGAATTTCAGAAAGATTTGTAAAGAATTTCTTGTTATGAATTTTGAGATCTCAAATGTATTTATAGAGAATTGAATGGGAAGTTATTTTAACTGCCAAAAACTGTCTAAAACAGTTAATGACCGTTTAGAGGAAGTTAGGAGAAAATTTGGCGTAAGTGTCCATTCATTTCAAAATTTAAAATTCAAATTTTTGATTCAAACTGCCCGTGCTGACGTCAGGAGTAGACGTCATTTATACACAATATGTTCTAGTGATGTCAGGATAGCCGTCACTGAGAACTTTAACAGAAAAACAAAAATCAGAGATTTGTTCTATTGACGTCAGTTGTTCAAACATTTATTATACTACCATCAAGGGTTGACGTTAGTAGTCAATTTTTTTTTGATACCGACGTTAAGGGCCGACGTTAGTGTTCTGACATAAATGATACATTTGGTTTGAACTTTGGCAGATTTGAATTCCAAAGGATAGTTATGACGTCTCTAAAAGAGATGACATCATGGACATTAAGAATGAGTTGGAATGAGGTTTCTAACCATATGAGATCATTACTAATTACATGTATATTGCTCATATCTTCGATCTTAGTCTTTGTTCATCAATTAGCTTCATTGCCCTTGACTTGTTACATTTGACGTGAATAGATCTTGAATTTGAATGCTTCACTTTGTCGATTGCAACGAGTCATCATGCTATATTGTCGGTTTGAGTGCGTATCAAATTGTAGGAAATTTTACTTGATATTGGATATATTGTTGCGAACTGTACTTTAAGGAAAAAAAACTTGGAAAACTCGTTAGTAACATATGAATTCGTTAAATAATGGTTTGAACTAAATCATTAAAATCGAGGATCGTGTGACACGGATGTCAATAATCTCCCCCTTTTTTTATATTTAGTAAAACTTATTTAAAGAATTCTTGATATGTATGAAAAGTAAATTCGATTTAGCTACTCCCCCTCAATTCATGTTTATTTGAGAAACTTTTTGAACTCGTACCAGTATCCCATACCACTAATACTATTTATCAAGAAATATAACATGAAGACGAGTGATTTAATTCGAATTTTTATTAACCAATTTAAGCATTTATAGGTATATATAGGTTTAATTCATGAATTTTTTCTTCCCCTTTTTGCAAAATATTCAAAAATATTTTAGAAATATAGCGAGGGACATGAATATAAATAATTAGTGCAATGGAAAAATAAAATGGACATGAATATATATAAAAACAAACAGGATTTTGTTAATAGTTTCAACAATCCTTAGTACAAGCCTGAATACCAAAATATGCATACAAAGCTAAACTATCAACACATACTAAAAGAAACCTAACACAAACTATATGCACATTGGCATACATCACAAAAAAACATTGAACATAAGATCTAATGAACAACAGATCCTATCATTTTTCAGATGGTGGTGGTGGTGGTGATGAAGCACTTGGAGGAGTCATGAGAGTAGACAATGTAATTGAAATTTCTTCAACTCGACCATGAAGACAATCAACTTCACTAAAATAATTGATCAAGTCGAGAATAGATGTGATTATGACATACTTGTATGCGATCCACAATTCTAGTCTCAAAAGTGGCGAAGTCAAACGTTGGTTGTGGTGGAGGAATCTCGACTGGTGTTGTTTAGGTAGATTAAGATGAGGTAGATGGTAGTGTCGGTTGAGAAGATGAAGGAGCGACATCCAACTTCATTAAGTTTATAATCCTTGTCCCGAAATCTATTGAATTCTTTGCCATATCATTTGGATCCAGAATCGACACTTTCCGATATTGGAGCAATTTTGTCATAATTCGGCCATAGTAGAGATTAGATGGGCCACAAGATATCTCCCACATGTTCTGAATGATGAACGGTGGAAGATTGATCTCGATTTTCGCTAAAATATAATATGTGATTAGCTTGTGAGGTCCGTAGAGTATATCTCGACTACCGGACTTCGGGATTATCACATGGGTAAGGAGATTAGATAAGACATGAGATCGTCGAGTTAAAGTTTTCGCTTTTTGATCTCCGTAAAGATGAGGAAATTCCGATCCATGAAGAAGTTTAAAGGCAACTTCTTTAGTGTGCGGGGCTTGGAACTTGAAAGTCTCGAGTGTCAAGTTGAACAATTCTGCACCATCAGAAGGAATTCCAAGAGCACGTTTAATTGTGCCAGCAGAAAATTTGAACTCTTTCCCGAAAACTTTGGTTGAGTAATCGGTAGGGTTGTCATATTCACTAGGGAGATTATCATAGAAAAGACAAACATCGTGTTGAACGTTGGGAAGTATAGGGTAAGAAATGGCATCCATCCTTGAAACTCAAAAATTTCTTGAAATCAAAAATCCACGAGGTCGGGAAATAATACCTTTACCTTGGTATGTACGGTCCTGTTGATAATAAAGGCATGGCGATCCTTTGCCCCGGCATCGTTGAAGAGATTGGAGTCGAGACTTGGATAAAAAGGATTTGGTTTAGATTTCTTTGTTTTGGGTGAAGGTTCAGAAGTGGTGGCCTTCGATTTCTTGGTAGACGGAGAAGGCTCGGATGGGGTTGCTTTGGGTTTCTTGCGAGCAATCGCCTTCTTTGATAGTTTGGAAGGCATGGTGAAAATTTGAAGGAATTTGGAATTTATTTTTGAGATAGAAGTTTAGGTTTGAGAAATTGAAGAGAATTAGAAAATAAGTAAAGGGGTTTTGGTATTTTATAATAGTCTAGGGGTTTGAAGATAAAGGGTGTGACTATTGGGTTTTAAATGAACCGTTACGATTGAATTTGGGGATTTAAATCGACTCTTGAAGTTGAATCGACATTAGTATTTTGCCCATACTAACGTTTGTGTTCTCATGCCTGACATCAGTGCAGAGAAAATAAGGGGCAACTTTGAACAACTGACGTCTGTCCAAACATCATAGGTCTATAAAATCTTAACCCGACGTCAGTAACTAACGTCAGATGGTCAAAAAGAAAAATAAAACTGCGAAAGAAATTAACATAAAAAACGGCTAAATTTTTTTTATTCATGAACAAAGAACATACAGTGCATTATTACAAATAACATAATACAAACAAAAACACACAAACAGACTAAACAAATACAAACTATTCTAATTTTCTTTCTTGAACTTTTCCACAACGTCGGTCGTACGCTTCTTTATGATCATGTTATCCTCGGGATCATAGAGAATGATGGTGTCGTCTAAAAAAGTTTGACGAAAAAGAATCACAATTCTTTCAGTTGTTGGCAAATTTGGTGGAATTGGGATTGGTAGTAGTGGATAAGGCGATAGAGTAATGGAGTCTTCGTCAGGATCTTCATCTTCCGATTTGGGAGTCGGAAGTTTTTCCTTTGATTCCATTTTGGGTTTCTTTAAACTTTCACCCTTCGCATACACACTCTTTCTCTTGTTGACATTTCTAGTATCCATTTTTCTCAGATATAGAAATGATGTAAACTGAGTGATTTTAATTATATTTATAGAGAAAAGTGGAGAAGAAATTTGAGTAACCACCCAGGAGTTTGAAAAATTAACAAGTTTTTCAAATTTCCCACTCTAATTTGAATTTGAAAAAAAAATTCAGCTCTGGGTCCTAGTAACTAATCACATGCCAATTGGAATTTTAAATTGGGCTGGAATTTTTTTAAAATGAAAACTAACAGTTTTTCGAAATTGAAAGGAAAGGGATGAGAAAAAATATTAGACAAAGGAAAACGTCAGTGCTGACGTCAGTAGTACACTAATGTCAGTGTAGACGTTAGTTTAAAGGGGGGGGGGGAATATTAAGTTAGTTTGAATGTCTATGTTATCATATTTTATGGTTTTTAGGGTGTGTTTAATTCTAACATATTTAATTCACCGCTTAGATGTGAAAATCTATTCTTGTCTAGTAGTTTATTAAAAATATCGGCTAATTGACTATCGGTCGATATGTATTCTAATATGATATCTCCTTTGTGAAATTGGTCACGTAGGAAATGGTATCGTATATCAATATATTTAGTCCTACAATGTTGATTTGCATTCTTGGTCATATGAACCGTACCGGTATTTTCACAAAGTATAGGAATTTATGAAATATTTTCTTGATAATCTTTAAGTGTATACTTCATCCATAAAATTTGTGCACAACATGCACCGGCAGTAATATATTTTGCCTTGGATGTCGAGAGAGCTACAAAATTTTGTTTCTTGGAAATCTAAGATACAAGACAATTTCTAATGAAGCGACAGGTGCCACTAGTGCTATTTCGATCTTTGAGACTTTCAGTATAATCTGCATCAGAATAATTTGTCAAATGAAACAAGTTGTTCTTAGGATGCCATAAGCCAAAATTTATAGTTCCTTTGAGATATTTAAGGATGCGTTTGAATGCTGTCAAATGTGATTCTTTAAGATTGATTTGGAATCTCGCACATAAACACACACTGAACATGATATCTGGCCTACTAGCAGTCAAATATAGTAGACTATCTATCATGCCGTGATAAATTTTAGTGTCAATGTATTGACCCTTTTTATCGTCAGTGATTTTGGTATGTGTAGCCATTGGTGTTTTGCATGTCTTTGTATTTTCTAAGCCAAATTTCTTTACCAACTCTTTAGTGTATTTGACTTGATTGATGAAGATGCCATTTTCCATTTATTTATTTTGAAAGCCAAGAAAGTAATTAAGTTCTCCCATCATACTCATTTCAAATTCTTCTTGCATGGATTTGGTAAAATCTTTACAAAGAAGTTTATTTGTTGACCCAAAAATCATGTCGTCAACATATATTTGGACAACAATTATTTCTTTGTTATAGGTTTTAGTGAATAAAGTTTTATTCACTATAACTTTCATAAAACCTATGTTTTCTAGGAATAAACTTAGACGTTCATACCATGCACGTGGTGCTTGCTTAAGGCCATAAAGTGCTTTTCTTAGTTTATAAACATGATCAGAAAATTTATGATCTTCAAAACCAGGGGGTTGAGATACATAGACTTCCTCATCTATTTGACCATTTAAAAATACACTTTTAACATCCATCTGAAAGACTTTGAAGTTTTTATAGCAAGCCTATGCCAATAGGATACGGATGGTTTCAAGTCTAGTAACTGGTGTATAGGTCTCGTCATAGTCTATTTCTTCAATTTGATTATATCCCTGAGCAACTAAACATGCTTTATTCCTGACCACTTTACCTAATTCATCAAGTTTGTTTTTAAACACCCATTTGGTTCGTATTATGGGTCTATTTTCAGGTCTTAGAACAAGATCCTAAATGTTATTCCTTTTGAAGTGGTTAAGTTCTTCTTGCATGACTATTATCCAATTTTCATCAATAATAGCCTCATTAACGTTTTTGGGTTCTATCAGGGATATAAATGCTAAGTCAATACAAGTATTGAATGTTGACGATCTTGTAACAACTCCTTTATCAATATCACCAATAATCAAATCTTTTAGATGGTTTCGATTAAACTTCCAACTCTTTGGAAGATCTTCTTCCATAACTTGTGGCATATCTTTTATTTGTGGTTCGGCAATTTCCTTTTCGGTTGATTGATTCTCTAAACCATTAGCTATATTTGGAACATTATCATTTTATGGTATTATGGAGTTGGAGTTATTTTCATCAAATTTAATATTCATACTTTCTTGTATTACTAGTGTTCTCTTATTATAGACACAATATGTTTTTCTGGTCATGGAGTAACCAACAAATATACTTTCGTCATTCTTAGACTCGAATTTTCCTAAATTATCCAGGGTATTCAATATAAAACACTTCCATCCAAAAACTTTGAAGTATTTTATATTTGGGGTTCTTTTGTACAAGAGTTCATAACGAGTTTTCTTAAGAAACTTTCTTATGCTAACTCAATTTATGATATAGCATGACGTATTTACTACCTCTGCCTTGAAATACATGGGTTGATTGTTCTCATTTAACATAGTACGTGTCATTTCTTGTAAGGAACGATTCTTCCTTTCAACGACGCCGTTCCGTTGTGATATCCTGGCATATGAGAACTCATGCTTATATCCTTTATTGACATAATAATCTTCAAAGAGATTATTTTCAAATCCTCCACCATGATCACTTCTGATCATGGAAATTCTAAGATTAATCTCATTTTGAATTCTCTTAGAAAAGAATTTGAAGATGTTAAAGATTTCGTCTTTAGTTTTAAGAAAGAATACCCATATGAATCTAGAGGAATCGTCTCCTATAAGATAAGCATAGAACTTCTCTCCTAGACTTGCATTTCTATTTGGACCAAATAAGTCCACGGGAATTAGTTGTAAGGGAGTATCGGTTGTGACATCATTTTTAGGTTTAAATGAAGTTTTGGTTTGTTTTCCTTTAAGACAAGACTCACATTTTTATCTTTTTCGTATTTTAATAAGGGAATGCTTTTAACTAAATTATTCCTAGTTATTTTAGATAAAATATCCATTGACGCATGACCTAGCCTTCTATGCCAAAGCCATGGGTCGGCGATGTTATTTTCAACTAAGCATTTTAAATTTTCATTTTTGAAGTCATATATATATATATATATTATTGTAACGTTTTCCCGTTAAAATAGTTATATTATTATAAATTATTTTACATAAGTTTTTTTCAAATACTACGTTATAACCCTTATTGCAGAATTGACTAACACTAAATAGATTGTGTTTTAAATTATCTACAAACAAAATATGATGTATTATCATAATATTAGAATTATACTTAAATGAAATGGTATCTTTACCGATGATGTTGGCCTTTTTATTATCGCGAAATGTCACGGTACCACCATCTTCTCTTGATAGCGTTTGGAAGCAGTTGATATTTCTTGTCATATGCCTCGAGCACCTGCTATCAAGAATCCACTTCTCTTTACATGATCTGGGATTCTCCAAAACAAGAAGACGGGGGTGTGACCATAGGAATCCATTTCATTCTCGGTCTACTGGGATTAGGAGTGAAAAAATATTTATATGAAAAATTTAACTTTACTTGACAATATCTATTAATATGACCTAATTTACCACAACAATTACAGGTTACATATGCAAATATATTTCTATCTTGATATGTTTTAGATTTTTTAATAAAATTAGTATGTTTCTCATATTTGGAATCATCATAAAAACCGACACCTTGACGTTTATAATGACCTACACATATTCCTAGCATAATGTCAAGATTATCTTTAGTTTTAGTAAACTTTAGGATTATATTTTCTTTAATTTTTAATTTTTTTAAAATCAAATATTTCATTTTTCAAAGAAAATATAGTATTATTAACTTTAGAAATTTATTCTTCTTTCAAAATTAGGTTTTCTTTTAATATTTTATTTTCATGAATTAATATTTCTTATTCTTTTTGTTTTAAATTATTATTTACACAAAGGTTATTTTTTAGTTGTTTATATTTAGTATGGATTTTCTGATAACTATCTTTTAAATTAAAACACAAATTAAATAAACTATGTTTATCTAAGTTTTCTATATCATCACTTACATCGTTGTCGTCAATCCCCATGAATTGCATGTTGGCGACTTCTTCGTTTTCTGTATCACTTGAATTAGAATCATCCCAGATGGCTTGGAATGTACGTTTTTCTAAACCTTTCTTCCACTTTGGTTTGTCTTTCTTGAACTTGAGGTTCAGACAATCTGTCTTGAGATGCCCTTCTTTGTTGTATTCAAAACATAGCATGGTTTTGGAAGTGTTAGCCCGTTTCTTAAAAGAGATGCATCTTGCTTTAAGAAACCTTTTGAAATGTCTTGCAATGTTTGACATTTCTTCGTTGTCGCTCTCATCATCCCTTGATGTGATTTGCTCTTTAACTTTATTGATCGATACTTTGAGTGTGATATTCTTTCTTTGATTGTCCTCCTTTATCTTGATGTCATCGAGTTGCATCTCATAAGTTTTCAACTTACCAATGAGACAACACTCATGGTGCTCATATCATTTGCCTCTTCTATAGCGGTAATCTTAGGCTACCAAGACAAGATTAGTGATCGAAAAATTTTATAGTTCTTTTTTTATCTACAAACTTTTTACCTAAATTAAATAACTCTATTACCATATTGTTAAATCTAGAGTACATTGAATCAGTTGATTCATCTTCTTACATAAAAAACATTTCGTACTCATGCATTAACTTATTAATTTTACTTTCTTTTACTTGGCTTGTACCTTCATGTGTAGTCTCGAGAGTTCTCCAGATATCATATGCCATTTGGCATATGGAAATTTTATTGAATTCCTCTGGAACCAAAGAGAAGTGAAAGGCATTCATAACCTTAATATTTAATCTTATAGATTGTTTTTCTGCATCAGAATATGGTTTTTTGGTATGAATAACAAAGACTTCATCTATAATATCTAAAATATCTAAGTCTATATATTGTAAAAAGATTATCATTTTAGTTTTCCAAAATTGAAAACTAGTATCATTGAAAAGTGGGGGTCGTGTGGTGGATTGGCCTTCTAGTTGGTTTGCTATTAATATCTAATAAACTCTAGATGTTAATCTAAACTGAGCAACCTTGCTCTGATACCAATTGAAAATACCTTGGGGGTGAATAAGGTAGTTATAATATCTTATGGCAAATTTAAAAACTTAAAAACTATTTCTAAAGTGATTATCGAGTTTCTGCGGAAAATATTTAAAACAATTGTTAAACAAGAAACTTAAAATTATAATCAACAAAAACATAAAAAAGTAAAAAGAGTAAGAGCAATACAAACACAACGATATGTTGATTAGGGTTCACTGCCTCCTGTAACTAGTCCCCGCCTGAATCTCCTACTCAGGATTTTTCCACTATACTTATAAAGTATACAAATCCCACTTCACAGGGATGTAAAAAAACAAGATATCCTTCTTCATAAGGATCAATCACTTAAACTGTAATTCCCTAGGAAATAAGTTTTCTTCCTCTCTAGACCGTGATTCTCTAGAAAAGCTGCACTTTCCTCTCTAATACACGTCTCTCTAGGAAGAACTCTTTTTCCATTCTGAATCTACAATTCAAGTGAAAAGAGAAGCACCCCTTCTCTTGGGTTACAAATCGTTTTTATTACAAATGATTTCACTCACTCACAATCCTATTGATTTCAAACATTATTTTTGGTTAGGCACAAGGATTGTTTTGAGAGATTTGGACAAGTTTAAGGTTCTTGAGGAAATGAAAATTTTGAACAAGTTAAAACGCGAAGAACACGAAGAATTTCAGAAGAATTTGCAATGAATTTCTTATTATGAATTGTGAGATCTCAAAGGTATTTATAGAAAATTGAATGGGAAGTTATTATAACTGCCAAAAACTGCCAAAAACTACCATAAAACAGTTAATGACTGTTTAGATGAAGTTAGGAGCAAATTTGGCATAAGTATCCATTCATTTCAAAATTTAAAATTTAAAATTTTGATTCAAACTGCCCGTGCTGACGTCAGGGGTAGACGTTAGTTATACACAATTTGTTCTAGTGACGTCAGGGTAGCCGTCACTGAGAACTTTAATAGAAAGATGAAAATTAGAGATTTGTTCTACCGACGTCAGTTGTTCAAACATTTATTATACTGATGTCAAGGGCTAATGTTAGTAGTCAAAATTTTTCTGATACCGACGTCAAAGGCTGATGTCGGTGTTCTAACACGAATGATACATTTGGTTTGAACTTTAGCAGATTTGAATTCCAAAGGATAGTTATGACGTCTCTAAAATAGATGAAGACGTCATAGACATTAAGAATGAGTTGGAATGAGATTTCTAACCTTATGAGATCATTACTAATTACATGTACATCGCTCATATCTTTGATCTTAATCTTGGTTCTTCAGTTAGCTTCATTTCCCTTGACTTGTTACATTTGACATGAATCGATCTTGAATTTGCTTGCTTCACATTGTCGATTGCATCAAATCATCATGTCATATTGCCAGTTTGAGTGCATATCACATTATAGGCAATCTTACTTGATATTGAATATATTATTGCAAACTGTACTTCAAGAAAAAAAACTTGAAAACGTCGTTAGTGACATGAATTCGTTAAATGAACTAAATCATCGAAATTGAGGATCGTATGACACAGATGTCAATAGAGAATGTAGGCAGTGGTAGCTGCCATCATCGCGACATCCACCCTATTCAGAGTCACTGAAGGCATGAAGAGTTAGAGGAGATCTTCTGCAAAGATACAAACTATGATGTATTGTACCTTTAAGGTAACGAAGAACTCGTTTGAGTTCCGTCCAGTGAAGTTCTTTGGGATAGTGCATGAATTAGGAGAGATGGTTAACGGCAAAGGAAACGTTGGGATGAATAAGAGAAATGTATTGAAGAGCACCAACTAGCTGACAACATGGCATGGGGTCAACAGAAGAAGACCCGTCATGGATGAGTAGTGGAGTAGTATTGCACATTGGATTGGTAACTTCTTTATCTCCCTTTATAGGGAACTTTTTCAATAGATTGGTGTTTACCGCCGAAAACAGATACGAACTGGGATAGAACGTCTAGCCTAAATGCGAAGGCAGATGTTATTTGGACATATCTGTCCACCTCTCTGAAGATACCAAGTTGTTTTATGTCACCATATATCGGAAGTTTGGATGGATGCGACTGTTGTAGCTGAACTTTTCAGATTCCCCCTGAATGATGAGGGGTTTTTGATTGTGGGGGCGTTTTTTCCTGCAGGTACAAACCCCTGCAGTTAATTACGTTATCGTAAAGCGATAACAACTTTCTATGCTCCAGATATATCACTTCGTGTCGTGTTATATTTTGTTTATTTTGGGTTGCCCTTGGATTGTATACGGAGACTAACATATGTCGTCGCCCGTAGGGCGTGGATTAGTCTAAATCCATACATATCAGATTTGGTTTTGAACGTAGGTAGTATTTCTCATATGAATGAGGTCTATCAATTTGGAATATGTCATCTAAGGATCGTCAGTCATCTGACTAAGATCGACTTAGGAATATGGTTAAGGATCGTTCATCTTGTTTTAAATTAAGATCAACTTAACAAGCATGGACTAACGAAAATTAATCTAATTTTAGATTAAGATAAACTTATCAAGCATGGACTAACGATCGTTAATCTAATTTTAGATTAAGATCAACTTAGAGAGATTCATTTTGCTTGATCATTGGATCATACATGAGAAGCAAAAACTTCTATACTTAGTTTATTTTTACTAAGTAGTCAAAGAAAAAGCTTACTGTCCAAGTGCGCATATCCATATGTACATATATCTTCTTTCAAGAGGGTGCGTACATACATATCACATGGTCGAGCACTTGTTTATGGTCGGGAGGATTGTGCACATGCACATCATGTGGATCGCACTTGTTATCAGGTCAAATTCACATCTGCGCTTGTATAAATGCGCACGTATTGAGAAATCAACATTTTCATTTGCATGCACGTGCATGTCACGTGATGCACACATCTTCAGGGACATTATTTTCTCCCATGCGCACACGTGAGTATCACGTGATACGCAAGTCTGTATAGACATTTCTTATCAAGTACACACTAGAATCATGTGCGCACTGTTCATCAGAAAGCAATGGCTTTCAAAAAGAAATATAGGTTTCTGTTTATTGATTTTTTGGCACATCTATGGTGCGCATCCAAATTTATGAAGTTTTATGTTCTTCATAAAAGGTCTTTTCTTCAAGTCTTAGATCTCATGATCGATCTCTCATAAAAAATTCGAAACTTTTATCATGAAGAGAGACAGGCCATAAGATCTTTTGATCTTGTTTGATAAATCGATGGATTCAACAAAAAGCAAACGCTTTTATATAAAGCAAAATTATATTATTTTTATCAAAGAGAAGGATCCTTTCTCCTCCTTTCTTTTTCTTTTTACCTTATTGTTGAAGATGATGATGAAATTTTTTCTAAGTTGGGGTAAGTGCACGCTTTTTTTTGCGGCTGCTTATCAAAAAGTCTCTATCTTTTTTATTTTTTCTTTTAGATATCTATTTATAGTAGAGGTTCAATTAGGGTTTGTTGCTATTTTTTAGGGATTTATTTAATTTTAAATTGATTCATATCAATTTGGAGGCCTTGCGCACCGTTAGATCTTTATCCAAGATGATTTAATTTAGTTTGTTAAATTGTCAATCAACAAATTTTGATTTTTATAACAATTTTAAACAGAAGCGTATGCTTCATTGGTTGCCAATGCCCAAGGCAAGGATGCACACATATACTACGCATGTGTCGCTGCCCATCTCATGCATCAGCCTTCATATGCGCATGTATATAAGTGCTCATGTCATTAAAGTTGCTTTTCTGTCATGTGGACACTTGACACTTACGCAGTTTCCTTTAGCCATTTTATTATAAGTGCGCACTTGATATTGATGCGCACTTAAATAGGTGCGAACAAATGCCCCCCACTGATTGCGGTCACATGACCTGCATGTGGATACGATCGGTGTCAAGCTGCGAGTCATTGGATTTGTCTCGAGATTCATAGGATGCGAACCGATATTTGGCCCCTAAATATGGGCCCCGCTCCCTTCATCAAAGTGCGCCATTTTTCTTTTTTCTCCCTTACATTTTCTAACAACTTTGTTGTGCACTTGTTTCCTTCATTGCTTACGCACCTCTTGAAGCTTTCGCTTCCTGCAGAAGTCTTTGCTTCTTAAAACATAAATTGGTAAGTGCGATGTGCACCTCTGCCCTTAATGTGAAACCTTTGCATCCATTTGCTTAGTGCCAATCTTATGGGTTACGCATCCAGTGGGGTTTCTTGGCTTCTGATGCTTTGAACTCCAATCTTTGAAACTATAACATTTTTGCTGACATTTTTCTCGTCTCCTTTTCTCCAGGTCCAACAGCTGATCTTTTGTACGACATCAGGGACATCATTTCTCACAACATCATTCGTTATTATGAGCCATACTATACTAACCACCAGTGTGAAGCCGTGATTCATCGCTTAGATGCTCACCGTGGACGACTGCTTCCTTGTTGCTCTTCACTTCTACAGATGGTGTTTGAAGCAATCTGGGATGCCTTGCCCAGAAATTTTGAGATGCCGCTGCTCCAAGCGCTTGATCAGGCCAAAAACAAAGTGCACTCGGTTTACTTGATGGTCCTGATCTCTAAACGGTGGAGGGATGATGTGATTACTCTCTTGCACCGCATATTTCAGCAAATAGCAATCATATCTTCATATGCTAGGGTGGAAGATATCAGTGACGACCACAAATCCTGTCTCCGCAAATGAAAGCACAAGAAGATGGAAAATGATGCTTGGGAAACTTTGTTAGGCTTTATTTTTGAGTTCATAAACCCATGTACCGATAGTATCTTGCCGCTGTAAGTTTGAATGATGGTTTGCTTTTATTTGTCTTTCAATTTTCAGTACTTGTTCTCAGTCAGTAGTCTATAACCCACCTTTTAACGTATGAATGAAAACCATCTCTTCTTTTTTATCCTTACTTCTTTTTCTTTTTGTGCTGAAATGGCTTAGTTTAGTTTATTTACTCATTTCGGAGTGTTCAGTTTACTCTTCCCTAAGCTTATGGATAAACTTATCCTAACATTAAACATACCTAACCTCTTTTATCATAAGAGTCCATCAAGTTTGTGGTACCGGGTTTAGTCTATCATACCGTCGCATTGGATGATATTTTCTTGACGTGCAATCCCTTAGCTTGCGGCTCGAGTAGCCATGCGTTTGTCGGGTCTCTGACCCCTTTTGAGGTTGGACATGACATCTTCAAGTAATTTTCTTAGGTTGGAGCATCCACATTACCATCGGAAGATTCAACGTTGGGCATAGCCATGGTGTTTTACCTTGAGGTTAGGCTCTATTTGGAGCCCCGGGGGAGTCATAACCTCACCCTTCCGAGGTGGGATGACATCCAGTGGTCTTTAAGCTTGCATATCTTGCCATCAAGACCTGAAGCTAGGAATACGCCATTACTTCACTTTGATTTGACCTTTTAGTCCTTGTTGACGTTGCGTCTGCACTCTGTTGGAATGAGAAGGAACGTCGATATAATTTATAGGCTATAGATGTTTCTATCGAGATCTGGAGCTAGGAATTTGCCATCACTCCACTTTTACTCTGGCTCCTTAAAACATTGTTGACACTACGTCTGTACTCTGCTGGAATAAGAAAGACATCCAAATAGTCTTTAGGCTGTATGTATGCCATCAAGACTTGGTTTTTCGTTTGGCGAAGCATGGTGGAAAATATGGTTCTCTTTCTTTCATTTGTGCCCGTGGATTGTATACAAGAGTCGGTATTTATCTACTTGTAGGGAAAAAATTCTATATATATATATTTCTTTTTTATATTTCTTTATATCCGCGATTGCTCTATCATTTCAATTTTTCTTATCACAAAAGACTTGATTGCCTAATCATTTCGCCTATTTTATAGCGGTGTCCAATCATTTCGGCTATTTTTTTTGAAGTCTGATACCAACTTTGGCATCAGTATCGCTACAACTAGGATATTGTTAGAAGCGACTCATCATCTGTCGTTGCCTATTTGGACAAAGATGCCTTAGAAGACAGGTTTAAATCTCTGCCAACTAAAGTTTTTTGACTTTATGGGCTGTAAATGTCTCATAAAGGTATTTCTCCCTACGAGTCGAGAGGATCTCGCAGGTGTATTTTCTCTTTAGGAATCGTGGGGATTCCTAAGTGGTATTCTCTCTTGCAAGTCATAAGGACTTACAAGTGTCGTTCACCGTGTTAGGAATATCACTCAGCTTTGGTGGAACTTGGTTGAAGCATATTCTGTTTACGCCCGTAGATTATATACAAGAGTCAATATTGAGCTACTTGCAGGGCATAAATCTCATAGGGGGTATGATGTCTTAAGAAACAGGTGTGGATCCTTCTAACTTAAGACTTTTGAATTCTATAAGCCATGAGGGTCTTATAGAGAAATTTCTTCTTACGAGTCAAGAGGATCTCGTAAGTGTATTTTTTCCTTAGAAATCATATAGATTTCTAAGTGTATTGCTCCTTTGTGAGTCTTACGGATCCCACGCAGGTATTTTCTCCTTACAAAGTCGAGAGGACCTTACAAGTGCATCTTTTCTTTCAACGACTTTGCGCCCTTTCGGTTTTTCACAAGCTCGTCGGTAGTCCTGTTGTTTTTACTCATGGCGTCCTTTGAGGTTTTCATCTGTGCTCATTTTGCTTGTGGACATACCTTTTTTCTGCGATAGATGTCTCTCGGACGTAGCTTCTCTGCGGGTGACCCAGTATCGCGTGCCGGTGGGACTTGGGCGAGATATGGATCGTTTATGCCCATGGATTGTCTACAGTGATCAATATGGAGATCAGCTGTAAGGCATAACATCTTTTGGAAGACTGCATCATCGGTGGAGATTCATAGCTGGTGGGGATTGAGTTGCAATCTTTGCCATGGGTAGTCCATGAATAGTATATGGTTGTCAATATGGAGACCATTCGCAGAGAAAAATGTTAGTTTAGGGACATTATGGTCCATGGGAAACATGGAGAACATAGATCGTTTATGCTCGTGGATTGTATACAGTTGGTTATATGATCTATACCGTAGGGCAACATGCTAGTTTAAGAATATCGCGGTCCAATATTAGTTTAGGGACATTACGTTCCATGGTAAACATGGAGAACATAGATCGTTTGTGCCCGTAGATTGCATACGGCTGATTGTATGATCCATACCGTAGGGCAACATGCTAGTTTAAGGACATCATGATCCAATATTAGTTTAAGGACATTACGGTCCATCATTATGTATATCATGAAGAATATATGGGGTAACATGTTAGTTTAAGGACATTTTGGTCCATCTTTGATATAATGGGGTACATATCATTCGGTAGGACTTTCAGAGTTTCGACTCAGGAAGATAGCGAGTGGACACAAGCGTCGTCATCTATCATTGACCTAAACCGTGACTCTTCAAACATATTACTTCTTAAGGAATCGGCCGTTTATTGGCCGAAAGGGCCTTTCTCTATACATATCCATGAGTAAGTAAGCTCCAGCTTGGTAGACCTTATCTATGACGTACAGGCTTTCATAGTTTGGCTCGAACTTCCCCCATTTTGCATGATTGGGGATCATCAGTCTTTTGACAACCAGCACGAGTTCACCTTGGCGGAATGTTCTTCGTCTACTTAGTCTTTCATATGATTGTATCATCTTTCCCTGTAAGCTTCCAGATTTTGTTGTGTTATAAGGCGGGTTTCGTCGAGCGCATCGAGCTCTTCGAGCCGAAGATAAGCATTTTCTTCATCCCTGAGCTCATATTGAACTGCTATTCGTAATGAGGGGAGTTCTATCTCCAGCGGGAGCACTGCTTCGGTACCAAACACAAGTGCATATGGTGTTGTATTCATAACTGTCTTAAACGTCGTTCGGTACACCCAAAGAGCTTCATGCAAGCTCTCGTGCCAGTCTTTCTTATTCTTGGACACCATCTTCTTTATAAGCTTGGTCAAGGACTTTTTGAATGCTTTACATAGATCGTTGGCTCAAGGATTATAGATCGAACAGTATCTCCAGTCTATTTTGTGTTGCTGTGTGAAACTGCTTATTTTGTGGTTTCTGTATGGTCCATTATCTGAGATTATCCGTCACGGAGTTCCAAACCGGTAGATGACATGAGTTTTGATGAAATGGAGGATATTCTCCGTCTTCACCTCCCTTAATGGTTGTTGTCAATATAAACTGATGCTTTCTGGATGATGCTGGCTCAATAGAGCCCACGATATCTATTTCCCACATCTCAAACGACTAACTAGCTACTATTGGATGTGGCGAATTTTGATATTTATGTATGAAGTCCCCATGTATTTGACACGAGTGACACCACTTCACATATTCGAGACAGTCTTGAATCATCATGGGCCAGTAATAACGCATTCTTTTTATCTTTAGCTTCATCTTTAGTCCAAATGGGAGTCGCAAAGTCCATCGTGTACTTCTTGAATGACTTTCTTTGCTTCCTTCGGTCCTAAGCATCTACACCATACGATGTCGAAGGATCTCTTGTATAAGGTATCGTTGGAAAAGGTGAACGATATAGCTCGTTTCATGAGCCGATGTCTAGATGTCGCATCCTTAGGTGCTCGTTGGGACTTAAAGTAATCTATGAAGACTCCCTTCCAGTCCTTGACTTCTTTATTTTCTATTTGGAGAGCATCTTCTTTGGACGCTTCTTTCTTTTTGGGTTGCTCCATCAGAGCCTCCGAAGGTATATATGCTTGTGTCAGGATCTTGCGGCTTTGGACAATGATCCTTATGTCGTCGAGGTCTTTGTCGGTCAATTCTTTAGCCAACTTGGCTAACGCATCCACTTTGCTGTTTTCCGCTCACGACACGTTTTCCAGGGTACATGAAGGTATTTGGGTTAGCGGCTGTTGCACTCTTTCGCCGTACCTTATTAGTTCTGGCTTGCATGTTTTGTAGTCACCATTTACTTAACTGACAATCAGCCAAGAATCTCCGTATGTTAGGAGGTCCTTGATTCCCAAATCGAAAGCGATCTTAAGACCAGCAATCAAAACTTCGTATTCAGCTTCATTGTTGGTTCTTAGTTCCGTCAAGGAGAGTGCATAACACAGTATTCCTTTTTGCGGAGTCACGAAAATAAGACCCACCCCAGCTTTGATTATGAGGATGTTCTTCTTTCGCTACTTCATGGAAGATGCTCTATCGAAATAGTGCTCCCATTGGGGAGTATATTCTCCATTTTCCTCTTTGACCGCGTTGAACGCGTGTTCATCTGGCAATTCGCAGTTTAGGGGAGAATCGGATGGTATCGGATGTTCCGCGAGAAAGTCAGCGATGGCTTGTCCTTTCACTGTTTTGAGGGAGCGGCATGTTATCGAAAACTCCATTAGCAGGAGGGCCTATTTGGCGAGCCTTCCCGTCAGTATGGCCTTTGACATCAGATATTTGAGGTGATCCACATTTGATATGAGATGGACTTCATGTGCTAGGGCGTAGTGTCAGAGCTTTATTGTTGCGAAGATCAGCGCTAAGCAGTGCTTTTTATTAGGGAGTAATTGTTTTCTGCCCCCAGAAGAACTTGACTTAGGTAGTAGAGAGCTCTTTCTTTTTCTTGGTCGTTCTCTTATACCCACAGGGCGCCTAGAGAACCCTTAATGGCTGTTGTATATAGGATAAAGGGGCTTTTCCTTAACCGGGGCAGCCAATACCGGTGGATTTTGCAGGTATTGTTTGATTTCCTCCAACGCTTTTTGACATTTCTGATCCTATAGGAATGGGGTTTCATTCTTCATCAGATGACTATATGGACGAAATTTTCCTAAGAGATTGATTATGAACCGTCAGATATATGCGAGCTTTCCTTGGAGAGATCGCAGTTACTTGAGAGTTCTTGGTAGGGGAATTTCTATAATTGCTCTGATTTTTAAGGGATTGATTTCGATACCTCTGTGGCGGATGATAAAGCCTAAGAATTTGCCTGACGAGACTCCAAATGCACACTTTAAAGGGTTCATCTTTAGATTATATTTTCGGAGGCGCTTGGACACGATAATTAAATTCTCCCCATCCTCTTCATGAGATTTGCTTTTAACCACGAGGTCGTCGATGTAGCATTTGACGATCTCCTGTATGAGGTCATCGAATATCTTATTCATGGCTCTTTGGTAGCTTGCTCCGGCGTTTTTCAAACCGACGGGCATTGCCTTATACCAAAATATGCCTAACGGGGTGCGGAAGGCTGTACTTTTGGTCTTCAAGATCCATTTTTATCTGGTTATATCCAGGAGATCCATCCATAAATGAGAAAAATTCATGGGCGGAATTATTATCGATCATAAGTTCGGTAACTAGCACTAGGAAGTCATCTTTTGGGCACGCCTTGTTGAGATCCCTAAAGTCCACGCAGATCCGGACCGTCACATTCTTCTTTATCATCGGAACAATGGTGCTAATACAGTCAGGGTATTGGACTTCCTGGATGAATCAGGAGTCTATGTACTTCTTGACTTCGTTGTTGATACTCATCTCGAGTTTAGGCCGCATCCTTCTAGGCGCTTGCTTGACTGGCTTTATCTCTGGAGATATGGCCAGCTTGTGTACTGCTATGTTTGGATCTAAACCCGGCATTTCGGAGTAATTCTAAGTGAATCAATCTTTGTACTTCATGAGCACATCTTTTAAAGTGGTTATTTGTTTTTTGGATAGAATCTCACTGACGAATGTTGGTCTTGGATCATCCGTCGTTCCTAAGTCAATTTTCCTTAGATTGTCTGTTATGGTATGTATCCCATCTTCCAGCTCATTTGGAGCCAGTGGAAATTCTGAAATCTCCTCGCTATCGTCTTCGTTTGTGAAGCATTTGAAGAGGTTAATCATATTCTTATCCTCCCTTTCTTTTAAGAGTCTTATCATGTGGCAGGTATGAGTTCGCTTTCGTTTTTCGGTTGAGCAAGTCCCAACCTAATAACATAAGTTTTCTTCAGTTCGTGCTTTTGTAACAGGTTTATCTTCCAGCTATCGGACAATATGAACCTTCCTTATTGATATTGGTCTTCCACCCAATTCTTGAATGTGAAACAGTTTTTGAGTGGTTGTCTTAAAACTCAATGGTTGGAGCAATAATCCGGACGATTGACTTCATTTGTTTGCTTGGGGTGCCGAGACTCTGGAAGTATGATCATCTGGTTCTTCAAGACAAGGCCGAATATCTTCTTTTTCTTTTCTCGAGGGAATGGATATCCTCGACCCATCTTCTTTATGAGGGACGGGTTCCAACCGAACTTGTCTCGATTGAAAGGCATCTTGAGCCCGCCTTGTTGTCTTTGAATGTCGCTTGCGATCGTCGCCTTATTCTTATCTCCGCTTCAGGATTCTCCTTCTTCATAGGAGTACAAAGGGAGCTGTGGATAAAGAGTATCATAATCTGCTTCTTCCATTGATTGCTTACTGGGACATGGTTTCCTGGCCCTTTCATATATGGCCATTTCACAGCTTTGGTTGCCACGGCTTGCTGGATAAGCTTTTCTGATTATCCTATCAATCTGATCTTCGAGTGACGGACTTGGAGTTCTTTGAGTGAGGCTTTGTCTCCGTTCGGCGGCATGGTTTCTTGGGGAAGCATCTTCTTCTCCGTTCAAGTTGTTTACAGTGTGGCAGCTATAAATTTGCTCCCGCTTCTTGGACCGAATATATCCTAGCCCAGTCGTATCCATTTTCCCGTTGGGCTTCGTCCGTTGATTCCTGAGCACATCCCAAATCCTTTTTATAGAATTGGACTTGTCGGACAGTTTGTTCAAAAGGTATACCTTGACGCTTTAATATCTCTTTTAATCTCTTTGCATAATACCTTGGCATGCGGATGAGCATGAACTTGTCAATATTTGGATCAGCTCTATGCTAGATTTCTTTTCCTATCTTGGTCTCATTTGATTTCTAGAAGAGGATTGCTGTCACACCCTGCTTCCAAAAATACGGAATACGGGAGGCGACTAAGCCAGCCATGCTCCTACGGTCAAGGAACATTCCTGCCGTACTCACACTTCGGCTTCTAACATTACATGGTAATCAGTAAACACATCACAGAAGTAAAAGAAACACATCACTAGTTTATTATACTAACTTTCATTGTTCATAGTTTACAATAGAATGAAAAATAAACTACTAACCAAGTGCGAATACAAGGTTGATTTATTGAAAGCAGTAAAAGCATTGAAGGCACGACCGTCTAGATCTCTGCAAGCTCGAATGGTAGGTCTGACTCCTGAATTCGGTCCTCTTCAAACTCTGAGCATGCATACTCAGGTCGTCAGGACGGAGCAATAGCAATATTATAATAGTATTAATGATGCAAGAAAATAAAAGTAATAACGGTGGAGGTAATAAATGCAGGCAATCAATATGTCAATAAACGATGCAATGTATGATTTGTGTCCCTATCGGTCTCTAAGTTACATTTGAAATCGAGTTGCGGAAAGGAGTGATCATGTTTAATGAGGGTCTCGTACGTACCCGAGACTACGGCCCACTGTTGTCCAGGATATAACCCTGTCAACCGGACCGCTAGGTCCAAACCTAATATATAAGAGTCGCTGTTCAAATAATCATCCTCTAAATCACTGATCTCGCTAAATACAAATTCCTTTCCACTTCGATTTCCCCCTTTCCCCCCAGGTTTCACTATCTATGAGTATGGGCTAGTTGTGTATAAGTACGCATCAATAACACTGTTTTATTCACTATTCACTGTATTGTTACTATCACGAATCATTCACTTTTACTGGCGTACTCGACACATCTAAACTGATACTATTCTCATTCGACAATGCAATATACACTCAAAATTAATAAGGACGCACACTATCGCTAGAGGTATTGTAGTCGGGTAAAAATGTGAATCATGCCGCTAAACAATTTATATACAATACTAGTCATTACGCGTCTTATGAATTTAGAAAAATTGCATTAAATCGTACATTCAGAATTAAGTAAAATGATACAAAAAGGGTAAAAATTAAACTTGATCAGAAATTCAACGAAATTGGTTTCACATAAATCGGATTTCGGGCTCGTAAATTACCGTCATTTCTTTTTAAGTGTTCTGTGCTGGAAATTCAATTCCTGAACTGAAAGTCCATTTCGTAACACAGTTTTCACTTTGTTGGGATCATAATGAGGCAGTGCTACAGTTGGATAATATTTAGGTTTATCAGTTAGATTTACAACTCACTAGAAGGATCGATAATATCCACTGTATTTTGGGAGTTATGTATTATTTAATACCGGGTTATACGTTCTGTCCCTGCTTAGGACTGTAGTATGTACTGATGGTTTAAAATGTGATTAAAATATCAAACGATGGTAAAAATGAATGAAATCACTTCCAATAGTTATCTAATAGATTTATCTTTGCTACAGTATAGGGTTCCACAAAATATCATTTTCACACAAATATGTACAAGCATTTCAAATCAAGTATCGACAAGCGGTGCTGCTCTGGACTGCTGTCCAGAGCCGCAATTCTCCTCGATTTTCATTATAGTGACTTATTAAAATTTAGTGGAAAAAAATATATTACTGTAGGTTATTCTGTCATCTTTGATATGTGTCCTGAAATGCCAAAATCTGATCTATACATAATTTATTATAAATTTTACGGGTTAGCATGTATGAAAATTCTAGATTTTACGACGGAAATTGGAGTACCATTTTACGTGTGCAAACGACATTGTTTTGCAACCAAATCTTATAGGATATTCATTAACCATAACTTGATTCATTAACCCATATTCCTCTAGTTTAAAATGAGTTTTCTTCTAGGATATGTTCGAAAACTAGCTTAAGTCAACGGTTATTATTGAAAAGTCGGTTTCTTATTTGGCGATCGGGAGATTTGAACCATAATGATTATGAACGTTTTCAAACACGGGGTAAAAACCACTAGATGGATTAAATCACTAAAAGCAACGACGTGTGCTCGTAGTAGCAAATTATTCGATTACGGTATTCGATTCAAGCCTATAATCATAATAGAACTACTTAACTAATATATCTATATAGCATGTAAAAGCAAGCAGAATTCACTTTCCTGCGACGATCGATGGTCACGAAGGCGGTGATGGCGGCGACCTACAACAATGGCATGCATAAGGCTACACACGGCTAGGGTTCGGTCTTGGCCTCGGTTATGGAGACGGAGCTTGGTGGTGTAGTGAGGTGGTAGAGCGACGGGCGGCCGGAGGTGGTGGTTAAGGCAGTGATGATTTGGAGGCAGTCGGCGACCTGAAGTTCTGGCAATGGCTGAAGGCACAGAGAGCTCAGGCGGCGGCTAGGAGTTGCGGCTGCGACTGCAGTGAGGGGGTGTCGGTGGCGAGTTGGGTGCTGGAGGTAGAGGCGCAGGGAGCTCGGGGCAGGCGATGGAGGGAGGCAGCCGGCGGCTGTGGGGTGAGTCGACGGGGGTTGGTGATAGCTAGGGATGAATCTTGGTGTCGAGAGAGGAGGAGAAGACGTGGGCTTCGGAAAAGAAGGCGAGAAGGGTGGTGTTGGGTTGTGAGGTCGACGGCGAGGCAAGCTCTGGCAAGGGTGCAGGCGAGGGTGCTCAGGAGAGGAGGTGGGGGTGACACGGATGAGGAAACTTGTTGATGGAGGGAGGTGGCCAACAGCGATGGGTCAGGTGGTATGGGATGATCCGACGGAGCATGGGGCAGGTCGCGGCGGTGCTCTGGGTGTTTACGTGGCCGGGGCGGGCAGATGCAATGGGTTCTCGTGGTGGTGGGTTTGTTTGGGGAGCTCTGGAGAGAGAGAGAGAGGTGAGAGAGAGTTATCGAGAGGAGAGAGAGAGAGAGAGTGAATCTGGGGTGGGTTTAAAGAAAAATATAAATAAGGACAGAGAGTGTAAAGGGAAATTATTAGGTTTTAATTAGGGATTTAATGAAATTGATTGGGTAGGATTTGGATTTAAATGAGAATATTTTTTTTGAATTTGAAAGGGAAGAAGTACTGTTGGGTAAAAGGAAGTGGAGGGTTTGGGTTATTGGGCTTAGGCTTAAGAAAAAATTTAGAAAGAAAAAGAATGGGATTAAAGATTGACTTAGGCTTTGGATTAGGTTTGTTTAGTGAAAACTATTTGGTTAAAAATATAGATTAGGGTTTTGAAAATAAATAAAATAAATGAACAAATTTTGTAAACAACACTTCATTTAAATACGGATATTGGCGTACAAAAGGAACTGGATATTACATCATACCACCCTTACAAAAATTTCGTCCTCGAAATTAAAAGAAAAAAAAGAAAGCGGCGATACAAATGGCTACTCGAAGAGATGTGGGAACCGCAAACGGATATCTTCCTCTTGTTCCTAGGTAGATTCCCTATGTGAACGACCGCCCCAAGACACTTGGACTAACGGAATGACTTTATTCTTTAGCACCTTCTCCCTAAGGTCGAGTATAATAGTAGGATGCTCCACATAAGTTAAATCGGTACCTAAAGTCAATTCAGAATGATCGAGAATGTGACAGTCGTCTTGAACGTAGTGCCGAAACTGTGACACATGAAATGTGTTGTGTACGCTCGCTAACGATGGGGGTAAGGCAACCCGGTAAGCCACTTCTCCTACTCGCTCTAATACCTTGAATGGTCCGATGAATCAGGGACTGAGTTTCCCGTGACTTCCAAACCTGATAATACCGTGGGTAGGTGAAATCTTCAGAAATACATGATCGCCGACTTTGAATTCTAGCGTTCTCCTGCTGGCATCCACCCAACTCTTCTGTCGGTCCTGAACCGTCTTAATGCGCTGTTTGATCATCTGGACCTTGTCTACCGTCTGAACTATAAGTTCAGGGCCCAGTAATCTTCGCTCACCCATGTTGTCCTAATAAACAGGGGATCGGAATTTTCGTCCGTAAAATGATTCGAATGGAGCCATCTGGATGCTAGCTTGGAAACTGTTGTTGTAAGAAAACTCCACTAGATGGTGGTGATCCTCCCAAGAACCTTTAATGTTTAGCATGCACGCCCTCAACATATTTTCGAGCATCTGAATAGTACGCTCGGACTTTCCATCCGTCTGTGGATGGTAAGCCGTGTGGAACTTGAGACGTGTACCCAGACTCTCCTGTAAGCTCTTCCAAAAGTGCAAAACAAATCTGGTGTCTCGATCTGACACTATATTGATCGGAACTCCGTGAAGTCGCACTACTTCTTGCATGTATTTCTTCGCAAGCGACTCTGTCGACTGTCCCACTCGGAAAGGTATAAAGTGTGCTGCTTTTGTAAGATGGTCGAGAATAACCTAAACGGCGTTGTTGCCTCTTGGACTCCGTGGTAAAGCAGTCACAAAATCCATTGTGATGTGCTCCCATTTCCATTCGGGTATCGGAAGCGGTTGCAACAGTCCAGCTGTTCTCTGGTGTTCAGCCTTTACTTGCTGGCATACTAAGCACTTGGATACAAAGCGTGCAATCTCTCGCTTCATCCCGTTCCACCAATAGTGCTGCCTCAGAACTCGATACATTTTCGTGCCTCCCGGATGCACAGAATAAGCTGGACTATGAGCCTCAGCTAGTACTTCTTCTCGAACATCCTCCTTGGGAACACAGAGTCTTCTACCGAATCTCAAAGAACCGTCTCGATGCATGAGTAAGTCTATCCTTAGTCCGGATTCCACCTGCTCTCTGAATTTCTTCAATCGAGGATCATCAGCTTGTGTAGCTTTAATATGATTTACAAGTGAAGACGACACCTGTAACTGCCAAAACTGCCTGATTGCACTCGGTGTAACAACCTTTAGTTCGAGCTTCTGAAAATCCTCAATGATGCCCCTCTGATTGGTCAATATCATGACCGCTGGCTTGCGACTAAGAGCGTTAGGTATGGCATTTACTTTCTCCGGATGGTACTGTATGTCCAAGTCGTAGTCCGCCATTAGTTCTAGCCATTAGCGTTGTCTCATATTCAATTCCTTCTAAGTGAACACGTATTTCAGACACTTATGATCCGTGTGCACTTCCACCTTTTCGCCTAATAAGTAATGTCTCCATATCTTCAATGCGAAAACCACTACGGCTAACTCCAAGTCATGTGTTGGGTAGTTCCTCTCATGATTCTTCAGCTGCCGTGTGGCATAAGCAACTACCCGACCGTACTACATCAGGACGCAGCCTAAACCTTTCCCTGAAGCATCGCTGTGTATCACCAAACCACCTGAATTATTTAGCATTGTAAGAATAGGTGCCGTGGTCAATTTCTGCTTCAGTACCTCAAAAGACTGAGTACATTCCTCTGTCTATACGTACTGTACTTTCTTCCGTGTCAGCTTTGTCAAAGGTTCAACGACTCGTGCAAATTCTTGAACGAACCGCCGATAATATCTTGCTAATTCCAGGAAGCTTATGATCTCGGCCATTGACTTCGGTGTCGGCCAATCCTTAACAGATTCTATCTTTGTTGGGTCCACTGAGATGCCTTCGCCCGAAACAATGTGTCCCAGGAACTGCACTTTGTCGAGCCAGAACTCACACTTGCTCAATTTTGCGTATAGCTTCTCTTCCCGAAGAATTTTTAGTACCGTTCGCAAGTGTTCGGCGTGATCCTCTCGAGTCTTAGAGTAAACTAGTATGTCGTCAATGAATACAATGACAAACATGTCCAAGTATTTTGCAAATACTCTTTTCATCAGATCCATAAATATAGCTGAAGCATTGGTAACACCGAACGACATCACAAGAAACTCATAATGCCCGTATCGGATCCTGAAAGCCGTCTTGCATATATTTTTGGCCGTTACTCTGATCTGGTGATAGCCAGAACGAAGGTCCAGCTTCGAAAATACCTTGGCACTGCCCAATTGATCAAATAAGTCGTCGATATGCGGAATGAGGTATTTGTTCTTTATCGTTACTCTGTTCAACTCACGGTAGTCTAAGCACATCCGTAGCGATTCATCCTTTTTCTTCACCAACAAGGCTGGTGCACCCCACGGCGAAGTGCTTGGGCGAATAAATCCTTTCTCCAGGAGTTCTCCAATTTGCTTCTTTAATTCTGCCAACTCAACTGGTGCCATTCTGTACAGTGCCTTGGAAACTGGTGAGGTATCTGGAATCAAATCTATCGAGAATCCCAAGACACGTGGAGGTGGTAGACCTCATAAATCTTCAGGGAACACGTCAAGAAAATCCAGAATGATTTCTAGTGTGGGATTTTTATCAATCTCCATAGCTGTCAATACCTTCGGTTTGGCTCTATACTTGGCTGGCTCCAAAGACTCGCTTCCGCCTTCAAAAACAAACTCTGGGTGATTGGGAATGCGGAAAGTCACATTCCTAGCTCGACAATCAATAATCGCATGGAATTTACTCATCCAATCCATCCCGAGAATTGCGTCATAGCTTCCTATTCCGATTAAAAGGAAATTCGCATAGAATTCCCTGCCACACACTACAACTGGACAAGATCTACATTCTCGACTAGATACTATAACACCATTACTCGTATGTATTTCCCATCTTTTGGTCAATGGTTCATGTGGTATGGAGTGTGTATCAACGAAATGTGCAGATATGAAACAGTGTGATGCTCCAGAATCAAATAGTACTCTAGCTGGCATAAAATGAACGAGTAGAATACCTGTAACAACTTCACCTGAGGCCTCTGCCTGCTTGGCGGTCAGGGTGAAAGCCCGTCCTTGACCGCGGCCTGTGTTGGTTTGCCTCTGTTTTAGTGACCTTTGCTGCTATGGTCCAGACCCTCCCTGTAACTCTGTTCGCTGAGGGCAACCACTAACCCGGTGCTGTTTGGATCCGCAAATCAAACACTGTCCCTTGGCACGGCGACAGCCCTTCTAGGTATGCCCGTACCTGTGATAGTAGCACTAAGGCTTTCCTCTGTGGATGCTGCTGGGGCATGAAGGGACGCTTCATCTACGTCGTCCCTGGCCTGTGAATTGGTATAACCCCTCGGGTTGAAGTGTGAGTACGCGTCGGAACAATTGGGGGCCTCCTATCACTCGAGTTGGGCCCCCTGAATTTACTGATTAGCTTCTCCTGAATTCGTGCAGTGTTGAGCACCTGCGCAAAAGTGTTCAACTCAAGTGACGCAATCAACTGTTACAACTCAAAGTCTAGTCCCTGCAAGAAACGTCTGGCCTTGGTGGCCTCTGAAGCTACCATATATGAAGCGAATCGGCTCAGACGGTTGAATTCTGCCGCATACACGACAACGAGATGGCTGTTTTGCTTCAGTAAGATAAATATTTCTTCCATCTCTGCCTTGGTGGTGGGGGAAAATAGTGGTCTAAGAAGCATTCTTTGAACTTGCTCCACTCGATCGGCCCATCAAGCCTGCTCTCTTCGACGGACCACCAAGTACGGGCTTTGTCCTCTAGCTGGATCTTTATCACATTCACCTTCTCTTCATCGGGGACTCGTGCGGCCGTCAATAGATTCTCCACATTGACCAACCATTGATCAGCCTCGAGTGGTTCGGCTGTCCCGTAAACACAGTTGGGTGTAAACTCTGGAAATTTGACACAGTGCCAGTCCTGGCAGGTGTAGCTGGTGTAGCGGTTCCCTTGGGGGCGGTAAAGAGAGCGGAGGTCCTCCCAATGCGGTAATAGCCATGAGTCCCTCGGTAAGTAGATCCGTCTTTCTCTCTTGGGCTTCTGCGAGGGTTGCCAGCGCATTCAAGATCCTCTCTGTGCGATCCTGAGAACTAGAGCTCGAGGAGAGGTCGTTCAGGAAAGTCATGTCACTGGAAAATAGATAAACGGATATGATTAGATACAAAGATGAGAGTGAGAAATAGTGAAGTGAAAAATAATATAATAAAGCGTAGTTAATGTTATCCCTTAATACTAAAGCCTGGCTCTCTGATACCAACAAAACCATGTCACGTCCCGCTTCCCAAAATACGGAATACGGGAGGCGACTAGGCCAGCCATGCTCCTACGGTCAAGGAACAATCCCGCCGCAGTGACACTTCGGTTTCTAGCATTACATGATAATCAGTAAACACAGCACAGAAGTAAAGGAAACACATCACTAGTTTATTACACCAACTTTCATTGTTCACAGTTTACAATAGAATGAAAAATAAACTACTAACCAAGTGCGAATACAAGGTTGATTTATAGAAAGCAGTAAAAGCACTGAAGGCACGACCGTCTAGATCTCTGCAAGCTCGAATGGTAAGTCTGACTCCTGAATTCGGTCCTCTTCAAACTCTGAGCATGCATACTCAAGTCGTCAGGGTGACACAATAGCAATATTATAATAGTATTAATGAGGCAAGAAAATAAAAGTAATAACGGTGGAGGTAATAAATGCAGGCAATCAAAATGTCAATAAACGATGCAATGTATGATTTGTGTACCTATCGATCTCTAAGTTACTTTTGAAATCGAGTTGCTGAAATGAGTGATTATGTTTAACAAGGGTCTCGTACGTACCCGAGACTATGGCCCACTGTTGCCCGGGACATAACTCTGTCAGCTGGACTACTAGGTCCAAACCTAATATATAAGAGTCGCTGTTCGAATGATCATCCTCTAAATCTCTGACCTTGCTAAATACAATTTATTTTCAATTTCGATTTCCTTCTTTTTCCCCAGGTTTCACTATCTATGAGTATGGGCTAGTTGTGTACATGTATGCATCAAAAACACTGCATTATTCACCATTCATTGTATTGTCATTATCACGAATCATTCACTTTTACTGGCGTACTCGACATATCTAAACCGATACTATTCTCATTCTACAATGCATCATACACTGAAAATTAATAAGGACGCGCATTATCGCTAGAGGTATTGTAGTCGGGTAAAAATGTGAATCATGCCGCAAACAATTTATATGCAATACTAGTCATTACACGTCTTATGAACTTAGAAAAATTGCATTAAATCGTACATTCAGAATTAAGTAAAATAATACAAAAGGGGTAAAAATGATCATAAATTCAACGAAATTGGTTTCGCGTCAATCGGGTTTCGGGTTCGCAAATTACGGTCATTTCTTTTTAACTGTTCTTTGCTGGAAATTCAATTCCTGAACTGAAAGTCCATTTCATAACACAGTTTTATCTTGTTGGGATCATAATTAGGCGACACTACAGTTGGATAATATTTAGGTTTATCAGTTAGGTTTCCAAAGAATCAGACGGATCGATAATATCCACCGTGTACTGGGAGTTATGTATTATTTAATACCGGGTTATACGTTCTGTCCCTGCTTGGGACTGCAGTACATGGTTTAAAATGTGATTAAAATAGCAAACGATGGTAAAAATGAATGAAATTACTTCCAATAGTTATCTAACAGATTTATGTTCGTTATGGTATAGGGTTCCTCATTATCTCATATTCACACAGAGATGTACAAGCATTTCAAATCAAGTATCGACAAGCAGTGCTGCTCTGGACTGCAGTCCAGAGCCGCAATTCTCCTCGATTTTCTTTATCGTGAATTATTAAAATTTAGTGGAAAAAAATATATTACTGTATTTTATTCCGTCATCTTCGATATGAGTCCTGAAATACGACAATCCGATCTATACATAATTTATTATAAATTTTACGGGTTAGCATGTATGAAAATTCCAGATTTTATGACAGAAATCGGGGTACCATTTTACATGAGCAAACGACATTGTTTTGCAACCAAATCTTATAGGATATTCATTAACCATACCTGGGTTCATTAACCCATATTCCTCTAGTTTAAAATGGGTTTTCGTCTTGGATATGTTCGAAAACTAGCTTAAGTCAACGATTATTATTGAAAAGTCAGTTTCTTATTTGGCGAGCGGGAGATTTGAACCATAATGATTATGAGCATTTTCAAACACGGGGTAAAAGACACTAGATGGATTAAATCACTAAAAGTAATAACGTATGCTCGTAGTAGCAAATGATTCGATTACGGCATTCGATTCAAGCCTATAATCATAATGGAACTACATAACTAATATATCTATATAGCATTTAAAAGCAAGCTGAATTCACTTGCCTGCGACGATCGACGGTCACGAAGACGATGATGGCGGTGACCTACAACAACGGCACACACAAGGCTACACACGGCTAGGGTTCGGGCTTGGCCTCGACGATGGAGACGGAGCTTGGTGGCGTAGTGAGGTTATGAAGCGACGGGCAGCCGGAGGTGGTGGTTAAGGCAGCGACGATATGGAGGCGGTCGGCGACCTGGAGTTCTGGCAATGGATAAAGGCGCAGAGAGCTTAGGCGGCGGCTAGGAGTTGTGGCTGCGGCTGCAGTGAGAGGGTGTTGGTGGTGAGTTGGGCACTGGAGGTGGAGGCGAGGGGAGCTCAGGGCAGATGATGGAGGGAGGCAGCCGGCGGCGGTGGGGTGAGTCGACGGGGGTTGGTGATGGCTAGGGATGAAGCTTGGTATCGAGAGTGGAGAAGAAGATGTGGGCTTCGGAAAAGAAGGCAAGGAGGGTGGTGTTGGGTTGTGAGGTCGACGGCGAAGCGAGCTCTGGCGAGGGTGCTCGGGAGAGGAGGTAGGGGTGACGCGGATGAGGTAACTCGTCGATGGAGGGAGGTTGCCAGCAGCGATGGCTTAGGAGGCATTGGGATGAGCCGACGGAGCTTGGGGCGGGTTGAGGTGGTGCTTTCGGTGTTCAGGTGGCCGGGGCGGGCATATGCAATAGGGTTCTCGTGGTGGTAGGTTTGTTTGGGTAGCTCTTGAGAGAGAGAGAGAGAGAGATCGAGAGGAGGTAGAGAGTGAACGAGAGGGGAGAGAGAGAGAGAGCGAACGTGTGTGTGTGGGGGGGGGTGTTAAGGAAAATATAAAGAAGGACAGAGAGGGTAAAGGGAAATTATTAGGTTTCAATTAGGGATTTAATGAAATTGATTGGGTAGGATTTGGATTTAAATGAGAATATTTTTTTGAATTTGAAAGGGGAGAAGTACTGTTGGGTAAAAGGAAGTGGATGGTTTGGGTTATTGGGCTTGGACTTGGGCTTAAGAAAAAATTTAGAAAGAAAAAGAGTGGGATTAAAGATGGACTTAGGGTTTGGGTTAGATTTGTTTAGTGAAAACTATTTAGGTAAAAATATAGATTAGGGTTTTGAAAATAAATTAAAATAATTGAACAAATTTTGTAAACAACACTTCATTTAATTACGGATATTGGCATACAAAAGGAACTAGGTATTACAATCGCCTTATCACCTCTATACTTTTGAGACATATAGAAAGTTTCCAGCTCTTGTACGTTATAGGTGCTGAGCGAGTCAAGTTCCTTAAAGTGCTGAGACGGAGCCATCATAATATGTAGAATCTGGTCTGTTTCGTCAAGGGTCTACATCGGTGGATGAGTGGTGAAAACCGAATCATTCTCGTCTTCAGAGTCGCTGCCAAAGACCAGGATAAGGGCCGACGAACCGGATTTATTACTTTCTCTCTGAGGTTGTCCCGAATACACTATCTGTTCATTTTCATCAATATCGCTTCCGAAGACCGGGATTATGGTTATTAATCTTTGTTTATTTTCTTGTTTGCGGCATCTCTCGGTATCTTCAAAACCCGGCTAAAAGTATTTTGCATCTTCATAATTCCATACCTCATTTACCGAGAAGGGATTGATCTTTCCCGTGACAGTGTACTCTTGGCCATCCTTGAAATACTTTATACATTGATGTTGTGTAGAAGAGAAGACATTGTACTCGTGTAGCCAAGGCATGATGAGTAGAGTATTGTAACATGTTTTGACGTCAATGACATAGAATTTGATGTCAGTGACGAGCTTCCTGAAGCAGAGTGTCAATTCTACGGACCTAAGCTTCTGTGACGACTGCGAATCGAACCCTGAGAGGGTGATCTTGTCCCGGGCAAGGTGCTGAACATTTACGCATATCTCCTTCAGCACTCTCACATTGAGAAGGTTGACAAAAAATCCATTGTCGATAAGAATTTTTCTTATCTTAATATCGTAGTAGTATCCGGTAACATACAACGATCGATTATTCTCATATGTTCCAAGGAGGAAATCTTCCTCACTAAAGGTAATATTAGCGATGTGGACTTCTGCGAGTTCATCATTCATTTTCTCTTCCGCAAGGAAGACTTAAAACCGATCAGCTTCTTTTAAGGCCTTGATCAAGGAGTCTCGCGCCTCTTTGAACAAGAGTAGAGCATCAAATATACTCAGCTGCGAGGGTAGCTTTCTCAAATGTGCAAGGACGTTATAGTCCACCTTAGTTTTCTTAGGTAGGTCTTTTGCGGCGAGCTCTCTTGCGACTTTTTCATCGACCTCGATCTCCTTGGGCATTTTCCTTTTCCCTTTATCTTATTTCTTTGGATCCTTGTTTGCGGGTCCAAAGTTCTTTTCAGGTAAGGTACGGTTGCGCGGCTGAATGTTCCCGTAATCCTTTTCTTCCTCTTATTTTCATAAGGCGGAGCTTTCGAAGAGAGAGTTAAGGTGCATTTCATTCTCGAAATCACTCCCGAATATCAGAATCCGAGGGCACCCTCCTTTAGGGCCGGTATTGGTCATATGGCAGCTACTGGTTGCCTCTTTTCCTGCTGTGGTCTTGTTGCTCTCGTATCGACGAGCGCGGGCCTTACGCTTCTTCTTCTTGAAATGTCTTCTGTGGGCAACATATCCTTACCACCAATTCTTGAAGGTGTTGCACTCATCAATGGGATGGGTGATCCTTCAGTGATATAGACAGTATTTTGGGTGTTCCTCTCCACCATCGAAGTATGGAACCCCGGTAGTATACATCATGAGAGGCGGTAGCTTCATTCCTATTGATAGGGCCTTGGCAAACCGCTTTTCGGCTATGGTCCAACTCTTATTCTTTGCAGGCATGATTTGGCCCGATCGGAGAGCTTCATAACTCGTCCCTACCGTAGCATCTTTGTTATGACGTTGTTGCCTGACCTTTTCATATATGGTTATCTCGCATCTTCAATAATCTTTACTCTTTTGAAAAGCTTCTTTTAGCATCCTTTCGATTGGATCTTCTTCTATCAGTTTCGGGATATATGGTGCCAATTCTGCCCCCAGCTTGTCCATGTCGCTTTCTAACACTGGCGGAGCCTCATCATCATATATAAAGGATTGGGAGACCATGTGGCAGCTTTCCATACGTTCTTCCGTCCCCTTGGTTGAGTCATTTTCTTCTTCGTCATCACTGTTGTTTTCCTCAAGGATATGTTGGAGGAAATCTTCAAGTGTGACCGATGTTCACGCTTTCTGATTATACTCTTCTAGCACATCTATATATTTTTGCAGATTTCGGCGGTTGTTGACATATTCGGCGGGATGCACGGGCTTCTTGGTCTTCTTATTCTTCTTTTCCTTGGAAGACTTAGAAGGTTTGCCTTGGGGGCTTTTGCCCTTGTCAATATATGAGACGCGGCTTCAACATCCCTTCTATGATCTCGGGGTCAAGCAGGCTTTTCCACCTGATTATCGGGCATGCTTGTAGGTCTTTCAGCATTATTTTGGTCATTGCCGAAAGAACGACTTTCCATAGCGCTTCTTTCATGAATGAGCAGGATGCCCCCGCGTATTAGCTTTCTTAAGGCGTGCTTTTGTGGTGGATATACCTTCCAATTATATGACATTGCAAACTTGCCCTGCTAATACTGGTTCTCGATCCAGTTCTTAAAGACGTAACAGTCTTCAATTGGATGGCTTACTACCTGATGATAGGGACAGTAGCTTGGATTGTTGACAACACCAGCTTATGCGGGTCGCCGCGGCTCATTGCTATCAAATTATTCCTCATCGCTAGCTCGAATAGTCTTTTCGTCTTATCGCGAGGGAAGGAATACGCGCATCCCATTCTTTCTTCTAAGGTAGGACCAGTGCGGTTGTTGTTTCAGCGAGCGGCTGCTTTCAGGCTGTTCTGCTGTTGTTGTGTATTAGCAACAAAGGCCGCCTTTCCCTTACATTTACTGTTTTGGAAATCTCCACCTGAAGCAGAAAGGATATGGCCCATCTGATCCATCTGGGCTAATTTATCGATGAGAGCCTGGAATATGGTAGGCTTGAAGAAGGTCATAAATTGGAACACATTCAACCGAGTATCGATGATGCCTATGAACATTCCCACAACTGGAGCCTCCTTAATGCACTGTTCACATTTAAACCACATGTTTCACCATCGGATCGCATATTGAACCCATGTCTCACCTGGTTTAACCCTTGAGTTGATCTGCACAGTAATTGGAGTGTGTTCACTTGCGCTGGTGAATCTATGAGTGAATAGCGGTTCCATCTCAAAAATGTCTTGACGGAGTCATTTGGGAGCTTTGAATACCATTTGAAAGCCATCTCTGATAGACTTCTGTCAAATTGGCGAAATAAAAGCTTATCATCAAACCCAGTGTCGCCACACAGGGCTTTAAACCGTGCAACGTGCTGGTGAGGGCTACATGTTCCTTTATATATATATGGAACTTTAGGATCGTATATCCTGAAAGGTATTTCATCTGGTCATGCCATGCTGGATATGTTCGACCAGTCTTGATCAGCTGATTCACCGTTCATTTGCTTGGCAAGCTTTGATCTGTTGTGCGATATAATCATCCAATGCCGCTTTCGAGATCATTTCTTCTTTAGCCGTTGATAAGGCTTGAGGAGGGTTTGAAGTTTCCTACTTATTATCAACAACAATCACCGGTGGTTCTTTGGCCGGCGGTTCTGGCTGGGTCAACATTCCAACCATGTCCTGAAACAGGAGAGCCATCTGCTTCATATTAGCAGCTTGCTCCGCTACCTCCTTATCCTTCTTTTCCAGCACTTAAGTCAGGAAATCGGTATCGGTATTCTGTTCTTGCCACTCTTCTAGCTCCTTGTCTGGACCTTCTGTAGAGTTAGTGAGCACTGCCACCATGGAGAGCATGTCCTGGAGCTTTTTTTGTTGCTCATGGTCCTTCATTAACGACAAAGTATACGGTCTGTGATTGACGGAAGTACGACTCTCGTCTTAACTGCCAGCCATATAGACTGTGTGAACCATCATTCCCCCATGATTGGGGCGCTTGTATCTTTGGCCTTTGGATTTTGCCTCAGGCGCTCGAACTTTTTCTGGCCTCGCACTTTTGTGGGAAGCCGTTGTACGAGGAACCATCATGATGTTGGATATATGAATGCACTAGAGGCCATTATATGATATTGTATGTACTGATGTGTGTGTGTGTGTGTGTGTATATATATATATATTCAGAGGACAGTCTTGCTCGACATGATAGTATGCTATCTGGTTTCTCTTTATCATATGTTCACTTGATCATGTTTTTACTCATTTGGTATATGTTGATAAAGCCCTAAGGATATTGGCTTGACTACTGGGATTATGATGTGGATCATACTAGTGGGACACCTGTAGTTTATAAGCATATCCTTGAAATGTTCCTAGTCGTAGGTATATCGAGACAGGGCATCGATATTCCAGTGTAGACTAGCGTATACCATTCTAGTTCCATATGATGGGCGATAGATGATCCCATATCCATCTGGTGTGCTGATACCAAAAATTGTATATGGGTGGTCAGTGAGACTAGGTACAGTGAACGGACTCACCGAGAACTCCTATGTGGTATTATATCATACGTCGGATACCAGTTCTCAGGTGACACTGGTACAGGTTAGTCTGTAGACCCGAGATCGCCATAGAGTCTTGTGTGTCCTCCCACTGTATCTTGATCTCCACCCTACTACGGCTCTACTGAGTCGTACAAACAGGTGGATTTTGGGTACAGTCCCGAGGCACATGGAGGCAATGAGTGATAGGAGGGGTTTCGTCTCTCCCGGTATTGGGGGTTGATGTTGCGCTGTGCACGATTGGCTATAACAGGAAGTCCCTGGTCAGGACTGCTGAGATATTACTGATAAGTGTTATCAGTAGTTTCTCGATCTGTTATAGACCATATACCGGCATGACTTATTGAGTTATTGGGGTCGATGATTCCATCCCTAGACTCAATATACAGCATATCTGACGAAGAGACCGGACTGTACGGTAAGTGTTGCCAGTTGGATTGACGGGAGTTTTGACAGGTTCGCTTGTTCTTCTTCTGATCGCTCAATACCCGGGTGGCCGTTACGTTTAGCTGACCGCTAACGGCTTGTAGGTGTTTGATATGATCATCACCTATTGCTGGCGTATTGACGAGTCTTAGAGTCCCACATAGAGATTTCCTGGCTCAGGCGAAACGATGTGGTGTGCATCTGAGATATGTGCGGGAGCTCGATTAAACACGTGTATATGATACCGTATTTTAATCGGGCGTTTTATATTGGTCGGGTCGTATGAGATATGACCGGTTTATTAAATCAAGTGTTGATTTAATATTGACTTTTATCTCATTTATTTAAACCCTTTTCTTATGATGGATGCATGCATGTATATGTACATGTTGATGTGCATACACACATACATACATGCATTTGTATCATGGTTGATGATACAACAAAGATGGCAATGCAAGACTCACATGGTTCATATTTATATATATACATATTTTTGTTTTAAGTTAAAGATAAATGAAATTAACTTAATGACTCATTTCTTTACAAATGACTCATTATTTCTACACACTTCCTTGGTTGACCATTGACTTAACTTTGGTTAATTTCCTTTGCTCTTTAACTCATCACAAAATATCTAGATATTTATATTAACCATGGTTTGTGTTATGATATCTCTCTCTCTCTCTCATTATCCTTATGAATTATTATTCATCCAAAGGAAAAGAATTGCTATCTTCATCTTCCTCTCTTTAGCTCTCTCTTGAGTTCTAAAATTGAGTGAGGTTAAAAGAAAGAAAGGGTTTTAAGTGAGAACATAAACCACTTCATCATCCTACACATCTCTGGCTACTTTGTGTAGGGTGTTTGCTTCAAGGATTTCATAGATCAAGTGAAGCAACAAGCTTTGGGTAGAGGACTTTGGGTGGATCGTCGTGGACTTGGAAGCGTTCAAGCGAGCCATTCCAAACCGTAGAGATCCAAGGAGTCGCCCTAGGAGGTCTACAAAGGTTGTAGTCTCTCCACTTAGTGATAGATAATCTTTTATATGTGATACTAAGAATTGTTACTCAATATTTCTAGTTAGATTCCTAGTTAAGTTTACTTAGCACCTCATAAAATCAAAGTTGTGGCATGTGTGATGCTTCCAAACCCTATACGAGGTGATAAGGAAATCCTACAGTGGTATCGGAGCCAAGCTAGAGCTTTAGAGTGACCTAGACGACGTTAAAAACCTCGAACGAATGAAATACGACGGCCGGAGGGTGCTATCTAGACATTTTTCAAAAACGTGGATTTTTTCACATTAAAAATACTCAAAAAATTCAGCAGGGTATTTTATGGGCCCACAAGAAGTACGATGCCCTAACTCCACTATACGACCGTGGAACCACGGCCAGAATGGTCTTTCTGCAGCGGTTACGCGGCGCCGTAGGTGAAGTTTGGACCGTGTCTTCTTGCGCTGGCCCGTATGTACTTGTTGCAGTTTCTGGTAAATTTTAAATCTGCTCAAATGTTGAGTTTTCTGAGTAGTCTTTGGGTGTTCAATCGTTCGATCGAATGTTTTAACTGCGCCTAGTTTATTAGTATGTGATACAATAATTGAAATCTACAAATTTGTTTGTTGCATGTAAATCTAGCAGTTCGGTCTCGGGAATAATCGGAAATCTTGTTGAATTATCTGGCTTATTTTTAAAAGGTGTTTTCATGGATGAGACCTAAATGCGAGCTTTACATTGTTAGGCATGAAATCTTGTATATGTGATATTCCGGGTTTGTGTTGTCTAAAGGCAGTTACGATTCCAATTGTTGTAGTTTTTCATTTTATTTCTCTGTGACCGTAAGTGTAGTATGTTGTGTATCGCCGGTTTCGTTGCTATACATCAACGACAATCGGGGTACGCATACTTACTTACGTTGATGATATGTGATATTATATGTTGCTGAGATATGATGTGCAGAATTGTCGTGATTGAATAGCCGGGGGTTTTATATGAGATGAGAGTTTTCTTTTCATTCATGTAGATTAAATTGTATGTAATATTCTTTGATTTGGGGCACTTCCAGGTTGAGACTGATGTCACCAGTGTTGTATATTATTTACTTTTCCGTATTAGGATAGACCCAAGAAGGAGGGCACAAGTGACCGGGTTCTAGGGTTTAGTGGGAGGCCATCTCGAGGAGTTGAGACCGGGTCTCCTAAACTTCAGAATTGGTAGGGTCACTTGCCGCTCTCATAGGGGTCTACGGGTGTGGGCTTGGCTATTCATCGCGACCGTGGAATCCGTATTTTCTATTGCTGGCTAAATACAAAATACGGACCTCCTAGATATCCTATATTAAATGTGCTTCTGCTGCTTTTATTATCTGATGTGATCTTTTAATATATATCTGAGACGAATAGAATATTACATATATGATATATAATAGACGTTGCTTATGTTTTGCACCCGCGCTAGCCCCGTCCCGGTATGCCGTTAGTTAAGTAACCTAACGGTGCATAACGGGACACTGTGACGAATGCGAGTGGCATAAGCGTACGTTATATTTTCGTTTCTTTCTGTGATGGCTTTAGGAATTAAATGATAGGACTACATTAATGAGATTAATGTAAAGATAAATGAACCTAAAAAGATGTTATAGAATCGGATTTGAAACACACTCGGCCTTTTTATGAAAAAGCAAGTTTCAAAATGCGGGGCTTAAGCCACTCCTTTTAAACCCATTGGATTCTACAACGATATCAATTCAAAGCGTTAAAAGTTTTTTTAAAAACAATCCGCAGCCCTCCGTCATTTTAGGAAGTAGAGTATTTAGTATTCGTGCTGCGTATTTTGACTTTAGTTAAGGCGCAGTGTACGGTAGCTAAGTGATGTCTTCCAACACTGCATATGATGCAGATTAGTTAGGACATTCATATGACTATGTTGACTTTAGTTAAGGGTCATGTGGGTGGGTCTAGTTAATCATGAAATGACGGGAAGAACTTGACTAAGTACTTATGATATGTTGACCATAGTTAAGTTCATGAGTAGTAGGGGTAAAAATAATATCGGGAATTTCAAGAGTTGAAATTTTCAATGAGATTGCATACCTTTTATATGATAGTAGGATCCCGATCCCACTGTGAGCAAAAGTTGCTCCCGGGAGAGTTTTGCACTTTACAATTAGCTAACCCATTAGGTGTCAAGAAAGGTGTCAAACGGGGCTACGCCTCTGGGAAGACGAGGTTTATTTTAATTAGCTCCATGCGAAAGTACGGGGAACCTCCCTCAAGTACCGGCACCGGCCTGGCTGAACGGTTAGCGAAGTTGTAGAATGTAATTAATCCCGGCTATTTTTCTTTTTAAAAGGTTTTAAAGAAAATTTGATAAAAATAGTGGGAGACATCGATTAGACAAGATAATAACCAATCTAATCTTTGCAAGAGTTTTTCGCTGAGTGTATTCTTTTCTCTCTCTTAACAGCAGATACAAATGTCAGGACTCAAGCTTCTATTAGATAAAAATAAACTGAATGGGACTAATTATAAAGATTGGCTGAGGAATCTCAACATTGCCTTGACTTATGATAAGGTATCATATGTTCTCACCGCTCCAACCTCGTCCAGCCCAGGTCCTAAATCTTCAGTTGCGGATAAGGAAATCCGCAAGACATGGGACGCTGACCGTTCCACGGCCAAATGCCTCGCGCTTGAATCGATGGATAACACACATCAGAAGCAGCACGAGAATATGGACGTACAATCCATATTCCTCCATACAAAAGAGTTGTATGGAGAGCAATCTCACGTATTACGATACGAAGCATGCAGAAAGCTGTTTCAGATGCGAATGGCTACTGGCACAGCAGTAGGAGACCACGTTCTGAAGATGATAGCTCTCATAGAAGAGCTTGAGGACCTTGGGTGGACAATGGACAACGAGCAATATACGGATATTATTCTGCAGTCTCTCCCCTCCACCTTTGCTCAATTTATAGTTAACTTCAACATGCACAACATGGAGAAGGAACTACATGAACTCCTTAATATGTTAAGGAGTGCAGAGAGCACGCTGAAGTCAGTGAAGACTCCCGTTTTGAGTGTTGGGCCATATTCCTCCTCTCGCCCGAAGGCTAAGGCCAAGGGAAAGATGAAGAAGAAACCCACCAAACCTAAGGGTGGAGTCAAAAAGGTTAAGGGGAAAGACAAGTCCAAGGTTAGGGAATCGGGGAAAGGAGAATGTTTCCACTTCAAGAAGACGGGACACTGGAAGCGGAACTGTACTGAGTACCTTGAACTCAAGAAGAAGCATGGTGATGCTTCAGCTTCAGGCGTGTTCATGATTAAAACCTGTTTTTCTATTAACTCTGCTTCTTGGGTATTGGATACCGGTTCGGGTTCTCATATTTGCAATTCTGTGCAGGCGTTAAGAAATAGCAGAGTTTTGAAGACAGGTGATCATACTCTCCAAGTTGGAAATGGTTCCAATGTAAATGCAGTTTCAGTGGGAGAGTATCACCTAGAGTTGCCATCGGGTTGTATATTGGTTTTGAACCCATGTTATTTTATGCCAAGTATGCTTTGTAATATTATATCCGTTTCTTTGTTAGACAATGAAGGATATTATTTTACTGTGCAACACAATGTTATGAACATTAGACTTAATCAAGAGTTGATTGGTTATGGTATACTTAATAACGGGATATACGTCCTTAATCAACACACTGTTTTCAACATTCAACACACATGTAAAAGAAAAATTTCAGATATAAATGAAGCTTTTCTTTGACATTGTAGACATGGTCATATTAATGAAAGAAGACTAAACAAGCTTCATAAAGATGGATATTTAAATTCTTTTGAATATAAATCTTATGCAACTTGCCAGTCTTGTATCAAAGGTAAAATGACCAAAACTCCGTTTACTGGACACGGAGAAAGAGCTACTGAGCTCCTACGCCTCATACATAGTGATGTCTATGGGCCAATATCTACACATGCAATAGGCGGTTTTTCCTACTTCATAACTTTTACTGATGATTTCTCAAGATTTGGTCATGTGTTTTTGATAAAACATAAATCTGAAGCTTTCAAGAAATTCAAGGAGTACAAACTTGAAGTAGAAAACCAAACAGGAATGAGAATCAAGATACTTCGATCAGATCGAGGTGGAGAGTACTTAAGTACTGAATTCTTGGACTTCCTAAAAGAGAATGGGATTCTCTCTTAGCTCACTTCCCCTTACACACCACAGCAAACGGTGTGTCAGAGAGACGGAATCGTACCCTATTAGATATGGTACGATCCATGATAAGTGATTCTGAGTTACCCCTCTCCTTTTGGGGGCATGCATTGGAAACTGCAGCTTTTCTGTTAAACAAAATTCCAACCAAGACCGTGTCTAATACTCCATATGAGATATGGCATGGGAAGAGACCATCTCTTAAACGAGTTAAGATTTGGGGTTGTCCAGCTTTTGTCAAAAAGCAAAATCCAGACAAACTAGAGACACGATCGGTCAAATGTATATTTATGGGATATCCAAAACATTCGTTTGGGTATCTTTTCTACCACAAGGAGGAATGTTCAGTTGATAAAACTGCACATTTGTTATTACATTTTTCCTACTATTTCTATATTTAAAAAGGTCTTTATTATAATATATCATACATATGAGGGTTTATTTGTAAAAATACTATTTTCCATGTGTTGATATATTATAATTAGTATTTGGTAGGAAAATGTATGCAAATAATATCATTGACCAAATCCTAGTAGAACAAAGTCTACTAAATATTATTTGAGTTGTTGTGTAGAATTTTTCCAAGTTGTGCAGAATTTTTCAAGACTAAAATCAAGGAAATCAAGTTGTTAAAGAAAACTTGCCTAATTAAGAAAGCAAAACTTGGAGACCAAGTCTGACAGCAACCACGAGAAAATTTCCATGTTACAAAGGTTCCAAGGATCGCCAAATGTCACAAAGACAGAGCCTCTGAAGTTTGATGAAGGGATGAGATTTAATGGCCGCGGATCCGCGGCTATACCCCCCTTGGGCCGCAGATCCGCGGTAAACTTGAAGATTCACATGTTGCAAATTTTTGGCGAAAATCTCTACAGTTAGCTTCCATATTTGGAAGCAAAGGTTTCTAGCTTTGGACTATAAATATGGACCGAGAGCCTCTTGGAAAATTCATCAAGCCGACGCGATCACGAAGTCCCAGACGGCTCACGCATCCAGGCTGATCATCAACTGTTCATCTACCTCCTTAGGAGAGATCGAGAAGCAACTAGTACTTGTAATCATTTTCTAAGGAATCAAAGTGTAATGAATATTGTTGATTAATAAAGGTAGCTTTCTTTTTCTTATTCTATTTCTTTGTAGTTTAATTATGCAATTTCTTTCCATCTCTTTTTCTCCCAACATGCGCGAGTAATTCTCCGCTTGTTAGGATTCGTAGGATTAGGGTAGGTTAATGGATGATGAAAATACCTAAACCCTTTTTAAGTCCTATAAAGTTTATGAACTTTATCAAAAGAATTATTAACATCCTAATCGGGTGCGCTAACAATTCTTTGCTAGTTCCGACCGCGATTAGAGATTAGATTAATGATTGTTTTGGTAAAGGCTAGATATGAACGGAGTTCCGTGTCGAGATAAGAGTTAAGAGTGGGATTCCTTTTCCCTCCAGAAACCCTAATCTACACGCATCACCGTCGTTCTAGTTTTAAATTTATTAAAGGATAAAAAAGGGAACTTTTAATTAATCGTCCATAACTACTAAATCCTAACGAACCCTACAAGCCCTCTTATTATATTAATTACATCCCTAAAATAATCTAGATCTATATTTTTGCATTAGTGCTTAACGTAGATCTAGAAACCTTTCCACAAAATTCTTTATCCCTCCTCTCTTTTTCAACACATCTAAAGTAAGAGTAAAAGATTCAACGTTTTCTTGAGGACGACCCGTACTCATCTCGGTCTAGCTACGCGCGACACCGTTATTGATTGCGGTTATTCTACAAACACTTTTTCGTAACAATCAAGGAACAAAAGGTGTTTGTTTCTCAGTATGCCACATTTTTAGAAAATGTGATTTTTCCAAATGATACTGATGGCAATGTGGTAGATCTAGAAGAGCTTCTAGAAACACAAGTTACAAATGACGACTTGGCTGAAACTGATGTTGTAACAGAATCTAATGAACCTCAGCCACTCCGTAGATCTGGTAGGACTTCTCGCCCACCGGAGAGATACTACGGTTTTCTCATTGATGGTGATAGAGAAGATTGCATCATGGATGATGATGATCCTGCCAGTTTTCATCAAGCTATCACGAGTGGTGACTCTGTGAAATGGCTGGATGCCATGAGATCTGAAATGGAGTCCATGTACACCAACAAAGTATGGACTTTGGAGGATGTACCCTCTGGGATAAAACCTGTAGGCTGCAAATGGATCTTTAAAAGAAAGATTGGAGTAGATGGACAGGTGGAGACCTATAAGGCAAGGTTGATAGCAAAAAGTTTTCGTCAAAGACCAGGTTTGGACTATGACGAGACTTTCTCTCCGGTAGCCATGCTTAAAACCATTCGGATCCTACTTGCTATTGCTGCTCACTATGACTATGAAATCTGGCAGATGGACGTTAAAACTGAATTTCTAAATAGTGATTTAGATGAATGCGTTTATATGGATCAGCCAGAGGGCTTCATTGACAGTGGGAGCAGCGGAAAAGCATGTAAGTTTCTTAAATCCATTTATGGATTGAAGCAGGCATCACGGAGTTGGAACATCTGTTTTGATGATGTTATCAAAGAGTTTGATTTCATCAAAAATCCAGATGAACCTTGTGTTTATAAAAAGACTGTAGGGAGATCTGTCGCATTCCTCGTATTGTACGTGGATGACATACTTCTGATAGGAAATGATATTCCTATGCTACAGTCCGTCAAATCATTCTTATCACAAAAGTTCTCCATGAAAGACCTGGGTGATGCCACGTACATATTGGGCATACGGATCTATAAGGATAGATCCAAACGGTTATTGGGATTGTCCCAAACCAAGTACATCAACACCATCCTAAAGAGGTTTAGTATGGAAGACTTCAAGCGGGGTGCCTTACCCGCTTGCCACGGAGTCAGTCTCTCCAAGGACGATTACCCAAAGTCTGATAAAGAGAGAGCTCGCATGAGCATTATTCCCTATGCTTCGGCCGTAGGATCGATAATGTATGCGATGTTGTGTACACGCCCTGATGTAGCTTACGCACTCAGTGTAGTAAGCAGGTATCAGTCAAACCCAGGGGAGAATCACTGGACTACTGTGAGGAACATTCTTAAGTACTTACGAAGGACTAAAGAATTGTTCTTGGTGTATGGTAATGGGGATCTCCAAATAGAGGCCTCTACCGATTCAAGCTTCCAGAGTTATAAGGATGACATCAAGTCTATCTCAGGGTTTGCATTTACCCTCAATGGAGGGACGGTAAGTTGGAAGAGTTCTAAACATGATACCGTTGCAGATTCAACGATGGAAGCTGAGTGCATTGCTGCAAATGATGCTGCCAAGGAAGCCGTCTGGATGAGGAAGTTCATCTCGGAGCTAGGAGTAGTTCCAACCATTATTAATCTAATACCTTTGTATTGTGACAATAATGGGGCTATGGCGTTGGCCAAAGAGCCCAGGTCCCATCAGAAGTCCAGACACATCCTGAGGCGATATCATCTGATCCGGAAGATAGTTGATCACCACGAGATCGAGATCAAGAGAGTAGATACAAAGGATAACACTGCGGATCCATTCACCAAGGCCCTCCCTCAGCCGCAGCATGAGCGACTTTCTGAGATGTTGGGTATGAGATACGCCAATAATTGGCCTTAGTGCAAGTGGGAGATTGTTGGATATATGTATGCCCTAGAGGCCATTATATGATATTGTATGTACTGATGTGTGTGTGTGTGTGTGTGTGTGTGTGTGTGTGTGTATTCAGAGGACAGTCTTGCTCGACATGATAGTATGCTATCTGGTTTCTCTTTATCATATGTTCACTTGATCATGTTTGTACTCATTTGGTACATGTTGATAAAGCCCTAAGGATATTGGCTTGACTACTAGGATTATGATGTGGATCATACTAGTGGGACACCTGTAGTTTATAAGCATATCCTTGAAATGTTCCTAGTCGTAGGTATATCGAGACAGGGCATCGATATTCCAGTGTAGACTAGCGTATACCATTCTTGTCCCATATGATGGGCGATGGATGATCTCATATCCATCTGGTGTGCTGACACCAAAGATTGTATACGGGTGGTCAGTGAGACTGGGTACACTGAACGGACTCACCGAGAACTCCTATGTGGTATTATATCATACGTCGGATAGCAGTTCTCAGGTGACACTATTACAGATTAGTCTGTAGACCCGAGATCGCCATAGAGTCTTGTGTGTCCTCCCACTGTATCTTGATCTCCACCCTACTACTGCTCTACTGAGTCGTACAAACAGGTGGATTTTGGGTACAGTCCCGAGGCACATGGAGGCAATGAGTGATAGGAGGGGTTTCGTCTCTCCCGGTATTGGGGGTTGATGTTGCGCTGTGCACGATTGGCTATAACAGGAAGTCCCTGGTCAGGGCTGCTGAGATATTACTGATAAGTGTTATCAGTAGTTTCTCGATCTGTTATAGACCATATACCGGCATGACTTATTGAGTTATTAGGGTCGACGATTCCATCCCTAGACTCAATATGCAGCATATCTGACGAAGAGACCGGACTGTACGGTAAGTGTTGCCAGTTGGATTGACGGGAGTTTTGACAGGTTCGCTTATTCTTCTTCTAATCGCTCAATACCTGGGTGGCCGTTACGTTTAGCTGACCGCTTGCGGCTTGCAGGTGTTTGATATGATCATCACCTACCGCTGGCGTATTGACGAGTCTTAGAGACCCACACAGAAGTTTCCTGGCTCAGGCGAAACGATGTGGTGTGCATATGAGATATGTGCGGGAGCTCGATTAAACACGTATATATTATACCGTATTTTAATCGGGCGTTTTATATTGGTCGGGTCGTTTGAGATATGACCGGTTTATTAAATCAAGTGTTGATTTAATATTGACTTTTATCTCATTTATTTAAACCCTTTTCTTATGATGGATGCATGTATGTATATGTACATGTTGATGTGCATACACACATACATACATGCATTTGTATCATGGTTGATGATACAACAAAGATGGCAATGCAAGACTCACATGGTTCATATTTATATATATACATATTTTTGTTTTAAGTTAAAGATAAAGGAAATTAACTTAATGACTCATTTCTTTACAAATGACTCATTGTTTCTACACACTTCCTTGGTTGACCATTGACTTAACCTTGGTTAATTTCCTTTGCTCTTTAACTCATCACAAAATATCTAGATATTTATATTAACCATGGTTTGTGTTATGATATATATATCTCTCTTTCTCTCATTATCCTTATGAATTATTATTCATCCAAAGGAAAAGAATTGCCATCTTCATCTTCCTCTCTCTAGCTCTCTCTTGAGTTCTAAAATTGAGTGAGGTTAAAAGAAAGAAAAGGTTTTAAGTGAGAACATAAACCACTTCATCATCCTATACATATCTAGCTACTTTGTGTAGGGTGTTTGCTTCAAGGATTTCATAGATCAAGTGAAGCAACAAGTTTTGAGCAAAGGACTTCGGATAGATCGTCGTGGACTTAGAAGCGTTCAAGCGAGCCGTTCCAAACCGTAGGAGATCCAAGGAGTCGCCCTAGGAGGTCTACAAAGGTTGTAGTCTCTCCACTTAGTGATAGATAATCTTTTATATGTGATACTAAGAATTGTTACTCAATATTTCTAGTTAGATTCCTAGTTAAGTTTACTTAGCACCTCATAAAATCAAAGTTGTGGCATGTGTGATGCTTCCAAACCCTATACGAGGTGATAAGGAAACCCTACACATTATAGGAACCACCTTGTGAGAATTCCTCCGCTGTATGGCAGAGGAGTTGTCATTATCTTGCCGACCATTGAACTTCTTCAGTCGACGAAAGTAATTTTCATCAATGACAGAGCCTTGGACTTCTTTCTAGACTCTGTGAATTTTCGAAGAGAGCCGCTTATATGCGTGCTCCGGCTTTGGCTGATTCAGTGTCTTTGTAGGAGGCAGCGATTTCTTCAGCACCGCGGTAGACGAGTTATGGTGAACCTTTTTAAGTGGTTCAAAATTGTTCCTAATTAGAACAACAACATTGATAGTCACTACAGGAGCTGGCGGAATCATTCAAGAAGGAGAACTGCCCCCATCTTGCCTTATTCGACACCATTATCGACATCGGGCATCTCTTGTGACGGGAGTCTCTTCAGCTTTAGGAACCTATTGAATCTGCCCCCTGTTTCTATCTTAGGCCTCAGCTAGTGACAGTTGTTTGAAGACCGACCATTTTGGCATAGCAGTAAAGACCTGAGGGGTAAGCCTGTGAAAGACAGACTACCTCGAAGGAGAAACGTTCTTTGGAACTTCAGTAGTATCAGGAGCTGCAAAGGTCAACCATTTGAAAACCGACTTCTTCGGGATTACGGGCTTCTTGGAGGAACCCACAGAGTTTGCGTTTACTCTGTTGAAGACTGAAACTTTGGATATGGCAGGCTTATCAGCAGGGCCTACAAAGGTGGTCAGCCAATCAAAGACCGACTTCCTTGGAACTTCTTCCTTTGGCGTGGGGATGCCAAAGTTTGGAGATGATAGAATGGCCCCAAAGAACAATCCGCTGTTCGCTTGGATGACTTGCTCAGCCGGAATGGAGAAGACTGAGGTCACATTTGGCTCGTAGACCACCCCTTCCGATGGGGTAGAGTTGGCCCGTGACTTGTTGTTGCAGTTAGCGCAGTTGAAAGTCATTAATCTGCACGGAAGTGAAACACAAATTTTTAGTGTCTCAAACTCTAAGAGCAACCATAAACACAGTGAACCACGATTTTGTTCGCGAAACACGACACATGAAGTATGGAGTGGAAACAGAAAAAGGTCCCACTGGATGTGCCAGAGTCTGTTTACCACCAAAAACAGAAACAAACCGGGATAGTTAGTCTAGCCTGAATGCGAGGGAAAATACTATTTGGACATATCCGTCCACCTCTTTGAAGATATAAATTTGATTTATGGCATCGTATATCGGAGGTTTAGATGGATGCGACCGCTGTAGCTGAGCTTTTCAGATTCCCCTATAATGATAAGGGGTTTTTGATTTTGGGATGCTTTTTCCTGCAGGTGCAAGCCTCTGTAGTTAATTACATTACCACAAAGCGATACCAACTTTCTCTGCTCCAGATATATTACTTCGTGTCGTATTATATTTTGTTTATTTTGGGTTGTCCTTAGATTTTATACGGAGACTAATATATGTCGTCTCCCGTGGGGCGCGAATTAATCCAAATCCATACATATCAGATTTGGGTTTAAACTTAGGTAACATTTCTAATATGAATGGGTTCCATCAGTTCGAAATATGTTATTTAAGGATCCTTGGTCGCATCTGACTAAGATCGACTTAGGAATATTGTTAAGGATCGTTAATCTTATTTTAGATTAAGATCAACCTAGTAAGCATGGACTAAGGGTCGTTAATCTAATTTTAGATTAATATCAACTTAGGGAGATTCATTTTACTCGATCATTGGATCACACATGAGAAGCAAAAGGTTCTATACTTAGTTTATTTTAATTAAGTAATAAATACAAAAGCTTATTGTCCAAGTGCGCATATGCACATATACATATATCTTCTTTAAAGAAGCTGCGCATGTGCATATCAAGTGGTTGCGTACTTATTTATGGTCGGGGGGCTGAGCATGTGCATATCACATGGTTTGCACTTGTTATTTGGTCAAATTCATATCTGCGCTTGTATAAGTGCGCACGTATTAAGAAGTCAACATTTTCATTTGCACACACGTGCATGTCACGTGATGCGCACATCTTCAGAGACATTATTTTCTCCCATGCGCATACATGAGTATCACGTGATACGTAAGTCTGCATAGACATTTCTTATCAAGTGAGCGCTGTTCATCAGAAAGCAATGGCTTTCAAAAAGAAACATAAGTTTCTGTTCATTAAATTTTAGGTGCATCTATAGTGTGCATCCAAATTTATGAAGGTTTATGTTCTTTATAAAGGGTCTTTTCTTCAAGTCTTGGATCTCATGATCGATCTTTCATAAAAAAGTCAAAACTTTTATCATAAAGAGAGACATGCCATAAGATCTTTTGATCTTGTTTAATGAATCGATGGATTCAACAAAAAGCAAACGCTTTTATATAAAATTAAAGCTTTATTATTTTTATCAAAGATAAGGATCTTTTCTCCTCCTTTCTTTTTCTTTTAACCTTATTGTTGAAGGTGATAAAGAAAATAATGATGAGATTTTTTCTCAGTTGGGGAAAGTGCACGCTTTTTTTCGCGTCTGCCTATCAAAATGTCTCTATCTTTTTTGTTTTTTCTTTTAGATCTCTATTTATAATAGAGGGTCAATTAGGGTTTGTTGCAATTTTTAGGGATTTATTTGATTTTAAATGATTTTAAATTGATTCATATCAATTTTGAGGTCTTACACATCGTTGGATCTTTATCCAAAATGATTTATTTTAGTTTGTTAAATTGTCAATCAACATATTTTATTTTTATAACAATTTTAAACAAAGGGGTATGCTTCATTGGCTGCAAGTGCGCATGGCAAGGATGCGCACATGTGTCGCGCACGTGTTGATGCCCATCTCATGCATCAGCCTTCAAATGCGCATGTATATAAGTGTGCATGTAATCAAAGTTGCTTTTCTTTCATGTGCGCACTTGACACTTGCACAGTTGCCTTTGGCCATTTTATTATAAATGCACAATTGATATTGATGTGCACTTAAATAGGTGCAAACAATCGGTAATATGGCGATGTTGAAATAGAAATAATCCTTATGTCATAGGAATAGCTTCAACAATAAGAGAGTGATGAAGGTTGCCAAGATCCTTCAGAGAAAAGTGTTGCCCAAGTTGACTAACAAAATACTGAATGAACTGAATGTTGTTACCATTGAGAATAATGTCGTCAACATACACCAAGAAGTAGGCGATGGTAGCTTCTTTGAAGTAAAATAGAGACGTGTCTGCCACTTAGTTTGCAAAGACGGCTTGAAGGAGATAGCGTTTGAGTTATTGATACCATAACCTTGGCACTTGCTTAAGACGATAAAAAGCTTTTCGTAGTTTGCAGACTTGATTAGGTAGGGAGGAGCTGAGGAAGCTGGGTGGTTGAGCCATGTACACATCTTCATGGAGAGTACCGTTATGGAAAACATTATTAATGTTGAGTTGACGAAGAGGCCATCCTTGGGAGAGTGTGAGACATAAAACTATACACAGTGTTCTCGGCTTAATAACGGGACTAAAGGTGGTGGAGTATTCCAGGCTAAGCCGTTGATGGAATCCTTTGGCTACAACACGATCTTTGTATCGGGCAATGGTGTCATCGGAGTTGTGATTGATTCGGAATACCCATTTACAACCTACAAGATTCTGATTTGATTTGGGAAGAAGATCTCATGTTCTATTCTTCATGAAGGCACCAAACTCTTTGGACATTGCAGCATGCCATTTTGGATCCTTCACAACTTGGGATACATAGGTTAGTTTAAGGGTTTGAGGTATTAGGTGAACAATATTATAGTATATAAATTAGGAGTTGAAGTATATGGGATTAACTTTTCGTTTAGTATTGGTTTGAAGATTTGGGGGTTGAGGAGAAGGGGATAATGTGGAGAGGGTAAAGGTGGTTGAGCGGTTGTGGAGGAGGTTTGGGAGGTAGGGACTGTGAGATTGGCGATATTATCAAAATTGGAGGGTGAGGATTATGAAGAGTTTGTAGAGGGAAAGAGGTTGAGGGTATGAGATGTTAATGACTAGGCTTTAATGGGAGTTAGGTTATTCAATGGGCAAAGGATGCGAAGTTTGGTAGTTTGGGGGATGGAATTGGTTGCGATGCTACACTAGGTGAATCCAAATCTTGCGGAAAAGCTTTTTGATGTATACTAGATTCCTGCATTGGAAAACTGGTTTCAACGAATTTGACATGACGAGAAATATAAAATTTGTGAGTGACGGGATCTAGACATTTATATACAGATTGAGATGTTGAATAACCTAGAAAATGCAGGGAGTGGATCTAGGTTGAATTTTATAGGAGGTGTACGGCCTTAACCAGGATAACAAAGACACCCAAAAATCTTGAGACGTTTATAATTTGGTGGGCATTGAAATAGTTTTTCAAAAGGGGGTTGAAAATTAAGAACCGGTGTGGGAAGACGATTTATGAGATAAACAGCGGTTTGAAAAGATTAACTCCAATACTTATAGGGAAAAGAGGCCGTATGCAAGAATGTAAGACTGGTTTCAACATCATGATGATGGCGACGTTCTGATGTGCCATTGTGTTCAAGGGTGTGTGAGGGAGTGGTGAGATGAGAAACACCATAGGATGTAAGAATAGGGCAAGAGATGTGTATTCGCCGCCATTATCAGAGTATATTGATATGAGCGGTAGTTGAAAATAGGTCTCGACAAGTTTTTTGAATTGGGAAATGATGGTGGCAATATCAGATTTGTGTTTCATAGGGTACAACCAAAAGTATTTTTTTTATTAATCAACAAAGATTATGTAATAACGAAAACCATCATACGAAAATTCAGTGGGTCCCCAAACATCAGTGTAAATTAATTGCAAAGGTATAGAGACACGAAGTGAATTTTCAGAAAAAGGAAGTTTATGACTTTTATTGCAATCACAAGAATTACATTGAAAATTATTAATGATCGAGACATTAGACAATAACTTATTTTTCCTAACAACTGACTGAAGGATTCGGATGGAGGGATGACCAAGACAATAATGCCACTCACTTATTTCTGATTTGAATGTAGCGTGAATTTGAGATTGGATGGAGTGTGGAAGGTAGTAGACATCATTATGGCTATGCCCCCGAAGAAAAGGCGCCCCATGCGTAAATCCTTCACCAAAAATTTAGAAGGAAAAAACTCAAGTAAGAATTTGTTTGATTTGAAAAATTTAGCAACGGAAATTAGGTTTTGAGTAATAGATGGCGCACAAAGGACATTATCTAAAAGAATGGGTTTTGGGGTGAGTGCAGCGTTGTGTTACCGATGTGAGAAATTTTCAAACCTGAACCATCACCTATGTTGATCTCATCGAGACTACCGTAATCAATTGGTGTAGCAGTGAAGAGTCCCAACATAGGACGTAATATGATGAGAAGCACTGGTGTCCAATATCCAGGAGGAAGGAACAGGATGGTTGGTATTTGCGTTGTTTTCCATAGGTTGAGGGAGCATCTACACCGGGTGTTGTGGTATATTAGTTTGCATTGTGTTCTCACGAAGAAAGTGAGCGAGTTGAAGTTGCAGTAGGAGTTGGGGCAGGGCGAGTTGTTGTTGCGTGCGTCGGAGTAATGGTTGTTATTGTTGTTGCGAGCGAAGTTGATTTTGTTGGTGTTGCGATTGTAGGAGATGCTTCTACGTTGGTGCGGAGGATGATAGGTGGAGCGATTAAATTGGTTGGCATAGTTGATGCTTGCGAGAGAAAAGGACGCACATGTTTCTTCCTTCTTCAGATGGCGTTCGTACTCTATGAGTTGTCATAGAGCTCGTCGAAAGTGATGAAGTTATCACGGACTCGGATAACAGCTGCGACTTCTTTGAATTCATGTCCGAGGCCAACGAGAATGTGGAGAACAAGGTCATCTTCAGGAAGAGGGTGGTCGGCGAGAGCGAGAGTGTCGGAGATAGATCGCATCTCTTATAGGTACTCACTTATTGAGTGTGAGTCATGTTGATTGTTGATGAGGCATTCCTTAAGCGATATAACTCATGAACGAGATTTGAGGGTAATAAGTCGATCCCAAGCTTCCTTAGATGAGAAAACAGATGAGATATGAGGCTGGATCGTCTCGACAAAGCTGTCGAGGATAGCGTTGAGGATGAGTTGATCTTAACGGTGTAAGGACGTGTGTGCTCGCTAGACAGGTTTTACGATGTCGTGAAAGCGATAAACAAATATTCTCGAGAGAAAAACTTCCTTAAACAAAGATAACACCATTGACACATAGCTTGCAAACTACAAAGAGAGCTAGAATAAGGAGATACAACCTTTGTAGCGCGTTGGCTACCTCTGCTTGGACTCCGGCTAATTTCCAAGTGCTCCGGATCGTGCATGGTCTTCGATCGGTTTCGTCAAAGATGATCCACGTGAACGTTACTTTAGCTAGCTCCAACTTAAACAACTTGAAGCAAATCCCACTTGAAATTTTCTAAATCTCAAATGAGAGATAATGTAGGAAAAATGTTCACTCTCTCTACTTCTCTTTCTTTTTCTCTTTTCTATGATGAGAGAGAAAGTCAATAATGTTATGGCTAGAGAATTCTCATTCCCTTAGCCATATCGCCTTTTCTTTTTCCATAATCCATACACATGTCATAAGTGAGTGGAGAGCAAGACATTTAGCCTCCACATTACCCATGTCCAAGCAAAAAGAGAAAATGAAAAAGAAATAATTACATATATAATATTAATTATATATATACCATAAACATTTCATGCATCTTGTACACTATGTCACAAAACGAAACATGTACCAAAAAGAAAGAGTGTGAGAATAATACTATTATCCATATGCATCATCATATATAAATATATCATTAAATCAAAAACTTAATTTAATGACGCGGCTTAATCATAAGCCGAATAGTATTAACAACCGTCCGATTAATACACGTGTTTACATCCGCACACACCGCCGTATGCACTCTACACTGTTTCAATAGATTCGGGAAATCCTCTGTGTGGGACTCTAAAGACTCGACAATATGCTGGCAGTAGGTCAGGATCATATCTGATTGATCCGAAATACTTTCAAATCAATCCTCTACCGGGTTAACCTACAAGCCCGTCAGTGGTACTAGCTGTATATAACGGCTACCCAGGTATTGAACGAAAAACCAGTTGACAAGCAAGCTCATCCGTACCATACTAGAGCCTATCAGTGACACTCACCGTATAGTTTGTTCTCTTCGTCTATGTCATGCCCCGCTTCCCAGTGTACGAGCAGAGGACGCGACTGGCCCGCTACGTATTTACTCAGAAGTAAATACGCTAAGTGTAACTAAGCAATATAAAAGAAATATATACAAGAGACAAATGTAATGAACATCAACTTTATTTATTAACATTCTTTTATAGTACATGGAAAAGTAAATATATGGAATGACAAGCAATGCTTCAATAGTGGCATAATAGAAATAAAAATACTGGAATGAAATATATAAATATCTAGAGCTCAGGGTCGAAGGCTAGCTGGTCCAAGTCCTCGCTGGTGGGCTCGACCTCCTGAAGATCCGAATCACCTGAAAATATTCCAAAGAAGAAAGAAAGGGAATGTCGTCAGCGAACAAATTGCTCTGTAAGTCCCAAAGATAAAGAAGAAGTAGAATAGATAGAGAGAGTGTAGTTTTCAAAGTTGTATTATATTGTTATAATGTTGTATTTAGTGTTAACGCTATTTTTTGTAGCTTGGTACAGAAGAGGCCAGTGTATATGAGAGAAGTCTCAGTAGACTAGAGACTAAGGTGGACGGAATCAGGAGTACAAGGCTCCGTCGATAATACTACGGAACAACGGCATGGATGTAATTACGTCTTAAGTGATCATCTCGTGCCACTTTTAACACCTTCCGTACCAATCTACCCCTTAAACTCCGCGATGTCTTGATTGTATTGTTTGTATTGTATTGTAAATTGTATTATCTTGTATTATAGATTGTATAGATGGATGACTTGCCGAAACCATGATATCAGTAAACGGATGTAACTGGAGAATCATGTAGATGGAGATATATCCATGGTTCTGTTCAGTCAATATAGATTGAATTGATTGAACAGATTGAATATATGAATTCATATTGAATTGTTATATATACTTGAATCTCATTCAAATCAGATTGATTATATCAAGACTCAGTTTGAGTCAGACAATTAGAAAAGAAATTGAATCCTGAATTAGGTTTTGGTGTTATCGGTAACCGCTGCACATGAACGACAGGATTTGTGTCTTTTTCAAAGACGATTACCGTGTTGATAACACCGTTTGTTAAGTTGTCTACCTTAAATAGACAAGCACCCATATCTCCGGCTCCCTGAGGCTCAATAGACCGGTCCCGCTTAAACCTATATTTACTAGGGTCCTTATTGTAATTTATAAAACTTGAGGGGGTTTTATGTAAAAATAATTTTGTATAATTTTCAAAATACACCTAAAGTATTTAATTATCATCTTTAGAGTTTTCATTGATGTATATTTTATCGTTGTGACATTTCTAGTGAATAAAACCTATTTTTCATAATATATGGTATTTAATTATAAAGTATTGAACTTGTATGGAATTGTATGGTATTTTCATGTAAAGTGATTCTTTTTTATTTAGAAAAGTTGGAATATTTATACTATATCAAAAATAGATATTTTGATAATACATATATATATATATAATAATAATTTAATTTATTATTTTTCTAGAAATCTCATTTTCTTAAGATATTTGTATTTTTAAATCTTTCGAGACCGTATGCTCCTTGCGGAGGTCTGCATCTCGCACTACTAAGCCCGAGGATGTGCGATAATCTGTACCATCTTTAACTGGTTCCCCAAAATGGGTTGTAGCGGCGCTTTGCAAAGATTTGTTTAAAATACATAATCTTGTAGAAAAAGGTTTTTATAAGTATTTAATTATAAATTCGTATTCCCGTATTCTATATTCCCAAAAGATATCGTGCTATGATAGAGATGTGTGTTGTGAGGAGGTAGGCCATTACCTCGTGAACTATCTAAAAGTATAGTAAGGAATTAGAATGATTTATTTCAAAACTAAACTATATGGTATTTTTCTGAAAAAGTGCGATAAAAATTACAATATGAATTCTTTTGCTATGAAACTTGTCAATATGTTTTGTTAATATTTAATGGTCATGATGTGCAAGTTTGGTATTGTTGTATTTAAGAAAATTGGAACTTTTTTCTAAAGAAAACTAAATCGGAAGTCAGATTAACTCCGCTTCTGTCGGGTTTTAGAAATACAAGTTTTTAGAATAGAAAAGAGAAGAAGGAGGAGGGACTTACGGGTTTGTTGATTAGAGAAGAGGAAAAGGGAGTGGTAGGAGGTGCCGGTGCATCGTTTCGTCGCCGGGAGCTCTTAGGGTTGTCGTCGGAAATTCGTCGGAGCTTCGCCCTTCGCTAACTCCACTTGTACACTATTGAACTTAGAATTTTCTTGAGAGTTTTGGACAGAGATTTGGAGTGAGGGGTGTGTGAGATGGAATGGTATTTATAGGAAAAGATTAGGGATAGGGTTTGATAGAAATTGCATTAAAAATTATGCATTAAAAAGATTTTAATTAGGTTTTTAATTTCTCTGGAATAATGCAGGGAAATTAAACATGACAGGGGTTATGGGGAGGCAAAAGGCACAGGAGTCAAGAAGGAAGAATCAGAGTTGGGGCGAGTTGATCCGGCGGCGCCGGCCGAGTCAGCCGCGCCGCCGGCCCGATCCGGCCAAGTCAGGCCGGGTCTTGGGGCCACGTGTCCCTCGACGTTTGGTCTATCTCCTGGGCCAGTTTGTTTTATATGTGACTTTTGGTTTTTGCGAGTTATGCAACTGTAGACTCTTGGGCTTTTAAAAATTTAAAAGAAAACTAATTTAAAAAATAATGTGGCTGATGGGATTTGAACTCTGGTGCTTTGTAACAGTAGTGTAAGGCCTTACCAATAAGCTACAAGCTCCTTCTTGCTATTAAAAAGCAAATCAAACTTATAATATGTGCTCAGGAAAAAGTACCTATTTCTGTATTTTTGAAAAAAATTGTATAGAAAGTTTAGGGTTGTTACAGTCTAAGACTGTCACATACCGGGTTTAGGAGGTGAAAACCGTCAGACTCCCAATAACTCGATCAGTTGTGCCGACGTCAAGCTCATGGCCATCAGAAAAACTACTTATAACACTTATCAGTAAATCTCGTCTGCCTTGGCCAAGAACTTATGGTCATAGCCAGCTATACATTGTGCGACATCAACTCCTTATACCGGGAGAGACGAATTCCCTCGACCGCTCACTGTCTCTATGTGCTTTGGGACTGTTCCTAACTAAAACCCATTTGCATGGCTCTTTAAAGTCGTGGTAGGGTAGTAATCAAAGCCAATGGCTATGGGATCAACCATCGCCCCTTACGGGTTCAAGAAATGTATACTCTAGTCTAAACTGCAAAACCGATGCCCGATCTCGATACTCCTATGACTATGGACTTTTAAGGATATACTTATAAACTACCCAAACCCCACCATTATGATCACAATCATAATCCTGGTAGTCAAGCAAAGATCCTATAGGCTTTATCATCATATATTAGTGATATGTTATAATAAGTAAAATGTATACTCATGAATGATAAATGCAAACCAGATAGCATAATATCATCTATGGCAAGATTTTTCTTGGTATACGTCATCCTTGAATTAAGTAATTGCCTTCTTGCAACTACAATAATTGCCTTGAGGGCACCCATATCCAACAGACGATACCATTGATGGTAGTCTGGATTTTCAACACACTTGGTGTTGTCGTCGACGTCGACGATAGTCCTCGTAGGAAAGATTTTGGATCCGTCGATGTGACCAAGAAGATCAAGACCAGTTAGGGCCGATTGGATTTAGGATCTCCATACAATGAAATTTGTGTGGGAAAGTTTTGTTAGAAAAGAGAATTTGGTGATGATGAGGATTGAGTTTTGAGAGGAGGTTGTTTACTGCTGGAAACCAGAATGAGGCACGGGGAGTGCATCCAGCTTGAATCGGGGAGTAGATACTATTTGTACATCTCCATCCATCTCTCCAAAGATACCAAGTTGGTTTATGACATCGTATATCAGAGGTTTAGATAGATGCGTCCGATATAGCCGACTTCATATTCCCCCTCACGGATGAGGGGTATATTGATTGTGAGGGCGTATTTTTCCTACAAGCGCAAGCTCATGTAGTTAATTACGTTATCATGATTGATAACAACTTTCTGCTTCTCCAAGTTTTGTTTTGGGTGTCATGTTTTAGTTCTGTTTTTGGGTTGCCCTTGGATTGTATACGGAGACAAATTTATGTCGTCACTTGTAAGGTGCGGATTAGTCCAAATCCGTACTTTATATTTGACGTGATTTGGTTCCACGTTGGTAACTTGGTTTGCCAATGGGAGTGAACTTATGACGCATTTCTAATATTTATGAGGTGCATCGGTTCAGGTATAAGTGTAAGTTTCTTGTAAGGATCGTTGGTCTTGTTTGAGAACTAAGATCAACTTAGGGTTTATTTGGGGTATAATCTAAAGACTGTTAATCTTATTTTAGACTAAAATCAACTTAGATAACATGGACATATATTTGAGAATATATTCTCTATTGATCATTGGATCAAATATGAAGCATAGGCCTCCATACTTAACTGTTTTTGCTAAGTATTAAGTTTTGACTTGTCATCAGGTGCGCTTGCGCATTTGGGGTGTACATGGCTGTCATATGTGCTTGCGCATTTGGGGTGTGCACTCCTTGACTTACGTGTCTTCCACTTGATGCGCATGCATTAGCATAGCACTTGGTGGTTTCACGGGACGACTTGAATTTGGCATCTGCGCACGTGTTTTGCATGTATGCGCAGCGTAGATCATTTTAGAGAGGTGCGCACTAGTTTGTGAAAGATATCGTCTTTCAAGAAAGCCTTTGCTTTAATTTTTTCTTTTGAGTGCGCTTACGCACCTGTTAGGGATAACCCTAGTTTTATGAAAATTCATATATTTCACTGAAAGATATACTTTCAATGGAGCCTATGCTTCTGTTCTTGGAGCGCAGGCTCTGCTTTGGACCTTCGTCCATATTCTTGAAGCCTATACTTTGTTTTCATATGTTTTAACATATTTTGGTAGGAGATTTCTCCCCAAGGTCTTGGATCTTAGGATCGATCTCTTCATAAAAGCCTATGCTTTTGTATAGAAGAGAAAAATCCTAAGATTTTTTGATCTTATGCATGGTGAACCAAAGCTCTATGGAAGCCTATACTTCAAGAAGGTAAAAACTTTTCTCTTTGATGTATTTTCCTTACCTAGTAAAGTCTAGGGTTTCTTGGAGAAGATGGAGGCATAGGCCTTGAGAGCTTTCTCTCGGTTGATGAAAGAGATTCTAATAATTATCGTGATAGGGATTTTTCTCCTCAAAGGCTCCTATTTATATGAGAGAGATTTGGTATGGAAAATCCCTAATAAAAAAATTAAAATTGATACATATCACTTTGGGGTTCATGTGAACCATTGGATCAAAGATCCCAACAACTTCTTGTTAAGAAAGTTATCAAAGTTTCAAGAGAGCAAAGGCTTTGACAGAAACACATGCTTTAGAAGTGTGCTTGCGCATCATCTTGTACATGCGCATGTGCATTACACGTGGTGCAGTACTTGTACATGTGCACATGTTTTACACGTAGCGCACTGAATAAGTGTGCATCAAAAGCTTTCTCTTTAAGCTTCCATGGGGCTTGTTCTCCAAAGAGAGTGCGCACCATAGATGGTGCGCACAAAAAAATCATGCGCCCTAAATGGCAGGGACAAATTCCCCCCGAAATTGCACGCACATGCATTGCACGTAGGTGAAGTGGTGCGCTTATGAGCACTGTTCGATCTACTTTGAGATTTAGGGAAGTTGAACCGACTTTGAATCCATATAAATAAAGTGCAAGGTTTTGGGAGGCCTGCGTCTCTTTCTTCTTACTGATTTTCTTTGAAAAATGCTCTCTAGAGTGCAATGCTTTCTTGAAGCCTTTGCTTCCATCTTGACGAAGGTCAAATCAAGAAATTCTCTTGAAACGTCCAATCAGTGGGTAAGTGAGCATGCACACCCCTTTTGGGATATGCGCTTTTTTTTATAGCACTCCTATCACTTGCGCACCCCTTCGGATTTGAAGCCTTTGCTTCACTTAAAGAAATCTTTATATTTTCTATTCAGCCTCTGCTTTAGGTCCTAATTTTTAATGGGTCAATCTTTGACCCAATAGGGTCTCTTAGTTTTGAAACTAGAGACCATACACTGTAAAGTTACAGTGGTTTTTGTATTGTTGAGATGATGTTCCTTTTTTGCCTTTCTTTGTAGATACCATGAACGGTCATTTGTATTCCATCGGGGACATCATCTCCTATGCAGACATTTGCTCTTATGGATCGAACTATATCGATGCCCAATGTGAAGCCGTGTTGCATCGCTTCGAGGATCATTACAGACGATTGCTTCCTCACCGCTCCTCCATGTTGCAGATGATTTTTAAAATGACCTAGAATACTACGCCTGGTCTTTTTGAGGCGTGGTCACTCCAAGTACTTGATCAGGCCGAGAACAAAGTACACTCAGTCTATCTAATGGGCTTGATTTCTAAGAATCGGAGGGACTGCATGACTACTCTGCTATACCAGATTTATTAGCAGAAAGTGATAATATCATCATACGAGAGGATGGAGGATATAAGTGGTGACCCCGAGGCTTGTCTTCGTGAACGGGCACACAAAAAAATGGTAGACGATACTGATGAAGCTTTGCATAATTTACTCTTTGAATTCATAAATCCTTATACTAATGCTAGTATCTTTCCAATTTAAGTTTTGAATGATGAAATGAACTTTATTTTGAATGTTTCTCCTTTCTAATCCATCTTTTGACTTATGAATGCAAAACACCTTTTGTTTTTTTATATATGCACTATTTTTTTTCTTTTTGGTGCTGAAATGACTTAGCTTAGTTTATGTACTCATTCGGGAGCATTCAGCTTATCCTCATTTGATGAATAAACTCAGCCTAATGTTAAACATACATAACCCCTGCTAGTATAGGAATCTGTTAGATTTGTTTTACTGGTTGTAGTTCGTCACACCGTTGTGTTGGCTGATTTCTTCTTGAGTTATGTTCCTTAGATCGTGGTTTGAGTAGCCATGCACTTGCTGTATCTCCAATCCATTCTAAGGCAGGATACAACATCTCAAGTAATCTTCCTAAACTGGTATATCCATATTGTCATCAGAAATTCAGCGTCAGGCGCCACCATGGCGCTTTACCTTGAGGTCAGATTGTTATAATTCCCCGAGAAGTCATAACTGCACCCTTCTGAGGTGAGATGACATCCATTGGTCCTTAGGCTTGTGTGTACTGCCATCGAAACCTGGATCTAGGAATATGCCATCACCCCACTTTCATTTTGACCCTTTGGTCTTTACTGACGTCGTGTCTGTACTCTGCCGGGGTAAGGAGACGTCCGGGTAGTCTTTAGGCTGTACGCATTGCCATCAAGACCTAGCTTATTCGTTCAATCGAACATGGCAGAATACATTGATCCCCTTTTCTTGTTCATGCCCATGGATTGTATACAAGAGTCTGAATCGGACTGTTTGTAGGGCGAATTTCTTTTCTTTTCTTTATATATATATATATATATATAAATATATATATGCGATTGCACTATCATTTCATCTTTTCTTATCACGAAAACCGTGATTGCCCAATCATTTCGACTATTTATTTGCGGATGCCTAATCATTTCAGTATTTCATTTTCTTTACTCACTGATTTTTATTATGATTTTCCCAATCATTTCGGGTATATTTTATTGTTATTTTTTTTATTTCCCAGTTTAACGACTTCGGGGTCGATAGTTTGGACTTCAAGTCCGCATCAGCGTTGCTAACACTGAAGTACGTATGCCAGGAACAACTCATCATTTGCCGCTGGGAAACTTTAGGTTTTGGGTTATTTTGGCATCAGCACCGCTAACATTGAAGCGTAGTGGCAGGAGCGACTCATCATTTGTCGTTGCCCATTTGGACAATGATGGCTTAGAAGATAAGTTTAGGTCCCTGTCATCTAAGACTTTTTAATCTTCATTAATCGTAAGGGTCCCACAAAAGTATTTTCTCCCTACGAGTCTGGATGATCTTATAGGTGTATTTTCTCCTTAGGAGTCGTGAGGGCTTCTAAATGGGTTTTTTCTTATAAGTCGTAAGGATGTTACAAGGGTGTTTTCTTCTTGCAAGTTAAGAAGATCTCGCAAGTGTCGTTCACCATGTTGAGGGTATTGCTCACTTCTGGTAGGATTTTTTTGAACAACTTTTGTTTGTGCCCGTGGATTGTATACGGTAGTCAATTTGAAAACTAGCCGTAGGGCAACGATGGCTTAAGAAACAGGTTTAAATCCCTGTCACCTAAGGCTTTTCAATGTTCATGAGCCGTGAGGGTTTCATAAAAGTATTTTCTCTTTACGAGTCGAAAGGATCTCGTAAGTGTATTTTCTCCTTAGGAATCGTGAGGATTCCTAAGTGTACTTCCCTTGTAAGTCGTAAGGATCTCACAAAGGTGTTTCCACCTTGTGACTCAAGAAGATCCCGCAAGTGTATTTTTCTTTCTTTTCACGAGTTTGCGTCCTTACGGGTTTTCATAAGATCGCGGGTAGTCCTGTTGTTTTTACTCACGGAGCCCTTTCAGGTTTTCATCTGTGCCCCTTTTGCTTATGAACGTACCAGTTTTTTATACGCATCATGAATCATGAGGATACATGAGTGAGTATTCTCCTCATTGGTACCTTGGTTTTCTAACGGAGAAGGTCTTGAGCGCAGCTTCGCTTGCCGGTGGTGGTCCAGCATCGCTTGCCGGTGGGACTTAAGGGGTGATATAACTTATTTATTGCCATGACCCGGAAACGACACGTGACCGGTATTTGAATCATGTGAAGTCTATTGGACCCCATCGTAACCCAAGTAAACCAAGAACCAGGAATCTAAACCTTTTAAATTAATAATGGAGGTGGAGTGTTGAAAAGGGTTATTTATGAAATTAATTTCTTCTTTTTAAAGTATAAGAAAAGTTTATAGAAATAAAATTGGGTTGTAGACTAAACTTTGAAAACATTTTCGTCGTTAAAATTTTGTCAGCACCTCCTTTGTAAATTTTGATAAAAACCAATACATATACATAAATATAATTCGCATCCCCAATCGGGAGCTATCTCATCGTTCAAACGGTGGAATCACAACCATGCAATATATATACAACGCTCAAGGCAAAGATCAACAGAAGAAAAGAATAAAAGAAATACCAAAAATAAAAACTCAACAATATCCAAATCGTTGCAAAAAAGAATAGTATCAAGTCTCATTTCTAAGTCCAAAAGAATATAGAAGTCTGGTTGATGGAGTTTTTAAACTAGATTACAAATGAATATAAATAAACAAGTGGCGGTTACAATCTGTAATGTAACCCATCTACCAAGCAATCACCCAAAAGAAGAAATATGTCAGCAAGCCGCTACTGATCCTAGCGATCGGTCCTGCAAGAAAACTATAGCACAATGGGGGTGAGTTGCTAACTAGTGATTAGAAGACATTATCAGGTAGAAATCGAATGCATAACGATCTACCTAGGTCATACTATATAATAATATCATACAATACGATAACGAGTGTGTACATGTGTGTGTGTGTGTGTATATATATATAATATCGTGTCTGTATCATATGTGGTAACATGTCATCCATAGCATATATATATATATATATATATATATATATATCATCATCCAATGAGTGTCCATCAACGACACTCGAAGTCATCATAAAGTACTGGATGTCCAGTATCGACACTCGAAATGCCCATAAATTCCGTGTCCAAAATCGACACGTAAAATCCTCATATCTCAGGTGCCATCTCTCGGATCAGCCCTCTCTCAGGCGCCATATCATCGGATCGACCCTCATATCCATCTGTATCATATCACTCCGGTCGGTATCCTCCGGATATCTGCCGAGTCTCATACTATCACCGATAGGTAGTATTCTCATTCAGGCTCAACGCCTTTCTATACGATCTTCTTTCCCCTGGGTACTGTACCGGGTCCACTATATATCTACAGACGGTGAATCCTCACTTCTCGAATCGGATAATACTCATAGCTTAGAAACGAGAAAACTCATGGTGGACGCTGAAATATCATATCAAGAGAAAACCGCATTTTCAAAACATTCACAAGTTTAAAAAATTGTATTCGCAGTTTCTTAAATCTCAAAAATCCCATGAAAACATAATCTCATAAGAACATGGCAATAATGGATCAACATGTAAAGGCACAAAACAGTAATATAATGTATGCTAATGTGAACTGAACAGCAATCTAAGGTACTGGCAGAAATATAGTATGGTGTGATATAGCATAGCAAGTGTGTTCATATAAGCGTATTCGTATAAGAAATGTAAAGAAAGTACAATATCCGGAATAGTACGTGGTGCTGGGTACTAAACAATAATCTATAATGCTAACGGGGTATGGTGTAATACGGGTGACATAGCAAGTTCTATATGTATACGTGGTATGACAATTACCGATGAGAAGTAGGTGTAACATGCAAGTATGTGCAAGAGCAACATGAATCATCGGTAATGGTGCGTGTGTCCTAGCACATGAAGTTAAGTAGAGTTAAAGGTATGAACGTAGTATATATCGTAAATAATCGAAGCGCGAGTGTATGCAAAAATAAGGAAAGTGAAATGCAAGCGTATACAGAATAATGAAATCATAACGTGACAAATATTAAAATATCCAACTACGTATGAGCCATATAGTTGTAGTTTAAAATAGCACGAAACGTTGTTCTGGAAATAAGGGACTACGATCTTTTTGAAATAACTATCATTTGAAAATTCATAGCGCACCCTTGACGTTATCATTTAAAAGTACGTAATGAATCGTTAGTTTTGAAAGTAAGTATTTCTCTAAATATCTCATGAATTTCCACTTCGAAATATTAACAAGACTCCTTGAATCGAAATAAATATCGGCTGTATTCGGCAATCAATCATCATCATATCACGTACGGAATATCCCTCGTACGATATCATCCAATCAACACTGTACAGATCTATAGTCGCGTACATCAACTCATCTCAACTCATCTCGTATCATCTCATATCATATCATGCCATCTCATATCATCCCATATCATATCATGTATACTCATATCGTATCCATTCTCATGTCATATATATATACTTATATCATAATAAGTACTCATAATATATGTATGTATATATAGCTCAATGGCTATAAAATAGAAACTAGATAAACAATCTACTAAGTGTATGAATATCCGCATATGATATTCTAGTAACACTATAGGCTAGGTATACATTACTAATATATATAATATCCTAATTGCTATAGTTGCGGGGATGTTATACGCTATCCACCCGACTTCCCCAGTAGATATACATCTACTCATCTAAACGCCTCGCCTTAGTCGAAGCCGACGGATGCCTCACCCTTTTTCGTCGTCTTGTAAGTTCCCACGATTGTACCCACAATCGAAATCATATCGTATCGTATAAAAATCCATACCGAAAGCGAAATCATGAGCGAAACGCATATAGGTTAGAAGCTATGGTCAACGCATGCTAAAACGATAAATTACCCCAGACGTCGACGTACAAATATCGAACAACCGAGTCAAGCCACAAAAATTCAAAATCCAAGTTTCAAATATCGGAAAATATCGCCAAAATCAAGTCAAAATGCTCCCATATTTTTACTCAGGTGATATGGGACAAAATAGCATATAAAGTGGGCTTAGTTACAGAGTGAGTGAGCTACAGAACAAACCTCAGACCCTGACTCCACAACTTGGCCGTAAATTGAGGTCCAAACCATTAAATTTGCGGTTTTGAAATGGAGTTGGGGATTAGGCTTCTACGGTAGTCTTCTACTGGACCAAGCATCTCACAGTATTCGCTAAATAATTTTCAGAGATTCTTAATTGTGCCAGATTCCAATTGAAAATAAAAAAACTCAATGAAAAACCATGTTTGAAACTTCAAAAATCATTAACACCAAGGATACTATCACTTACATGCCCCCATCTATCACTAAAGATTGTAATCACTCACTAAGCCTCTACTACACCCCCATTACAAGTTGTATCCACCAAAACATACTTTTGAATTTCCAAAACATAGAAAACATAAACCATTTAGCTCTAAACTAGTTGTCAAAGCAAGTGTTATGAAAACTTATCTAAATGTGGGGTTTTTATCTCAAGATAGGGATCAAGAAAAGTTCCATACTTGCAAATGGCCTCAAAGTGGAGACTTGATCACATCTTCATGTTTAGGATGAGAGTATAAACAATTTTAGTAAAGGCTCCATGGTGTTTTGAGGGATTTGTGTTCATGTTTTGGGATTGTAGTGGATGGTGGAGGAGATGGAGAAGGAGGAGAGGAAGAAGGAGATGAAAATGATATGAGGAAAAATTATGAAGAAGTGCATGGGTGAAGCAACCATAACCCCTCTTCTCTTGTCTATACTCAATATAATAATAACCAACCATACTCTCATGTCTTCCTCTTCCTCTCATTTCTTTTTCTTTTGAAAATTATAAAACCATCATTTTAAAACACAAGTAAAACATTAACCCCTCATATAAATATGTCATGGCACTTTAAAACAAGTTTAACAAAAATTCAAGTTTGGTTTAGTGCACAAAATAGGAAAACGTTAATTAACTTTAATATTAAACTTGTATGGATATAATTATATACTAATTTATGAAAAGCTCAATTAAAGAAATACTTTCATAAATAATAATTCATTTTAATTTGCAATTATTTTCCAAAATAGAGGTATATAATTATACCAATTTATGAAAACTCAAATCCATACTCGATATAATATCCATAAAACTCATTATTTTATTATTTATATTCTAAAATAATATTTACTGTTTTTCTGAAATATTACAATCTTCCCCCTTAAATAAATTCGGTCCCCAAATTTAAATTTAAACCCCAATCTTAAAACATTTCAGTAAACCAAATCAACGGGGCTTCGAAATCACGGACAAGCTAAAAAAATCATAGCACAACGCGTGCGCATGAAAACAAGTGCAAAACTCGAATAACAGAAACTCCAACAAATGTTATGCGAATCATACAAGCTACAATGAAAAATACAATTTGAGAAACCTACCGTTTAAATCAAGCGCAATATAATCAAGGTGACAATATGTATATAGTACGTATCCATGTAAAATTACCTAAGTGGCTGAAAAATGTATGTATGCAAAATCCTTTTTAAAATCGCCGTATGATGCTTATATTATGGCACAGGTAGCAGACGTTCATTTATGATGAAATACACACACACACACACACGTTTCGCTTAAGATATACATCCCACCTTTTTGAAAATAACTTAGAAAGATTTTCTTTTTGTAAAATCTTGTGTCGCTCACTGAAACATAGGAAAATAATGAGACTATAGCTCCTTTGGAAACCTCTTTTATAAATATCAATATATGCAATTCTGCACTTGAAAACCCAGTAAGCATTCTTTAATCATATTAGCTCAAATCTAGAAGTTTAAACCATTCTAGTGGCCACAGTCATCACATAATAGCTTGATTAAGCCACACAAACCCTTACTACAATTTTAATCTCACCCATATAAGATTTAGTAAAAATTAGTTTTCAATCAAACTTAATTAGACAATTAGGAAAAATAATAATTTACAGACTCACAACTAGGTTAAGTTTTCCAAGTCTAAACTACTCAATTAACCATCACAAACAATCAAAACCCTAATTTGATCTTCAAAACCCTTTTTAGAAATTCCAAAACATGCTAATTAAAGCCATATTTAAACATCTAATAAACTAGATTAAGGTATTTAAACAACAACTAAAACTTAGGCTTAGGATTTTATACCTCAAAACTTTATTTTAAACTTGCAAAAAGATTTCCAAAATAGCCTCCAAAATGCTAACTTTCCTCAAGAATCAAGCAAGGTTTAGGCTAAAGAATAATGGGTATGGATTTTTTTTAGAGTTTGTAGGAATATTTGTTGATTTTTGATGAATTTTTGAAGCTTTAAGAAGTGGAAATGGAGTGAGAAAAATATTGGGGCAGCCAAGGGGGGGAGGGGTTCGGCCAAATAGGAGGAGGTGGAATGTTGTGGTTGTGTGTGGAAAAATCTAGAATAAAAACACCATTAAATCTGAATAATAAACTTTACTTTATGCCACCTCTTAATTCTTTTATTTAAAATTCCATTAAACCTTGGAAATATCTAGATATTTCCAAGATATTTTGAAAAGAAGACAAAATACTTAATCTTGTGATTAAGTTGGCATGGATTCACATTAGCATAATTAACCCAATAAAAAATATAATTACCACTAATTAAGTGTATAATTAAAAGCTTATAATAATATTTTAATTAAGAAAAAATATTTAAGTGAACTCAAAATTTACAAGTGACTTACTAAATACCGCATACTAGTAATTTCCTAGTTAAACTAGGTGCAATTAAGTCTATACTGAAAAAAATGATCACTTCTAGGTTTTTACGGAAAAACACAATTTATTTTACCTAATATCGAAAAATTCGTCTAAACGATTTCTAAAACGTTACAATCTTACCCCCTTAAAGAAATTCGGTCCCCGAATTTAAAATTTTATCTACGCGTACCTTCAAAGAGATGAGAGAATATTTTCCGCATCTCGCTCGCAGCCTCCCAAGTGATCTCCTCACTAGAAGGGCTACGCCAAACAACCTTCACAGATGTCAAGACCTTTGACTGAAGTTTCTCCACTTGCCGATCCAATATAACTATCGGCTGCTTGGTGAACGAAAGATCGCGTTCTAGTTGAATGTTCTAGTGCTGAATCATGTGAGAAGGGTCATGAAGGTATTTGCGAAGTATCGACACAAGGAATACGTGGTGAACATCCGGAAATCTGGGCGGAAATGCCAAACGATAGGCAACGGTACCGACTCGCTCAAGGATCTCAAAAGGACCTAGAATTCTGGGACTAAGTTTCTCCTTCTTCACAAAACTCATCACGCCCTTCATCGGAGAAATCCGTAGGAATATATGATCCCCCACTGCGAACTCAAGTCTGCGACGACGACGGTCGGCATAAGACTTCTGTCTGCACTGGGCTGCTCTCATCCTGTCCCGAATCAACTGGATCTTCTCTGTAGTCGCTTGACTAGCTGGGGTCCAAAAAAATCCTGCTCTCGCTGAGTCGATCTAACAGACTGACGATCAACACAATCTACTATACAAAGCTTAAAAAGTTGCCATCTGAATCGTCTTTTAATAACTGTTATTATAGGAGAACTCCATCAATGGCAAGTGACGATCCCAACTGCCAACAAAATTAAGCACGCACACACGAAGCATATCCTCCACAGTCTGTAGTCTGCTCTGACTAACTATCGGTCTACGGATGGAAAGCGGTGCTAAAGCTCAACTAAATACCCAAGGCTTCCGGAAGCCTCTGCCAAAGACGGCTAGTAGACTGGATGCCTCTATTGGATACAATGCATGAAGGAACTCCGTGCAAACGCACAAACTTATCTATATACAACTGAGCTTACTGAGCATAACCGAAAGTGGTCTTCACTAGAAGGAAGTGAGCCGCTTTCGTTTACCGGACAACAAAATCACCAAATAAAGTCATACCCTTGACTAGACCTTGGTAGATCCACAACGAAATTCAAGAAGATTTGCTCCCATTCCCACTCTGAAACGGTTAAAGGTTGCAACTCTCCTGCCGGTCTCAAATGCTCATCCTTAGCTCGCTGATAAGTGAGGCACCTCGAAACGAAATCCGAAACATCACTCTTCATCCCTGCCTACCCGTAACTATCTCTCAAGTCACGTTACATCTTGGTGGAACTTGGGTGTACACTAAAAGCTGACTGATGTGCCTGCTCTAGGATCTCGCATCTCTACCCATCGATATCAGGTACACACAAACGAGTTCCGAAACATAGCATACCCTGGTCATCAATCAAGAACTCCGAATCTCTACCCTGCCGAACATGCTCAAGAATCTCAGAAAAATGGGCATCAGTGGGCTGTGCTTCACGAAAAGAATTAAGTAGAAGTGGACGGACGTGGATGTGAGCAAGCTGTCCCCTAGTGGAGGTGAACTTAACTGTACTCAGCTGTTGCACAAGAACTGCAAATTTGCAGAAGACTGTCTCTGGACTGCACTCAATTGGGACAAGCTACCCCCGGGCCTACGACTCAAACATCAGCTAACATATTCGCCTTGCCCGGGTGATAAAGAATTTCACAATCATAATCCTTCACAAGCTCCATCCAACGGCGCTGTCTCGAAATCAGATCCCGCTGCAGGAAGATGTACATTAAGCGCTGGTGGTCCGTGAAAATCTGACACGACTCTCCGTACAAGTAGTGTCTCCAAATCTTAAGCGCAAGACAACCGCGGCCATCTCAAGATCATGAGTGGGATGATTCTGCTCGTGCTCCTTCAACTGTCGGGAAGTATAAGCGATAACTCTATCATGTTGCATCAATACACAATCGAGCCCCACTCGCAAAACATCACAGTAAACAACAAAGCCACCCGATCCAGAAGGCAAAGATAAAACTGGTGCAGTCGTTAACCGAGTCTTCAACTGCTGAAAACTCAGCTCGCATGCCTCAGTCCAAAGAAAAGATACCCCCTTCCTGGTCAGTCCGGTCAGCGGTGCAGCGATACACAAGAAATCCTATACGAAACGGCGGTAAAAACCGGCTAAGCCCAAAAGCTGCGGACCTCAGTCACTGATACAGGTCTGGGCCAAAGCTGTACGGTCTCGATCTTCCTCGGGTCTATACGAATACCGTCTTCCGTAACCACATGTCCTAGGAAATCAACACTATCAAGCCATAAGGAACACTTCAAGAATTTAGCAAACAGCCGGTGATCTCTCAATGTCTGCAAAGCCATCCTCAAGTGCTGCACATGTTCCTCTCGACTCTTGGAATAGACCAGAATTTCATCAATAACACAATATTAAACTGGTCGAGGAACGGCCTGAAAAATCTGGTTCGTAAAATCCATGAACGCTGCTGGGGAATTGGTGAATCCAAACGACACCACCAAAAATTCATAATGCCCGTAGCGCGTACGAAAAACTATTTTCGGAATGTCATCATTCCGAACCCGCAACTGATGACGACCTGATTAAACAAATCATCAATGTGAGGTATAGGATACCTATTCCTCACCGTAACTCGGTTCAATTGACGAAAATCAATACACAACCTCAACTGCCATCCTTCTTGACGAACAGAACAGAAGCTCCCCAAGGCAAAACACTTGGACGTACAAGTCCCCCATCAAGCAACTCTTGCAGCTGATCCTTAAGCTTCCTAAGCTCTGCCGGCTCATCTGGAACAACGTCGAGAAACTCTCGTAGAATAGGAAACCGGTTCAACGAATCTACTGTGGCTCCAGTATCATAAATGGAAGCTAAGAATCCTCAACATGCTCTCCTCAAAAGCCGACTAGCGAAAAAGGCTGAAATCAAGCTGTGAGGGACGGCACCACGGTCCCCCTGCACAACAAGAACTGACTTGCAGGGAAAACAAGACTTGACTGTCTTCTCGCGGCAGTCCACAGACGCATAGCACGTAGCTAACCAGTCCGTGCCCAGGAGAACGTCAAAGACCAACATATCTAGAAGGATCAAATCGACGTACGAATCTCTATCTCCTATCCGATTGGCACTCGACCGAAACACGAGTCGCGCATTAAAAGAATCGCCAACAGGAGTAATCACAACAAACGGCTGATCTAGCAAACACAACTCTCGGCCCAACCTCGGCACGAAGTGTGTAGAAATATACGAGTGCATAGATCCCGGATTAAACAAAACGTATGCATCAAAAGAACATACGAAAAAGAATACCTGAAAACTCTGCATTGGACGCCTGTGCGTCCTGATGAGTCAAAGCAAAAGCTTATGCCTGTCCTATACCTGCAACTGGCTATCCTCCTCCTCTGCCACCCTGTCCTCTCTAAACAAACACTCCGCGACTACGACTTCTCTGAACATAAGTCTGACGCGGATCAACAACAGGCGCAAAAGGCAACGCTCCCTGAGGTGAAGGTGGTAAGGTAACATATGGTACGACTGCCTTTCTCTGGTGTACCATGGTACAATTCCTGATGAGGTGATGGTAACTCCCGCACTGGAAACATCCAGACGATGACTGCCAACCCTCCTGGGGATAAGAGCTAAACAGCTAACCTCGTCTCAAGCCTCTGCTACTCTCGCGACCTGAACGAAATCTATTACAACATCTAAACATCTGTCTATAGGTTGATACACCTGTACGAGCCCTCCTTAGTCCTGGAACTTCCAAAGTCTCGGAAAGACGCTCCTCATCTAGTAGAGTGGCGTCCACTGCTGCGGTATACGTGACACAATACTGTGTGCTGATAGTAAGGAATAACTGGGTAACAGAAGTGGCAACCTCCTGTCGCTGGGCTCGTCTGGCCTCAACCAACGATCCCATCATCTGGCGCAAATCCTGCATCTCTGTCTCTAGCCTAGCGATACGATCTATCGAAGGCGGATCAATCTGCTCTTGTACAGCGAGTGTACCGTCCTGGTCAGTCCTCATCCTAAACGACCCAACTCTGACCTCGGCTCTCGCCGCCTCTCCCTGTGCTCTCGTAGTCTTCGGCGGCATAATGGCTAGAATTGGAAATATGATTCGATAAGAACACGGAAATCGAATCACAAGGATATATATAATCATGGAAGGAATTTCAAGCAATAAGTCCTAAGGTCACTTAGGTGGAGTACAATGTCATAAGTATGCCGCGGACATACACACGCTACGTCACTCTGTTTAAGCTACCTACTCCATCATACCATGGTCATCCTGCACTCCGAAAGGTAAAACCTAGCGCTCTGATACCAACTTTGTCACGACTTGAAATTTGGCATGTTATGGCACTTAAACCACGTAACTTCTACAGACATAACGCAATTCAAATAAACGGAAAACCCAGAAATCTAAACCATCAAAATTAGTAAGTGATAAGAACATTGTTAAAAACTTTTAGGAATCTCAAGTAAAAATCTTTAACTTAAGTTGTTTTCATAAAATTTTGGCAGCACCTCCTTATAAAAACTAGCCCCGTAATGGGTACAACATAGAATATAAGTAAAGCATCCCCAAACGGGAGAAAATCTTGCCCAAAGGCGGAAACAACCACTACAAGAAGATATACGACGCCATAGCAAAGAAATATAAATGAAAACAGCATAAGGAGATAAAACTACATAACAAAGGCCGGCTCGCACGAGCATGGCACCCAGAGTCACAAAATAAATATACAATATCGTCCTCGCATCTTGTCTCTAAGTCAAATACATGAAGGTGGTAGATGGAGAATACTAGATCCAACAAAAAGATATACAATGTACATAAACGGATAACCACGAACCCACCTATAGCAAAAGGCCTCACAGCCAACCGTTGCGGTATCCGCAAAAGTAGAGATAATATGAAGCCCTGCCATGACTACTCTGAGGGTCAAGCCTGCAAAACACTATGGCACAAAGGGGGTGAGTTGCCAACTCGTGAATAGCAAATAACATCATGCAGGTAATCGCAGGTATACATGTACTACGATAATCTATCACATGCAAACTGATAGTATAAATATATCAATATGGATATGCAACAATCATGACCAAGGTACTCCATCAGGTACTACAAATACATGAAGCAATGCATATCAAATAAATGCTGAGTATGGGATAAAACATAATATCATCAATGAATCATCATCGTGGGAAATCCTGGTGTCCATCAACGACACCCCAAATCCCGATACCTCAGGCGTCGTCACTCTGATCGGCCCTAAATCTGTAAATCTCATGGAACCTGAGTGTCCAACATCGACACTCGAAACATCATGAAATACCCGTGTCCAGCATCGACACATAAATACTCATCTCTCAGGCGCCGCAAACTCAGATCAGCCCTCAATATATCTCATGTCATAACTCCTGCACGGTATCCTCGGGATAACCGTCGGGTTCTATACTATCACCGGTAGGTAGTGCTCCCCTGCCAGGCTCACCGCCTAACAATACGAGTCTTCTTGCCCCGGGGTACCTCACCAGGTCCACCATGTACCCGCAGACGGTTCTCCCTCGCTCCTCGAATCAGGTATCTAACACAAGTCTCAGAACCAAGAAAACTCATGGTGGACGCATCGAAATATCTTATCAAGAGAAACCGGGTTTTCAAAATAATACATAATTTCTTGAAATATCCCCACGGTTCTCAAATCCATAAATCACATGAAATCCATATCTTAATGCATAAATCCATGAAATCTGATATATGCGACATAAAACAGCAATATGAGCATATTAAGGGAAAACCGCTCTTTTAAATGAATCCAGTTTTAAAATATATCCTGCAGTTCCCAATTCCTCCAAAATCAAGTGCAACATCATATGAGGTGTACATGTAGCTGTAGCAAGATATGTGTATCTACATGTAAGCATGTATGTATGATGTATATTATATGCGCAACAGCACAATAATCAACGTCTCAATGTCAATGACAATACAATACCATATAGGGGTATATGTAGTTCTAGCATGGTATGTGGGTGTACATGTAAGTATGTATGCATGATGTACATGTAGCTAAAGCAAGGTATATGTGTAAGTATGTAGGTATAGCATGTATATGTGTAAGCATGTAGGTATAGCATGTATACTACATTTCATATGTGCAAGGGAATAAGAATCAATGTCTCAATATCAATAACCGATACAATATCACATATGTATATATGTTGTGCGTGTCATGACAATTACCGACGGTGTGTGTGTAGCATACAATTTGTGCTTGTGCAATATGAGCCGTCAGTAATGGTGTTGTGTCTCATTAATACTATGTCCATATGCAATAGGAAAATGAGATATGCAACAATGGTACACATGCACAATCAATGTCCATATATTTATAACTAATAATCATGTCATTGAATCTAGCCCAGACGCATAACGCCATACGGGCGATTCCCCTGTAGAGGTTAAATCTACTCACAATGATCTCGAGCTAAGAAAATCCGGCCACCTGCTTCCCTTTCTTCGCAGCGTCAGAAGTCCCCGCTTGCGATCCTAAATTTCAAAAACACAACACATAAGACTAAATATTCTGTGCCGACACAAAGACAACAAAACATAAGGATAATGTCCACAAGATATACACACTGTGCACCTAGTGCACAAAACGCGTACGACATCGGCACAACCTTAGCTCGGAACACAAAACGCCACAATCACCAAGCCTAAACCCTGATCGTACCGATCGCGCATTCACAACACAATAAATATCGTGGAAGATAATATATATAACATCGCAACGTCAATTGAAACCCACGCCTAATTTAACCGAAAACCTAGTAAGCATCCTTTAATCATATTAGCTCAAATCTAGAAGTTTAAACCATTCTAGTGGCCACAGTCATCACATAATAGCTTGATTAAGCCACACAAACCCTTACTACAATTTTAATCTCACCCATATAAGATTTAGTAAAAGTTAGTTTGCAATCAAGTTTAATTAGACAATTAGGAAAAATAACAATTTACAAACTCACAACTAGGTTAAGTTTTCCAAGTCTAAACTATTCAATTAAGCATTACAAACAATCAAAACCCTAACTTGATCTTCAAAACCCTTTCTAGAAATTCCAAAACATGTTAATTAAAGCCATATTTAAACAACTAATAAACTAGATTAAGGTATTTAAACAACAACTAAAACTTAGGATTAGGATTTTATACCTCAAAACTTGATTCTAAACTTGCAAAAAGATTTTCAAAATAGCCTCCAAAATGCTAACTTTCCTCAAGAACCAAGCAAGATTTAGGCTAAAGAATAATGGGTATGGATTTGTTTTAGAGTTTATGCGATTATTTGTTGATTTTTGATGAATTTTTGAAGCTTTAATAAGTGGAAATGGAGTCAGGAAAATATTGGGGCAGCCAAGGGGGGGAGGGTTCAGCCAAATAGGAGGAGGTGGAATATTGTGGTTGTGTGTGGAAAAATCTAGAATAAAAACACCATTAAAGTTTAATAATAAACTTTACTTTATGCCACCTCTTAATTCTTTTATTTAAAATTTCATTAAACCTACAAAATATCTAGATATTTCCAAGATATTTTGAAAAGAAGACAAAATGCTTAATCTTGTGATTAAGTTGGCATGGATTCACATTAGCATAATTAACCCAATCAAAAATGTAATTACCACTAATTAAGTGTATAATTAAAAGCTTATAATAATATTTTAATTAAGGAAAAATATTTAAGTGAACTCAAAATTTACAAGTGACTAACTAAATGCTGCATACTAGTAATTTCCTAGTTAAACTAGGTGCAGTTAAGTCTATACTGAAAAAAATGATCACTTCTAGGTTTTTACGGAAAAACACAATTTATTTTACCTAATATCGGAAAATTCGCCTAAACGATTTCTAAAACGTTACAGAAAATATCGATCATGAAACTCAATCATCAAAACACAAGAGTCAAAATGACGAAAACGTGATACTCGAATCACCAAAACACAAATAAAAAATAAATGACATTGAAGTACCTTCAATATCGAAAAGTGCATGTGCACCGGGCAGATCAAGAATTTCCACTTGCCTTCTGCACACAGTATGGTGTCCTCTACCTCAGGTCCTTGTACTTTCTTTAGATCACTAAATCCACGGCCTCTCGGCTCGACATCTTGGTAAGAAGTAGTGATGGAAATAGTCCCGCTCCGAATCTTCTCTGAATATCCCCTGGCCAATTAACCTGGTCACTCGCAATGTGACACGTTAACGGCGGAGACTCCTGGCCCTTTGAGTATGTGCTATACAACCGATCCTGGGTCCAAATCTCTATCGCTGTAGTATTCCAGAATGATCCTGCCACAGCCTCTTCCAATATTATCTCTGCTGAACTGCCTGGAAACTGGAACTTTTAAATGAACCCGCTTCCGTTCTGGAGTAGCTGCAATGTCATCAAGACATCCCTCTGAAAGCGTGGCTATATCCAAGCCTCTGCATACGTATCAAATCTTTAGTATCAACGGAGAGGAATAACGACTCATTTAGATCTTGCACGAATCTCTTAACCCACTTCTCTTCAATATCAACCAAAACGAAATCATATCTCAACAGCTGCGTAAAATGTAATTCATACTCGGCTATGGTCATATCCGGAGTCTCACGCAAAGACTCGAAGCTACGAATTTAGGCATCTCCAACACTCTGTGGAAGAAATCTGGCTAAATACGTCCTCAAGAATTGGTCCAAGCCATCGGAAGAATACACACTGCTCGTCCTCTCTCGCTCGACTCACACCAGGTCTGAGCAAGACCCTTCAAACAGAAACTAGTCAACTCAACTGATCTCGCATTAGGGAATCCCAACGAACAAAATGACTTAGTCACTATATCCAGGAATAACTAAGGATCTTCTTTCACATCCCTTCCTGTAAACTCATGTGGCTTCAGCTTCATAAACTCTAGGTGTGATACCTCTTTAATCTCAACTGCGGCTGGTACATCTGTCTGCACGGTCACAACGATCCCCAGAGTAAGTTGTATGTCAACAGACCACCCAATCCGACTGGCCTCAAGCAATGACCTGACCATCCGGTGCGGATCCAGAACACTCACCTCAACGAGAAACCCTATCATAAAATGAGTAATCAACATGTTCCTGTGTCACCAGGATAACACCCTAGTCGGTCCTCGTCGCTGACAAGCTCACCCTGACCGCATCTTTAGCCGCAACCCACTCGGCTCGCGTAGCCATGGTGACAGAAACCACAAGCAAGTATCGATGAGGATAGATCACAAGAACAAATAGAAGAAAAGATCTTAAGATATATATATATATATATCCTAAGATTACTTAAGCGGAGTATCGTATCGTAAATATGCCGCGGAACATACGCACGGTATGTTACTCTACTTGAGTCACTTACTCCATCAACCAAGCTCAACCTACGTAATGAAAGTTCGGGTCTAATACTCCCAAAGTCAAGTCTAAGTTCCGTAAGTTCAAGCCTAGGTTCCGAAATATACGCCTTAGACTCCGCATAGTTAAACCTAGACTCAAACAAAGGTATAAACCTAAAGCTCTGATACAACTTTGTCATGACATGGAAATGGCACGTGACCGGCACTTGAATTACGTAAAGTCTATACGACCCCACCATAACCCAAATAAGCTAAAAACCAGGAATCTAAACCTTTTAAATAAATAATGGAGGTGGAGTGTTGAAAAGGAGTTATTTATGAAATCAAGTTCTGTTTTTTAAAGTATAAGAAAAGTTTATAGAAATACAAGTGGGTTGTAAACTAAAGTTTGAAAACATTTGCGTCGTTTAAAATTTTGGCAGCACCTCCTTTATAAATTTGATAAAAACCAATACATATACATAAATATAATCTGCATCCCCAATCGGGAGCTATCTGATCGCCCAAACGGAGAAATCACAACCACGCAATATATATACGACGCCCAAGGTGATGATCAACATAAGAAAAGAATAAAAGAAATACCAAAAACAACAACTCAACAATATCCAAATCGACGCATAAAAGAATAAGATACAAGTCTCGTTTCTAAGTCCGAAAAAATATACAAGTCTGGTTGTGATGGAGCTCCTTTTCGGGCCTCCGTCAGATGTTGTATTCCGTTGATCTCCTGGTGGACTTGGATGGTTATCTTCTGTTGCGTGTGGATCTCAATGGGTTTTTGGAGGAGGAGGTGAGATGAGGACGCTGTTGCCGAGTATGTGCAAAGAAGTCCCAGGGTGGTTTGGTACCACCGAGGACCCTCCGACGCTCAAGTTAGTGATGAGATCTGAGCAGAGTAACGGCATAAAAGTATAGAAAAATGGCTTATTTGACCCCTCTGTGATGGGGGTTTATATAGCGGTGGTGGCATGCAGCAGCAGGCGCGAGAATCTCACCGGCAGTTACGCTCCCGACGTCACGCCCGCATAAAGAGCGGATCGCCCATTAATGGGGATCGTGATAGCGTGGAACGTGGGATGTTGCTGGCGGAGAATCTGCGCATGACGAGATTTGCGGAGCGGCGGTTACGCCTGTGAGTGGTGGAGTTGGTCGGTCGGAGGGACCGAGGAAGATGGTTTCGGCGGGAGAGCTCGGGAACGAGCGAGAGGGCCGAGGTATCTTGGTCCTGCGGTAGCTCGGAGGCGAGCTGAGAAGCCGAGGAGGCCAATTTGCAGGGGGCCCTGAGGTGAGCCAGCTTTGTGCTTGTAGGTCGGGTACAAGGGTGGCCTGATCGGCCCCTGTGGGCCCTCTCTTCTGTGTTCTGGGACACGTCATCTGCCACGTGTCCTGATCTGTGAAGGTCGCCAATATAGAGCATCATTATTAGCCCCCCACTTTTGTCCCGACCAGCTGGCGGATCGGGCCAAGAATGGACTGCCGGACCGCCCGGGGAGAGCTCCCTCCTAAGATTTCGTCAGGACGCGTCCCCAGGCTGTCAGCTGCCTTTTCTGCCAGCGAATCAGGGTGAAATATCTGCATTTAAGGAAAGTGCGCTTGTTTGTGCATCCTGTCACTAAAGCGACTGTCTGCGTGTCAAGCGTCGGTTGGCCGACGCGACGTGTGCAGACCCGTGGACTGATGGGGCGCAGCCCAGTGTGGGCATGACATGTGGAGCGATCGGTCGTCGAGTTGATTTCGATCACTTGCCGAGTGTGCCAAGCGCTACTGAGAAGGAGGCATCTCCATGGCCCCGAAGTCGAGGGGGGATTACTCAGACTTAGATAGACCTGACGTCTCTCGTTAGGGATTCGGATCCGCTGCATATGATGGGCTCAGTGGCCTCGTTATGAGGGCTACAAACCTGCAGCGTCTGTTGGGCAGGAGGATGCCTGCTGGGGATGACTGAGTAGGGAAGCTGCTCGGTTGATCTTGGCGAGGGTCTTGACCCCTGGCGTTGCGAGTAGGGAAGCTACCGGCCAGGGGCAGTCGAGTCTGGAAGGACTTTGATCCTTGTCTTTGTTGGGTAGGAAGCTACCCGCCGGGATGCGCCAAGTAGGAAGGGGCTCGGCGGCTTCGTGAAGAGGGCTTCAGACCCTCAGCATTTGATGGGCAGAAGGACGCCCGCTGGGGATGCGCCGAGCAGGAAGGAACTCGGTGGCCTCGCAATGAGGGCTTCAGACCCTCAGCGTCTGATGGGCAGGATGATGTCCGCTGGGATGCGCCGAGCAGGAAGGAACTCGGCGGCTTCACAATGAGGGCTTGAGATCCTCAGCATCTGATGGGCAGGAGGATGCCCGCTGGGGATGCGTCGAGCAGGAAGGAACTCGGCAGCCTCGTGATGAGGGCTTCAGACCATCAGTGTCTGATAGGTAGGAGGATGCCCGCTGGGGATGCGCCAAGCATAAAGAACTCGGCGGCCTCACAGTGAGGGCTTGAGATCCTCAGCGTCTGATGGGCAGGAGGAGCTGGGGATGCGCCGAGCAGAAGGAACTCGGCGGCCTCACGATGAGGGCTTCAGACCATCAGCGTCTGATGGGCAGAAGGATGCCCGCTGGGGATGCGCCGAGCAGAAAGAACTCGGCGGCCTCGCGGTGAGGGCTTGAGATCCTCAGCGTCTGATCAGCAGGAGGATGCCCACTTGGGATGCACCGAGCAGAAGGAACTCGGCGGCCTCGCGGCGAGAGCTTGAGATCCTCAGCGTCTGATGGGTAGGAAGATGCCCACTGGGGATGCGCCGAGCAGAAGGAACTCGGCGGCCTCGCGATGAGGGCTTCAGACCATCAGCGTCTGATGGGCAGGAGGATGCCCGCTGGGGATACGCCGAGCAGAAGGAACTCGGCGGCCTCGCGGTGAGGCTTGAGATCCTCAGCGTCTGATGGGCAGGAGGATGCCCGCTGGGGATGCGCCGAGCAAAAGGAACTCGGCGGCCTCACGGTGAGGGATTGAGATCCTCAGCGTCTGATGGGCAGGAGGATGCCCGCTGGGATGCGCCGAGTAGGAAGGAACTCGGCAGCCTCATGATGGGGGCTTGAGATCCTCAGCATCTAATGGGCAGGAGGACGCCCGTTGGGGATGCGCCGAGCAGGAAGGAACCCGGCAGCCTCACGATGAGGGCTTGAGATCCTCAGCATGTGATGGGTAGGAGGATGCCCGCTGGGGATGCGCCGAGCAGGATGGAACTCGGCAGTCTCACGATGAGGGCTTGAGATCCTCAGCATCTGATGGGCAGGAGGATGCCCGCTGGGGATGCGCCAAGCAGGAAGGAACTCGGCGGCCTCATGATGAGGGCTTTGATCCTTAATGCTGGAGGGGCCATGAGAGGCCTACGAAGGATGGCCGAGTAGGGTAGCTGCTCGGTGCCTCTTGGCGAGGGCATTGGTCCTTAACGCTGGAGGGGCCCTGAGAGGCCTGCGAGGGATGGCCGAGCAGGGTAGCTGCTCGGTGCCTCTTGGCGAGGGCTTTGATCCTTGATGCGGGAGGGTCCCTGAGAGGCCTGTAAAGGATGGCCGAGCAGGGTAGCTGCTCGGTGCCTCTTGGAGAGGGCATTGATCCTTGACGCTGGAGGGACCCTGAGAGGCCTGCGAAGGATGGCCGAGCTGGGTAGCTGCTCGGTGCCTCTTGGCGAGGGCTTCGATCCTTGATGCTGGAGGGTCTCTGAGAGGCCTGTGAAGGATGGCCGAGCAGGGTAGCTGCTCGGTGCCTCTTGGCGAGGGCTTTCTGATCCCCAGCGTTGCGGTAGGGAAGCTACCCGCCGGGGATAGCCGAGCGAGGGATCCTCGGGCTCAACTGCCTCTGGGAGGACTTTCTGATCCTTCAGGACAGGGACCGAGCAGGGTTACTGCCCAGTGCCTCTTGGCGAGGACTTTGATCCCTGTCGGTTGTGGTAGGAAGCTACCAGCCGGGGATAGCCGAGCAAGGACCCGACTGCCTCTGGGAGGACTTTGGTTCTTGGCGCGGGAAGAGCTTTAGGGCTGTAAGAAGCCTACCAAGGACCCTTGGCCGGGCAGGGTTACTGCCTGGTGCCTCTTGGCGAGGGCTTTCGTCCTGAAGGATAGCCAAGCGAGGGATCCTCGGGCTCGACTGCCTCTGGGAGGGCTTTCTGATCCCTGGCGTTGCGGTAGGGAAGCTAGCCGCCAGGGATAGCCGAGCGAGGGATCCTCGGGCTCGACTGCCTCTGGGAGGACTTTCTAATCCCTGGCGTTGCAGTAGGGAAGCTACCCACCAGGGATAGCCGAGCAAGGGATCCTCGGGCTCGACTGCCTCTGGGAGGACTTTCTAATCCCTGGCATTGCGGTAGGGAAGCTACCTGCCAGGGATAGCCGAGCGAGGGATCCTCGGGCTCGACTTCCTCTAGGAGGACTTTCTGATCCCTGGCATTGCGGCAGGGAAGCTACCCGCCAGGGATAGCCGAGCGAGGGATCCTCAGGCTCGACTGCCTCTGGGAGGACTTTCTGATCCCCGGCGTTGCGGTAGGGAAGCTACCCGCCAGGGATAGCCGAGCGAGGGATCCTCGGGCTCGACTGCCTCTGGGAGGACTTTCTGATCCCTGGCGTTGCAGTAGGGAAGCTACCCGACAAGAATAGCCGAGCGAGGGATCCTCGGGCTCGACTGCCTCTGGGAGGACTTTCTGATCCCTGGCATTATGGTAGGGAAGATACCCGCCAGGGATAGCTGAGCGAGGGATCCTCGGGCTCGACTGCCTCTAGGAGGACTTTCTGATCCCTAGCGTTGCGGTAGGGAAGCTACCCGCCAAGGATAACCGAGCGAGGGATCCTCGGGCTCGACTGCCTCTGGGAGGACTTTCTGATCCCTGGCGTTGCGGTAGGGAACCTACTCGCCAGGGATAGCCGAGCAGGGTAGCTGCTGGGCTGCCTCTTAATGAGGGCTTAGATCCTTGGGCGAGGTGGCTCTCGAGCCGCCGTGGCGAGCCCCCTTAATGCGACCCCGTCAAGGGGGGTGTCGGTCTATTCGGTCGACGAGGGCGTTGATGACGGTCGCCGGAGGAGGTTCACCCGCGCCTCCGGTGAGGGGGAGGCGGGGGCTGGTATCTGGATCTTCAGGGTGATCGCTTGCCATGGGGATGGAAATCGAAAGGCCAACTTTGTTTTTTGTGGAGTTTCGGTTCCCACAGATGGCACCAACTGATGGAGCTCCTTTTCGGGCCTCCGTCAGATGTTGTCTTCCGTTGATCTCCCGGTGGACTTGGATGGTTATCTTTTGTTGCGTGTCGGTCTCAATAGGTTTTTGGAGGAGGAGGTAAGATGAGGACGCTGTTGCCGAGTACCTGCAAAAAAGTCCCGGGGTGGTTTGGTGATACCGAGGACCTTCCGACGCTCAAGTTAGTGATGAGATCCGAGCAGAGTAACGGCATAAAAGTATAGAAAAATGGCTTACTTGACCCCTCTGTGATGGGGGTTTATATAGCGGTGGTGGCATGCAGCAGCAGACGCGAGAATCTCACCGGCAGTTACGCTCCCGACGTCACACCCGCGTAAAGAGCGGATCGCCCATTAATGGGGATCGTAATGGCGTGGAACGTGGGATGTTGCTAGCGGAGAATCTGCGCATGACGAGATTTGCGGAGCGGCGGTTACGCCTGTGAGTGGTGGAGTTGGTCGGTCGGAGGGACCGAGGAAGATGGTTTCGGCGGGAGAGCTCGGGAACGAGCGAGAGGGCCGAGGTATCTTGGTCCTGCGGTAGCTCGGAGGCGAGCTGAGAAGCCGAGGAGACCAATTTGCAAGGGGCCCTGAGGTGAGCCAGCTTTGTGCATGTAGGTCGGGTACAAGGGTGGCCTGATCGGCCCCTGTGGGCCCTCTCTTCTGAGTTCTGGGACACGTCATCTGCCACGTGTCCTGATCTATGAAGGTCGCCAATATAGAGCATCATCAGGTTGATGGAGTTTTTTAACTGAATTACAAACGAATATAAATATAAAAGTGGTGGTTACGATCTGTAATGTAACCCACTTACCAAGCAATCACCCAAAAGAAGAAATATGCCAGCAAGCCGCTACTGATCCGAGCGATCGGTCGTGCAAGAAAACTATGGCACAACGGGGATAAGTTGCCAACTAGTGAGTAGAACACATTATCAGGTAGAAATCGAATGCATAACGATCTACCTAGGTCATACTGTATAATAATATCAAAACCTGTCACGCCCCGCTTCCAAGTAGACGGAAACAGTGACTTGGAAAGCCCACAACGTATTTACTATGCAAATACGTTAAGCGTAATTAAGCAATATAACAATGAGAAAGAATCACAAGAGTAATAAAATGAACTAGCAACTTTATTTACATTCAAATTTGCATACAACTTTCTGAAAATAAAAGATACAATGATAAAACAAATGCCTAAACAATGGCATACTGAAAGTAAGTGCAAGCAGGAAAAAGCTAGTAGTCTGGCTGAGTAGCAAACTGCTCCAAGTCCTCTGGGTTGGCTCTATCTCCTAAGAGTCCGGTCCTCCTGACGAACATTCTAAAGAAAGAACATAGAGGAATGTCATCAGTGAACTAGCGCTCGGTAAATCCCAAAAGAAGTAAGAGAAGATGGTATATAACGTGAATAGAAACCAAATGAACAGTGGACAGGTAAAGTTGTATATGAGCATTCACAGGTATAAGATAGTTATTCTAACATGGTAGTTTGTAGTTTGATAAAAAAAAAGGTATTCATGTATATGATAGGAGTCTATCTTAGCCCGTGGACTATGGTAACATGTAGTACAAAGCCCCGTCATAACCCACGGGACAACGATACGTAAATTCATGTAGGCGTCTTTTAATGCGACCTCTCGTGCCACGATATACGTTTCGTACAAATCTACTCCTTTATCCCCATGTATTGTATTGTATAGATTAAGATTATAGGTCTTGGACAAATCCATGGATATAAAATGTACAGGTTCATATTCAAAATGTAATCATGTGTTCAAGTATTCATGTATAGTTCATGTCAATTTATATCCAAGGTTCAGTCAAGTCGAACCAAGTATTCAAGTTTGAGTTTGATACTTGAATTTGAGTGTTCAGGTTCATGATCAAGTATTCAAGTTCGTGTTTGATTTTGGATTCTGATTTGAGTTTGGATTCAGGTTGAAGTCAAAATCTTATGAAAGGACTTAGTTCTTGAAATTCTTAGGTTCGGGAGTAATCGGCAACTGCTGCACATGGACGGCAGGATTTGTGTTTTTCTCCAAAACAATTTCCATTGATAACTCCGTTAAGTTGTCTAACCTGAATAGGTAAGCACTCACTTTCTCCAGCTCTCCGGGGCTCAAGAGAATTGATACCGCTTAAACCTATATTAATCTAGAGTTCTTAAAATGTTATTTGCATATCTCGAGAGGGTTTGATGAAAAATACTTTAATATAGTTTAAAAATAAACCTCGAGAGCGATTTATAATATTTAGGGTTTTTATGAACATGTATTTTAAGAGGGGGTTTGATGAAAAATACTTTAATATAATTTAAAATTAAATCTCGAGGGTGATTTATAATATTTAGGGTTTTTATGAACATGTATTTTAATTGTTGTGGTGTTTTAGTGATAAAACCTAGATTTTAAAAGTTTGTTGTATTTTTATAAAAACTAGCTCTTTTGGATACTTGATGGTATTTTATTAAAAATTCTAATCTTTCATTTTAAAAAATATAGTTTCATAATATGCCTTTATTGAAAATATGAATTCATAGTTTTATATAATTTTCCCAAGTTTTAGTTTTGTTTAGAAAAGTCGTATTTCTTAAAAACCGTATTTTTATTTCCTTTCGAGACTGAATACTCTGTGAGGAATTCTGCATCTCGCTCTACTATCCCAAGAATGTGTGATAATTCGCACCATCCATTAGCGGGTCCCCTGACGAGGGTTGCAGAGGCGTAATTGCTAAGGATTTAAAAATCTTGATTAAAAGAAACCTGTTTTTCTTGTAAAAGTGGTATTTTAATGTAAAACCTATTTTTTAAATTATCCATATGGTTAGAAGCTCGTGCTATGAAACCATTGTGTGCATGTGGGGTAGATCGTTACCCCGTGAAGTTTTCCTAATGGTAGGTAAACTAGATATCGAAAAGGATTATACTAAAGTTCATGGTATTTTAATGAAAAGTTTGTTATATGATTATTTCTTATGAAAACTTATTAAACTAAAATCTAAATGATTGCAAATAAGGTTACGAATAGTGTGAGAAAGTTAGTTGACCTATCTTGCATAATGAGGGGAGTACAAAGGTTAAAATTACATATATCAAAGTTAACTCCACTTTACCGACATGTTTTTAGAAAGCGATTTTTGTTGAAAAGAAGGAGAGGAGGAGGGACTTACTCATTGTGTATTGTTAGGAAGAGGTTAAATAAGAGATAAGGGATTTCGTGGTGTCGCGGAGACTCCGGAAACGACTTCAATTTTCAACGAAAAGAGCTTGGTTGCTAACTCCACTTGACTCCTTTTACACTTAGAAAATTTTGGGAGAATTTTGATAGAAATTTTCAGAATAGAGGGGAGCTAGGGTATGGGGTGGTATTTATAGTGAAGAAATTAGGGTTTGAGAATAAAAATTTGGATTAAAAGTATTAAAATTGGTGTTAAATGGTGAATTGAATGGTCACTGTTTAATTGCAGAGAAACCAAACAGTGCAGGGGAGTTAAGGGGAGTCGAAGGGACTAGTGTGCAAAGCACAGAGTAGTTTGGAGGCAACAGGACCGACGGCAGCGGCCATAAGGAAGGAATGGACGGTCTAATTTGGTTGGTTTGTCTCGAGATTCGTGTCACATGTCCAAGTGTGTGTTTACTCCTCTTTGTGCCTGTTTGATTTTTCTGAAACTTTTCTTTTCTCCGTGAATTGCACGTGCAACTCTTGGGCCTCCAAAAAATTAAAAAGAAAAATCTTTAAAAATAATTAGAACTCATAGGAATCGAACACACAGACTATGTTACAGTAGTGTATAGGCTTAACCAGTGAGCTACAAGTTGTTTCTTTTATTTTATTAAACAAATTTAACTTATAACTTTACAGCAGGCTGAAATACCCTTTTTATACAATAAACAAGTAATTTTGTACAGGGATTTCAGAGTCGTTACACATAAAATGCGATAACAAGTGTATACCTGTATATACATAATATTGTGTCTGTATCAATATGTGGTAACATGTCATCCATACCATGTTTATATATATCATCCAAAGAGTGTCCATCAACGAAACTCGAAATTATCATAAAACACTGAGTGTCTAGTATCGACACTCGAAATCCTTATAAATCCGGTGTCCAATATTAACACGTAAAATCCTCATATCTCAGGCGCCGTCTCTCGGATCGGCCCTCTCTCCGACGTTGTCTCATTGGATCGACCCTCATATCCATTTGTATCATATTACTCCGATCGGGATCCTCCGGATATCCGCCGAGTCTCATTATATCACCGGTAGGTAGTGTTCCCAGCCAGGCTCAACGCCTTTCTATACGATCTTCTTACCCCTGGGTACTGTACCGGGTCCACCATGTATCCATAGACGGTGACTCATTACTCTTCAAATCAGATAATACTCATAGATTGGAACCAAGAAAACTCATGGTGGACGCCGAAATATCATATCAAGAGAAAATCGTATTTTTAAATCATTCATAAGTTTTATAAAATCGTATCCGTGGTTTCTCAAATCTCAAGAAAACATAATCTTATAAGAACATAGCAATAATGGAACAACATGTAAAGGCACATAACAGTAATATAATGCATGCTGATGTGAATTGAGTAGCAATTTAAGATACTGGAAGAAATATAGTATGGTGTGATATAGCATGACAAGTGTGTTCATATAAGCGTGTTCGAATAAGAAATGTAAAGAAAGTACAATATCCGAAACAGTACGTGGTGCTGGATATTAAACAGTAATTTATAATGCTAACGGAGTATGGTGCGATATGGGTGACATAGCAAGTTTTATATATGTACGCGGTATGGCAATTACCGATGAGGTGTAGGTGTAACATGCGAGTATGTGCAAGTGCAAAATGAATTATCGGTAATGATGCGCCTGTCCTAGCATATGAAGTTAAGTAGAGTTAAAAGTTTGAACATAGTATATAGCGTAAATAATCGAAGCGTGAGCGTATGCAAAAATAAGGAAAAAGAAATGCAAGCGTGTAAAGATTAATAAAATAGTAAAGTGAAAAAATATTAAATTATCAAATTATGTATGAGCCATACAGTTGTAGTTTAAAATAGCATGAAACATTGTTTTGGAAATAAGAGACTACGATATTTTTAAAATAAATATCATTTGAAAAGTCATAGCGCACCCTTGACGTTATCATTTAAAAGTACGTAACGAAATGTTAGTTTTGAAAGTAAGTATGGTTCTAAAAATCTCATGAATTTCCACATTGAAATATTAACAAGACTCCTCGAATCAAAATAAATATCGGCCGTATTCGACAATCAATCCTCATCATATCACGTACGAAATATCCCTCGTACAATATCATCCAATCAATACGGTACAGATCTATAGTCGCGTACATTAACTCATCTCAACTTATCTCGTATCATCCCATATCATCTTATATCATATCTTGCCACCTCAATCATCTCGTATCATATCATGTATACTCATACCGTATCAATTCTCATGTCACACACACACACACACACATATCATAATAAGTACTCATTATGTATGTATGTATAGCTCAATGGTTATGAAATAGAAACTAGATATATAATCTACTAAGTATATGAATATCCGCATATGGTATTCTAGTAACACTGTAGGCTAGGTATACATTTCTAATATATAAAATATCCTAATTTCCATAGTTGCAGGGGTGTTATACGTCATCCACCAGACTTCCCCCACAAATATACATCTACTCATATATATGTCTCGCCCTTGTCGAAACCGACGGATGTCTCGCCCTTCTTCGTCGTCTCGGAAGTTCCCACGATTGTACTTACAATCCAAACCATATCGTATCGCATAAAAATCCACACCAAAAGAGAAATCACGAACGAAGCGCATATAGGTTAGAACTTATGATCAACGAGTGCTAAAACGATAAATTGCCCCCTGACGTCGACGTACAAATGTCAAACGACCGAGTCAAGACACAAAAATCCAAAATCCAAGTTTCAAATATAGGAAAACATCGCCAAAACCAAGTCAAAATGCACTCAGATTTTTACTCAGGTGATCTGGGACAAAATAGCATATAATGTAGGCTTAGTAATCGAGTGAGTGAGCTACAGAACAAACTCCAGACCCCGACTCCACAACTTGGCCGCAAATTGCGGTCCAAACCCTTAAATTTGCTTTTTTGAAAAGGATTTGGAGGCTCGAGCTTCTATGGTGGTCTTCTACTGGTCCAAGTATCTCACAGTATTCGCTAAATAATTTTCAGAGATTCCTAATTATCACAGATTCCAATTGAACATCAAAAACTCTGATGTCTCCCTCTTTCTCTCATTTCCTTTCTTTCCTTCTTCTTTTGAAAATTGTAAAACCATCATTTTAAAACACAAGTAAAATGTTAACCCCTCATATAAATATATCATGGCATTTTAAAGCATGTTTAACAAAAATCAAGCTTGGTTTAGTACACAAAATAGGATAACATTAATTAACCTTAACATTAAACTTGTATGAATATAATTATATACTAATTTATGAAAAGCCCAATTAAAGAAATGCTTTCATAAATAATAATTCATTTTAATTTCTAATTATTTTCCAAAATGGAGGTATATAATTATATCAATTTACGAAAACTTAAATCCATACGATATAATATCCATAAAACTCATTATTTTATTATTTACATTCTAAAATAATATTTACTGTTTTTTTTAAATGTTACATTTATGCCTGTGAATTGTATACGATAGCCAATTTGGAGACTGGCCATATGGCAGAATGCCAGTTTAGAGACGTAGCGGCCCACATGAGAAACTTTAGATGCAAGCTTTGCTGCGGATAGCCCATGAATTGTATACGGTAGTCGATTTGGTGAGATTGTTAGGAATATGTATGCCCTAGAGGCCATTATTGTATGATATAGTGGATGTTTGGACATATATATAGAGAACTTTCTCACTCGACTTGATAGTATGCTATCTGGTTGCTCTTTATCTTAAATGTACACTCATATTATTATACTGCCTCTCTGATACATGTTAATAAAGCTCTTAGGATGTTTGCTTGACTACCAGTACTATGATGCAGATCATACTACCGGGACTTGTGTAGTCCGCAAGCACATCTTTTAACTATTCCTAGTTGAGAGAGTATTGAAACAGGGAATCGATATTCTAGAGTAGACTAGTGTGTACGTTTTTTGACCCTGTAGAGGGCGATGGTTGATCCCATAACCAATGGTGTTTGACATCAAAGATTGTACACAGGTGCTTATTAGGGAATGGGTACACCGAACAGGACTCGCCGAGAACTCTTAGATGGTACTATACCTATCGTCAGATAGAAGTTCTATGGTGATTCTGGTACAGGTTAGTCTCTAGACCCGAGATCGTCATAGTGTCTTGTATGGTTCCCAATGTGCTTTGATTTCCTCTCTTCCACGGCTCAAAGGAGTCGTGCAAACAGGTGGATTTTGGATACAGCCCCAAGTTACATGGAGGCAGTAAGCGATAGGAGGGGTTTCATCTCTCCCGATATTGGGAGTTGATGTTGCACTATACTCGATTGGCTATAACAGTAAGTCCCTGGACAGGGCTGATGAGATTTACTAGTAAGTGTTATCAGTAGTTTTTCGAACCGTTATGAGACACACGTCGGCATGAGTTATCAAGTTACCGGGGTCTGACGATTCTACCCCTACACTAGATATGCGACATATCAGACGAAGAGACCGGACTGTATGGTAAGTGTTACTTATAGGCTTCATGGGAGTTTGGACAAGCTTGCTTGTTAATCTTCTAATCACTCAATACCTGGGTAGCTATTACGTCCAGCTAGTATCGCTGACGGCTTGTGGGTAACTAATGTGATCATTACCTACTGCTAGCGTATTGACGAGTTGTAGGGAATTCACCCGCGCAATCAAACGCGTATGTTTTGGAAACGGATATAATTTTAAGGAAATGGAATGCGCACGCGAGATCGTTCTCGTTTTAATATTTATAAACCGCAAGTGCACGGTGCGTGTAGCAAACCGGCAAGTATAGGTCGATCCAAAGAGAATTGCGTATTAGGTCTTGTGATTTAAGGTTCAACAAATAACGAATTGGTTGGTTTTGTCACAAAAAAATATAAAAATAATAAGAAAACAAGAAGAAAAAAGCAAGCAAAGAAGCTAAGAAAGAAGTGGTTGCAGCTTTGACTCGGAAGATCGAATCGCGACGATTCCTTCGACGCTCCCTTGATCATGAGTTGTCCGTCCTTACGTCGATCCCGACATGAAGCATGATTTGTCAATGCGGTTGTGAAGCACAAATCATCAAATTCCGACATTCGCCGTAAAACACGAATCGAGTCCGTTTTGTTCACTTACCGTTTGTATGTTCGAGCTTGGGGTATCAACACTAAACACAAAGGTTAGCCAGCATACGACAATATCAAAAACACAAAGTAGTGAGTGAGAGCAAATAGTTTTAGTGTTAACTTTGCTAAGGGCATGTGATAGTATAGAGTATATAAAAACCGAGTGTTTGTCAAGCACTCGGTCACAAAATACCGTATCCGAACTTAGCAAATTTAACACCAAATTGATTCTAATTTAAACATTGTGAAATAGGGAAGGGGAGTGAATATGGTATATGAAGAGGTTACAAAGTAACCATGATTTTAAAATACCATATCACATCAATATATAAAACAATCCTTAAGTTATAATCATGTTAAAACACATTAAACATAAACAGGAGGAGGAGGCAAAGCCTTTTATCTCACTTTCTTACCATTACCACCACCAAGAAGATTAGTTAAGCATGATGAAAAAGATAAGCAATTAAGAAAAAGAAGCAAGTAATAAAAGAAACAACAAATTTATTAACACTTGAAGAAGTTAGGTACAAGATATTAGTAACTCATTCAACCTCCATAATGAAGCTCTCCAAAGAAAGCTTCAAGAAGGAAGAAGAAGAGACCAAGTAAATCTCACACAACTCTCAAGCCTAAACCATAAATAAACTAAAACAAAACTATATATTACATGGTCCCCTTTTGCGCAACTCTGTTATGGTATTTATAGGCCTAACATCTGAATAAATAAACCATAGAAATAAGGTGATGTGACCTAAAGAAATGACCATGAGAAAAATGGGGAAATTTGGAGCTAGGGGAGCCGAGATCGCCGGATTATGTGGGGGACCCGCCGGTCAAAATCCGAGCACATGGGCTCGTATTGGCTGTGTGGTCTTGTGTGCTCTCCACAATCATTCTGATGCTATTTGTTTTATTTGTTATAACCTGGTTTGCCTTTAGATATTTGGAGGGAAAACTTGATGCTTTAAATCACATCAAAACTTTAAGCATTCAATCCACATTCAATGCACATCACACCCACTTGCACAAACTATCATTTATGTGCTATGGCAGCCCCACCATGGTCCATACCAAAGAGTTGTGTGCATCCTTGCATCGTGTTGGACCAAAAATAGTGTGCACACATTTATTTACAAAAAGAACTCTTTGAATATCGATCGGTTCTCTGTTCTGTTTGCAGTGTTGGCTCCCAAACGTTATATCTGTGATTTTGAGTTTGTTTTCATTGTTGTATCACGAATACCTGTAAAATGTAATTACTGAGCAGACACTGGTTAATAGCACCGATACATAACAAAATAGATAATGAATAAGCGGTATTAAAATGCAGTTTTCTGAGATGAACACGAGTCTTTAGAGTCCCATACAGAGGTTTCCTAGTTCTAGCGAAACGAAGTAGGGCACATATGCTGATATGTGGGAAATCTTGATTAAATACGAGTATGTGATACCGTATTCTAATCTGGCGACATTTGATATCGGTTAGGTTATATGTGATATAACCGGATTATTGAATCAAGTGTTGATTTGATAATGCGATATATAGATAAATGATATTAGTCGGTTATATGTGATATAACCGGATTATTAAATCAAGTGTTGATTTGATAATTTGATATATTTTTATATTTTATATAATTATATATTAACTAATATTATTGCTCACTAATTATTTTCTTCTCTTAATATATATATGTATGTATGTATGTATGTATGGATTTTCTATTTTTAGAAAATAGAAAATGGGATGGAAATGGGGAGATATTTGAGGAATGGATGAAGTATGGTTCATATATTATTATATTAGTTTGGCTTCACTATTGAAACATGGTGCATATTTTCTATGTGAAAATATTCCATGCTTCAATAAGTGCGAAAATGTTAGAGCCATTCTTCACTTGAGTTTTTTGCCTTAGCTTATTTTTACTCTAGCTCTCTCCATCTTCTACATCCTCCTCCTCCAAAGTCTTAACCTCACATGAGTTGTGAACCATAGGACTTGTGAGAATACTCAGTGAGCTAAACACCTTACTTCATCAACCTACACTCTATTAGCCATTAAGTATAGGTTGTTTCATTAACTAATAGTGGATTAGTGAAGAGGTAGCTTGAATTAGAGAAGGTTTAAGGTGGATCATCTTCGACACAAAGATCGCGAAGCAATTTCGTGCACTTCTTCAAGTGGAGTTACGAGGAGTCGTAGGGACTACTACCCGGAGTTTTATAAGAGAATGACTTGTTCTACAAAGGTTGTAGTCTCTTTCTCTTAGCATAGTTTTTGTGATATCATGTATTAAACCCCAATGATCTAGTTAGATTCTAGGTTAGTGTAGCTTAGCACCAAGAAATTTTTAAAATTGCATGTTTGATGCCGGTTAAAATCCAGTGGTGGTGCTAGGAAACACTTTCAGATAGGCCGCAGGGCAGAATGCCAGTTTAGGGACGTAGCAGTCTACAAGAGGAGATTTAGATGCAACCCTTGCTGCGGGTAGCCCATGGATGGTATACGGTAGTTGACTTGGTGACATGCCGCAGGGAAGAATGCCAGTTTAAGGACATAGGGGTCCAGTTTTGGTTTTTAGAGTCTTGATTTGGGAAGATATCGAGCGGAAGTAGGAGTCTTCATTTATCATTGACCCAAGGCAGGACTCTTTAAGCATAATACTTTTTTAGAAAACGGCCGTTTATCGGCCGAAAGAGCCTTTCTCCGTAGCATGTAGGCTCCGCCTTGGTAGACCTTGTTGATCACATATGGACCTTCATAATTCAGCTCGAACTTCCCCCGTTTTGCATGGTTGGAGATCATCGGTCTTTTGACGACCAGGACGAGTTTGCCATGGCAGAATGTCCTCGGCCTGGATAACCTTTCATATGCTTAAGTCATCCTTGCCTTATAAACTTCCAGACTCTGTTGCACTGCAAGACGGGTTTCATTGAGAGCATCAAGTTCTTCGAGATGTAGATGAGCATTTTCTTCATCCGTAAGCTCATGTTGGATCGCCATTCTTAGCGATGGGAGTTCAATCTTCAATGAGAGCACTGCTTCTGTACTGAACATCAATGCATAGGGTGTTGTTTTCATGGCCATCTTGAACGTCGTTTGGTAAGCCCATAGAGCTTCATGCAATCTTTTATGCTGGTCTTTCTTATTCTTGGATACCATATTCTTTATGAGCTTGGTAAAGGTCTTTTTGAATACCTCAGTTAGACCGTTGGCTCGAGGATTACAGATGGCGGGGTATCTCCAATTGTCACGCCCCGCTTCCCGGTGTACGGGGAGGGGACGCGGCGAGGTCCGCTACGTATTTACTCCGCAGTAACACGCTAAGCGTATTTAAGCAATATAAAGTAAATATACACAAGAAAAATGACAATAGATGAAATTGAACAGGAACTTTTATTTATTAACAATTCTTTACAAGTACAACTGGAAATTTAAATACATGAATAGAAAGCAATGCCTAAACAATAGCATAACGGAAATGAAAAGTATGTACAAATATCTAAAGCTCCGGGTCAAAGGATAACTGCTCTAAATCTTCAGTACTGGGCTCGATCTCCAGTGAGTCCGAATCACCTGACAACATTCCAAAGAAAGAAAAAAAGGAATCTCATTAGCGAACAATCGCTCGATAAGTTCCATAGATGAGTAGAGATAGAATAGACAGAAAGAGACTATAACTAGTAATTTTGGATTATAATGTTAACGCGGTTGTTTGTAGCTTGGTACAGAATATGCCAGTGTATACGAGAGGAGTCCCACCATCCGGAGACTAAGGTATACGAAGCATAAGAAACCGTTCAGCCACGGTACAACGGCAATGGATATTCAAGTTAGGTGTATTATGGTTACAGTCTCGTGCCACTTTAACACATTCCGTACCAATCTACCCCTTAAAAAAACCCCGCAATGTCCTTTGTATTGTTTTGTTATATAGATGGATGACTTGCCGAAACCATGATATCAGTAAACAGAATGGATATAAATGGATAGTCATGTAAACAGAGTATATCCATAGTTCGGTTCAGTCAAAATAAATTGATATATATTGAATTATGGTATTCATGAATTCATGTTGTATTGTAGTTTATACTTGAATCATATTCAAGTCAGATTGATTAGGTTGAGACTCTGTCTGAGTCAGACACTTTGAAAAGAAATTGAAGTCCTGAATTAGTTTTGATGTTATCGGTAACTGCTGCACATGGACGACATGATTTGTGTTTTTTCCAAGACAATTACCGTATTGATAACACCATTGTTAGATTGTCTACCTTAGATAGGCAAGCACCCACATTCTACGGCTCCCTGAGGGTCAAGAGAATTGGTTCCGCTTAAACCTATGTTTACTAGGGTCCTTATTAAAAATTAGTATAACTTGAGTGGCTTTTATGTAAAAATAGTTTAATATATTTTTAAAATACACCTCAAGTATTTAATTATCATCTTTTTGGTTTTCATAGATATATATTTTATAAAAGTGAAACTTACTAGTGAGTAGAACCTAGTTTTCATTGCATATGGTATTTTATTGAAATATTGGAATTTGTATTGAATTTGGTTGGTAGTTTCATATAATAGCGATTCCTTTGATTTAGAAAATTTGGAATATTTGTATAATATATTTAAAATAGATCTTTTGATAATATTCATATATATATATTTATATATTTAATAAAAATAAATTTTATTTATTTTGTAGAAATCTCATTTTCTTAAAAATAGCATTAAAAATTCCATCGAGATCGAATGCTCCTTGCTGAGTTCTGCATCTCGCTCTACTAGGCCCGAGGATGTGCGATAACTGGTACCATCCTGATCGGGGTTCCCTAAAATGGGTTGTAGAGGCATAATTGTAAGGAATTAATGAACATTATTTTTAAAGAAAACGGTTTTGTAATAGTGTAGGGTATTTTATTATAACTCGTAATGTTCACATAAATATTTTCCAAAAGTAAATCGTGTTATGTCCAATATGCGTGTTGTGATGAGGTAGGTCCTTACCTCGTGAGTTTTTTAAAAGTAATACGGTAAAAAATGGATAACAATATTGATTGTAAACATGGTGGTATTTTACTGTAAAAAATGAAATAAAGATTGAAGCAAGATTTATTTTAAGATGAAACTTATTCTAATGTGTTTATTTATGTTTGTTAAACATTATATGAGAGTATGGTATTTTATGGTTTAAGAAAAATGGAATTTTTAAAGAAAAACGAATCGGAAGTCGGAATAACTCCGCTTCCGATGAGTTTTGAAAAATGAAAGTTTTAGAATAGTAGAAGAGGAGGGGAGATAAGACTTACTAGCTATTAAGGTCGAGTGGAGAAGGGGATAGAGTAGGGAAGCGTCGGGGCATCGTTTCGTCGCTGCAATCTCCTCGAAACGTCGTCGGAATCTTCCCTTTGCTAACTCCACTTGCACAACTATATGAACTTGAGAATTTTTTAGAGTTTTTGTAATGAAATTCTGAGTGAGGAGGGGTGAAATGGAGTGTGCTATTTATAGGGAAAATTAGGGTTTTGAGGGTTAAAGAATGCATTAAAAATTGTATTAACGGGTGATTTAATATTCCCTGGATGAATTCAGAGTAAACAAACAACATGGGGGCAGTGGGGTAGGCGAAGAGGTGTTGGGGTGAAAAAATAAGGACCATTCCCTACGGGCGGCCCGGCGGTGCCGGCCCCTTCAATGAATCTCGCCGGTCCGATCCGGTGAGATAGGCTCTGGATTGGGGCCACGTGTCTCTGTCGCCTCATATACCCCAGTGCACATGTTTGTTTATTCTGTAACTCTTCATCTTACGTGTAGTGCACGTGTAACCCCTTGGGCTTGTAAAAGATTAAAAGAAAAAATTAATAAAAAGATAATGTAGCTGGAGGGATTAGATCATCGGGGCTACGTCACAGCAGTGCAAAACTTTACCAATGAGCTACAGGTTATTTTTTGCTGTTCAAAAGAAAATCAAATACTTATAGTGTATACAGGATTGCAAATACTCCATTTGTACATTAACTTTTAAATAATTTTCTGTACAGTGAAATTGGAGTTGTTACATTCTACCCTCCTTACAAAAATTTCGTCCTCGAAATTTACAATTATTTTAAGGACTAGTTTACAAACAAATGAGGGTATCTTGCATGTATGTCATCCTCACATTCCCATGTTGATTCTCCTGGTGCATCTTTTCTCCACATCACTCGAACCAAGTTGACTTCCTTGTTCCGAAGTGACTTCACCTTTCTATCCAGGATTTCAACAGGTTGTTGCTCATAAGATAAGTCCGACTGTACAGTGAGCTCGGAGTAATCAAGAATATGGCTGGGGTCACTCACATACCTTCTAAGTTGGGATATGTGAAACACATTGTGCACTCCTTCCAATGAGGATGGAAGTGTCAAGCGATAAGCCACTTCACCGACTCGTTCGAGTATGTCAAACGGTCCAATATATCTCGGACTAATCTTACCCCTTCTTCCAAAATGAATCACTCCACGGTTCGGAGATATCTTCAAAAATACATGTTCTCCCGGTTGAAACTCCAAGTGACGGCGCTTTGCATCAGCCCAGTGCTTCTGTCGATCTTATGCTATGCGTAATCTTTCCCTGATAGTACGAACTACATCGACTATTGCTACTATCATCTCAGGTCTAAGGAGTTCTCTATCTCCGATGTCGTCCCAACTTAATGGCGATTGACACTTCCTTCCATATAAAGCTGTAAATGGTGTCATTCCGATACTTGCTTGGTAGCTGTTGTTGTATGAAAACTCCATAAGATGTAGGTGATCTTTCCACGATCCTCCGAAGTCTAGCATACACGCTCTTAGAATATCTTCTAAGATCTGAATTGTTCGCTCAGACTGACCATCTGTTTTTGGATGATAAGATGTGCTGAAGTTCAGAGTTGTTCCCAAGCTAACTTGCAGACTCTGCCAAAATTGCGATCGAAATCTGGTGTCACAATCGGAGACAATGCAAACCGGTATTCCATGTAATCTCACGATTTCCTGTATGAGTTCATGGGTATCATAGATAGTACATATTTGAAGACTTAAATCTTACTTAGATTCATACTTACTTCAATGTATTTCTTTGCTAGTGTCTCAGTAGATTGGCTAACTCAAAATGGGATGAAGTGAGCCGACTTGATGAGTTGATCCACAATAACTCATACCGCATCGTTACTCTTCGTGCTGCGAGGAAGTGCAGTCACGAAATCCATTTTGATGTATTGCCACTTCCATTCTGGGATAAGTAACGGTTGAAGTAAACCAGTAGTCCTATGATATTCAGATTTTACTTGCTGACACACCAAGCATTTAGCGATGCTTCCGGCTACTTCATGCTTCATTCCATGCCACCAGTAATTTTGACGCAAATCTTTGTATATCTTGGTACTTCCAGGGTGTACTGAATAAGGAGAGCTGTGATCTTCTTTCATCAACTCTTCTCGCACAGAACCTTTTGGTACACACATTCTACTGCCGTAACTCAAAGATCCGTCTTTGTGGATAATGAAGTCTGTTCGAAGTCCATTTTCTACTTGTTCTCTGATCTTTTGCAATGTAACATCATGCACTTACTTGAGCTGTTTTGATCTGATTGACAATGGTAAATTGAACTTGTAAGTTCATCAAATTTGAAGCGTTATCTGGCACGACTACTTCAATCTCCATTTGATACAAGTCTTGTTGAAGCTTCCACTGTGCGGTGAGATTCAATGCTAATGGTTGGCGACTAAGGGCATTAGGAACTACATTCACCTTCCCAGGATGATATTGTAGGTTGATGTCGAAATTCGCAATGAGTTCTAACCATCTTCTATGCCACATATTCAACTCTTTCTGAGTAAACACATAGACTCTTGTGGTCTGTGTATATGTTCACTCGTTCACTAAGAAGATAATGGCGCCAAATTTTGAGAGCAAAGATTACGGCTGCCAACTCTAAATCATGCGTCAAATAGTTGTGCTCATGAATTTTCAGCTGACTTAAAGCATAAGCTACAAATTTACCGTGCTGATGTAGAACACATCATAATCCCTTATCGGATGCATCATAATGCACTTCGAAACCTCCAGATTGGTCCGGTATGATGAGAATAGGGGCCGATATCAATCTTGATTTGAGTTCTACGAAAACTCGTTCGCATTCTTCTGACGACACGAATTTTTCATCTTTACGTGTGAGCTTGGTCAGGGGTGTTGCAATCTTCGAAAATCCTTCGATAAACCTTCTGTAATATCCTGCTAGACCCAAGAAACTTCGAATGTCCTTCACTGACTTCGGTGTCGGCCATTCGCTTACTGCTGATACTTTAGCTGGATCTACAGAGATTCCATCGTCTGATACAATATGTTCGAGAAAACCAACTTGATCTAGCTAAAACTCAAACTTGTTATACTTGGCATAGAGTTGATGCTGTCGTAGAGTCTCCAGGAAAATTCGTAGGTGTTCGGCATGTTCTTTCCGACTCTTAAAATACACCAGAATGTCGTCGATAAAGATGACAACAAACCTATCCAGGTACTCTCGGAAACATTGATTCATTAAGTTCTTGAATATAGCCGGTGCATTGGTCACTCCAAATGGCATCACAAGAAATTCGTAATGTCCATAGCGAGTTCTGAATGTTGTTTTATGGATATCAGATTCTTTGACCTTCACATGATGATAACCCAAACGAAGATCTAACTTAGAAAAAACGCAAGATGCACTTAGCTGATCGAACAGATCGTCGATGCGCCGGAGTGGATACTTATTCTTTATAGTTACATCGTTCAGAGCTCTATAATAAATGCACATTCGATATGAACCTTCCTTCTTCTTCACAAGTAGAACCGATAATCCCCAACTTGAAGTGCTAGGACGAATCCATCTTTTCGTCAATAATCCGTCCAACTGAGTTCAGACTTCCATCAAACCTTCAGGGCTTAACCAATACAGTGCTTTAATCACCGGTTGTGCTCCAGGTACTAAATCAATACTGAATTCAAGAGCTCGATCGGAAGGCGAACTTGATATATCTTCAGGAAATACATCATCGAACTCTCGAACTATCTCTGGCTTCAATCATTCCTCCACTTGAAGTGTTGCAATCACCGCCTTCTTCGGTTTTTCCTTGTATGTGCTTAGCTCTAGGGTACAGTCTTCACATTTGAAATAAAAGACTGGATGGTCTGGAATCTCGAACACTACCCTCCTTTGACGATAGTCGATAGTAGCATAAAAAGTTCCGAGCCAATCCATACCCAAAACAACATCAAAATTTGGTATGTCCAGCACCTTGAAGTCAGCATAGAATTCTCTGCTGCAAATGACTATTGGACACAAGTCGTATCCCATTATTGCCTTTAGAACGTTGTTCCCTGAACTGACATTCCAGATGGATACGAGAGTTTTGACTGGAATCACATGAGTTTGGATGATCCATTATAACATAAACCAATGAGATGCTCCAATATCGAAGAGTGCTAGTGCAGGAAGTGAAGCTACTAAGATCGTACTTAAGTTATGTGGGATAGGTTTTAGGTATAAGGAAAAATATATGGGTATGTATATAGACTGAAAGAATGTTTGAAAGAAAAGTGTTACCAGTGATGACTTGGCCGGTGGCTTCAGCTTCTTCCACAGTCATTGTGAAAGCCTGTCGCCTCGATACATTCCTCCTTCCTGGAGGAGCATTCCTCTGCCCGTTCCTTTTTACTTGAGGTACGCTCCTTTGAGCTTGATGGAACTGATGAGGAGGAGATGCAGTCGGTCCACGAGGAGGTGGAGCAGGTGCCTGGATGGATGGACGCTGCTGATAAGTAATTGCTGGTCTGGATACAGCATTTGGGTTATGTCAACGAGGACAAGACCTAATGTCATGAGTGGCTGAGCCGCAGACTAAGCAAAAACAATTTGCTCGCCGGCAGTCTTTCGCCAAATGTCCATCTCTCCTGCAGTAGATACAAAAGGCTGGGTTGGGCCGGTTGTTCGGTACTCCCGGTCTCCTGGATACAATTTGTGGCCTTGAAGAGGCTCCTCCTTCCATCTGAGTTCCAGGGCGTTTCATCCCGGCAGATTGGGGTCTGCCCTTCATCTTTACTACTGCCTCATATCAGCGGGCAGCTTCCAGGTCCAACTCGTGGGTTGGGAAATCCCCTATAGCTAAACAGCTTGGATTTCCTGATCTAACCCTTGCTGAAACAGTCTGGATCTGATCTCAGCAGTTGGTATTAAATATGCCGCGAACCTGTTAAGGTCTTGTGTTAGCTGTGTAATATGTGATATTTGAAAATCGAATATTACGACATATCTTACCTACTGAGCATGGTAAACTCAGTGTCATATTCATCCACTGATTTAGTCTACATAGAACCCTGTTGTAGGTGAATGAACTGCTGCTCTATGTAAAATCGGGCAGTCTTTGGGAAGTATTTCGCGTCGAACATGTCGCGAAAAGGCCTCCATTCAATAGGTTGGTCAAGACGGCTTTCTTCCACCTTATACCAAACTCATGCATTGTCAGTGAGTTGCAGCTTTGTAACTCGAACCCAAGTAATTTCTAGCACTTATGCCACTTCCAGATCATCCTCAATACATTGAGCCCATTCATCAGCTTCCAGAGGGCTCTCTTTTCTCGAAAACTATTTTGGGTGCAATGCCCGGAATTGCTTTACTCCGGGCGCTTCCACTACTGGACGGTTCATCAGAATAGCAATCTGCTGCTGCTGTCCTTCCATGAGGCTGCAGATCGCCTCAAGCAATACCGTCTGCTCATTGATCAGAGCAGTGACGGTAGGCGTAAGCGGTAGAGGTGGTGGTGTGTTGTTGAAGTTAGTATTGGTGTTGTTTGGAGAATCCATAACCTTGAAAGAAAAATAGGGTTAGGACAGATTCGAATATATGAAATTGTAAGATTCAAGGAATATGAAATGTAAAGAATGTTTTTAGTTGCCGATTCTTGTGTTATATTGCTTAGCACATCATGCAGAGTTGACCCGCATGTCTATGCAGAACTGACCTGCATGTCCATAAAGAGCTGACCTGCATGGGCCGCCAACAAAACCTGTCACGCCCCGCTTCCCGGTGTACGGGAAGGGGACGCGGCGAGGCCCGCTACATATTTACTCCGAAGTAAACACGCTAAGCATATTTAAGCAATATAAAGTAAATGTACACAAGAAAAATGACAATAGATGAAACTTAACAGCAACTTTTATTTATTAACAATTCTTTATAAGTACAACTGGAAATGTAAATATATGAATACAAAGCAATGCCTAAACAATGGCAAAACTAAAATGAAAAGTATGTACAAGTATCTAAAGCTCTGGGTCAAGGCTAACTGCTCCAAATCTTCAATACTGGGCTCAATCTCGAGTGAGTTCGAATCACCTGACAACATTCCAAAAAAAGGAATGTCGTTAGCGAACAATCGCTCGGTAAGTTCCAAAGATGAGTAGAGATAAAATAGACAGAAAGAGAATATAACTAGTAATTTTGGATTATAATGTTAACGCGGTTGTTTGTAGCTTGGTACAGAATATGCCAGTGTATACGAGAGGAGTCCTACTATCCGGAGACCAAAGTATACGGAGCACAAGAAACCGTTCAGCCATGGTACAGCGGCAATGGATATTCAGGTTAGGTGTATTAAAGTTACAGACCCGTGCCACTTCTAACACATTCCGTACCAATCTACCCCTTAAAAAACCCTGCAATGTCCTTTGTATTGTTTGTATTATTTTGTTATATAAATGGATGACTTGCCGAAACCATGATATCAGTAAACAGAATGGATATAAATGGATAGTCATGTAAACAGAGTATATCCATGGTTCGGTTCAGTCAAAATAGATTGATATATATTGAATTATGGTATTCATGGATTCATGTTGTATTGTACTTTATACTTGAATCATATTCAAGTCAGATTGATTAGGTTGAGACTCTGTTTGAGTCAGACACTTTGAAAAGAAATTGAAGTCCTGAATTAGTTTTGATGTTATCGGTAACTGCTGCACATGGACGGCAGGATTTGTGTTTTTTCCAAGACAATTACCGTATTGATAACACTGTTGTTATATTGTCTACCTTAGATAGTCAAGCACCCACATTCTACGGCTCCCTGAGGCTCAAGAGAATTGTACCCGCTTAAACCAATGTTTACTAGGGTCCTTATTGTAAATTAGTATAACTTGGGCGGGTTTTATGTAAAAATAGTTTGATATATTTTCAAAATACACCTCAAGTATTTAATTATCGTCTTTTAGGTTTTCATAGATGTATATTTTATAAAAGTGAAACTTACTAGTGAGTAGAACCTAGTTTTCATTGCATATGGTATTTTATTGAAATATTGGAATTTGTATTGAATTTGGTTGGTAGTTTCATGTAATGGTGATTCCTTTGATTTAGAAAACTTGGAATATTTGTATTATATATTTAAAATAGATCTTTTGATAATATTCATATATATATATATATATATATATATTTAATAAAAATAAATTTTATTTATTTTGTAGAAATCACATTTTCTTAAAAATAGCATTAAAAATTCCTTCAAGATAGAATGCTCCTTACGGAGGTCTGCATCTCGCTCTACTAGACCCGAGGATGTGCGATAACCCACACCATCCCGATCGAGATTCCCCAAAATAGGTTATAGAGGCACAATTGCAAGGAATTAATGAACACTCTTTTTAAAGAAAATGGTTTTGTAATAGTTTAGGGTATTTTATTGTAACTCGTAATGTTTCCACAAATATTGTCCAAAAGTAAATCGTGCTATGTCCAATATGTGTGTTGTGATGAAATAGGTCCTTATTGTTGGGGTAAAAATTTACACCCCGGTTAATCAAGTCAAAATCAAAGTCAATCCCAAGCCAAGTGGGCCCAAGCGCAGATCCAGTGGGCCCATGCCCGGGTCTAGCCCGAATATGAAGCGGTCGGCCTTCCCCCATGCCGAGATAAAAATTTTGTAATAAATAATTTTGTTGCATTTCTTTTATTTTATTTTATGGATAAATGTAAGAAAAATATGCATAAAGCCAAATTTTTGTAAAGCCCATGGCTTATGTGCAAAAAGAAATGGCACATGAGCCATGGGATAGGCAAAATGCCATTTTGTGAAGCCCAAGGGGCTATGTGTAAAGTGTATGGCCTATAAAGGCAAAGATAATGAAAAAAAATCTAACAACTTTTTCTCTCTTTCAAAATTTTCTTCAGATCTGAGATCTTTTCTCCTTCTTCAAGGTTCCAAAACCTTCCTTTTTCTCTTGAATTAAATCAAGAGTTTTACTCTTCCTTTTATAAAAGAAATTAGTTTTTCACCACAAAACCCATAAAGGGGAACTCAGATCTTCCATTAGATCTCAAAAAGAAGAGATTTTTAGAAATCCCATATCTCTTGATCTTCAAGATCCAGCTAACAGAGGAGGAGGAAGAAGAACATCGTTCACTAAACCAAAAAAAAAACACACACACTCAGGAGTCCAACTCCTCTCTGATTTCTCTTCTGAGAAATTTTTTTAGGCTAAAAGCCTCTTTTTCTCGCCGGCGCTCGAGCGCAGAGCGCCCGCGTGCCGACATGTGGTGCGCTTGCGCTCCAGCGCAAGTCGCCCCCGTGTCGACACGTGGTGCGCTTACGCTCAAGCGCAAGTGCTCGAGCGCAAGTCGCCCCCCGCGCCGACACGTGGCGCACTTGCGCTCAAGCACAGAGCGCCCACGAGCCGACACGTGGCACTCTAGCGCCTGAGCGCACAGCACCTAGGCGCACAGCGCCCAAGGTGCTGTCCCCACGTATCCTTTGGATGTCTTTTCCCCTTTTTATATATATACATGTATATCTGTACATATGTATACATATTTACATACACACATACTCCACGACACTGTCCCTGTTAGAAAAAAATTTCTAACGGGGCTCTGCCCCGCACCCCGTAAGGGGGCTGCTAGCCCCCTTGACCCCCAGCCCGCTATCCGGGTAGCGGGACCCCCGAAAAAACTCTGCGTGGCTCCCGATATATTTAAACCCCCCTCCAAAACAAAACACACATACACTGCACATCGAGTTCGCATGACCAGTTTAACCCGTTAATCGGAGGTTCTCTCGCCCCAAAAGCGAGGGGTAATTAACGGCAACTTAGTCCGCGGCTGTCGGAGATTCGAATCCCCATAATCATTAAACCCCGGCCTATCCTAGGCAAGGGGAATCTGTAGTACGCCTGACAAGCGCGCGCGTATTCCCATCTCAATGGGGTGACGAAAAACACCCTACAGATTCTGGCACGCCCGGTGGGACCCTCTCTCCTCCCATATTTCGGGTTAAACGTTCATGCGAACTCAATCAATATACATATCGATTGTCTATACTGAAATGATATTTCTTTTCTGTGCAGCAATCAACTTTCGACGACAATGTCTCCCCAGACGAATTCAGCTTCCAACGTGACCCCGATTCCGTACGTGGTGAAGATCAACGCTCGTGTGATTCTCCCTGCAAGCCTCAGTCGACAGTGGGAGGAACTGCCCCGCCAGTTTGGCTCCGTCATCATCTACCCTGCCGGAAGCGCTCATCTGGCGGAAATCCCGGCGGAACAGGTGGCCAAGCCGGTCCCAAGAGGCAAGAGGCCGAATGTTGTGATTGCTAAGGCACCACAACCGAAACTTAAGATGGTGTCTAAACGACTCCCTGGCGCTCTAGCTGGGGGCAAGAACTTCGGTACAAAGGGCAACATCAAATGTTGCGGACAAGCTCAGGCGAGGACTCCAACAAATGCACAATCGAGCGTATCTCCAAGTCCCTCCATCGCTCGGTCTGCGGCGTCTTCCCAAAAAGCCGAAGTCTGCCAGGCGCTTAGAACAGAAAAGTTAAGGCAGAAGCGGCTCAGGTATCGAGCCAACAAGATGGCCAGGGCTTCGGCCAAATGGAATCGTGTGAAGTTCCAAGTGCAGGGTTGCCCTGCGATGACGGCTGAGTCGGACGTAAGAATCAGCAATTCCTTCGAGCCTCTGAAGTGGGTTCAGAAAAATGCCATGACCGCCAGAATCAAGGAGACAGCGGTCCGAACAGTGCTACAAAGAGACATGTCCCGGCCCCAACATAAAAAGTATGACACTGTCTCTTCAAGGGTCTATCAGGCGCTCTGTGCCGCACGAAAGCAGCGGGGCAAATCCAGAAAAGAAGCGCCATCACCATTCAAGAACCTGGTTAGACCAGCCATCTTCAATCGATTACCAACTACCGAAGCAAGGGGGTCAAGACAGCGATCCATGAAATCAGCTTCCAATGATAGAAAAACGGCCGGATACATCATACATACGGTCTATATGGCGGGCGGACGCCCCAGTGACAACCTTCGCAGGAAAAGTAAGGATGGGGCTACCACATCCCAAGCCCAATCTAGCCTGAATGTGGTCGCCGCCGCTCAAGAACAGCCGCCCCCGCTGGATGAAGAAAACCCTCTCGATGAGGATGATAGGCAGAAAGACCCCTCGGTCCATGCAGAGTCAAGCTCGGACAGCGAGGAGGAGCCGACTTTCCGCCCCAGGACTGCGGAGCAAGAGCTGCTTCAAGAGCTTCGAAAACAGCTCAGGAGCAAAGATAAAGAGATGGCCAAGCTCTACTCGAAGATTGACGGCTTAACGAACGTGGTGATGCAGCTTACGGCTCAAATTGCTCGAGCACCTCCCAATCAAGCACAAGCCGCTACTAATCAGCCGGGTGAATACAATCCGAGGTAGCCAATGCCTGTTCCTTTGGGACCAAGACTGGTCGAGCCGCATGAAAGCCGACCACATTCCGCTTCTGGGGACGCCTTGGCCCCAGATAGCACTATCCCGCTAACACAGGATCAGATAATTGATTTGGTCACCAGCAAGGTTAAAACATTGGTGGCCGAAGCTGAAGCTCAGAAAGAAATCGGCAGTAGTGGGCGGCCATATCCCGCGCAGTACGATCTGATTGTGTTCCCAAGCGGCTACGTTATTCCTAAGTTTGGAGGATTTGATGGAACGGGGAATGCAAATCAGCATGTCGCCTACTTCAAAGCATCGTGTGGAAATACAGGGGGCAATGACGCGCTCCTTCTTCGTCAGTTTGTCAACAGCCTGACCGGTGTCGCTTTCGACTGGTACGCGAGCATACCAGACGGGTCCGTCATTACCTTTGCCCAAATGGAATCTCTGTTTCGGCAAAGGTTCATGAGTGTCAGTGATAAAATCTCCATTGCCGACCTTGTGAGGACCAAGCCGGGGAAGAATGAAAGCAACACCGACTTTATCGCTCGATGGCGTAATCTCACAGTCAAGTGCGAACCGCCGCTGGAGCAGGACCAGTCCGTCAGCCTTCTCATTGGGAACCTCAGCAATTGGATGGTCCCATTCTTGTGTACGGCGGGCCTCAAGACATATCAGGAGCTAACCAAGAAAGTCCAAATGCTGGAACGCTCAAAGCAAGAGTCCCCGCAGGACTCTCAGAGAGACAAAACTTGGAAAAGCAAGCGGGACGACAACCGTAGAAGCGGGAGTTCCAGCAGTACCAATGTCTTCAATGCGTCCGACAATGAAGAAAAGCGAAGGGCGGCCGAATCTAAAACTAACTGGTCTCGAAAGCCATTGTTGGGAGGAGATGGGCCTTCCCTAGAGGAGAAAAAGAACAAGGTTTACTCTTTCAGAAAGGACAAAGTCCGCAAGATATTTAAAGATGACTTGAACAACGGCCTCCAATTGCCAGAGTCGAAAAGACCCCAAGAAGCAAAAATGACCGACAATCCTCTGTATTGCCCGTACCACCGAGTAGTGAGCCATGCGATCGAGAATTGCTATATCTTCAAAGATTGGGTCGAGAAGCAGTACAAGGCTGGAGAAATCGAACTGTCCAAAAGTGTGTTGGTGAACAATCAAGTTGCAACCACCAACTTTATACAGAGAGAAACTGAAGCCTTCTGGGAGCAGACAGCCGAACCCGCTGCCCAGAGAAATGAAACGGACTCATCACGGCCTCCGTGGAGTACGCACATATCTAATAAGACGAAGAAGATGATAAAGCTACTTCGGAAGGAACCCAGGATGGAATGGGAAGGGCAGAAGAAGCCTACCAGTCCAGCTGCCAATGCGGCTCCATCAGGCTCAAAATCCAAGAAGCTCAAGAAGAAGAAAAGTGCAGCTCGGCGCGAAAAAGAGTCTGCAGGGAGATCGACCATTCAAAAATATATCGATTCCCTCAAAGAATATGAACAAAGGGAAAGAACATTGATTCAATTGAATGAGTTCTTCCCTGTACAAGCGGCTGAAATGCTGGAGGAGTTAGAAGAAGACTCCAATGAAGAGATGCCAGTAGTGACCTGGTACGCCATCCATCTTGGCAGCGACTCCAAGGATGAGCTCTGTTTTCCCGAAGAGGACGAGGAGCTCACCATAAAGGCCAATCAAATCCAGCTCAGAAGCGGCGGGGCTCTACCGCCAAATCAGGGCAACACCCCAAAAGGGAAGGAAAAACAAGTCGCTAATGAAGAAGATGGCAGAGAACCGGCTGATGAAAACATAAGTCCCTCCTCGGTGGACTATAATGTCTTGGCACATCTCCGGAAGCTTCCGTCTCTCCTGAGCATCTACGACGCCTTGGTCCTATCTAAGGAGCTTAGAGATGTTCTCATTCACGCTCTACAAAACCCCGAGCGGTATCAGGCTCACTTTGCGGAAATTAATATGAAAGAAGCCCAGCACGCTTTGCATGCCGCCGCAGTCACATTTAAGGACAAAAACTTGCTATTGGGAACGGCTGAGCATAATCGGCCGCTTTACGTGACCGGGTACAGTGACGGAGATCGAATTAATCGCATATTGATTGATCCGGGGTCTTCAGTGAACATCATGAACTTGCGGACGCTGAAGAGTTTGTCAATGGACGTCCGACACCTGTCAAGGGAAAGGATTGTCATTCAAGGCTTCAACCAAAATTGCCAGCAAGTTCTGGGGTCCATAGCTCTGCCAATCAAATTCGGGGATCTGCAAACTGAAGCTAAGATATACGTGATCGATGCCGACACGTCTTCTAAAATTCTCTTGGGGCGGCCGTGGCTCCACGATTACGGCATCATTCCGTCAACTCTCCATCAATGCATGAAGTATACTAAAAATGGCGAAGAAAGACACATCGACGGAGACATCCAGCCGTTCGGTGTGCATGAAGTCCGTTATGAAGATTCTCGGTACTTTATGAACCACCAAAATGCAAAGCCACAACTGACTGAGGATAGACCGGCCCCAAGACCCAAAAGCAAATCTGCGCCGGTTGTCACTTTCAAAAGTAAAAACGCCTAAGTGCGCCCACATTTCGGTAGCGACACTGATGAGTCCGACGCTGGATGCCCGTCCTTCCGTAAAACCCGCCCTCGTTTCGGCAGCGATACGGACGAATCTGTTACTGAAGGTCCATCTAGCAGCAAAGCCCGCCCTCATCTTGGCAGTGACACTGAAGAGTCAGAAGAAGAGGACCTGCCGTGCAACAGCTGTGCAGATTGGACCCCTATGCAGCAAGCGAAACTAAGAGAGACCTTCGAAATTGCAGAAGGGTCCCTAGCCATCACAAGGGTGCCGGAGCAGATGTGCAAAGAGTTCGATGCGTTGTCAGTCTCCACCGTGGACCAGCTGAAAACTTTCTACGTCCCCGGGAGGAAAAATGGACAGAAAGGCATCCTGTTTTACGGGTCAAACCCCGTTGTGCACCTGGATGATCTTTCTGTCGCGTGCCTTCCCTATGAGAGAGGCATAAGAGCCGTCCTCAATCCCAGATACTATGCGCCCGAGATGCGGGAATACTTTAAAAAGTGCAAATGCCGGTTATATCAAACGGAGTCCGAAGCAAAGTTTTATGAAGGGCTATGGCATCCACCCCAGGTCCGAGCACTCATCGATGGACGAATTCCAGACAGACGGGGAATAGGTTACATTCAACCTGATTCCAGAGCATGCTACATGATCCATGTTGGTGAAGCTGGCGAAAGATCAAATGATGATGATGAGATAGCCAAGCCAGAAGAAGCTCCTCAAGAGCTTGAAGATGGCGGACAAGAAACCTTTGACGAGCTAACCGAGATTGACTTAGGAACGCCCGATAATCCAAGGCCGACCTACATCAGCTCGCTCTTGTCAAAGGAAATGAAAGCGCAGATAATTGCCCTGCTGCATGAGTTCGTCGACTGCTTCGCATGGACATACAAAGAAATGCCTGGCCTTTCCCCTGAAGTGGTCGTACATAAGTTGGCTATATCTCCTGATGCTAAGCCAATCAAACAAGCTCCTCGAAGAATGAGAAGGGAACTAGAAGAAAAGGTCATCGAGGAAACTAAGAAGCTCATCGATGCCGGCTTCATCAGGGAAGAGAAATATGCGGACTGGATCGCATGCATAGTCCCAGTGAAGAAGAAAAATGGGCAGATCCGAGTTAGAAAAAAATTTCTAACGGGGCACTGCCCCGCACCCCGCAAGGGGGCTGCTAGTCCTCTTGACCCCCAGCCCCCTATCCGGGTAGCGGGACCCCCGTAAAAACTCTGCGTGGCTCCCGATATATTTAAACCCCCCTCCAAAACAAAACACACGTACACTGCACATCGAGTTCGCATGACCAGTTTAACCCGTTAATCGGAGGTTCCCTTGCCCCAAAGGCGAGGGGTAATTAACGGCAGCTTAGTCCGCGGCTGCCGGAGATTCAAATCCCCATAATCATTAAACCCCAGCCTACCCTAGGCAAGGGGAATCTGTAGTACGCCTGACAAGCGCGCGCGTATTTTCATCTCAATGGGGTGACGAAAAACACCCTACACTTATCTCGTGAGTTTTCTAAAGGTAATATAGTAAAAAGTGGAAAACAATATTGTTTGTAAACATGGTGGTATTTTACTATAAAATGAAATAAAGATTGCAACATGATTTATTTTGAGATGAAACTTATTCTAATGTATTTATTTATGTTTGTTAAACATTATATGAGAGTATGGTATTTTATGGTTTAAGAAAAAGCGCTTGAGTATCGACCACCCTTACCGAAGATAATCCACCTGAGGAACGCGGAGGAGGCTCTAACAGACGGTCCAAAATTACTAGGTTTGGATGGTCGGTGATGTAGGAATACTTCACTATATTTTTCTCTCTAGAATCTTACTTGAAAATGGAAGCAAGAAGAAGAAGGAGATGGGCTAGAGGATGGGCATGAACCATCCATGGAGGAGATGAAGAAAATCCTCAAGTCAACAAAATGGAGAAGAGAATGGCTACTAAAAAATCAACCATGATGCAAATAGTGCATCCAAATGAAAAATCATTTAAAAATGCCAAGCCATGCCACTTTATCATGCTCATGCCACCTCATTTCCAATTTAATTTTCCATAAAAGAAAATCAAATATGAGGTGTCCTGCTTCTAGAAGTATTCCCGTATAAATACGGAATACTTCACCTGGTATATATATCGCTACATATACGCGTATCGGTATAAAAATACGGATAGCACCAAAGAGAGAAAATGAATAGTGAACAATAATACTAAAATACATGTATCAAAATACATATATAAATTATTAAATCAAAACCTGATTTAATAATCCGGCTTAACTCTAAGCCGGCTAGTATTATCAACCGTCTGATTAAAATCCGTGTACTGCGTACACGTATTTAATCGGACCCCTGCACGTACCACCGTACGGCTCCTACATCTGTCGCCTGAACTGGGAAAACTCTCTGTGTGGGACTCTAAAGACTCGACAATACACTGGCAGTGGGTTTAACCACAAGCATGCCAGGGGTACTAGCTGTACGTAACGGCTACCCATATACTTATCGAAAGGGGGTCGACAATCAAGTACGTCCTTACCCTACCGAGCATGAATGTGACAATCTCCATACAGTCCGGAATCTTCATCAAAGAGTATCACATATCGGATCTAGAGGGTGGACAACGTCAGACCCCTACTAACCCGATTAGTCTTGTCTGAGTCTAGCTCATCACCAACTGAGATACTGCTGATCAACTATCAGTAACACCCCCACCGTGGCTACGGATTTCTGATGATTGCCAACCGAACACAGCGCAATATCGACTCCTAATACCAGGAGAGACAAATCTCTGACAGTCGACCACTGCCTCCATGTGGCTCGGGACTGTACCCAACTAAAACATGTTTGCACGACTCCTTTGAGCCATGGTAGAGTAGTAATCAAAGTACAGTGGGAACTCACACGAGAAAAATGACGAATTCAGGTCAAAGGAATAACCTGTACTCATGCCACCTGAGAACTTCTATCTGACGATAGGTATAATACCATCTAGAAGTTCTTGGCGTGTCCGTCCAGTGTACTCACCTCCAGTGATCACCTGTATACTATCTTAGGTGACACAACACCAATGGCTTGTGAGACCGGCCACCGCCCCTTGTCGGGGTCTCGAAGCGTATACACCAGTCTACTCCAGAATATCGATGTCCAGTCTCGATACTCACACGACTAGGGACATTTAAGGATGTGCTTATAGACCACCCAGCTCTTATGTATATGATCGCCGTCATAATACTAGTAGTCAAGCAAGAATCCTATGGGCTCTATCAACATGTAATAGTGATCTGCAATACCACATAATGCATGTACATGATAAAAGACAATCCAGATAGCATAGTATCATTTTGAGTAAGACTGTCCTACCCATATAGGTTCCCCCTCAATCATCACAATCGCGTACCTGCGATTACAATAATTGACTTGAGGGCACCGTATCCAACAATCTCCCACTTGCACTTAAGGCTAATTATTGCGGTATCGTGTACCCACAACTCATGTGCTACCGAATACCCAACTTCTCTACTAATCAGTTTCTCAAATCTCGTTTGAGGAACATCTGTGTTCAAGAAATAGCCTCGGTGTGTGAATCTGCTATAATATTTCAACTTCTTCTCTCTATATCTTAACTTTACAGATATCAACAATCTCCCAAACCGAGTGATACCCCGCCAAAAGAATTTGTCTGGATACCTGATGGGACCAAGTTCATCAATGAACAACTTCTATCCAACAAACTTCTTAGGCTGTATCCCTGTTGAGTTATAACCGGCATCTTGCACCGTGATTACCTCAGTATCTTTATTGGAATACTATCCAATATACTGATCCTCAGAAGAGGATAAACTCATAACTCCGACAGCATCTCTGTCAACCAGGTCATCTTGGAAGCCATAACCGATAACCGCCTCCCGGAGGAGGCTGCCGTTACCAAATACCAAGAACATCCTCTTATGTTCTTTATAGCTTCCCATTGTTTCTTGAGGATTGGATTAATATATGCTTGTTGCAACTAGTGCAAAAGCAATATCTGATGTTGTACAAGACTCTGCATGATTGACTCAATTGCGTAAGCAAATGATATGCCATTCATGCCAGTCCCTCTCTTCATCAGTCTAAAAGACATCCCTTTAGAAAGGATGACTCTATCACTTGCGGATACACCACCATGCCAGGAGTCATCCATTCTAAAATACTTTTAGAATGCTGTCTAAGTACCCGATTTGGAAAATTTCCCAAATCTAGATCTAAAACCATAGATCTAGTCACAAGAACTCCTGATATACTATCCATATCCAACATGGAGAAAACACTGTATGACTACCAAAATCTGACCGATTGTAGTATAGGAACATCACTTCATATCCAGAGTATGTCATTTAAAACATGGACTGTACTCCCTACATCCTTCTTACTTGGTTCATCTTTTTTGTTTTGATGAAGTCAATCACCTTGACTGTCACATCAATAACAGATGTTCCGTCTCCGCTATCCTTGCTTTAGTCTATGAATAGACATAAGCATATTGCACACCTTCCGCTGCTCCTACTGACTACGATAACCCTCTGGCAGAGTCGTATACACGTGCACTTCAAAAATCCCATTTGGAAAGACGTTATAGTCACCCACCTGCCAGATATCATAGCCATGAACTGCATCAAAGCCAAAACATATCCATATGGACTTCAGCATCAATACTGAAGTAAAAGTCACATCACGATCCACAACGGGTATTTGATGAAAACTCTTTACAACAAGTCTAGCCTTATAAGGTAAGCACCTTTCCACCTGCACATATCTCGAAAGATCTACTGCTCTTAATGGGGTTTACCCCTTCAGGAGCACCCAACAAAGTCAAAAATCCATGATTTGCTGAAGTGCGTGGAGTCCATCTTGGGTATGAAATACCTGGTCATCTGGAAGTTACCACTTCCTATGACCTGCTAATAGCAAGTAGGGGAATAGCAGTGTCAAGTCATATCCATATAGACTTCAGCATAATACCTTTCCACCTGCATAGATCTCGAAATATCTATCTGCTTCTAATGGGTTTTACCCCTTAAGGAGCACCCAGCAAAATCCAAAATCCATAATTTGCTGAAGTGCGCGGAGTCCTTCTTGGATATGAAGCATATGGTCATCTGGAAGTTTCCACTTCCTATGACCTACCGATAACTAGTAAGACCATCATCTCCATGATGTTGACCTTTCTATCACCGTCTATGAGAAAACCGAAGCATCTCTCGGGTGTCAAAGGGCGCCTACTAAAATCTGCAGAGTGGCTAACGGTTTGTCAAGTCCAATTGAACCATTAGGTTCGACTAAATTTTTGGTAACTGTTTGTGGTCTTGGAATCACTTCCAATTCTTCCATACTCCCACTACTTTCTTTTGCAAAAATATCTTTTTATAAAATATGGCGATTCAAGAACAATATAACTATTGATCTTGAAAATGGTAGAAACAAAATCCTAACGAATGCTTAGGATAATCCATAAACTGCCTTTACCGAAGCGTGTCTCGAGTTTGTCTGGATTTTGCTTTTAGACAGAAACCGAATAACTTCATATCTTAACAACATAAAGATATGCAACCATTCTATGTCCATATAGAATCAAGGCACTAATTTTGATGGAACCAGATTCAAAAATCATGCAACTGTTTTCAGTGCATATCATCTAATGGAAAAGGGTCAATACAACATTATTCATCATGGAGCATGTCCATGGATGAGTAACCTGTAAGAGAATCAAGTTCTCGATATTACTATAATGGAATACCTTGCATAAGTATCTATATCTTCGATCACCTTGAAGAATTCCAATACTTCCAACGTATGGTTCTCTACTTTATTCTTATACCTACAAACTTCTCAAAATCTTTGACCTTGCATTACTACGAATGCATGTCTAAAACCAGAGAACTCATAGATAATCCTGAATGAAGTAAGAGTACCAACTCCTTGTCTCGAAGAACACTGGACAACATACATCTCCATGTATAAGTCCCAAGAGTATACCAACTCAAATTTTGTGTTTTGTAAGTTGAAAACTATATCTTGGTTAAGAATGTCTTACACCGTTATTCAATATACCTTACCTTATCCTGAACTGATAAAGATAAATGTTTACAACACAATTTTCAAAATGTATATCTCACTTTATAAAAATAAAGGTATGGATATTTCATTTTAAAATCGGGTGCATAACAATGGTTATTCGAAACCAAATATTTGTCGTCAGGCAAAATTAGGCGATTTAATCCAATATCACCAATTACAACGAATTCTGATATTGTGATCAAATTGCCCATTTCCCAATATTCTTCTCCTACTCATCATCTGTAACACCGTATAGATGTGAGATCCGAATCTGATAAATACATACCCTGGAGTCAGAATTAATTGGGAAAACAGTTCTCTTTTACATATACACAAAAATACTGAAACATAAAAATGTTTCATAGGGGATGGTCAGGTATTCCTAGTAATGTCTTTTCCATTATCAAGATTTATGACAGTAGTCGCAATTTCCTTTGCCCTCACTTCATTCCCTTTATGTGTCTTTACTTCTTACCTTCTGCACACTGTTCCTGCGCTAACTGATTTTCTTCCTTCCCTACCCTTCGGCACCAGCCTAAGGTTTGGAAGAAGACTATCCAATAATCATAACAGTTGTACTCTCCTAATCAAGGAGCTCTCACAACCTGAGAGAAGGTAAAGGAAAGAGACAACCGAATAATCCTATTCAATTTCTTAAGAACCTGTGGCCATTCTCGACTGAAGTAATTTCTTTGAGTTCGTATGTAACTATACGATGGTCGTTCCAAGCAATACGGATCATCATAGTGAAACGACGTGTTATGAAGAAATGCTAAGGGTAAAGTAGGAGTGGCAGGCATACATACAACTTTGTCGCGAATCAAGACAAGCCAAAGCCAAAGGGTGTAAGAAGGTTCGGTCAAATTGGTTCATGAGTTTTTAAGGTAAGTCATGGGTCGCCATACCATAGAGAGAAAAGAAACACTCAGCGTGCACTCTAACAAGATCATATTGGTTATCACTTTATCTGATCAGGATGGCTCCCACTGTTTCCTTGAATTCTCATTCAAACCCTAAAAGGAGAACTAATCGGGATCATTTAAGTGAAAAATCTCTCGAGTAGTAATACGTATTCATCAATGGGAATCGGGACCCAACTATCATCATGTGATAACCTGATGGAATCCACTTAAGTCACCACACTCCAGAAGGTATGCGCATTCCTGGCAAGTTTCCTGTATATTTGAAACTCCCGATATGGTTTTTGCCCCTAACGACTTATGACCTTGACTAGGTCAACATATCATAAGTCGCAAGTCAAGTTCAATCCGTCATTATCCTGGATTAATTAGACCCACCCGTACGAGACCTTGACTAGGTCAATATGACCGTACGACTGTCCTAACCAATCACATAACCATGCAGCAGAAAAGTATTACAGAGCTACCGAACATTACGCCTTGACTTGGTCAACATACGTAGCACGAACACTAAGAAATACTCATCTGAAATGACGGAGGACTATGGCTGGTTTTTGGCGAAAAACGTTTAACGTAATGAACTTGATATCGTTGAAAGAACTCGAGTGGCTTTGAAATGGAGTGGCTTAAGCTCCACTTTTTAAAACTAGTAACATAAACTTTTTCTTAAGAGCGAACTCCCAATGAAGGGATCAAGGCTCTTCCCTCATAGAATGAGGTGCGGGATATTCCTAACCGAATACCTCTATACAAAGAAAAAGAATACGACTAAAAGTTTTGAAGAAAACCAAGTAGTTTTAAAATTGGTTTCGACAACATCATTTAGGTTTATTTTTCCTTGCATTATTCAGATAATATGTTCCCATCATTTTATGTTTCTAAGCCACAAAAGAAACAACCAAAATAGCATGCTTTTTATATGCCATCCGCATTCGCCACGGGGCCCCGTCATGCACCGTTAGGTTACTTAGCTAAAGGAAGAGCGGGGGCTGGATTAGCGAGGATGCAAAACATATAGAAGCATCTACTAAATATATATCTTATATATATATATATATATATATATATATATATCAACAATGCAGACAAATAATAGTCATCACAGCATATAAAATAATCACAAGCATACGAACAACAATATGGAATAGCGGATAATCTAAGAGCCCAGCGTTTCATTTGAGACATAAATGAGATGCGGTGTTCCCCTGTCATATGGATAGCTAGTGCAATGAAGATCCTAGACCCCTATGAGTGCGGCAAGTTACCCGCCAATCCCGGAAGTGAGGCAACCCCAATCAACAAAGTGAGTGGGCCACCGAGCACTTCATGGAATCCGGTGACTTGAGCACCCTCCGTGGGTCAATCTATACCCCTTATAGGTGCAGCGAATAGCCCGCCAATTCTAGAGTAAGTCCCCCCGGTCTCAACGCAATAAGATGCGGGCCCGTTGCCCTCTAGAACCCGGCTATTCGAGCACTCCTCCACGGGGTAATCCTAGTACAGAAAAGAAAATATATATACAATAGCGATATCAACCACAACCCGGTCGTGCCACAATAAAAGAATATACAAACTGGCAATGACGGTAATCTACATGTCGGACGCTCGCTCCGCAAAAATTTTTTTGTTTTCGCTTTTGCATCGCCCGTGGACTCTGCGGGCGGGCGCCGGATCATTGTGTGTCTCTATTTAGTCTAGAGTAAGCTTCTGCTCTTGTTTAAAAAAATTTTAGAGACCAAAAATATTTCGAACAGAAACTGGCTTTTCAAAAATGGTGTTTTCAGTTTTGAAACTTGAAGAATCGTCAAACACTAGTTTATGGTATATGGATGGCTCTGATACCATCTTGGGATCCGGCGCCCACACCGTGGAGGCCACGAGCGATGCGGAAGCAAAAACAAAAACTTTTTGCGGGCACCGGACGCTCACATCCGAGTGATACGAACCAAACACCCTAAACTAGAAAACTAGAACATGCAAGGTTTGAGAAATACAACCTTTGTCGTGTGTCCACCCAATTGTGGAAGACCCCTTCAAGCTCGTAACCGTCGGGAACGCGCTTGAGCATCGACCATCCTTGCCGAAGATGATCCACCTGAGGAACACGGAGAAGGATCTAACCGGCGGTCCAAAGTTGCTAGGTTTGGATGGTCGGTGATATAGGAATACTTCACTATATTTTTCTCTCTAGAATCTTGCTTGAAAATGGAAGCAAGAAGAAGAAGGAGATGAGCTAGAGGAAGAGCATGAACCATCCATGGAGGAGATGAAGAAAATCCTTAAGTCAACAAAATGGAAAAGAGAATGGCTACTAAAAAATCTACCATGATGCAATTGTGCATCCAAATGAAAAATCATTTAAAATTTCCAAGCCATGCCTCTTGACCATGCTCATGCCACATCATTTCCAATTTAATTTTCCATAAAAGAAAATCAAATATGAGGTGTTCTTCTTCTAGAAGCATTCCCGTATAAATACGGAATACTTCACCTGGTATATGTATCGCTACATATACGCGTATCCGTATAAAAATACGGATAGCACCAAAGAGAGAAAATGAATAGTGGACAATAATACTAAAATACATGTATCAAAATACATATATAAATTATTAAATCAAAATCTGATTTAATAATCCGGCTAAATCCTAAGCCGGCTAGTATTATCAACAGTCCGATTAAAGTTTGTGTACTGCGTACACGTATTTAATCGGACCCCTGCACGTACCACCGTACGGCTCCTACATCTGTCGCCTGAACTGGGAAAACCCTCTGTGTGGGACTCTAAACACTCGACGATACGATGGCAGTAGGTTTAACCACAAGCACGTCAGCGGCACTAGCTGTACGTAACGGTTACCCAGGTACTTATCGAAAGGGGGTTCGAAAATCGAGTACGTCCTTACCCTACTGAGCCTGAATATGACAATCTCCGTACAGTCCAGTCACTTCGTCAAAGAGTATCGTATATCGGATCTAGGGGCGGATAACGTCAGACCCCTACTAACCCGAGAAATCGTGTCTGAGTCTAGCTCATCACCAACTGAGATACTACTGATCAACTATCAGTAAATCTCCCCCACCGTGGCCACAGATTTCTGGTGATAGCCAACCGAACACAGCGCGACATCAACTCCTAATACCAGGAGAGACAAGTCCCTGACAGTCGACCACTACCTCCATGTGGCTCGGGACTGTACCCAACTAAAACCTGTTTGCACAACACCTTTGAGCCGTGGTGGGGTAGTAATCAAAGTACAGTGGGAACTCACACAAGACAAATGACAACTTTAGGTCAAAAGACTAACATGTACTCATGCTACCTGAGAACTTCCATCTGACGATAAGTATAATACCATCTAGAAATTCTCGGCGAGTCCGTCCAGTGTACTCACCTCCAGTGAGCACTTGTATACTATCTTAGGTGACACAACACCAAAGGCTTGTGAGACCGGCCATAGCCTCTTGTCGGGATCTCGAAGCGTATACACTAGTCTACTCCTGTCACGCCCCGCTTCCTAGTGTACGGGGAGGGGACGCAGCGAGGCTTGCTACGTATTTACTCCAAAATAAACACGCTAAGCGTATCTAAGCAATATAAAGTAAATGTACACAAGAAAAATGAAAATAGGTGTAATTGAACAACAACATTTATTTATTAACAATTCTTTACAAGTACAACTGGAAATGTAAATACATGGATGGAAATCAATGCCTAAACGATGCCATAACTGAAACGAAAATATGTACAAGTAAAGTCAATGCTCAAGATCTTCTGTGAACTACTCCAAGTGCTCTGACTGGTTTCGATCTCCTCAGAGTCGGGTCCTCCTGACAACATTCCAAAGAAAGAAGAGAAATAGGAATGTCGTCAGTGAACAATCGCTCGGTAATTCCCAAAGAAAGAGAGAAGTAGAATAAACAGAAAGAGAATATAATTAGTAATGTTTAATTATAATATTAACGAAATTGTTTATAGTTTGGTACAGAATATGCCAGTGTATACGAGAGGAGTCCAACTTACACCGTGGACTTTGGTAACCCGTAGTATAACGCTCCGTCGAAAATACCACGGAACAACGGCATGGATGTAATTACGTTTTAAGTGACCACCTCGTGCCACCTTTAACATGTTTCGTACCAGTCTACCCTTTTATAAACCCCGTAATGTATTTTGTATTAATTGTATTGATTGTACTGATTGTATTGTCTTGTAGTAAATGGAAGACTTGCCAAAATCATGATATTAGTAAACGGAATGGATATAAATAGATAAACATGTAATCATGGTATATCCATGGTTCGGTTCAGTCATGTTCATGTTGTTATAGATTGTATTCTGGTATTCATGGATTCATATTATATTGTAGTTATACTTGAATCGAATTCAAGTCAGATGGATTTCAGATTAGGCTGTGACTCGAACTGAGTCAAACTTTTAAACAGAATAGAAGTCATGATTTAGTTTTGATGTTATCGGTAGCTGCTGCACATTGACGGCAGGATTTGTGTTTTTTTCCAAGACAATTACCGTGTTGATAACACAGTTTGTTAGATTGTCTACCTTAGATAGGCAAACACCCACATTCTCCGGCTCCCCGAGGCTCAAGAGAATTGGTCCCGCTTAAACCTATGTTTACGATGGTCTTTATTATAAATTAGTATAACTTGAGGGGGTTTTATGTAAAAAATAGTTTGATATATTTTCAGAATACACCTCAAGTATTTTATTACCATCTTTATGGTTTTTCATAGATGCATATTTTATAAAAGTGAAATTTCTAATGAGTAAAACCTAGTTTCCATTGCATATGGTATTTTATTGAAATACTGGAATTTATATTGAATTTGGAAAGTAGTTTCATGTAATGGTGATTCCTTTGATTTAGAAAACTTGGAATATTTGTATAATATATTTAAAACAGATCTTTTGATAATATTCATATATATCTATATATTTAATAAAAATAAATTTTATTTATTTTCTAGAAATCTAATTTTCTTTAAAATAGCATTAAAAATTCCATCGAGATCGAATACTCCTTGCGAAGGTCTGCATCTCGCTCTACTAGGCCCGAGATCGTGTGATAACCCGCACCATCCCGATCGGAGTTCCCCAAAATGGGTTATAGAGGCGTAATTGCAAGAAATTAGATAACACTCTTTTTAAAGAAAATGGTTTTGTAAGTTTAGGGTATTTATTCGTAAAAGCGTATTTTCCCATAATCTAGAATTTCAAAGTTCATCGTGCTATGCCCAATATGTGTGTTGTGATGAGGTGGGTCCTTATCTCATGAGTTTTCTAAAGTTAATACGGTAAAATGTGGATAACAATATCGTTTGTAAACATGGTGGTATTTTACTGTAAAAATAAGATAAAGATTGCAACATGATTTATTTTGAGATGAAACTTGTTCTAATATGTTTATTTATGTTTGTTAAACATTATATGAGAGTATGGTATTTTATGGTTTAAGAAAAATGGAATTTTTAAAGAAAAACAAATCGGAAGTCAGATTAACTCCGCTTCCGATGGGTTTTGGAAAATGAAAGTTTTAAAATAGTAGAAGAGGATGGGAGAGGGGACTTACTATCTAGAGAACAAGAGAAGAGAGAGGGGAAGCTATTGGAACCGTCGGGGCGTCATTTCGTCGCCGGAATCTCCTCAAAACTTCGTCGGAACTTCGCCCTTTGCTAACTCCACTTGCACATCTTAGAACTTGGAAAATTTTTGAGAGTTTTTGTAATGAAATTCTGAGTGAGAAGAGGTGAAATGTGGTGTGGTATTTATAGGGAAAATTAGGGTTTAGGATAATGAAGAATAGAATTAAAACGTGCATTAAAAATGGATTAAAGAGGGGATTTATCATTCTCTGGATAAATGCAGAGAAATCAAACAATATGGGGGTAGTGGGGTAGGCCAAGGTGTGCTAGGATTAAATTTTATGAGCATTTGGTACGGTTTGGACGGATGGTGCCGGCCAAAATCACGATCTCACCGGTCATCTTGGAGGGGATGGGGCTTGGATTGGGGCCACATGTCCTAGGCTGTATAAATAGCATTTTCCACATGTTTTTTTTATTATGACTTTTCATTTTACGTGCGTGTTCCCGCAAGAAAAAAAATTCTGCGCAAAAGAGCCCAAGGTATCAAATGGCAGCAATACGTTTAAGAAAATGCGAAACAGTATTTTTCGGGCTGTATTTTGACAAACTCCCGAATGAGAAACAGCTAAATTCTGATGGTATCGAAAGCGTCTAGAAAAATCCTTCGATTTGATATATTATGGGCCTCATAATTCATCCGGGATCAAAAGTTATGAGGCATCACGTGCCCACACGTGACCATTTACAGGCAAAGTCTGTAGTCACTGAATAAAATAAATAATTAAATGGGGTCACGTGCCATCACGTGATAGGCCTTTGAAACCCTACTGAAGAAAATTAAAAGTGAAATAAAACAATCATGAATACCCCAATGGGGGATCACGTGTCTACACGTGACCAAAGGTCACGTGCAGAACACGTGATGGTTTCCCAAGCCCTCTGAATTAATAGAATTAAATTCTAAATTAAATAATTAATCAGGTAGGTCACGTGCCAACACGTGATGGGCTCTTAAACCCTCTAAAATGATAAGAATTAAATTCCAACAATGGGGTCACGTGTCAACACGTGATAGACCTTTAAACTCACTGAAAAGAATTAAAAGTATAATAAAATAATAAGGAAAAACCCCAATGGGGCATCACGTGCCCACACGTGACCAAGGGTCACGTGCTGAAACATGATAATTCCTGAGTTCTTTGAAACAACAGAATTAAATTCTGGTCAAATGCTTAATCAGGGGGTCACGCGCCAACACGTGATGGATTCCTAAAGATCTATGAATTAATAGAATTAAATTCTAATTAAGAGGGAATCAAAAACCCTAACTGGAAAAATATTTCTTTAAATCTTGCCAAACAAAAAAGATGATGCTTTGTAAAATAGAGCATCGTTGGATTAAAAATCCAATGGTGATTAAAAATCACCAATTTATGGAAAGATTTTATACAAGGAAAGATTTCCCTGAAATTTGAATAACAGATAAAAGATCTTTTGGATTAAAGATCCAATGGTGAATAAAATTCACTAAGTTATCTAAAAGATCATGTTGGTTACAAAATCAATTAAAATCTTTCAATGAAAGATTCCCTAAACAAATCGATTCTTTTCTTTCTCCTATAAATAGGAGCCAAGAAGAGAAGAGAAAGGAACTACTTTTTTGGGGAGATAACAGCAACAGAGAGAAAAAAGAGAGGAGAATTTAATTCTCAACAAAGAAAACCCTAGGTGAGAAAAGAAAGGGGATCAAAACTTCAAACAGAGAATTTAACTCTCAAATCCAAGAGTTTAACTCTTCTGGACAAAGAACTTAGTTCTTCTTCTGGTTGCAGATCTGCACAGAGCACATCTCCCCATAAGATGAGAATTTAATTCTCATCGGGTTGAGATCCTGCCATGCAGATCCAAAACTTAGAGGGAGAATTGAGTTTAGAGAATTTAATTCTCCCAAAACAAAATTAGTGTTTAACCCTATATGAGAAATTAATTCTCCCAAACTCACAGGAATTTAATTCCTTCATGATGAAATTGGGGTTTAAACCCTATCTAAGAATTTAATTCTCCTAAAGTTATAGGAATTTAATTCCTTATGGACAAATTAGGGTTTAACCCTACTTGAGAATTTAATTCTCTGAGATTTACAGGAATTTAATTCCTCTTAAATGATAATAGGGTTTCACTCTATATAAGAATTTAATTCTTTCACGGTAGGAATTTAATTCCTGCAAAATCATAATTAGGGTTTAACCCTATAAAAGAATTCAATTCTTGAAAATAAAGAGATTCAAAGGATCTCCATACATGCAAAGGACTAAGGTCACGTGGCCCTACGTGACCCCTGAAAAGATCCCCAAAATGAGAAGGAAAAAAGCACAGAGGTAATGCCTCACGTGCTCCCACGTGACCCTTAAAACAAAAGAGAACAAATCCAAAGGCAGAACCATTCTTGGGCGCCCTCACGTGTCCCCACGTGACCCCTAGTAAAAATAATCAATGACTGGAAGCCCATCACGTGCCCACACGTGATGGCGTGAAGACCAAAAGTGTTTAACTCTTATCTGAATATCCTGAGAGCAAAATAAGGGTATCTGCCCCCACTTTTTGAAGCTATCACGTGCTCCCACGTGGTCCCTCTCTCTTCTAGTGTTTAACACTAATCTGATAATTTTGTTGCCAGTGTTTAACACTGTTATCTGTTAGTGTTTAACACTAATTTGAGAATCACATTTCTAGTGTTTAAACACTAATTTGATAATCTTATTACCAGTGTTTAACACTGTTGTTCTTCAGTGTTGAACACTAGCTTCAGCCCAATTGGCTAAGTTTGTAGAGGCAAAGCCTCCCCTTCAATTGAATATGTCTAATGGTCCAACAAAGGGCCAACACTTCAAATCCAATTAGATTTAGCCCAAGTTGGCCATAAGTCCTCAGTTCAGATTTAACTGAGCCCGTGTGCTCATAATTCTAATTAATTGATCTTAGTTCCAAATTGGACTACATATCACTTAATCTACTTTGGTTCAAGGGTACATCTCTGAACTCCTCTGATATTTGTCGTTGTAATCCTTCAACGTCTTCAGAGAGGTGACGGGTCCCGATAACCAATCATTCCATGGACTGTGGGGTCCTTAAACTCATAGACTATGATGTCCTTAATCTTGACTGTGAGGTCTTTAAACTCATGGACTATGATGTCCTTAACCTCGACCGTGATGTCTTAAAACTAATATTGGACTGTGGGGTCCTTAGGCCCATGGACTATGATGTGCTTAACCTTAACTGTGAGGTCTTTAAACTCATGGACTATGATGTCCTTAACCTCGACCGTGATGTCTTTAAACTAACAATGGACCACTATGTCCTTAAACTGGTATTGGACCACTATGTCCATAAACTGGTATTGGACCACCATGTCTTTAAACTGGAAATCGACCGCAATGTCCTTAAACTAAACAATAGAGTCGAAATGCTATTTTGTTGGATCTAAACAATCCTGTTAAGTTGATCTTAGTCTAAAATTAGACTAACGTGTTCTTAACAAACGTTGAGTTGATCTTAGTCTAAAATTAGACTAACGTATCCTTAACGAATGTTTAAGTTGATCTTGGTCTCAAATGAGACTAACGTATCCTTAAACCCAAACCCTCAAACCCAAATCTAAGAAAATACGGATTTGGACTAATCCACGCCCTACGGGCGACGACATAAATTAGTCTCCGTATACAATCCACGGGCAACCAAACACAGAACAAATACCCACGACACGAAGTGACCATCTGGAGAAGGAGAAAGTTGTTACCGCGATGCGGTAGCATAATTAACTGCAGGGGCTTGCGCCTGCAGGGAAGAGTGTCCCCACAATCAAAAACCACTCATCAACGAAGGGGAATCTGACGAAGTCTGCTACATCGGCCGCATCCGTTTAAATCTCCAATACATGGTGCCATAAATCAACTTGGCATCTTCGGAGAGGTGGACGGATAGCACCAATTAGTATCTGCCCCGAATTTCAGGCAAGACGTCCGCCGCGTCTTTGTCTTCGCGTTTCGGAGGGAAACAGATTCTGGCACGCCCGGTGGGACCTTTTCCTCTTTCCACTCCACACTTCGTGTGTCGTGTTCGCGAACGAATTGCGGTTTGCTATGGTTGCCTGTGAATTCGAGGTACTTAGATTTGGTGTCTTGCTCCGTGTAGAAAACAGAAGATCAATGGCTTCAAACTGCACTAACTGCAACTGCAACTATCGCTCCGTCTCGTCCGGAGGAGTGACTTACGGGCCTCAAGCAGCCTTTATCTTCGCTATGCCGGTATAACAGGTGACTCAGGCCACCACTGGGCTATTCTTCGGGACGATGCTCCTTCCGATGAGCTTCAATACCCTAATGTCGTCGCAAGAAGCTCCAAAGAAGTCGGTCTTTGATCGGCTTACAACTACCGCGGCCTCTCTCAACGGGTCGCCCAAGTCCAATGCCTCAGATTTCAGCAAACTGGCCCAAAACTCAAGTGGGCCTATGAAGAAGCCCGCGATACCTGAAGCAGCCATCCCGAAGCAGATAGCCATTCTTTCTCCTAAAGCCGTCAAGGCAGCTTCCCCTGCTAAAGGGTCGATCTTCACAAGATTGTCCATTTCAGCTCCTACTCCATGCGAAGTCACGAAGGCTGCTTCCCCTGTTCGAAAGTCTGCCTTCGCGAGACTGACTATCCCCTCTCAACGGACGCCAGTCTTCGACCGGCTAGCGCCAATAACGGCCTCCCCTCAAAACAGGGGTCATGACAAAGCCATCCCCATAGCCGAACCAACACCATCTACACGACATGCTCATCGTCGTCACTGGCGCCGAGTACGGAAGGATGGGGGCAGCTCTCCGTATGGATTCACTCCACCGGCTCAAACGATGGAAGTCAATGCTGTTGTTCCAACCGGGAACAATTTCGAGTTGCTGAACAAGGTGCGCAGGAACTCTCCTACCACCGTACTGAAAAGATCTCCTCCATCAGTGGAGAATGTTGCGGAAACGAAGCCGGAGCAGTCCCCTCAGCGGCTGTCCTCCAAAATCTACAAAGTCTGGAGACAGGTTCGGGGCTCAGTAGTCGATCAAGATTACCCTTGCCGACAGAAAAGGGTGAAGGTCCAACAAGAAGAGAACCATCTTGCCAAGCCACAAAAGGCAACAGCTGTTTGGGTGCCCGTTGCAACGGACCCCTCAACCTCGATCGCTCATAAGAGGAGGAGGCCGGAGAAAGCCCCTGTGACCGCGGCAAACTGCAAAGGTGTTGAGCCCAAACGCCCTAAGTCTGAGGGCATGATGGTACATACTGTTTATATGGCTTCCGGAAAAGAAGAAAGCCGCACTTCGACGGGCCACCGACCGCTCACCCGATCAAAAACAAGGGCTCAAGAACAACAACAGCAGAAGCTTCAGGAGATGATGACTGCGATGGCCGCGCTCACAGGACCGAAAGCAAGCCCAGAAGCATCCTCCGAGCAATGCCACGAGCAGGAAACTGACGCCGAATTCCTTTGGAGAATGCTCGAGAAGAAGGACAAAGAGGCTGCGGAACAAGCAGCCAATATAAAGCAAATGGCCCTTCTATTCCAAGATATGGCAGGGATGATGATCCAGCCGGACCCTCCAGCTGAAGACCCCCCGATTATCATTGAAGACGACAGAGGGGAGTCATCGAACCCTCCTCCAGCTCTTTCAAAAGTCAAGGAGGAGACCATCTCTAAGGCCGCTCTGGATGACTATATTGCTCAGCAAATACGAGCTCATCAGGCGAATGAAGCGGCCGGTCAAATTGTTAAAACTGGGCGACCATATCCGGGCTGGTATGACCAATTAAGTTACCCGCCGTGATATACGATCCCCAAATTCCATGTGTACAAGGGGACAGGCAATCCCCATCAACATGTCGCTCAGGTCAGGGCTCTTTCGGCAATACTGGAGGTGATGATAAACTTCTACTTCGCCAGTTCGTCGGTAGTTTAGCAGACACAGTTTTTGAATGGTACTCGGAGCTTCCCGACGACTCCGTCAAAACGTTTACAGAAATGGACTTGCTATTCATTCAACGGTTCGTAAGCGCCAGCGAACACACCCCGATCACGGCATTGATCAACGCCAGAGTGAAGCCGGGAGAGACGTGGGTGCAATATGCAATCCGGTGGCGGAACTTATGGTCGAAGTGCAAACAACGCATTGAAGAAGCGCCTGTGGTAGGCATGTTCATGGGCACTCTTGATCCGTAGGCGACCATCTCCCAGTTCATGATGTTCTTCAAGACAACCACTTTTCAGGCCTTGATCGATAAGCTGGCCCAAATGGATCAGATGGGTCAAAGACCATCTCCTCCAAAGACGGACTCTCGAAATGAAAAAGGGAAAGGAAAAGCAACTTTCATCGCCAATACTCAACAACAGCCGAGCAACTTAAAGCCAGTTGTTCGCCAAAACAACATGAGTCCATGCCCATCCCTCGAGGAAAGACTAGGACGCCCTTACTCGTTTCCCCAGGATAAAACGAGGAGACTGTTCAAGCTGGCAGTGAGCAACAGACTCATCGATCTGCCGGATCCAAAGCGTCCGTTGCAGCCAGGCGATATCAACAATCCTAATTACTGCCCTTACCACCAAGAAGTAAGCCATCCAATTGAAGATTGTTTCGTCTTCAAAGGCTGGATTGAGGACCAATACCAACAAGGCAAGTTCGCATTATCCGAAAACTGGAAGGTGAACCCACCACAACCTCATGCCCCTAAAAAGGTGGACATGCCGGGGGCATCGTGCTCATTCATAGGGAAAGCCCCATAGACCGAAAAGTCAGTAAACTAGAGATTCGCCTCAAATACGGCGACGGTGGACCACTATGTCCTAAAACTGGCGTCGGACCGGAATGTCCTTAAACTAACGATGGACCACTATGTCCTAAAACTAGCTGATGACCGAAACGTCGTTAAACTAATACCAACCCGCAGCATCCTCAGGCTGAAGTGGTTTAAAAAAAAGATAATAAAAAAAAAAGAAAACGGTAAGTCCATAAGCAAAATGGGCACGGATGAAAACCCGAAAAGGCTCCGTGAGTAGAAACAGCAGGGCTACCGGCGAGTCTTGTGAAAACCCGAAAGGGCACAACCTCGTTAGAATAAAAAAAAGAGAAAAAAAAACGGTATGTCCACAAGAAAAAAGGACATGGATGAAAATCCGAAAGGGCACCGTGAGTAAAAACAGCAGGGCTACCGGCAAGTTTTATGAAAACCCGAGAGGGTGCAATCTCGTTAAAAGACACTTGCAAGGTCCTCTTGACTTTGTAAGGAGAAACCACCTGCGTGAGATACTTACGACTCATAAGGGAGCAACACACTTAGGGGTCCTCACGATTCCTAAGGAGAAATTACACTTGCGAGATCCTGACGACTCGTAAGGAGAACCCTCTTATGGGACCCTCACGGCTCATAAGATTTGAAAGTCTTAAGGTACAGGGATCTGAACCTGTTCTTAAGCAGCCCCCCCATAACCTCCAACACTGCCCTACAAACGGCTCAACGCCGACCCTTGCATACAATCCTTGGGTGCGAATAAACATTTCCCTAACAAAGTCCCATCCGTGACAAGGGATATGTCTACATGGTGAACAACCCTTGTAAGTCCTCTCGACTTATAAGGAGAAAACACACTTGTAAGATCCTTACGACTTATAAGAGATCATACACTTAGGAGTCCTCACGATTCCTAAGGAGAAAACGCACATACGAGATCCTCACGACTCGCAGGGAGAAATACCTTTATGAGACCCTTACGGCTCATGAAGTCAAAAACCTTAGCCGACAGGATCTTAACCCTGTTTACTAAGCCACCTTTGTTCGTCATCGACAGAGGCAAATGATGATTTGCTCCTGGCAATATCCCAGTTGTAGCGATGCTGATGCCGAAATCGGTGTCCAATTTCAAGCTTGCAGCAAAGAAGCCAGCGAGCCACACATGCATACGAAATAGCCGAAATGATAGGGCAACTTGCAAACAAAATCAGCAAGTAAAAATGTATGCATGCAAAATAGCCGAAATGATTGGGCAACTCGCAATAAAAAGCAGCGAGTAAAAATAAAAAAAATAGCCGAAATGATTGGGTACCGTGAAAAATAGCCGAAATGATTGGGCAATCGCGACCTTCACGATATAAAAGCTGAAATGATAGAGCATCACGGAAAGAAATAAAATAAAAATAAAAATGAAATTTATGCCCTACAGGTAATATCATATCAATCCCTGTATACAATCCAGGGGCGCAAACAAAGAGGAAATCACACCTTTCCTCCCCAGGCTTCATCAGAAGAAGAAGCCAAATCTCGATAGTTCACCAACAACCTAGAGACCACCTCGACGCCCGTCTCGATACAGTAGACGTGATATCACCCCAGCGTTCTTCCTCCAACGAGATGTAGATGTGACACCAGCAACGTAGCCATGGCAAAGTCCCTAGTTCCAGGCCTCGACGGTTCACATGGAACCTAGAGACAACCGCGACATTCGTCTCGATACAGCAGACGCAATGCCAGCAAATGAAGAAAAAGCAACATTCCTAGCTTCAAGGGCTTGACGGAAACTCATATAAAGCCTGAAAGACTACCGGAGATCATCCCACGTGGAGTGGTCACCACCTCGGCGTTCGTCTCGATACAGCAGACGCAATGCCAGCAAACGAAGAGAAGGCCAAATTCCTAGCTTCAGAGTCTTGACGGTAACTCATATAAAACCTGAAGGACTACCGGAAATCATCCCACATGGAGTGGTCACCGCCTCGACGTTCGTCTCGATACAGCAGACAAAATGTCACTACAGCGTCCTTCCTCCAACAGGATTCGGATACGCCAAAGCAAACGAAGCGAAGGCTAAATTCCTAGCTTCAGGGTCTTGACGGTAACTCATATAAAACCTGAAAGACTACCGGAGATCATCCCACATGGAGTGGTCACCGCCTCGACGTTCGTCTCGATACAGTAGACAAAATATCACTACAGCGTCCTTCCTCCAACAGGATTCGGACACGCCAAAGAAAACGAAGCGAAGGCTAAATTCCTAGCTTCAGGGTCTTGACGGTAACTCATATAAAACCTGAAAGACTACCGGGGATCATCCCACATAGAATGGTCACCATCTCGACGTTCGTCTCGATACAGCAGACGAGATGTCACCACAGCGCTCTTCCTCCGGCAGGACTCAGACGCGACAATCAAATAACGGAGCCACGGCAAAATCACTAGTTCCAAACCTCGACGGTGCATCAACAACCTAGAGACAACCACGACATTCGTCTCGATACAGCAGACGCAATGCCAGCAAATGAAGCAAAGACCAAATTCCTAGCTTCAGGGTCTTGACGGCAACTCATATAAAACCTGAAATACTATCAGAGATCATCCCACACCAGCGTGGAGTGGTTATGACTCATCGGGGCTCCCAAACTGAGCCTAAGCTCAAGTATAAAGCGGCATGGCAAAATTCCTAACGCTTGCTCTTCCGACGGTCAAAATGCCTAGGAAGATTGCTTGAAGACGTCTTGTCCAGCCCCCGAAAGGATCAGAGACACGACAATCGCAAGGCTACTCGAATAGCAAGATTGCCTGTCGAGGGATACATCAGCCAACGCGACGGTACGACGGGCAAAACCCTAGTACCACAGACCCTAACGAACCTCTATCGTAAAGAGCAAAGGTTAACTGTAATGTTAGGACATTCTTGCAAAAACTCCTCGATTCATCTCAACCTCAGGGAGATCAGCGTTCTTAACGAGAGCATCTCAATTCGCGTCGACCCGCAGAGAAATCAGTGTCTCTGCAGGAATGTACGACGTCAGCAAAACGGAGCCATAGCAAAGTCCATATTCCAAATCTAGACGGTTCATAGATAGCCTGAAGATCATCTCAACATTCGTCTCATTACAACAGATACAACATCAAGCAAAGCAGAACAGCGGCAACCCCCAGTTCCATGACTTGGCGGTGCACAGATGACCGAGAGTCAAACTCCCGACTCCGCGAAATATGGATAAAGTCAACCCTTCCTGGTTATGTGGAACGCGGATTATGCCACTCCTGACCCCGTGGGAAATGTCCAGAGCGGATCCTGGTCCTCACAGAGCACGGCAGTGAACCCGTGTGAAGCATTTAGAGCGGAGCCTGGTCCTCACCGAGCACGGCAGTGAACCCGTGGGAAGCATCCAGAGCAAAAATTGGCCTGTGAGGTCCTTAAACTCACGGACTATGATGTCCGTAACCTCGACCGTGATGTCTTAAAACTAACATCGGACTGTGGGGTCCTTAAACCCATGGACTATGATGTCCTTAACCTCGACCGTGATGTCTTAAAACTAACATTGGACTGTGAAGTCCTCAAACTCATGGACTATGATGTCCTTAACCTCGACCGTGATGTCTTAAAACTAACATTGGACTGTGAGGTCCTTAACCTCGACCGTGATGTCTTAAAACTAACAACGGACTGTGGAGCCCTTAAATCCATGGACTATGATGTCCTTAACCTCCACCGCGATGTCTTTAAACTAACAATCGACCGTGATGTCTTTAAACTAACATTGGACTGTGGGGTCCTTAAACTCATGGACTATGATGTCCTTAACCTCGACCGTGATGTCTTTAAACTAACATTGGACTATGGGGACCTAAAACTCATGGACTATGATGTCCTTAACCTCGACCGCGATGTCTTTAAACTAACAATAGACCGAGATGTCCTTAAACTAACAATGGACCACCATGTCCTTAAACTGGTAATTGACCGCAAAGTCTCTAAACTAGAACAATAGAGCCCAAATGCTCTTTTGTTGGATCTAAATGATCCCGTTAAGTAGATCTTAGTCTAAAATTAGACTAACGTATCCTTAACAAATGGTTAAGTTGACCTTAGTTTAAAATTAGAGTAACGTGTTCTTAACAAACTGTTAAGTTGATCTTAGTCTAAAATTAGACTAATGTATCATTAACATACGTTTAAGTTGATCTTAGTCTCAAATGAGACTAACGCATCCTTAAACCCAACCCCAAACACAAATCTAAGAAAATACGGATTTGGACTAATCCACACCCTACGGGCGACAAATTAGTCTCCGTATACAATCCACGGGCAACCAAACACAAAACAAACACCCACGACATGAAGTGGCCATCTGGAGAAGGAGAAAGTTGTTACCGTGATGCGGCAGCGTAATTAACTGCAGGGACTTACGCCTGCAAGGAAGAGCGTCCCCACAATCAAAAACCCCTCAAACGAGGGGGAATCTGACGAAGTCTGCTATATCGGACGCATCCGTTTAAACCTTCGATACATGGTGCCATAAATCAACTTGGCATCTTCGGAGAGGTGGACGAATAGCACCAATTAGCATCTGCCCCGAAATTCAGGCTAGACGTTTATCGTGTCTCCGCATTTCGGAGGGGAACAGATTCTGGCCAGACGTTTATCACGACTCGTAAGGAGAATTCCCCTTTGAGACCCTCACGGCTCATAGGGTTCAAAAGCCTTAAGCTACAGGGATCTGAACCTGTTCTTAAGCGGCCACCACAACCTACAATACTTCCCTATAAGCGGTTCAATATTGACCCTTGTATACAATCCACGGGAACGAATAAACATTTCCCTAACAAAGTCACACCGGCGACTAGGGATATGCTCACACGGTGACGACCCTTGTAAGTCCTCTCGACTTGTATAGAGAAAACACTCTTGTAAGATCCTTACGACTTTTAAGAGAACACACACTTAGGAATCCTCACGATTCTTAAGGAGAAACCGCACCTACGTGATCCTCACGACTCGTAGGGAGAAATACCTTTATGAGACCCTTACGGCTCATGAAGTCAAAAGCCTTAGTTGACAGGATCTTAACCCTGTTCGCTAAACCACCTTTGTTCGATATCAACAGAGGCAAATGATGATTCGCTCCTGGCAATGTCCCAGTAGTAGCGATGCTGATGCCTAAATCGGTATCAAATTCCAAGCCCTTTCACGGCAAATGATGATTCGCTCCTGGCAATATTCCAGTTGTAGCGATGCTGATGCCTAAATCGGTATCAAATTCCAAGCCCTTTCATGGCAAATGATGATTCGCTCCTAGCAATATTCCAGTCACAGCGATGCTGATGCTGAGATTGGCACCAGATTCCAAGTTCCATACTCATGGAGAAAAGTCAGCGAGCTATATATGCATATGAAATAACCAAAATGATGGGGCAACTTGCAACAAAATCAGCAAGTAAAATATATGCATACAAAAATAGCCGAAATGATTGGGCAACTCGCAATAAAAAGTAGCGAGTAAAAAACAAAAATAGCCGAAATGATTGGGCACCACGAAAAATAGCCGAAATGATTGGGCAATCACGATTTTCGCGATATGAAAAGCTGAAATGATAGAGCATCGCGGAAAGAATAAAAAAATAATGAAAGAATAAAACTTTTTGCCCTACATGTGAGATCACATCGATCCCTGTATACAATCCAAGGGCACAAACAAAGAAGGAACCATACCTTCCCAACAGGCTCCATCAGAAAGTGAAGCCAAATCTCGACGGTTCATAGACAATCTCGATATTTGTCGCAATATTGCAGGCACAATGTCAACAAATGAAGCAAAGGAAGATCCCTAGCTTCAGGGTCTCGACGTCAACATCGAAAACTTAGAGATCACCAACGGCGTTCCTCCTCACTCCAACCAGATGCAGACGTGACGTCAACAATCGACCTCAGAGTCGCAACGAAACGGAACCATGGCAAAGTCCCTAGTTCCAAATCTCAATGGCCACATCTGCAGCCTGGAGACCAACAACGGTGGGCCTCCTCATTCCAGCATGACACAGATGTCACACCATCAAACGGAGCCATGGCAAAATCCCAGTTCCATCTCAGCATTCATCTCGATACAGCAGACGAGATGTCAACAATGGCGTTCCTTCGCAGTCCAGCAGGATGCAAATCAAACGTCAACAAAAGACCTCACGGTCGAAACAAAGCGGAGCGACGGCAAAATCCCAGCTCCACCTCAGCATTCGTCTCGATACAGCAGACGAGATGTCAACAATGGCGTTCCTTCGCAGTCCAACAGGATGCAGATGCAACGTCAACAAAAGACCTCACGGTCAAAACAAAGCGGAGCGACGGCAAAATCCCAGCTCCACCTCAGCATTCATCTCGATACAGCAGACGAGATGTCAACAATGGCGTTCCTTCGCAGTTCAACAGGATGCAGATGCGACGTCAACAAAAGACCTCATGGTCGAAATAAAGCGGAGTGACGGCAAAATCCCAGCTCCACCTCAGCATTCGTCTCGTTAAAGCAGACGCGATGTCAACAATGGCATTCCTTCGCAGTCCAGCAGGATGCAGATGCGACATCAACAAAAGACCCCATGGTCGAAACAAAGCGGAGTGACGGCAAAATCCTAGCTCTATCTCGACGTTCGTCTCGATACAGCAGACGTGATGTCACCCCAGCATTTTTTCCCTCGGCAGGATGCAGATGCAACGTCAACAAAAGACCCTATGGTCGAAACAAAGCGGAGTGACGGCAAAATCCCAGCTCCACCTCAGCATTCGTCTCGATACAGCAGACGCAGTGCGAGCAAATGAAGCGAAAGCCAAATTCCTAGCTTCAGTGTCTTGACGGTAACTCATATAAAACCTGAAAGACCATCGGAGATCATCCCACATCAGCACGGAGTGGTCACCACCTCGACGTTCATCTCGATACAGCAGACGAGATGTCACTACGGCGTCCTTCCTCCAACAGGATTCGGACACGCCAAAGCAAATGAAGCGAAGGCCAAATTCCTAGCTTCAGGGTCTTGACGGTAACTCATATAAAACCTGCAAGACTATCGGAGATCATCCCACATCAGCACGGAGTGGTCACCACCTCGACGTTCGTCTCGATACAGCAGACGAGATGTCACTACGGCGTCCTTCCTCCAACAGGATTCAGACACGCCAAAGCAAACGAAGCGAAGGCCAAATTCCTAGCTTCAGGGTCTTGACGGCAACTCATATAAAACCCGAAAGACTATCGGAGATCATCCCACATCAGCGCAGAGTGGTCACCACCTCAACGTTCGTGTCGATACAGCAGACGAGATGTCACTATAGCGTCTTTCCTCTAACAGGATTCGGACACACCAAAGCAAACGAAGCAAAGGCCAAATTCCTAGCTTCAGGGTCTTGACGGTAACTCATATAAAACCTGAAAGACTATCGGAGATCATCCAACACCAGCGCGGAGTAGTCACCACCTCGACGTTCGTCTCGATACAGCAGACGAGATGTCACCCCCAGCAGGGTTCAGATGCGACAATCAAACAACGGAATCACGGCAAAATCCCCAGTTCCAAGCCTCGACGGTTCACCAATAACCTAAAGACAACCGCGGCATTCGTCTCGATACAGCAGACACAGTGCCAGCAAATGAAGCAAAGGCCAAATTCCTAGCTTCAGGGTCTTGACGGCAACTCATATAAAACCTGAAAGACTATCGGAGATCATCCCACACCAGCGCGGAGTGGTTATGACTCATCGGGGCTCTCCAAAATGAGCCTAACCTTAAGTAAAAAGCGGCATGGCAAAATTCCTAACGCTTTCTCTTCTGACGGTCAAACTGCGTAGGAATATTGCTTGAAGACGTCTTGTCCAGCCCCCAAAGGGATTAGAGACACGACAGTCGCAAGGCTGCTCGACAGCAAGATTGCCTATCGAGGAATACATCAGCCAACGCGACGGTACGACGGAAAAAATCCTAGTACCACAGACCCTAACGGACCTTTGTCGTAAAGAGCAGAGGTTAACTGTGACGTTAGGACATCCTTGCGAGAACTTCTCGATTCGTCTCGACTCGTAAGGCAAAGCCTTAGGCAATGGGGATTAAAAATAACTGTTTACTAAGCATTGGGGCGCTGCAAGTCAGTCCAAGATGGACTCTTGCATACTATTCATCGGTCACACTCTCCGAAGTCGAACATCGACAAAGAGGGAAACAACCACTTACAAGTCCTCTCGACTTGTAAACGGGAAAAATTCTCTTGTGAGATCCTTACGACTCTCAAGAGAAAACACACACTTAGGAGTCCTCACGACTCCTAGGGAGAAAATACACCTACGGGATCCTCTCGACTCGTAGGGAGAAAAGTCTTTATGAGACCCTCACGGCTCATAAAATTGAAAAGTCCTAGGTGGAAGATCCTAACCATGTTTCCTAAACCATCACTGCCCTACAAAGTGGTCAAGATGGACTGTCTACGGGCCACACTCCCAAAGTCAAACATCGATAAGGAGGGAAACAATCACTTATGAGTCCTCTCGACTTGTAAGGGAGAAAATTCTCTTGTGAGATCCTTACGACTCTCAAGGGAAAACGCACTTAGGAGTCCTCACGACCCCTAAGGAGAAAATACACCTGTGGTATCCTCTCGACTTGTAGGGAGAAAAAACCTTCTTGAGACCCTTACGGCTCATGAAGATGAAAAAAGTCTAAGGTTACAAGAACCCTAAACTTGTCTCCTAAGCCATCAATTCTATTGCCATGCGTAACTCTGCACTATTTCACCCACGTATATACTTACGTGGGCAAAGTAGTGGGGGGCATTTGTTCCCGCAAAAAAAAAATTCTGCGCAAAATAGCCCAAGATATCAAATGGCAGCAATACGTTTAAGAAAATGCAAACTAGTATATTTCGGGCTGTATTTTGACAAACTCCCAAATAAGAAACAGCTAAATTCTGATGGTATCGAAAGCGTCTCGAAAAATCCTTCGATTTGAAATATTATAGGCCTCATAATTCATCCGGGATCAAAAGTTATGAGGCATCACGTTCCCACACGTGATCGGGCATCACGTGCCCACACGTGACCATTTACAGGCAAAGCCTGTAGTGACTAAATAAAATAAATAATTAAATGGGGTCGCGTGCCATCACGTGATAAGCCTTTGAAAACCCACTAAAGAAAATTAAAAGTGAAATAAAACAATCATGAATACCCCAATGGGGGAATCACGTGTCTACACGTGACCAAAGGTCACGTGCAGAACACGTGATGGTTTCCCAAGCCCTCTGAATTAATAAAATTAAATTTTAAATTAAATAATTAATCAATGGGGTCATGTGCCAACACGTGATGGGCTCTTAAACCCTCTGAAATGATAAGAATTAAATTCCAACAATGGGGTCACGTGTCAACACGTGATAGGCCTTTAAACTCACTGAAAAGAATTAAAAGTATAATAAAATAACAAGGAAAAACCCCAATGGGGCATCACGTTGCCACACGTGACCAAGGATCACGTGCTGACACGTGATAATTCCTGAGTTCTTTGAAACAACAGAATTAAATTCTGGTCAAATGCTTAATAAGGGGGTCACGTGCCAACACGTGATGGATTCCTAAAGATCTATGAATTAATAGAATTAAATTCTAATTAAGAGGGAATCAAAAACTCTAACTGGAAAAATATTTCTTTAAATCTTTCCAAACAAAAAAGATGGTGCTTTGTAAAATAGAGCACCGTTGGATTAAAAATCCAATGGTGATTAAAAATCACCAATTTATGGAAAGATTTTATATAAGGAAAAATTTCCCTGAAATTTGAATAACAGATAAAAGATCTTTTAGATTAAAAATCCAATGGTGAATAAAATTCACTGAGTGATCTAAAAGATCATGTTGGTTACAAAATCAATTAAAATCTTTCAATGAAGGATTCACTAAACAAATTGATTCTTTTCTTGCTCCTATAAATAGAAGCTAAGAAGAGAAGAGAAAGGAACTACTTTTTTGGGGAGATAACAACAACAGAGAGAAAAAAGAGAGAAGAATTTAATTCTCAACAAAGAAAACCTTAGGTGAGAAAAGAAAGGGGATCAAAACTTCAAACAGAAAATTTAACTCTCAAATCCAAGAGTTTAACTCTTCTGCACAAAGAACTTAGTTCTTCTTCTGGCTGAAGATCTGCACAGAGCACATCTCCCCATAAGATGAGAATTTAATTCTTATCGGGTTGAGATCCTGCCATGCAGATCAAAAACTTAGAGGGAGAATTGAGTTTAGAGAATTTAATTCTCCCAAAACAAAATTAGGGTTTAACCCTATATGAGAATTTAATTCTCCCAAACTCACAGGAATTTAATTCCTTCATGATAAAATTGGGGTTTAAACCCTATCTGAGAATTTAATTCTCCTAAACTTATAGGAATTTAATTCCTTATGGACAAATTAGGGTTTAACCCTACTTGAGAATTTAATTCTCTCAGATTTACAGGAATTTAATTCCTCCTAAATGATAATAGGGTTTCACAATATATAAGAATTTAATTCTTTCACAATAGGAATTTAATTCCTCCAAAATCATAATTAGCGTTTAACCCTATAAAAGAATTCAATTCTTGAAAATAAAGAGATTCGAAGGATCTCCATGCATGCAAAAGACTAAGGTCACGTGGCCCCACGTGACCCCTGAAAAGATCCCCAAAATGAGAAGGAAAAAAGCTCGGAGGCAATGCCTCACGTGCTGCCACGTGACCCTGATTTTTGCGTCAAAAACTATTTCTATTACCGCAATCAAGAACGGCGTCGCATGAAGCTAGCCGGTGAGTACGGGTCGGTCCACAGGGTTTTGTGAATCTCCTAATCGCGCTAACGAGTTAATTCCGAAGGGTGTTCGGATTGGTTATTAAATCTAAAAACCTAATTATTCTACTTAGGGCAATTAATTGAAAGTTATAACTAGGGCAGATAAATAAAATCTATACTAGGGCAGGAAAATAAATTTAATCTAGGGCAGGAATTGAAATTATCTAGGGCAAGGAAATAAATAAATCTACTTACTTTACAGATGGATCTCTCCAACCATTTACGCAGGGTTGTCAGATCTGAATAGATGAATTGAAGAGAGGCACCGATGCTCTCCATAAAGAAATTTGTATTTTATTAAAAGGAGGCATAGGGAGGCATGAAAAGAATACAATGATTTGGGCTTCTATTTATAGGAGATAGAAACCCTAGGTTACAATTGATTCGCATGTCTACATTTACCAAAATATCCTTAGGAAGACCTAGTCAAAGTAGACTTCAAACTTTGATAAAATTTTATATCTCTGTCTCTTTAAAAGAAAGTATTGGGCCTTGGATCTTTGGGCTTCCTTATTATTTGGTTCTTTATTAAAATAGCTTCTATGTTTCTTCCAGATCTCCAGTGAATAATTGCGGTGGACTTTTAACCGTTCGCTTTGCAATCTTGGACCTTACATTGCCTTGTACTGTGTGAATTTTATCTTTGATGTAGGCTTGATCAAGAGTCTTCTGTTTGTTGGTCAAAGTCCACTTTTGCATCATCTTTTCATCGTTTTCACTGTTTTAGATCCAAGAACCTGTAACCTGTAATATGTAGCAGACATGCGTCAAAAGCACCTGTTTATTTATAAAACGAATAAGAATGGGGAATATAATAATACAATATTATGGTGTGAACAAATACCCCCAAACTTATCTTTTGCTCGTCCTCGAGCAAACTTATTTTTTATTCTCTACAAAAAACCTAACCGCACTTTCGCAGGGAAACGCAATTACACTGAGCTCGTGCAACAAGCCGTTAAACCTCTAGGTGTCCCTAGTAGGAGGAGTGTTGTCTCCTGAGGGTTTTCAGCGGATACTACCCACAAAATCCTATCAATTTGGCTTTTTCGACTTTTGTTTTCCAATTAGGTTTTCTAACAAGGAATTCTATTATCTTCGACTCGTAAATTATCCACCCACATTCTTCACACTTCCTCATTATTTAACTTAAGATTATATATATCCTATAGACTTACTTAGCTTTCGGCATCTCTTAAGTTTTCCTTCTAGGATTCCATCTCGACTTAGGAATTTCTATCAACTCTATTAAAGATATAAGTTCTATTTTTTATTCCTCTCTCTTATCTAAATTCCAATCACATACCCCTACGCGTGTGTATAGATCACCCTTACACTTGGAAATTCAAATCAAGCAATCGTACTCTCGTCCTTTGTCCAAAGCACTTATTAGTGAATTTTTAATTGAATTTCGCTTACACATCCTTCATGCGACCGTTAATACTTCTTGAGGTACCAACGACCGATTACAAAATGTGTTTGCACATTTAAAACGTAATTCCTAGTCTTACAACACCCAAGGCTTTTAGCAGTGACTCCCAAACCAGTTGGTCTAAGGCACTAGGTGATGAAGCACCCTCGCTAAATATTTTTCTATTTTTACAGCCTTAAGTAATCATAAAAACCAGTGTTCATTTTTTTTCTTTTCTTTATTCACTCTTTTTTTCTTTTCTTTTATTTTCTTCGTACTAAGGACTTTAGACAAGAGCATTTCAAGGTCTCTTCTACTATTCCAAGTTTCAAGGTGCGTGATTGTGCATTTTGTAGGGTATACGTTTTCAGAATCTAGACTTAAGCTAGGAACTATTTTTCAAACTTATACTCTAATAAGAACATCAATACTCTTCCCTCATTTTGACTTAGCCCAAGAAGTGAACCCAAAATTTGCCTATTTCTAAATAAACTACAAGGCATATACTTTCTACCGTTAAACTTTAAGGAATGTTATTTTTAGGGTTTTTAATTCACTAAGTCTAAGATCTAGTTGTTCCTAGCCAGTTAACCTATTTGTCAAACTCAAGTCAATTATAGCCAAAATTGAATACAATAATTTTTATAATTTTTGAAAATTTTTAATTTTTATGGGTTTTTAAATAAGTATGCAAATGCAAAAATATGTACAAATGAATGCAAAGGAAGAAGACGTACCGAGCATACCCCCAAACTTGAACTTAACAGTGTCCTCACTGTCATACTAAACCAAGAGGGTCAAAATGTCGGCACTCCCCTGTTTATTTATTTACAATTTTTTTAATATATTTTTAATGTTTTGAAAAATTTTTTAAATTTTTTTTTATAGAAAAAGAAAACAAAAAATATATACATATATACAAAGATTCCCCCAAACTTAAGCTTGGCCTTGCACAAGCCAAAAGTTAGCACCAACCATTCAAAAATCTTATCGTGGAAATGGTATAGTTGGTGCAAGAAACTGAGAAGCACGCTAGACCGTGTGGAAAGAAGAATGGTAGAATATGGTCTCGGTGGGGGAGAAGAATGGCGAAAAGAAGAAGGAAGTGGAGTACGATCTTGAGGGTGTAAATTGAGTGAATAAATTAGCACAATATGTGATGACCGATATGTTATAAGCGATTGCGTTAACCTATCTACTCGTCGAGAAATGGGATCAAATCCCTCAAGATTCGCAAGAAAATATGGGTACGCCGAACTTGGTATCGGAGATGAAAGCGTAACGGTCATTTGTACGGTCGGGACAATAGGTGAGACGAAAGGGAGTGAATTAGGGATAGTATCTTTCACACCGTAGTAAACTGTTTCGAACTTGAAACAATCCATTAATGGTTCGAAACTATTATAATCAACCGAGTCTGACGGATCATCTGAAAATGTAAAGGACTCAAACTCGGGCGGTGAGTCATCAACATCGTCCGAAAAAGTGAAACACTCGTAAGTGTTATCGTCTGTGAGGACTGTGTCAGATTTAAAGGAAAATTTTTCAAGGTCACAGTCTTCAAGCGGGGTCGGAACGATAGGAAGGAGGGAGGGTGATATAACAGTCAAAGGTTCAGGAGGATGAATTGGAAAATCAGACACATCAAACAAAAATGATTCAACTTCAATATTATCCTCAATACTATCCTCAATACTATCCTCAATATTTAACTCATCCATGCCATTATCATCAAAATCTAGACGCATATTAGATTCGGGAGAAACATTTAATAACCCAGGATGATGATTTGAACATAAAATTTCAATTAAATCGATAGGTTCATCATCCGAAATATTCCCGGCGTCTATATCCTCAATCAAGTGAAAATCAATTTCTTTAGACACCTCCTCAAAAGCATGGATATCTATCGATTTAGGTTCTAAAGTGGAGGTGTAAAGATCGAAAGGATTAGGTGCGGTTTCACTCGAAAGGGGTTCCTCACAATCTGGCAAATCAAACACTACAAAATCACATAACTCATTTTTATTTTCAACAGGTGAACTATTTAGGGTAATCGATGGCAAACAGGAGTTGTGGGCTTCAATTGGGTAAGGGTAGGTTTGATTTGTAAATCCACTCTCATTCTAACTCTGTCCAACCGCCTCCTTATACATTAAAAATTTTTGAGCTAGCGGGACACTAGCTACCGGTTCACTAGGTTGCATAAGGGCGGCCATGGACGCTTCCACATTCCTCATCATTTTATTTGTTGCAGCAATATATGCCTCCAACGACTCTTCCAAACTAAACTTAGGTGGTGAGGGGGTTTCAGTAAAAGATTCAAAATTGGTTGGATATGTGAAACTCCCTAATGGCTGTGTCGAAACAGTGTCTATTGAAGGTGGGAAGGTCGGGTATGACTTGTAGGAAGTGGGTGGTTGGGCAGGGGTAGGGTCAACATATGGATAAAAAGGTGAATAATCGTGCGGATCCCTAGAACTAGATGAGTGGAGAGGGGTGAAAGATCGACTGTGAGATTGAGCAATATGCTCAGCAATGGACATCGGTCTAGGAGTTACAGAAGAACTTGAAAAAGTGGTGTCAACATACGAAGGTGGTGAAGGTTGACTTGGTTGACACAAAGTGGGTTGAAAAGTCAAACTATTTCTCCTAAACGCCTCTATGTGATCTTTCAAAGATTTTTTAGGCATGGAAGGATCGTCTTTAAATTGACCGAACAAATTGACGTACGACGCAAAATTGGGTTTGGGATACCAAAGTTCGGCTAGTGATTTATTATGTGGGGTACCCATGTTGTAAGAAAGGGTAAAAGGAAAGAAGGTTTGTGGTGGTGCAAGGATCTATTTGCGGCAACAGTTTGCAAGATTCCAAATACTAATTTTCCTTTTTCTTTTTCTTTATTCTTTTTCTCTTTATTAGGAAAATTTTGTTGCAAAAAGATTTTCAACACAAGATATGCAACAGCAAAATATTACTTGCAATCTAATTTCTAATTTACGCTGGGCGCAAAAATCCTGCACAAGACTGTTATATGGAAGGAGAAAGATTTTTGAGCGCAAAGAAATCCTGCAGGCAAATTTACAGAAGATATATCAAGATTTGCAGAGGAGGAGAGAGAGAACTCACAGAAATTTGCAGTGGCGGAACCTTTTTTTTTTTATATCGCGCTTTTGCTGTTTTTTTTTTTTTTGCTCCAGATGTCGACCAGGCCGCGGCGGTTCCGCGGCCAGAAGGGATGTCCCGCGGCGGTTCCGCGGCCGGAAAGAGCCGCCGGCGGTTTTTTTTTTTTTTTTTTTGCTGCTGCACCAGATCGCGTGGTTGACTTGTTGACTCGGTCCTCTAAATTTTTTTCTGTTCCTCTGTTGTTGCAATCTTCTGTTGATAGGATCGTCCATTTGCTGTTTCGCTTTCTGTAGATTTCCAGATCCAAATTTGTGCGTAGATACTGCAAAATTCACACAAAGATACCCTTTCCAAAAATAACAGATGATATATTTTTATATGTTTTTGTGATTTTTCAGATTTTTATGATTTTTTTAATTTTATGATTAACCCGAAATCGCGAAAAAAAAATTCTACGCCATCCCCGGCTACGGCGCCATTTGATTTTTGTGTCAAAAACTATTTCTATTACCGCAATCAAGAACGGCGTCGCATGAAGCTAGCCGGTGAGTACGGGTCGGTCCACAGGGATTTTGTGAATCTCCTAATCGCGCTAACGAGTTAATTCCGAAGGGTGTTCGAATAGGTTATTAAATCTAAAAACCTAATTATTCTACCTAGGGCAATTAATTGAAAGTTATAACTAGGGCAGATAAATAAAATCTATACTAGGGCAGGAAAATAAATTTAATCTAGGGCAGGAATTGAAATTATCTAAGGAAAGAAAATAAATAAATCTACTTACTTTACAGATGGATCTCTCCAACCATTTACGCAGGGTTGTCAGATCTGAATAGATGAATTGAAGAAAGGCACCGATGCTCTCCATAAAGAAATTTGTATTTTATTAAAAGGAGGCATAGGGAGGCATGAAAAGAATACAATGATTTGGGCTTCTATTTATAGGAGATAGAAACCTTAGGTTACAATTGATTCGCATGTCTATATTTACCAAAATATCCTTAGGAAGACCTTATCAAAGTAGACTTCAAGCTTTGGTAAAATTTTATGTCTCTGTCTCTTTAAAAGAAAGTATTGGGCCTTGGATCTTTGGGCTTCCTTATTATTTGGTTCTTTATTAAAATAGCTTCTATGTTTCTTCCAGATCTCCAGTGAATAATTGCGGTGGACTTTTAACCGTTCGCTTTGTAATCTTGGACCTTGCATTGCCTTGTACTGTATGAATTTTATCTTTGATGTAGGCTTGATCAAAAGTCTTCTGTTTGTTGGTCAAAGTCCACTTTTGCATCATCTTTTCATCGTTTTCACTGTTTTAGATCCAAGAACCTGTAATCTGTAATATGTAGCAGAAATGCGTCAAAAGCACCTGTTTATTTATAAAAAGAATAAGAATAGGGATTAAAATAATATAATATTATGGTGTGAACAGACCCTTAAAACAAAAGAGAACAAATCCAAAGGCAGAACCATTCTTGGGCGCCCTCACGTGTCCCCACGTGACCCCTAGTAAAAATAATCAATGACTGGAAGCCCATCATGTGCCCACACGTGATGGCGTGAAGACCAAAAGTGTTTAACTCTCATCTGAATATCCTGAGAGCAAAATAAGGGGATATGCCCCCACTTTTTGATGTATCACGTGCTCCCACGTGATCCCTCTCTCTTCTAGTGTTTAACACTAATCTGATAATTTTGTTGCCAGTGTTCAACACTGTTATCTGTTAGATTTTAACACTAATTTAAGAATCACATTTCTAGTGTTTAAACACTAATTTAATAATCTTATTACCAGTGTTTAACACTGTTGTTCTTTAGTGTTGAACACTAGCTTCGGCCTAATTGGCTAAGTTTGTAGTAGCAAAGCCTCCCCTTCAATTGAATATGTCTAATGGTCCAACAAAGGGCCAACACTTCAAATCCAATTGGACTTAGCCCAAGTTGGCCATAAGTCCTCAGTTCAGATTTAACTGAGCCCGTGTGCTCATAATTCTAATTAATTGATCTTAGTTCCAAATTGGACTACAGATCACTTAATCTACTTTGGTTCAAGGGTACATCTCTGAACTCCTCTGATATTTGTCGTTGTAATCCTTCAACGTCTTCAGAGAGGTGACGGGTCTCGATAACCAATCATTCCATGGACTGTGGGGTCCTTAAACTCATGGACTATGATGTCCTTAACCTTGACTGTGAGGTCTTTAAACTCATGGACTATGATGTCCTTAACCTCGACCGTGATGTCTTAAAACTAACATTGGACTGTGGGGTCCTTAAGCCTATGGACTATGATGTCCTTAACCTTGACTGTAAGGTCTTTAAACTCATGGACTATGATGTCCTTAACCTCAACCGTGATGTCTTTAAACTAACAATGGACCGCTATGTCCTTAAACTGGTATTGGACCACTATGTCCTTAAACTGGTATTGGACCACCATGTCCTTAAACTGGAAATCGACCGCAATGTCCTTAAACTAAACAATAGAGTCTAAATGCTCTTTTGTTGGATCTAAACGATCCTGTTAAGTTGATCTTAGTCTAAAATTAGACTAACGTGTCCTTAACAAACGTAGAGTTGATCTTAGTCTAAAATTAGACAAACGTATCCTTAACGAACGTTTAAGTTGATCTTCGTCTCAAATGAGACTAACGTATCCTTAAACCCAAACCCTCAAACCCAAATCTAAGAAAATACGGATTTGGAATAATCCACGCCCTACGGGCGACGACATAAATTAGTCTCCGTATACAATCCACGGGCAACTAAACACAAAACAAATACCCACGACACGAAATGACCATCTGGAGAAGGAGAAAGTTGTTACCGTAATGCGGTAGCATAATTAACTGCAAGGGCTTACGCCTGCAGGGAAGAGCGTCCCCACAATCAAAAACCCCTCATCAACAAGGGGGAATCTGACAAGTCTGCTACATCGGCCGCATCCGTTTAAACCTTCGATACATGGTGCCATAAATCAATTTGGCATCTTCGTAGAGGTGGACGGATAGCACCAATTAGCATCTGTCCCGAATTTCAGTCAAGACGTCCGCCGCGTCTTTATCGCGTCTTTCGGAGGGGAACAGTGCGGTGGACTTGTAAACCTTTAAGCTTCTAAAAATTTAAAATAAAAATCAATAAAAATAATATATGGCTGATGGGATTTGAACTCAGGTGCTACATCACTGCAGTCCATGGCTTTACCAATGAATTACAAGTGCTTTCTTGCTGTTCAAAAAAAAAATTTAATTTATAACTTGTGCTCAGGCTTAGGTGTTCCTTCAATATTTTTTGAAAAAAAATTCATACAGAAAATTTAGGGTTGTTACATTCTACCCTCCTTATAAAAATTTTGTCCTCAAAATTTATAGAAGGAAAGTGTAACACATACAAAACAATTTGGTGATAGAACTAATGATAATGCATAAAAATATTTGGAAGAACGAACGAATGCAAAAGTTTTGGTAAGATTGAAAAAAAATGTGAGGGAAATACAAGGGTTACCTTGGTCTACAGGCTCGACTTCTACGGCTGCTAAAGTGAAAGCCTAATGCCGGGGTACATTCTTCCTAGCTGCAGGTTCCTCTGTCCTTGGGGCATGTTTCTCTGCTCTCGAGGCATGTTCCTCGGTTCCTGATGGAATTGGTGATTAGGTTGTGCAGGAAGTCCACGTGGAGGTGGAGCTGGGAGAGAAAGACGAGGTGCAGGAGCCTGGATAGCTGGCCGCTGTGGATAAATGTTGTGAGTTGAAACTGGGTTGAGTCTATAAGGACATGTTCCAATTCCAAGATTGGATGCGCCAAAAACTAAGCACAGGACTTTTGCGCGCCTACAGTCTTTCCACAAGTGTCCATCCCTTTTGCAGTAGAAGCAAAAATCTGGACTTGACCGGTTATCTGTTACCTCCAGTCCCCTGGGTACAAGCGATGGCCTTGAAGAGGCTCCACCTGCCGTCTGGGTGGCAGGGTGCTTCACACCGGCAGATTGAGGTTTGCCCTTCCTCTTCATCACTGCCTCATATCGACGAGCAGCTTTCAAAGCGAGGTCGTGGGTTGGGAAATCCCCTGTAGCTAAGGCATCTTAGATTTCCTAGTCCAACCCTTGCTGAAATTATCTGGACCTGATCTCAGCAGTCGGTATGAGATGGGCCGCAAATCTGTTACGGTCTTGTGATAGCTGTGTAGTATGTGATATTAGAAATCGAATATTGAGATATATCTTACCTACTAAGTATGGTAAACTCAGCATCATACTCATCCACAGATTTGGTCACCATCGAACCCTGTTGTAGATGGATGAAGTTTTGTTCTATATCAAATCGGGTAGACTCTGGAAAGTACTTCGCGTTGAACATGTCGCGAAAAGTCCTCGATTCGATAGGTTGGTCTAGATGGCTTTCTTCCGCCTTCTACCAAACTCGGGCGTTGCCATTGAGTTGCAGCTTCGCAACTCGAACCCAAGCGATTTCTAGCACTTGTGCCGCTGCCAGATCATCCTCAATACTCTGAGCCCATTCTTCAGCTTCCAGGGGGCTCTCTTTCTGTTTTGGGTGCAATACCCGGAATTGCTTCACTACGGGCGCTTCCGCTTCTGGACGGTTCATTATAATAGCAGTCTGCTGCTGCTGTCCTTCCAGGAGGCTGAGGATTGCCTCAAGCAGTACTGTCTGCTCGTTGATCAGAGCAGCGACGGTAGGCGTAAGCGGTAGAGGCGGTGGAGTGTTGTTGAAGTTGGTGCTGGTGTTGTTTGGAGAATCCATAACCTTGAAAGAAAAATAGGGTTAGGATAGATTCAAAGCATATGAAATTGTAAGATTCAAGGAATATGAATTGTAAAGAATGTTTTTAGTTGCTGATTCTTGTGTTATATTGCTTAGGACTTCATACAGAATTGATCTGCATGTCCATACAGAATTGATCCGCATCCCCTGACCTGCATGGTCGGGTCCCATACAGCACTGACCTGCATGGTCGGGTTCCATACAGCACTGACCTGCATGGGCCACCAACAAAACCTTTCACGCCCCGCTTCCTAATGTACGGGGAAGGGACACGGCAAGGCCCGCTACGTATTTACTCCGAAGTAAACAGGCTAACGTATCTAAGCAATATAAAGTAAATGTACACAAGAAAAATGGCAATAGGTGTAATTAAATATCAACTTTATTTACTAACAATTCTTTACAAGTACAACTGCAAATGTAAATACATGGATAAAAAGCAATGCATAAACAATGGTATAACAGAAATGAAAATATGTACAAGTAAAACCAATGCTCAGGATCTTCTGTAAACTACTCCAAGTGCTCCTGACTGGTCTCGAGCTCCTCAGAGTCGGGTCCTCCTGACAACATTCCAAAGAAAGAAGAGAAATAGGAATGTCGTCAGCGAACAATCGCTTGGTAAGTCTCAAAGAAAGAGAGAAGTGGAATAGACAGAAAGAGAATATAACTAGTAATATTTAATTATAATGTTAACGCAGTTGTTTATAGCTTGGTACAGAATATGCCAGTGTATACGAGAGGAGTCCAACTTACACCTTGGATTTTGGTAACCCGTAGTATAAGGCTCCGTCGAAAATACCACGGAACAACGGCATGGATGTAATTGCGTCTTAAGTGACCTTCTCGTGCCACCTTTAACATGTTTCGTACCAGTCTACCCCTTTATAAACCCCGTAATGTATTTTGTGTTGATTGTACTAATTGTATTGTCTTGTAGTAAACGGAAGACCTGCCGAAACCATGATATCCGTAAACGGAATGGATATAAATGGATAGACAAGTAATCAGGGTATATCCACGGTTCGGTTCAGTCATGTTCATGTTGTTATAGATTGTATTCTCGCATTCATGGTATCATGTTGTATTGTAGTTATACTTGAATCGAATTCAAGTCAGATGGATTTCAGATTAGGCTTTGACTCGAACTGAGTCAGACTTTAAACAGAATTGAAGTCTTGATTTAGTTTTGATGTTATCGATAACTGCTGCACATGGACGGCGGGATTTGTGTCTTTTTCCAAGACAATTACCGTGTTGATAACACCGCTTGTTAGATTGTCTACCTTAGATAGGCAAGCACCCACATTCTCCGGCTCCCCGAGTCTCAAGAGATTTAGGCCCGCTTAAAGCTATGTTTACTAGAGTCCCTATTTTAAATTAGTATAAGTTGAGGGGGTTTTATGCAAAAAATAGTTTGATATATTTTCAAAATACATCTCAAGTATTGTATTATCGTCTTTATGGTTTTTCATAGATGTATATTTTATAAAAGTGAAATTTCTAGTGAGTAGAACCTAGTTTCCATTGCATATGGTATTTTATTGAAATACTAGAATTTGTATTGAATTTGGATGGTAGTTTCATATAATGGTGATTCATTTGATTTAGAAAACATGGAATATTTGTATAATATATTTAAAATAAATCTTTTGATAATATTCAAATATATCTAAATATTTAATAAAAATAAATTTTATTTATTTTCTAGAAATCTCATTTTCTTAAAAATAGCATTAAAAATTCCATCGAGATCGAATGCTCCTTCTGGAGGTCTGCATCTCGCTCTACTAGGTCCGAAGACGTGCAATAACCCACACCATCCCGATCGGTGTTCCCCAAAATGGGTTGTATAAGCGTAATTGCAAGAAATTAGATAACACTCTTTTTAAACAAAACGATTTTTTAAGCTTAGGGTATTTATTCGTAAAAGCGTATTTTTCCGTAATCTAAAATTTCAAAGTTCATCATGATATGTCCAATATGTGTGTTGTGATGAGGTAGGTCCTTACCTCGTGAGTTTTCTAAAATTAATACGGTAAAAAGTGGATAACAATATCGTTTGTAAACATGGTGGTATTTTACTGTAAAAATGAGATAAAGATTGCAATATGATTTATTTTGAGATGAAACTTGTTCTAATGTGTTTATTTATGTTTGTTAAACGTTATATGAGAGTATGGTATTTTATGATTTAAGAAAAATGGAATTTTTAAAGAAAAATGAATCGGAAGTTGGATTAACTCCGCTTCCGATGGGTTTTGGAAAATGAAAGTTTTAAAATAGTAGAAAAAGAGGGGAGAGGGGACTTACTAGCTACAGAACAAGAGAAGAGAGATTGGAAGCTATTGGAACCATCGGGGCGTCGTTTCGTCGCCAGAATCTCCTCGAAACTTCGTCGGAATTTCGCCCTTTACTAACTCCACTTGCACAACTTGGTACTTGAAATTTTTTTGAGAGTTTTTGTAATGAAATTCTGAGTTAGGAGAGGTGAAATGTGGAATGGTATTTATAGGGAAAATTAGGGTTTAGGGTAATGAAGAATAGCATTAAAATGGATTAAAGAGGGTATTTATCATTCTCTGGATAAATGCAGAGAAATCAAACAACATGAGGGTAGTGGGGTAGGGCAAGGAGTGCTAGGGTTAAATTTTAGGAGCATTTGGTACGGTTTGGACCGATGGTGCCAGCCCAAATCACGATCTCACCGGTCATCTTGGAGGAACAAATAGTTAATTTTGAAAGAACTTATTGTCAACCTGGATGGGGCTTGGAGTGGGGCCACATGTCTTAGGTTGTATAAATAGCATTTTCTACATGTTTGTTTTTATTGTGACTTTTTATTTTACGTGCGGTGCATGTGCAAATCTTTGAGCTTCTAAAAATTTAAAATAAAAATCAATAAAAACAATATGTGGCTGATAAGATTTGATCTCAGGTGCTACGTCACAGCAGTGCAAGGCTTTACCAATGAGCTAAAAGTGTTTTCTTGCTGTTCAAAAGCAAATTTAATTTATAACTTGTGCTCAGCCTTAGGTGTTCCTTCTGTATTTTTTGAAAAAAAATTCGTTCAGAAAGTTTAGGGTTGTTACAACTCTGGAATATCGATGCCCAGTCTCGATACTCTCATGACTAGGGACATTTAAGGATATGCTTATAGACCACCCAGCTCTCACGTATATGATCGCCATTCATAATGCTGGTAGTCAAGAAAGAAACCTATAGGCTCTATCAACATGTAACAGTGATCTGCAATACCACATAATGCATGTACATGATGATAAAGGCAAACCAGATAGCATACTATCATTTTGAGTAAGACTATCCTACCCGTATAGGTCCACCCTCAATCATCACAATCGCGTACCTGCGATTACAATAATTGACTTGAGGGCACTATATCCTACACGCTGGTCCATTTTCCGAGATTATTCTTCTTGGGACTCCAAACCTGTAGATCATATTCATCTTGAAGAAGTGTAGGATGTTCTCTATCTTCACTTCTCTTAGTGGTACTGCTTCTACCCATTTGGAGAACTAGTCAGTGGCAGTTAGGATGAACCGATACCCTTTAGATGATGCCGGTTCGATGGGACCAATGATATATGTCCCGCACAGCTCGAATGGCTGGCTGGCTACTGTCGGATGCAGCAAATTGGGATGCCGGTGGATAAAATCCCCATGTATTTGGCACGGGTGACATCGTTTTGCATATTCAATATAGTCTTGAATCATTATGGGCCAATAGTAGCCCATTTTTTTAATCTTCGGGTTCATTTTTGGACCGGCTTGATGGGATCCGAAAAGTCTATTGTGAATTTCATGAACGACTTTCTTCGCTTCATTTGGCTCTAGGCATCTTAGCCATATATGATCGAAAGATCTCCTATATAGGGTTCATCGATAAAGGAAAATGATAGAGCTCATTTTATGAGCTGATGTTTTTGTGACGCGTCTTTGGGCGCTCGTTGGGACCCTTGAAGTAGCCGACAAAGAATTCCCGCCATTCTTGTTCTCCCTCTTCCTCTGCTTGGAGAGCATTTTCTTCAAAGATATCTTTCTCTTCAGATGTTTCCTTTTCTTCGGATGTTTCTGTTGAAAATTCCGAAGGGAACTCTGTAAGTGCTAGGATCTTGCAGCTTTGGACAATAATCCTCATGTCGTCGAGACATCAACTGCTATCTCTTTGGATAGTTTAGCTAACACGTCCGCTTTGCTGTTTTCCGCTCGCGGCACATTCTCTAGCGTATATGATGGAATCTATGTTAGCAGTTGCTGTACATTTTCTCCATACCTTATCAGTTATGGTTTGTATGTCTTATAATCTCCATTAACTTGACTGACGATTAGTTAAGAGTCTCCGTATATAAGAAGATCCTTGATGCCCATATCGATCGCGATTTCGAGACCGGCTATGAGGGCTTCATATTCTGACTCGTTGTTCGTTCTTGATTCCGTCAACGAGATAGCATAGTGAAGTATCCCACTTTGCGGAGTCATGAAGAGGAGACCCACCCAGGCTTTGGTGATTAGGATGTGTTTCTTTTGCACTTTCAATGAGCTAACTTCGTTGAAATAGAGCTCCCATTTATGCTTTTCTTTCTCTTCTTTTGCACTGACAGTAGCATTGAATGCATACCCATCCAGCAATTCGCAATTTAGTAGAGCATCGGCGGAGATAGGATGCTCCGTGAGAAAATTGAAGATGGCATGTCCCTTTATTGTCTTGAGAGGGCGATATATGATTGAGAATTCTATTAATAGACGTGTCCATTTGGCGAGCCTGACGGTCAATATGGCCTTAGTTATTAGATACTTGAGAGGATCCACCCTTGATATAAGGTGTACTTCATGTGCTAATGCGTAGTGTCTGAGCTTCGTGACTGCGAAGATCAGCGCCAAGCAGTGCTTCTCGATAGGGGTGTAGTTGCTCTCTTCTCCTGGCAGAACTCAACTTAAACAGTAGAGAGCTCTTTCTTTCCCTTGGTTTTCTCTTGAGGATATTACTTGATATGACCTAGGATAGCGTTGTGCATGCGATTTCTACTCGTTGATATTTTCTACTCACGAGTTGGCAACTCACCCCCGTTGTGCCACAGTTCTTGCACGTTTTGCCGTACAGGTTTCGTTACGGCTTTGCTGGCACACTGCTTCCTTTCCGGGTGATTGCTTTGGTAGGTGGGTTCTTTTGCATCAGGACCACCATTGTATATATGTTATTCAGTTGTATCTAGTAAACTCCATCAGCCAGACATGTATATTTTATTGACTTAGAAGACCAGTGTATATTCTTTCAACCTTTGAGTCGCGCGTTGTATTATTATGGATTTCATGTTGTTTAGAGTTTCCTTTCAGTTTTGATCCTCGCCCTTAGGCGTTGTATATTATATTGCTTGCGTGGTTGTGGCCGTCGATTAACGAAGAGCTACCTTTTATCATTGATGCATATATTTATCATGTTGTACCCCGTTCGGGGCCAGTATTTACAAAGGAAACTCTGCCGAAATTTTCAGAAAAGACTTGTGATTTTAAAAATACATATTTCGGCATATGTTGCTAACTACTTGATTTAAATTGGTTTTCCCTTTACTCTACTGCTTTACTTGGTTTTGATTTCTGGGTTTTGGCTTACTTAGATTACGTACGCCTCGAGACGTTTCGTAATTTAAGCGCCAGTCATGTTCCGTACTTTTCGGGTCATGACATGGGTGACATATCCTTGCCCTCATTTCTCAAACGCATTGCATTCGTCAATGGAGTGTGAAATTTGCTGGTGATAGAGACGATACTTCGGATGTTCTTCCCCACCTACAAAGTATGGGACTTCAGGAGTGTATATCATGAGAGGCGGTAGCTTCATCCCCTTCGATAGAGCCTTGGCAAAATGCTTCTCAGGCTTAATCTTGCTTCTGCACTTTATGGCTAGAACTTGCTGTTCCCTTATGGGAACTGAATAAAATACAAATAAAGCAGCAAGAAAACCCCCCAAATAGGGCATCACGTGCTCACACGTGACCAGGCCTCACGTGCAAACACGTGACCTTTTTATGGGCAGATTCTATCTACGCCTGAATGCCTAATTGATAAAGTCACGTGCCCACACGTGATGGGCTCTTGAACCCACTGAATTAATAGAATTAAATTCTAATTAAAAGGAATTAAAAGAATTTGTTCCCTTATGGGAACTGAATAAAATATATAAATAAAGTAGTAAGGAAAACCCCCCCAAGGGGGCATCACGTGCCCATACGTGACCCGGTCTCACGTGCAGACACGTGACCTTTTACAGGCAAAGCCTATATGCGCTGAATAAAATAAACAATTGGAAATGCTTAATCAGTGGGTCACGTGCCAACACGTGATGGGTTCTTGAGCCCTCTAAACTAATAGAATTAAATTCTAATTAAATGCTGTATCAGTGGGGTCACGTGACAACACGTGATGGGTTTCTGAGCCCTCTGAACTAATAGAATTAAATTCAAATTAAATGATTAATCAGTGGGGTCACATGCCAACACGTGATGGGTTCCTGACTCCTCTGAACCAATAGAATTAAATTCTAATTAATTGCTTAATCAGTGAGGTCACGTGCCAACACGTGATAGACTCCTAAACCCTCTGAACTAATAGAATTAAATTCTAATTAAAGGGAATCAAAAGCCCTAATTGGAAAAATATTTCCCAAGATCTTTCCAAACAAAAAAGATTGCACTCTGTAAAGTGGAGCACCGTTGGATTGAAAATCCAATGGTGACTAAAAATCACCAATTTATAGAAAGATTTTGTACAAAGAAATATTTTCCTAAAACTTGCCTGGAACAACAAATAAAATAACTTTTGGATTAAAAATCCAATGGCGAATAAAATTCATCGAATGATCTAAAAGATCATGTTGGTTATAAAATCAATCAAAAATTTTCAATGAAAAATTGACTAAACAAACTGATTCTTTTCTTTCCCCTATAAATAGGAGCCAAAAAGGAAGAAAAAGAAAGAGCCAGAAGAGAGGATAGAACAGAGAAAAAGAGAAAAACCTCTCCCTAAAAAACAAAAGAAAAAGAGAATTTAATTCTCCAGAGAGAAGAAGATCTCTTCACAGAAGAAAGAAACTCTAGGTAAGAGAAGAAAGGAGATCATTCTATAAAACAACGAGAATTTAATTCTTAAAACCAAGAGTTTAACTCTTCTAAATAAGAGCTTAGTTCTTCTTCTGGTTGAAGATCTACAGAAGTAGATCTCCCCATAAGTTGAGAATTTAATTCTCATTAGGGAGATTCTGCCATGCAGATCTAAAACCTAAGGGAAAACCTAAGTTCAAATGATTCTATTTTCCCACAAAAACATATAGGAATTTAATTCCTCCAACAAGGATAGGGTTTAACCCCCTAATATAAGAACTTAGTTCTTCCACATGGTGATAGATCTGCAGAAGTAGATCTCCCCATAAAATTGAAAAGTTAATTCTCATTGGGGAGATTCTGCCATGCAAATTTCCGAGGAATTAAATTCCTATAAAGTAAAGGACTTGAAACTCAGAATTATATGCATGTTGACGATCACGTGGTAACACGTGACCCCCTTTCTTTGAACCAGAAAAAGAGATTTCCCAAAGTGTTTAACACTTATTTAAAAGGGAAAAGGGAAAACAATAAAGACAGTTTCTCTTTTAGGGTGTATCACGTGCTCCCACGTGGCCATTAAAAAGCTCCTCAAAACAAAAAGGAGTAAAGCCAGGACAGTTTCTCTTTTAGAGTGTATCACGTGCTCCCACGTGACCCCTGACAAATACTTTAATATCCAACGCATGGATACCCATCACGTCCCCACACGTGATGGTCATAAAGGTCAAGTGTTTAACACTTATATGCATATTCTGAGAGTAAAATAAAAGAAACAAGGCCCAATCTTCAGGCGCCTCACGTGACCCCACGTGAGCGCTTCAGCTTTAGTGTTTAACACTACTTTAAGCGCCTCACGTGGGAGCACGTAAGCGCCGAATGCACTCTAGTGTTTAACACTATATTCAAGCCAATCTTAGCCCAAATTAGCTAAGTCTTCAAGAGGCAAGATCCCCTGAAACTGAACCCCAACTATACTCTTGTCTTCCAAAATTGATCATCCCATATGACATTCAAAGTAATTCCCAGAGCCTGTCAATCAACATTGGTACAAGGGTACATCTCTTCAAACCTCTGATATATGTCGTTGTAATTCTTCAACGTCTTCAAGGAGGTGGAGGGTCCCAATAACCGATAACTTTTGGTGCATCCCCAAACGGTTGAACCAAAACCAAATAGACTATGATGTCTATAAACTGGACTAAAATGTCCTTAAATTTTATGGACTATGGGGTCCTTAAACTCATGGACTATGATGTCCTTAAACTTTATGGACTGTGAGGTCCTTAAACTCATGGACTATGATGTCCTTAAACTTTACAGATTATGATGTCTCTAAACTACCATGGACTGTGAGGTCTTTACACTCATAAACTATGATGTCTTTAAACTTTATAGACTATGACGTCTTTAAACTGGACCGCAATGTCCCTAAACTAAAACAATAGAGTCCAAATGCTCTTTTGTTGGATCTAAATGATCCTGTTAAGTTGATCTTAGTTTAAAATTAGACTAACGTGTCCTTAACAAACATTAAGTTGATCTTAGTCTAAAAACTAGACTAATGTATCCTTAACAAACGTTTAAGTTGATCTTAGTCTCAAATGAGATTAACGATCCTTAAACCCAACCCAAATCTAAGAAAATACGGATTTGGACTAATCCACGCCCTATGGGCAACAACATAAATTAGTCTCCGTATACAATTCACGGGCAACCAAAAATAAAACAAACACACACGACACGAAGTGACCATCTGGAGAAGGGGAAAGTTGTTACCGTGATGCGGTAGCGTAATTAACTGCAGGGCTTGTGCTTGCAGGAAAGAGCGTCCCCACAATCAAAAACCCCTTACAATGAGAGGGAATCGGACGAAGTCTGCTACATCGGCCGCATCTGTCTAAACCTCTATAGACGATACCATAAATCAACTTGGTATCTTCGGAGAGGTGGACGGATAAATCCAAATAGTATCTGCCCCCAAAATTCAGGCCAAACGTCCTAACATCCCGGTCGCGTCTTTTCGGCGGAGAACAGATTCTGGCACGCTCGATGGGACCTTTTTCTCTTTCCACTCCACACTTCATGTGTCGTGTTTCGCGAACAAATCGCGGTTTGACATGGTTGCCTTTGGATATGAAGTACTAAGATTTGGTATCTTGCTCCGTGTAGAAAAACAGAAGATCAATGGCTTCAAACTGCACTAATTGCAACAACTCCCACTCCGTCCTCACCGGAGGAGTGACCTACGAGCCTCAAGCGGCCTCCTTTTTTACGATGCCGGTGGACCAGGTGATGCAAGCCACCACAGGGCTATTCTTTGGGACCATGCTCCCACCAATGAGCTTCAACGCCCCATTGTCGTCGCAAGAAGCTCCAAAGAAGTCGGTCTTTGATCGGCTTACAACTACCGCGGTCCCTCCCAACGGGTCGCCCAAGTCCAGTGCCTCAGTTTTCAACAGACTGGGCCAAAGCTCAAGTGGGCCCGTGAAGAAACCCGCGATACCTGAAGCGGCCATCCCAAAGCGGATAGTCATTCCTGTTCCTGAAGTCATCAGAGTGACTTCCTCTGCTAAGGAGTCGGTCTTTGCAAGACTGACCGTTTCAGCTCCCATTCCAGGAGAAGTCATCAAAACTGCTCCCCCTGCGCGAAAGTCTGTCTTTGATAGATTGGCCATTCCCACTCAACGGACGTCAATTTTCAAGAGGCTAACACCGGCAGCAACCCTCCGCCAGAATAGGGGGCATGATGAAGCCACGCCCATAACTGAGCCGGTCCCGTCAGCACGACATGCTCGCCGTCGTCGCTGGCACCGAGTAAGGAAGGCTGGGGGCAGCTCTCTTTCTGAACTAACTTCGCCAGCTCCGATGGTGGAAATTGATGCTGCTGTTCCAACTAGAAACAGCTTTGAACCACTTAGGAGGGTACGCAAGAACTCTCCGAAGGCCGTGCTAAAAAGATCTCCTCCACCTATGGAGAACGCTACAAAGGTGAAGCCAGAGCAACCCCCTCAGTGGCTGTCCTCTAAAATTCATAAAGTTTGGTGATAGGTCCAAGACTCGGTGATCAACCAAGACTACTTCTGCCAACCGAAGAAGATGAAAGTTCGGCAAGAGAAGGACCACACTGTCATACCACAGAAGATGTCATCTATTTGGGTGCCCGCTGTAACGGTTCCTTCAACTTCGACCACTCACAAAAGAAGGAGGCCGGAGATAGTCTCCATGACCGCGACGAATCTTAAGAACACTGAATCTAAACGCCCCAAGTCTGGGGGCATGGTGGTGCACATTGTTTATATGGCATCCGGGAAAGAGGATAGCCGTATCTCCACAGGTCACCGACCACTCACCCGATCGGTAACAAAAGCTCAGGAGTAACAACAGAAGCTCCATGAGATGCTAGCACAGATGGCCGCACTTACTGGGCCAAAAGAAAGCCCGGAGACATCGTCAGAGCAGCGCCATGAACAAGAAACCGATGCTGAGTTCCTCCGCAGAATCCTCGAGAAGAAGGACAAAGAGACAGCGGAACAAGCTGCCAACATAAAACGAATGGCGCTTTTATTCCAAGAAATGATCGGGATGATGTTACAGCCGGATCCTCAAGCTGAAGACCTTCCGATTATCCTTGAAGACGATAGGGGAGAAACATCGAACCCTCTTCCGGCTTGTTCAGCAGCCAAGGAAGAGACCATTTCCAAAGCCGCCCTGGATGACTATATCGCTCAACAGATACGAGCTCATCAGGCGAACAAAGCGGCCTGCTAAATTGTTAAAACTGGACGACCATATCCGGGTTGGTACGACTAAATAAAGTACCTGCTGGGATTTACGATCCCCAAATTCCATGTATATAAGGGGACGGAGAATCCACACCAGCACGTTGCTCAATTCAGAGCCTTGTGCAGTAATACTGGGGGTGACGAAAAACTGCTGCTTCGCCGGTTTGTTGGCAGCTTATCGGAGACAGCGTTTGAATGGTACTCCGAGCTCCCAAACGACTCCGTTAAGACATTTGCAGAAATGGAGTTACTGTTTACACAAAGGTTCGCAAGCGCTAGCGAACGCACCCCCATCACAGCATTAATTAACGCCAGGGTGAAACCGGACGAAACATGGGTGCAGTACGTGATACGGTGGCGGAATCTAAGGTCAAAGTGCGAGCAGCGCATCGAAGAAGTGCCTGTGGTAGGCATGTTCGTGGGTACTCCTGATCCGCAGGCGACCATATCCCACTTTATGATGTTCTTCAAGCCAGCTACTTTCCAGGCCTTGATTGACAAGCTGGCTCAAATGGATCAGATGGGTCATAGACCATCTTCTTCAAAGTTGGAATCTCGAAACGAAAAAGGGAAAGGGAAAGCAACCTTCGTCGCCAATGCTCAGAAACAGCCCAGTGGTCCAAAACCAACTGATCGCCAAGATGATAGACGGCGATTCTTCAATAAGAAACTGAAGCGCCCTTATTCGTTTACCCGGTATAAAACGAGGAGACTTTTCGAGCTGGCGGTGTGCAACAGGCTCATCACCTTGCCGGATCCAAAACACCCATTGCAACCCGGTGAGGCCAATAATCCTAATTACTGCCCTTACCACCGAGCAGTAAGCCATCCAATCAAAGATTGTTTTGTCTTCAAAGGCTGGATTGAGAACCAATACCAACAGGGCAAATTCGCACTGTCCGAGAATTGGAAAGTAAGCTCGCCTCAGCCGCACGCTCTTAAAAGGGGGGGCACACCGGGGGCATTATGCTCTTTTATAGAAGAAGCTCCATGGGAGGTCGCTCTTTCAGCCAAGATGAAAAGAATGCTGAAGGATCTCCAAACATGCCCGGCAATCAGGTGGAAAAGTCTGCTGGAACCCGAGATCATTGAGGGAATGCTGAAGCAGCGCCCGACTCTAAGAATTAGTAGCTATAATCAAAACGCTCAGGCCCAGCCATCAAAGTCTTCGAAGAAGAAGAAGAAGAAGGTCAAGAATCCCGCACAGCCTGATGACAAGCGCACTGAGCTACAAAAGCATATTGACGTGCTGGAGGAATATAACAAGAAGGCACGAACCCGGTCACACTCCAAGAGTTTCTCAACCACATCCTTGAAGATAAAGATGGCGATGAAGATGAGGAAGAAGACTCGTTAGACAAACCTGAAGATTATGTGGCAAGCTGCCACGTGATCTCTCACTCGTCAGTAGATGGTGAAGAAGCTCCTGATACAGAGAAACTGGGGGCAGATCCCGAACCGGAACTCCTAGGACCGTCAGACGAGATGATTGACGTATTCCTGAACGAAGCTCTTCTGAAAAGCAAAGCTGATCAGGAGCGTGAAATCGCCGTATACGAAAAAGCCAAACGTTGGCGACTGAACGAAAAGATTAAAATACCCCAACTGGATAGGAGTACTCCGGCCGCCAGCAAAAGCAGCTTCAAGATAAGGAAAAGGTTCGCCAAAGCCATATCGATGGGAATGAAGCAGCCACCCTCCGAAGGAAACACTCCTGATAGGATACACCTTAACGAAGAGGATGCACATCCAAACTACTGCTTGTACCATCGGAGGACCACACACCCTACTGAATAATGCAACGCCTTTAAAAATTGGTGGCAGGGATACGTTGCTCACCGGCAGCATTTCAAGCGGATGAAGTGCAAACTCGTCGGGAACAAAGAAGTACGACAGATGAGCATAAAAGTACAGCCGATGAATGCCACATGGTTAATTCTGGGGGATTGCAAGTTCTCTCCTTCGGTAGTGATTTTAATGAAGAAATAGCCCTCAGCCCTCTCTTCAAGGAATCCATCTCTGAAACAGAAGAGACGAAGACCTGCGAGAACATTCAGCTGCGCAATCTCACGCTACCAGAAAAGAATCTCAGACCTGTGATCGCACGCTTTTGGCGTGTCGAGTTTTAAGAGTTCTAAAGTTTAACCGCGATCAGGACAGTGTCGCTTTGCAGCTAGCCACGATGAGCACGGGTCGATCCATAGGGAGACGGAGCGTTTTATGGTCTTGTTCTCACGAGTTAATGCCCGTGGCGGATTGTTCGTATCTATCCTAAGAGTTATATGCAAGTATAAAGCTTGTTAGGAAACGATAGGATAGTGTAAGTTAATGGATTCCGTATTCAAGTACTTTGAGCCGATCTCAACTAATGAAGCTAGAGCAATCGGCAACAACGTGGATTAGGCTATTTAAGCACGGTATTCGTGGAATCCGGCTTATTGACCCTTATCTGTCCGTTCTTGTCTTTTGCTTTTGCCTCCGGCCAAACCGAACGCAACCGGTCGTGGTTAGGAATCACCGATATCTTGGTAGGGTAGGACGCTTAACGGAGCGCTTGCGTAAGGTTTGGGTGGATTTTCAAATGGAAAAGACGGAAAAAGGAAATGATAAACGAAACGTTAACTTACAATATCGGTTTCTTTTCCTAACAACATATATTCACAAAGATCAAAACAACAAACCAAAAAGAGCAAAGAAAAGAGAAACAAAGAAAAGAAAAGAGCAACACAAGAAAGTAAAGGGCATGGAATTTAAAGTGCAAGAATGTAAAGCATGGAATGTAAATGACATGAATGTAAAGAAAGTAAAAAGAGCAAGAAAGTAAAAGAGCAAGAATATAATACTAAGAACCATAGAACTCAAAGCAAGCCATGGGTTCAATAACCAAATCTTAAACTTGCAAGCTCAATGAAGAGGTTGCAAGATCAAGAAGAGGCAAAGAACTCATGTGAAAATGAAGGCACAAAAGAGAGCTTTATTGATTCCTGAAGTAATGATACAACCCCTTGAGATCAATGACCAAAACTTAAACTTGCAAGCTCAATGAAGAGGTTGCAAGATCAAATTAAGGTAGAGAGCTCAAGGGGGATTAGCTATGTACAAGAATAAAATTAAAACAAAAGAGTATGAAGTGTTTAACAAAACTTGGACCCTTGACCTCTTGCCCACTGCCTGCTTTTATAGGCTCAAAAACTAAATAAACTGTAGCAACCCTAAATTTTCTGTACAATTTTTTGTACAATTTTTTCAAAAATCCAGAAAGGGGTATTTTAGCCTGAGCACAAGATATAAGTAATTATTTTGTTTTTTTAATTACAAGTTAAAAGAATGTAACAACTCCATTTTTAGTGTACAAAAATTTGCTTTAAAATTAATGTATACTTGGGGTATTTACATTTACTGTTATTAGTTTAAGTAATTAATTAGCTCCATAATTACAAAAAGGAGCTTGTAGCTCATTGGTAATACCTTGCACTACTGAACCAAGCCACCAGAGTTCAAATCCCATATCCCACAATATTTTTAAAATTATTTTGTTTTTAATTTTTTAGAATACCAATAGTTACACGTGCATTTCTCACAAAAACCCTACTACACCCAAAATTATAAATATACCAGGGTGATCACCTGAAGACTCCCTACCTCCCCACCTCCTAACTCGGCCCGACTCGGGTTGGCTCCGCCGACCGGACTCGGCCGGACGGCCGAGTCTCCAACTGCAAAGTTGGGACTCTTGGGCTTCTGAACCCCCCTACACACTTCTTTCTCATAGATCGGTTCCAGAGAAGTCATAAAGCCCTATTTACTCCATTTTATTACAATTTATCATATTTTATTACATTTTTTATTATTTGACTCTTCATCTACCCTAACCCTAGCCTAACCCTATAAATACCACCCCTACACTCTACCCCCTCACCCCAAAACTCTGAGCCAACTCTCAAAAAATCTCTAAAAACCCTAGTGTGCAATCGAAGTGAGCGAAAAGTGAAGCTCCGACGGATTTTTCCGGCGACAACCGTAGGAACTCCCGACGACGAAACGACGCACCGGTGACTCCTCCCGATCCATCTATCTCTTGTCTTTGATTGAAACCTGCAAGTCCCAATTCTATCTTCGCTATTCTTATTCTAAAATACGGAATTACAAAACCCGACGGAATCGGAACAAATCCGATTTCCGATTCGGTTTTCTTATAAAACTTCACTTTTCTTTAATACAATCATGCTACAACCACTACATGTTGACTATTAAACACTAAACAACCATATTGATCAAGTTTCATATCATAAAGTAATTGCTATTTCATTTTACCGTATTTTTCATTTAAATACCACATAGTTTCAATTCTACATATAACATCACAAAACTTGCTATACCTTTAAGTAGATCACGAGGTAATGACCTACCTCCTCATACACTCATATACAACATAGCACAATACTCTTGGGAATATAGAATACGGGAAAACGACATCATTGCAAATAAATACCATTTATTTAATAAAACCGTTTTCTAAAGGATTTAGTATTTATAAAATCTTTGCAAAGCGCCGCTACAACCCATTTTGGGGAACCCGTTCGGGATGGTGCGGATTATCGCACATCCTCGGGCTTAGTAGTGAGAGATTCAGACCTCTGCAAGGAGCATTCGGTCTCGAAAGATTTAAAATACGACATCATAAGAAAACGAGATTTCTAGAATATTATAAATATATAAAAAAATTATTTTCATATAAATATATGTATATGTAACATAAAAATATCTATTTAGAATTATTACAAATATTCCACTTTTTCTAAAAATGTCACAAGAATCATTTTACACTAAAATACCATGAATTCCATATAAATCAATATTACAAATAAATACCTTTTATTATGAAATTAGGATATTTTCACTAGAAATATCACAATATAAAATCTACATTCATTACAACTCTAAAGACGAATAATAAATACTTAGGGTGTATTTTGAAAAGTATATAAAAGTATTTTTACATAAAACCACTTCAAGTTCTATAAATTACCCTAAGGACCCTAGTAAACATAGGTTTAAGCGGGACCCATCTCGTGAGCCTCAAGGAGCCGGAGAAGTGGGTGCTTGCCTATTTAAGGTAGACAACTTAATAACGGTGTTATCAGCACGGTAATCGTCTTTGAAAAAGACACAAATCCTGCCGCCCATATGCAGCGGTTACCGATAACATCAAAACAATCAGGACTTCAATTTACTTTTCTAATTGTCTGACTCAGAGTGAGTCTCATTATAATCTGACTTGAATATGATTCAAGTACAATCTATAATCTACAATCCATAATCTACAATTTACAATATTACAATTCAATATGAATTTATGAATCCATTATTCCATATATTCATTCTATCAACTTGACTGAACCGAACCATTGATATACATTCCATTTATATGATTATACAGTTACATCCATGATTCTACAGTTACATACATGATTCTACGGTTACATCCATTTACTGATATCATGGTTTCGGTCAGTCATCCAATTATACAATCAATACAATTTACAATACAATACAATACAAACAAGACATCTCGGGGTTTAAGGGGTAGATTGGTACAGAAGGTGTTAGAAGTGGCACGAGACAATAAGACTTAATACACCTAACATGAATCCAATTGCCGTTGTTTCGGTTTGTATAACGGAGCCTTGTACTTACATTTGCCTCTAGTCTCTGGCATATGGAGACTCATTTCGTATACACTGGTATTTTTCTGTACCAATTTACAAACAACAGCGTTAATACTAAATACAGCATTATAAAAATATAATACAACTTTAAAATCTACCTTCTTATTCTGTCTATTCTACTTCTCCCTAATCTTTGGGATTTACCGAGTGATCTGTTCGCTGACGACATTCTCTTTCTTTCTTCTTTGAATGTCGTCAGGTGATCTGGACCCGTCAGAGATCGAGCCCAATGCTGAAGACTTGGACCAGTTCAGGGAAGACCACGAGCTCTAGTCATTGTACACTTTCCATTTCGGTACTTTTCTTTTTCTGTTATGCCATTGTTTAGTCATTGCTTTTTATTTCAGTTGTATTTACTTTCCATGTATTGTACAGAAAGAATGTGAATAAATAAAGTTGTTGTTTTAATTATATCTTGTCTCTTGTGCTTTACTTTTATATTGCTTAGATACGCTTAGCGTATTTACTTCACAGTAAATACGTAGCGGCCTCGTCGCGTCCTCTGCCCGTATACTGGGAAGCGGGGCATGACAGGTTTTGTTGGTGGCCCATGCAGGTCAGAGTTTTATAAAACCATACTATGCAGTTCTGTTTTGCGTGAACAACCTAAGCAATATAACACAAGAACCAGCAACTAAAACATTCTTTACAATCCATGTTCCTTGAATCTTATCAATTTCATATTTCTTGAATCATATACTTTGAATCTGTCCTAACCTAAATTTTTCATTCAAGATTATGGATTCCCCAACCAACACAAGCGCCAACTTCAACAACACTCCACCTCCACTACCAATCGTTCCTACTGTTCCTGCTCCACCAACCGAGCAAACAGTTCTGCTTGAGGCGATCTGCAGCCTCCTTGAGGGACAGCGGCAGCTTTTGAACCGTCCTGAGACTGACGCACCTGGGATAAAGCAATTCAGAGCTTTGCATCCCAAACAGTTCTCCAGAAAGGGAAGCCCACTTGAAGCTGAAGAATGGGCACAAAGTATAGAGAATGATCTGGCAGCAGCACTAGTACCAGAAATAGCTTGGGTCCGAGTTGCAAAGCTGCAACTCACGGATAATGCACGGGTTTGGTGGAAGGCGGAAGAAAGCCGTCTTCATCAGCCTATTGGATGGAAGACTTTCCGCGATAAGTTCGACGCGAAGTACTTCCCTGTGACTGCCAGGTTCGACATGGAAAAGCAGTTCATTCATCTACAACAAAGTTCGATGTGGATCAAATCGGTAGATGAGTATGACGCTGAGTTCACCATGCTCGGTCGGTAAGATATGTCACGGTATTTCAAATTTTTAATATCACATACTACACAGCTAACACAAGACCATAACAGATTCGCGGCACACTTGATACCGATGGACGAAATCAGAGCTCGTCGATTTCAACAGGGTTTGGACACGAAAATCCAGGCTGCACTAGCCACAGGGAAATTTCCGACTCATGAAGATGCTTTGGAAGCTGCCCGCAGTTATGAGGCAGTAATAAAGGCGAGGGGCAGACCCCAAGCTGCCGGTTTGAAACGTCCTGCCACTCAAAGGGCAGGAGGAGCCTCTTCCAGACTATCGTTTGAACCCAGGAGAACTAAAGAAATTTGCCACTGCTGCTATAGAAAGGGACACTTGTGGAAGAACTGTAGGCGCGCAAAACGACTGTGTCTAATTTGTGGCGCATCGAACCACGGAATTGGGAATTGTCCTTATAATAGCAATCCAGCTCACACACCCACCAACTACCCGCATCGTCCAGATATCTAGGCTCCTACACCTCGTTTTGCACTCCCTGCTCCACCACCTGCATAGCCTACTCGCCAATTCCATCAGGCAATGAAGAACATGCCTCGAGGGCAGAGAAACAAGCCCTAAGGACAGAATGTGCCTCTAACTAGAAGGAAGGTACCACGGCGACAGACTTTCACATTAGCAGCCGTAGAAACCGAGACCGTAGGTCAAGATAACATCGGTAAGCCTTTTTCACATTTTTAAAAACCGTTGCACCACCTTGTTATTTTTTTCACACGCTGTCAGTACTCCAGTCACCAAATTTCCTAAAATCTGCTACACTTTCCTTTTATGAATTTCGAAGACGAAATTTTTATATAGAGGGTAGAATGTAACCCTAAATTTCCTGTACAATTTTTTCGAAAATCCAGAAAGGGGTATTTTAGCATGAGCACAAGATATAAGTAATTATTTTGTTTTTTTAATTACATGTTAAAAGAATGTAACAACTCCATTTTTAGTGTACAAAAATTTGCTTTAAAATTAATGTATACTAACGGTATTTACATTTACTGTTATTATTTTAAGTAATTAATTAGCTCCATAATTACAAGAAAGAGCTTATAGCTCATTGGTAATACCTTGCACTGCTAAACCAAGCCACCAGAGTTCAAATTCCATACCACACATTATTTTTAATATTATTTTGTTTTGAATTTTTTTGAATACCAACAGTTACACGAGCATTTCTCACAAAAACCCCACTACACCCAAAATTATAAATATACTAGTGTGATCACCTGAAGACTCCCCACCTCCCCACCTCCTAACTCGGCCCGACTCAGCCAAGTCGGCCGGCGGACCGGCCAACTCGGGCCGGCGCCGCCGGACGGCCGAGTCTACAACTTCAAAGTTAGGACGCTTGGGCTTCTGAACCCCCCTGTACACTTTTTTTTCCCAGATCGGTTCCAGAGAAATCATAAAGCCCTATTTACTCCATTTTATTACAATTTATCACATTTTATTACATTTTTTATTATTTAACTCTTCATCTACCTTAACCCTAGCCTAACCCTATAAATACCACCCCTACACTCTACTCCCTCACCCCAAAACTCTGAGCCAACTCTCAAGAAATCTCTAAAAACCCTATTGTGCAATCGAAGTGAGCGAAAAGCGAAGCTCCGGCGGATTTTTCCGGCGACAACCGTAGGAACTCCCGACGACAAAACGATGCACCGGCGACTCCTCCCGATTCATCTTTCTCTTATCTTTGATCAAAACTTGTAGGTCCCAATTCTATCTTCTCTATTCTTGTTCTAAAATACGGAATTACAAAACCCGACGGAATCGGAACAAATCCGATTTCCAATTCGGTTTCCTTATAAAACTTCACTTTTCTTTAATGCAATCATGCTACAACTACTACATGTTGACTATTAAACACTAAACAACCATATTGATCAAGTTTCATATCATAAAGTAATTGCTATTTCATTTTACCGTATTTTTCATTTAAATACCACATAGTTTCAATTCTACATATAACATCACAAAACTTGCTATACCTTTAAGTAGATCACGAGGTAATGACCTACCTCCTCATACACTCATATACAACATAGCACAATACTCTTGGGAATATAGAATACGGGAAAACGACATCATTGCAAATAAATACCATTTACTTAATAAAACCGTTTTCTAAAGGATTTAGTATTTATAAAATCTTTGCAAAGCGCCGCTACAACCCATTTTGGGGAACCCGTTCGGGATGGTGCGGGTTATCGCACATCCTCATGCTTAGTAGTGCAAGATTCAGACCTCTGCAAGGAGTATTCGATCTCGAAAGATTTAAAATACGACATCTTAAGAAATGAGATTTCTAGAATATTATAGATATATACAAAAATTATTTTCATATAAAAATATGTATATGTAACATAAAAATATCTATTTTGAATTATTACAAATATTCCAATTTTTCTAAAAATGTCACAAGAATCATTTTACACTAAAATACCATGAATTCCATATAAATCAATATTACAAATAAATACCTTTTATTATGAAATTAGGATATTTTCATTAGAAATATCACAATATAAAATTTACATTCATTACAACTCTATAGAAGAATAATAAATACTTGGGGTGTATTTTGAAAAGTATATAAAAGTATTTTTACATAAAACCCCTCAAATTCTATAAATTACCCTAAGGGCCCTAGTAAACATAGGTTTAAGCGGGACCAATCTCTTGAGCCTCAGGGAGCCGGAGAAGCGGATGCTTGCCTATTTAAGGTAGACAACTTAATAACGGTGTTATCAACACGGTAATCGTCTTTGAAAAAGACACAAATCCTGCCGCCCATGTGCAGCGGTTACCGATAACATCAAAACAATCAAGACTTCAATTTACTTTTATAATTGTCTGACTCAGAGTGAGTCTCATTATAATTTGACTTGAATATGATTCAAGTACAATCTACAATCTATAATCCACAATCTACAATTTACAATATTACAATTCAACATGAATTCATGAATCCATTATTCCATATATTCAATCTATCAACTTGACTGAACCGAACCATGGATATGCATTCCATTTACATGATTATACAGTTAAATCCATGATTCTACAGTTACATACATAATTCTACGGTTACATCCGTTTACTGATATCATGGTTTCGGTCAGTCATCCAATTATACAATCAATACAATTTACAATACAATACAATACAAACAAGACATCTCGGGGTTTAAGGGGTAGATTAGTACGGAAGGTGTTAGAAGTGGCACGAGACTGTAAGACTTAATACACCTAACATGAATCCAATTGCCGTTGTTCCGGGTTGTATAACGGAGCCTTGTACTTACATTTGCCTCTACTCTCTGGCATATAGAGACTCCTCTCGTATACACTGGCATTCTTCTGTACCAAGCTACAAACAACAGCGTTAATACTAAATACAGCATTATAACAATATAATACAACTTTAAAATCTACCTTCTTACTCTGTCTATTCTACTTCTTCCTTATCTTTGGGACTTACCGAGCGATCTGTTCGCTGACGACATTCTCTTTCTTTCTTCTTTGAATGTCGTCAGGTAATCTGGACCCGTCAGAGATCGAGCCCACTGCTGAAGACTTGGAGCAGTTCAGTGAAGACCCCGAGTTCTAGTCATTGTACACTTTCCATTTCAGTACTTTTCTTTTTCTGTTATGCCATTGTTTAGGCATTTCTTTTTATTTCAGTTGTATTTGCTTTCCATGTATTGTATAGAAAGAATGTGAATAAATAAAGTTGTTGTTTTAATTATATCTTGTCTCTTGTACTTTACTTTTATATTACTTAGATACGCTTAGCGTATTTACTTCACAGTAAATACGTAGCGGCCTCGTCGCGTCATCTGCCCAAATACCGGGAAGCGGGGCGTGATAGGTTTTGTTGGTGGCCCATGCAGGTCAGAGCTGTATAGAACCATACTCTGCAGTTCTGTTCTGCGTGAACAACCTAAGAAATATAACACAAGAACCAGCAACTAAAACATTCTTTACAATCCATGTTCCTTGAATCTTATCAATTTCATATTCCTTGAATCATATACTTTGAATCTGTCCTAACCTAAATTTTTCATTCGAGGTTATGGATTCCCCAACCAACAAAAGCGCCAACTTCAACAACACTCCACCTCTACTACAATCATTCCTATTGTTCCTTCTCCACCCACCGAGCAAACAGTTCTGCTTGAGGCGATCCGCAGCTTCCTTGAGGGACAGCAGCAGCTTTTGAACCGTCCCTAGACTGACGCACTTAGGATAAAGCAATTCAGAGTTTTGCATCCCAAACAGTTCTCCGGAAAGGGAAGACCACTTGAAGATGAAGAATGGGCATAAAGTATAGAGGATGATCTGGCAGCAGCACAAGTGCCAGAAATAGCTTGGGTCCGAGTTGCAAAGCTGCAACTCACGGACAATACAAGGGTTTGGTGGAAGGCGGAAGAAAGCCGTCTTCATCAGCCTATTGAATGGAAGACTTTCCGCGATAAGTTCGACGCGAAGTACTTCCTGTGACTGCAAGGTTCGACATGGAACAGCAGTTTATTCATCTACAACAAGGTTCGATATGGATCAAATCGGTAGATAAGTATGACGCTGAGTTCACCATACTCAGTCGGTAAGATATGTCACAGTATTTCAAATTTTTAATATCATATACTACACAGCTAACACAATACCATAACAGATTCGCGGCACACTTAATACCGACGGACGAGATCAGAGCCCGTCGATTTCAACAGGGTTTGGACACAGAAATCCAGGCTGCACTAGCCACAGGGAAATTTCCGAGTCATGAAAATGCTTTGGAAGCTGCCCGCAGTTATGAGGCAGTAATAAAGGCGAGGGGCAGACCCAAGCTGCCGGTTTGAAACGCCCTGCCACTCAAATGGCAGAAGGAGCCTCTTCCAGGCCATCGTTTGAACCCATGAGAACTGAAGAAATTTGCCACTGCTGCCATATAATGGGACACTTATGGAAGGACTGTAGGCGCGCAAAAAGACTGTCTCTAATTTATGGCGCATCCAACCACGGAATTGGGAATTGTCCTTATAATAGTAATCCAGCTCACACACCCATCAACTACCCGCAGCGGCCAGATATCCAGGCTCCTACACCTCATTTTGCACTCCCTGCTCCACCACCTGCACAGCCTACTCGCAATTCCATCAGGCATAAGGAACATGCCTCGAGAGCAGAGAAACAAGCCCCTAGGACAGAATGTGCCTCCAGCTAGAAGGAAAGTACTTCGGCGACAGACTTTCACAATAGCAGCCATAGAAGCCGAGACTGTTGGTCAAGGTAATATCGGTAAGCCTTTTTCACATTTTTAAAAACCCTTGCACCACCTTATTATTTTTTTCACACACTGTCAGTACTCCAGTCACTAAATTTCCTAAAATCTGTTACACTTTCCTTTTACAAATTTCGAGGACAAAATTTTTATAAGGAGGGTAGAATGTAACAACCCTAATTTCCTGTACAATTTTTTGTACAATTTTTTTCAAAAATCCAGAAAGGGGTATTTTAGCCTGAGCACAAGATATAAGTAATTATTTTGTTTTTTTTAATTACAAGTTAAAAGAATGTAACAACTCCATTTTTAGTGTACAAAAATTTTCTTTAAAATTAATGTATACTTGGGATATTTACAATTACTGTTATTACTTTAAGTAATTAAATAGCTCCATAATTACAAGAAGGAGCTTGTAGCTCATTGGTAATACCTTGCACTGCTGAACCAAGCAACCAGAGTTCAAATCCCATACCCCACATTATTTTTAATATTATTTTGTTTTGAATTTTTTAGAATACCAACAGTTTCACGTGCATTTCTCACAAAAACCCCATTACACCCAAAATTATAAATATACCAGTGTGATCACCTGAAGACTCCGCACCTCCCCACCTCCTGACTCGGCCCGACTCGGGTCGGCACCGCCGGCCAGACTCGGCCGGACGGCCGAGTCTCCAACTGCAAAGTTGGGACTCTTGGGCTTCTGAACCCCCCCTGCACACTTCTTTTTCCCAGATAGGTTCCAGAGAAGTCATAAAGCCCTATTTACTCCATTTTATTACAATTTATCACATTTTATTTCATTTTTTATTATTTAAATCTTCATCTACCCTAACCCTAGCCTAACCCTATAAATACCACCCCTACACTCTACCCCCTCACCCCAAAACTCTGAACCAACTCTCAAGAAATCTCTAAAAACCCTAGTGTGCAATCGAAGTAAGCGAAAGGCAAAGCTCCAGCGGATTTTTCCGGCGACAACCGTAGGAACTCCCGACGACGAAACGATGCACCGGCGACTCCTCCCGATCCATCTTTCTCTTGTCTTTGATCAAAACTTGTAAGTCCCAATTCTATCTTCTCTATTCTTGTTCTAAAATACGGAATTACAATACCCGACGGAATCGGAACAAATCCGATTTCCGATTTGGTTTCCTTATAAAACTTCAATTTTCTTTAATGCAATCATACTACAACCACTACATGTTGACTATTAAACACTCAACAATTATATTGATCAAGTTTCATATCATAAAGTAATTGCTATTTAATTTTACCGTATTTTTCATTTAAATACCACATAGTTTCAATTCTACATATAACATCACAAAACTTGCTATACCTTTAAATAGATCATGAGGTAATGACCTACCTCCTCACACACTCATATACAACATAGCACAATACCCTTGGGAATATAGAATACGGGAAAACGACATCATTGCAAATAAATACCATTTACTTAATAAAACCGTTTTCTAAAGAATTTAGTATTTATACAATCTTTGCAAAGCGCGGCTACAACCCATTTTGGGGAACCCGTTCGGGATGGTGCAGATTATCACACATCCTCCGGCTTAGTAGTGTGAGATTCAGACCTCTGCAAGGAACATTCGGTCTTGAAAGATTTAAAATACGACATCTTAAGAAAATGAGATTTCTAGAATATTATAGATATATACAAAAATTATTTTCATATAAATATATGTATATGTAACATAAAAATTTCTATTTTGAATTATTACAAATATTCCACTTTTTCTAAAAATGTCACAAGAATCATTTTACACTAAAATACCATGAATTCCATATAAATCAATATTACAAATAAATACCTTTTATTATGAAATTAGGATATTTTCACTAGAAATATCACAATATAAAATCTACATTCATTACAACTCTAAATACGAATAATAAATACTTGGGATGTATTTTGAAAAGTATATAAAAGTATTTTTACATAAAACCCCCTCAAGTTCTATAAATTACCCTAAGAACCCTAGTTTACATAGGTTTAAGCGGGACCAATCTATTGAGCCTCAGGGATCCGGAGAAGTGGGTGCTTGCCTATTTAAGGTAGACAACTTAACAACGGTGTTATCAACACGGTAATCGTCTTTGAAAAAGACACAAATCCTGCCGCCCATGTGCAGCGGTTACCGATAACATCAAAACAATCAGGAGTTCAATTTACTTTTCTAATTGTCTGACTCAGAGTGAGTCTCATTATTATCTAACTTGAATATGATCCAAGTACAACCTACAATCTACAATCTACGATCCACAATCTACAATTTACAATATTACAATTCAACATTATGAATCCATTATTCCATATATTCAATCTATCAACTTGAGTGACCGAACCATGGATATACATTCCATTTACATGATTATACAGTTGCATCCATGATTCTACAGTTACATACATGATTCTACTGTTACATCCGTTTACTGATATCATGGTTTCGGTCAGTCATCCAATTATACAATCAATACAATTTACAATACAATACAAATAAGACATCTCGGGGTTTAAGAGGTAGATTGATACAGAAGGTGTTAGAAGTGGCACGAGACAGTAAGACTTAATACACATAACATGAATCCAATTGCCGTTGTTCCGGGTTGTATAACGAAGCCTTGTTCTTACATTTGCCTCTAGTCTCTGGCATATAGAGACTCATCTTGTATACACTGGTATTCTTCTGTACCAAGTTACAAACAACAGCGTTAATACTAAATACAACTTTATAACAATATAATACAACTTTGAAGGCTACCTTCTTATTCTGTCTATTCTACTTCTCCTTTAACTTTGGGACTTACCGAGCGATCTGTTCGCTGATTACATTCTCTTTTTTTCTTCTTTGAATGTCGTCAGGTGATCTGGACCCGTCAGAGATCGAGCCCACTGCTGAAGACTTGGACTAGTTCAGTGAAGACCTCGAGCTCTAGTCATTGTACACTTTCCATTTCAGTAATTTTCTTTTTTTGTTATGCCATTGTTTAGACATTGCTTTTTATTTCAGTTGTATTTACTTTCCATGTATTGTACAGAAAGAATGTGAATAAATAAAGTTGTTGTTTTAATTATATCTTGTCTCTTGTGCTTTACTTTTATATTGCTTAGATACGCTTAGCGTATTTACTTCACAGTAATTACGTAGCGGCCTCGTCGCGTCCTCTGCCCGTATACCGGGAAGCGGGGCATGACATAAATAAACAATAAAAATGAGCTGATGTGGTGGCAAGGGGGCCCACAGAAAGATGGAAGCATTTGGGAGCAAACGGGCCGGCGAACTCGGTCAAAGAGCCATTGTGCTCGGCCAAATTCTGAGGCCCTGGGCTCGTGTTTGCAGTGGTGTCTTGTGTGCTCCCATATATCACATTGGTGCAACTTGATTTCTCTAATTTAACCTGGTCCGCACTCATGGATTTGGAGGGAAACTTGAAGATACAAATCACATCACTACTTTATGCAATAAATGCACATCACACCAAATGTGCACACTTGCTCAAGCCATCATGCCATGGCTGCCCCCCTAGGTCCTAATGAAACTTATGTACAACTTATATTGTGTTGGTCCATTTAGATAGAAAAGTGTGTACACAAACATGTTGCACAAAAAAACCCAAGAATTATTGGTCGGTTTGCGGTTCTGGTTGCAGTGTCAGCTCACAACTGTAATATCCGTGATTTTAAGTGTATTTCTAGTATTTTGTCACGGATACCTGTAATCTGTAATACTGAGCAGACACTGGTTAATAGTACCGATATATACAAAAAATAGATAATGAATGAGCGGTATTAAAATGCAGTTTTCTGATATGGACAACCCGCAAACAAGGGATCGAACAAAAAGGATAAGAGGGAAGAAAAGGTCCCTGAGGATATCACCCTCGATGACCGAGTCGCCGAAGAGCTGACAACCAAGGACCCGCCCAAGAAAAACAAGGTGGATTGCAACGTTCTGGCACACCTGAGGAAGATACCCTCGCAACAAAGCATTCTCGACGCCCTTCAGCTATCCAAAGAGGCGAGAGGTTCTCTGATCAAGGTATTACAAGAGCCTGACCAGTTTCAAGATTTCCTTGCCAAAGAAAAGATGAAGGACGAGCTGGAAGAAGTTCACACTACTGACGTCACTTTCGGCGATGAAGACCTCCTCCTCAGGACGTGCGAGCACTACCGTCCCCTATATGTCTCCGGGTATTGCCATGACATTAAGATAGGGAAGATCCAAGTAGACAATAGGTCCTCTGTCAATCTCCTAAATGTGAGGGTGCTAAAAGAAATCTGCATGAGCGTTCAACACCTCGCTCGGGATAAAATCACTATCTTCGGGTTCAACTCCCAGTCATCACGAACGCTCGGGTCTGTGATACTAACATTACGCTTTGGGTTGCTCGTCACTGATATCAAGTTCCACGTCATTGACACCAAAACTTGCTACAACGCTTCGCTCGACAGGCCTTGGTTACATGAGTACAACATCATCCCTTCTACACAACATCAGTGTATGAAGTATTTCAAGGATGGTCTCGAGTATACCGTGACAGGGGAGCTGAACCCATTCTCCATGAATAAAGTACGAAAGTACGAGGATGCAAAGTATTTCCTGCCAGACTTTGAAGACACGGAAAGATGCCTTAAGCCAGAGAATAAGCAGAAGGCTATCACACTATTCCGGTCTTTGGGAGCGATACCGAGGAGGAAGAAGAGATAGTCTATTCGAGTCCATCCCAATGCAACAAGCCCAGACCGTCTACCCCTATGTTGGTCTTCGACAGCGACTCTAAAGATGAGATCAATGCAGTATTTTCTGTTCGGCCATCAATACAAGCCTTCGCTGGCGATGAACGGAGTTTGCAAATCGCCATGGTTCCGCAAGAGCATTACAAAGAGCTCGACGCACTGGATACCTATAGTGTGCGGGAACTGCAGACGTTCTACGTCCCTCCCAGGCGAAGAGATGAAAAGGCGATCCTCTTTTATCGATCCAAGGAAAACAAAGTGGAGAAAAAAATCTGGCATGGCGCTGATTCTACGCTTGACAGGCTCCAACCCATCCGTCTGCCCAGATACTACACAAAAGAATTTAAAAGGCTATTGAGGTGCCAAGGCATACCCTTCAAACGGACTGCTCGACAAGCTCAGTTCTACAACAGAATCTAGAACGTCCCTAGAACTCAGCGAAAATTGCCCAACGGGAGAATGGAAACGATTGGGCTTGGATATGTTCAATCCAAGAAATGGGAGCGATTCCATGGTTGCTACGTTATACATGATTTCGATGAAGAAGGAGATGCTCTATTAGAAGACGCTAACCCTGAACCAAAACGAGGTCCTGCTATAAAAATGCCAAGTCCGTCGTTCGAAGAACAGATGGACAAGCTAATAAGGGAAGTGGGTCAACAGCCCGGGATAACCATAGCCGTGAAATGGCCATCTACGAGAAAGCCAGGACGCATCGCCTCCTTCACCAAGCACGAGAGACTGCATGAAGCTCTCTGGGCGTACTGAACCACATTCAAAATGGCCACAAACACAACGTCGTATGCATTGGTATTCGGCGCTGAAGCAGTACTCCCCTTGGAGATAGAGCTACCCTCCTTACGAGTGGTAGTTCATTACGAGCTAACGGACGAAGAGAATGCTCATCTTCGGCTTGAGGAACTTGATGCCCTCGATGAAACCCGGCTCATGGCGCCACAAAACTTAGAAGCTTACAAAGCAAAAATGACGCGCTCATATGAGTGATTGACTAGGACGAGAACATTCCGCCAAGGAAAACTCGTGCTATTGGTCAAAACACTTATGATCCCCAATCGTGCCAAACGGGGGAAATTTGAGCCGAACTATGAAGGCCCGTACATCATAGACAAAGTCTACTAGGGTAGGACTTACTTGCTCATGGATATGCATGGCAAAAGACCCTGCAGGCCAATAAACGGCCGTTTCGTGTAGAAATATTATGCCTGACCGAGACATCTATAAACTACTACGGACCGCAGCATCCCAAGGCTGACGCAAAAAATATTTAAAAATATATAAAAAAAAAAAAGGAAAAGAGGAAAAAAAATGGTACGTCCATAAGCGAGATGGGCATGGATGATAACCCGAAAGAGCTCCGTGAGTAAAAACAGCAGGACTACCGGCGAGTTTGTGAATACCCGAAATGGCGCAATCTCGTTAAAAGACACTTGGAAGGTCCTCTCGACCCTGTATGGAGAAAATACTTGCGTGAGATCCTTACGACTCACAAGGGAGCAACACACTTAGGAATCCCTATGATTCCTAAGGAGAAAACACACTTACGAGATCCTCATGACTCGTAAGGAGAATTCCCCTTTGAGACCCTCACGGCTCATAGGATTCAAAAGCCTTAAGTTACAAGGATCTGACCTTTCTTAAGCCGTCATACACCTCAATTTTGCCCTACAAGCGTTTCAATATTGACCCTTGTATACAATCCACGGGCACAAATAAACATTTCCCTAACAAAGTCCCACCAGCGACTAGGGATATGCTCACACAGTGAACGACCCTTGTAAGTCCTCTCGACTTAAAAGGAGAAAACACTCTTGTAAGATCCTTACAACTTATAAGAGAACATACACTTAAGAATCTTCATGATTTTTAAGGAGAAAACGCACTTACGAGATCTTCATGACTCGTAGGGAGAAACCCCTTTATGAGACCCTTATGGCTCATGAAATTAAAAGCCTTAGTCGACAGGATCCTAACCCTGATTACTAAGCCACCTTTGCTCGGCAAATGATGATTCGCTCCTGACAATATCTCAATTGTAGCGATGCTGATGCCTAAATTGGTATCGGATCCCGAGTTCCATACTTGCGGCAAAAGTCAGCGAGCCATAAATGCATATGAAATAGCCGAAATGACAAGGCAACTTGCAACAAAATCAGCAAGTAAAATATACGCATACAAAATAGCCGAAATGATTGGGTAACTCCCAATAAAAAGTAGCGAGTAAAAAGAAAAAATAGCCGAAATGATTGGGCACCATGAAAAAAAGCCGAAAAATTTGGGCAATCGCGACTTTCGCGATACAAAAAGATAAAATGATAAAGTATCGCAGAACGAAAACAAAAAAATAATACATATAAAATGAAGCTTTTGCCCTACAGATGAGATCACATCGATCCATGTATACAATCCAGAGGCACAAACAAAGAGGGAATCATATCATCCCACCAGGCTCCATCAGAAAGAGAGCCAAGTCTCGATGGCAACATCTACAACCTACAGATCAACAACGGCGTTCCTTCTCGTTCCAATCAGAAGCAGATATGACGTCAACAAACGGAGCCATGGCAAAGTTCCCTCGTTCCAAATCCCGAAGGGTCACTGACAGCCTAGAGACTATCTCAGAGCCATGGCAGAGTCCCTAGTTCTAAGTCTCGACGGCCACATCTACAGCCTGGAAACCCACAACAGCGTTCCTCCTCATTCCAACAGGATTCAGACGTGACAATCAACCTCAGAGCCATGGCAAAGTCCCTAGTTCCAAATCTCGAAGGTTCACATACAACCTAGAGACCACCTCGACATTCGTCTCGTTACAGCAGATGCAATGTTGGCAAAGCGGAGCCATGGCAAAGCCCCTAATTCCGAATCCCGAATGTTCACAGAAAGTCTAGAGACTATCTCGGAGCCGCGGCAAAGTTCCCAATTCCACGACTCGGCGGTGCACAGACAACCGAGAGCCCACTCCTGACCCCGTATGGCTAAAGTCAATTCTGACCCCGTATGGCTAAAGTTAATCCTGACCTCTTATGGCTAAAGTCAATCTTGACCCTATATGGACAAACTCAACCCCTGACCCTATGGAACACGGCTAAAGTCAATCCTGGACCCGTGGAAAACGGCCAAAGTCAACCCTCGACCTCCCCGTCAAAGCAATACTTTGATTCGGGAGCAGGTCAATTCATTAATCACTTACGAGTCCTCTCGACTTGTAAGGAAGAAAATTCTCTTGGGAGATCCTTACGACTCAAGAGAAAACACACTTAGGAATCCTCATGATTCCAAAGGAGAAAATACACCGACGAGATCCTCTCGACTCGTAAGGAGAAAAATCTTTATGAGACCCTCACAACTCATAAAGTTGGAAAGCCTTAGGAGGTAGATCTGAACCTGACTCCTAAGCCATCGTTGTCCTACAAAGATATCAAAAGAGATTATCCAGAAAATGCATTCGCTAAAAAGGACACACCACCATGAAACAAAATATGTCTTTTATTCATGAATCAAAATGAATACAAAGTACAATCTATAAAAGAATCAAAAAATACTCTCATTCAGGAGTAAGTACAAAAAGAGAATAAAAAAAACATATACATTTATTTAAGCCGGCGAACGGTTTAATAGATTCGTCAGTTCATCCTTCTTCCGCTGGGTCTCGGCTTCATAATTTGTTATTGCTATGAGACGGGCCTCCGCTTGAGACTGTTGGGCCTATTACGAGGCGAGCCAACTTTCAACCTCCTTTTTGGTAACTTTGTGATCTTCAACCATCTCGCGAGTAAAAATGACGGCTTTATCAATAGCTACCACCTCCCTGATAGCTTCTTGAAACACCCGCCAAAGTTCATACGCACGAATGGTCTTGGCTGTAAGTTCAATTTGAAGTTCCCCTAGCGCATTGGAAGCCAGCTCCCTCTCCGAAAACTTTTGGTTGAGTCTCTTCTCACATGACTGCAGATTTGCGGCGCACTGTTCAACCAGCCCCCGCAAGCTTGCCTTTGCAGCCACGACCTCTAAAGGAAGGCGCGTACACTCAAGACTATGTAAGCAAGCCTCCACCTGATGACAAAACTCAACCCAAACATGCACTAATGTTTTATCATGGTAAGCAGCAAGAAATGGAAAAGAAATGTTGGCTTCAGCAGCAAATTACCGTGATCGAGCTACCAGCACGAAGATCTTCGATGAGAGCCGACAAAGAGTGAAGGCTTTGCTTCGCTATCCGTTCGGATGCGCGTAGGGCATAAGGGCCAGGTGGCATAAGGATGCGAGATTCCAGCAAGATAAGAACAGGCAAAGCTATCAAGATTCATAAATAATCAGCGAGATTTACAAATAAAGAGCAGATGGAACAACATCAAAGCTTTACTTACCCACAGTCATGCAAGAAGGGTTTAAAAGATCTCCAGGCCCATCAAGGATCTCAACTTCGTCGTCAGCTTCCAGAACTACGGAAGATATTAGCATCGTTATACGAAATAATAATAATGCCATTAGGAGGGGCAAATAACACTAACCTTGCCCGGAAGAGAGGACAATGCGTTGCGGGGATATTGCCTGTGGAGCGGCCATCTCGAGCAAACGCTGGAAAGACTTTCTGGGGGATAGATCCGCGATAGACGCCGCTAAGCCGCGTAATTCTGAAAAGACGGAAGGATTCAGATAATAAAGAGATCATTGAAACAAAAGATAGAAGAATACCTTCGATACTCCTCCCACTTTGAACAGGAGGGATAGCAGGCAGCCTCCTCCATACCCTCAAGCACATCATCGGAGACATTTGCTGGTGTGACGGCTGTCAGTCGAGGGGCAGCGGCTACCGCTTTGGAGATGGCAATCTCAATAACCTGTTCCACCATCTCTAAGCCATCACCAGAAAGGTCCATTAAATCCACGGCCGGAAGGGGTACCTCTTCAGGGTGAACGGGCACAAGGGGAACAGAAGCCGCCAATAGAAGCTCTGCAGCAGGAATAGCAACTGTAGCGACCCCCTCCACACCTACTGGTGTCTCATCGGGGATATTTACAGAGTCCGTGGTCAAGACGCTACTCGAACTCAGATTTTCTGCCATGGCCGAAGTCCCTGCAAAGTTTTACGAAGATAAGAAGACATAGAAAGCAAAACAAATTACTTGCCAAAGGAAAATACAGAAAACGTGCATACCGATACGCTAAGATGCCTCGAGTATAGCTTTTTCAATCCGACGTTCCTTCCTAAGAAGGTATGCTCGCCGGGGTTCTAGGGTAGATTCATGGCCGCCGGTCCACAACGACAACTCATCTTCAGAAGCGGCTGAGATAGGCTTTTTGAGGGCTATCTCGCCCCCCTGCTCCAGAGGACCTATAAATACTCGCCATATAGATAGAGGATCTTCGTAGAATATTACGGCAGGATATGAACTCTTCGAGATGCGTACATTCTCGGTCTCATCCTGGGAACGCCTTATAGCCTCAGCCAATTGTGCGGCTTCCTCGGCAGATGAACCTGGAAAAAGAAGACCATCACCCGGCTCTTGCATAGATATTGGTTTATCTTGAACGATAGGCTCAGATTCCATTAAAAATTCAAGCAGACCGGTGACTGTCTTCTTCCTCCGCTTTGACCCGGAACTAGCGCTGGAAGATGATCGCTTCCTTCCCTTCGGCGCTTTGGTGCGACGTTGCCCAACCTCGCCTCCAGTATCCTCTTTTGGCGGAGCTACCGATGATGATACTGCCATCGATGACGCCGCAACTGATAGAACTGCTACCGACGCCTCATCAGAAGCCCTTACCTGAGCTCTAGTGCGCATCGGCATATCAACTGAGGGTGGAGTCAGGCCCACATCCACCGCCTCAGGAATAAGTAAAGAACCAGTACCCCTTGCCTAAGCTCTAGTGCGCATCGGCATACCAACTGTAGGTGGAGTCAGGCCCGCATCCACCGCCTCAGGAATAAGTAAGGCACCAGTACCCCTCAAAGGAGGGCAAACCATTGTCCGTGGTCGAGGCGGGACTCCTATAGCCTGGATCGGGGCGGGAGCTCTATATCCAAAAAGTATCCTCTTTTCCTCAGCAATGATGGGACCAACTCGGTGGTGGTACCAACCCGTAAAAGCCCCCACACACCTTGGAATGTAGTCGGCCTCAGGGATAATGAAGCGAGAGCCGGTGTTCAGCCGCATGAAGTGATAAGTGGTGTCACGAACAACTTCCAAAGATGAGCTGGGCTCCACTATGAATGCCTCGAAGAGAACACCCTGGTTATAACCCAATTGCTGGGCAAAGCGGTGTGGATTATACCGCATAAAAAGAACCGCATCGTTTTGATGGAACACCAAATAATTCGGTCTGATCGAATACAAGTGCATGGCTTCCCTAGGCTTCAAGGATGGTGCTCCCTCTTTCGATAAATCAAATAGGTGCTGAATAGGTCCCGAAGGAGCAGAGCGGACTCGATCATTGAATACCATCCCGCCTTCGTTGGCATAAGGATTAAGCAGCACATGAAGAGCCCCTAACTGAGTCGGATCAGGAGCAGAAGCGTCCACCAACCTCATAAGCCACGGGAAGGTATAAGAATCATAAAAACCCGATCTCTGGTGCACAGCGAATGCCCCTAACACGTGCATCTCGATCCACGACGTAAAATAATGAAGAGAGAAATTCACCACATCCACACCCAGGGTCAAGGTATTGGCCGCAGTACTCATCCCATGGTTCAAGTGAGATAACCCTGCAATGCCCATGGCTAGTCGTGTCCCTTAAGCAATGCGATGAGCAGGATAAATGACCGAGGCTCTCATAAAGCGACAATGCATTGGAACGACAAACCAACTGAGCTAAAGGCTAATAAAACCGACGAAGAAAGTTTCTTCATCCATACCGGGAGCCACAATCGACTCAAAAGGTACGGCCGACAAGATTGGGATGGAAAACTATGACAAATCTTCTTCTCTAGCCGGTAGCTTATTTAGCCCAAACCCGAAGGGGTCGTTAATATTTGCGAATTTTGGAGCCTCCTTTGATAGGACGTCTCTACGAAGGAAGCAAGCTATAAAACTCTTAAAAGTGACGCCATGTTCCTCTGACTCTGCGAACAGCTTATCAAAAATACCCAGAGTCTTGATTAGACTTAGATACTTGTGACGGACGGTCTTTTCGGTCGACAAGCCGTCAAGCATAGCAGGCACAGTTACGAATGCATACTCATTAGGAGGCAGCAATTCTTCATAGGGCGCTCCCCTGATCGGCAATCCGGAGATCTCGCGAAACTCTTCCAAAGAAATCGAAACTTCGCGATCCCCTAACAAGAAAGTGTTGGTGGGAAAATTCCATTGATTTAGGAAAGCTTTAACCCACCAGATATGGGGAGACTAATAATGAAAGAGAGACGCGTACACTGCCTGATAAAGCCCGACCTTCTGCAGTCGCGTAAAATGGGCGGATAAGATATAACGAGCCCAGAGAAGATAGCCCATTGGATGGCGTGGTGTAAGCCCTATCTTATAGACTTGTCCCCGGGGCTGGGCATCACCTTGGAAAATACGACGCCCCAAGATGTCTATGGCTGGCAAAGGGTGGTTTGATATCCCAGTTGTCGACGGCTCAAGCCGGCCCGTAGGAGTCCAATCCAGCACCTCCACGGCAAAGGCAGTCTGCGGACGCTCCATCGGCAAGAATGGGTGGAAAGGCTCTGTCTACAGACTAACCTGTACCAGGGTCACCAGAGAACTGCTACTTGACGATAGGTATAATACCAGCTAGGAGTTCTCAGCGAGTCCGTTCAGTGTACCCAGTCTCCACTGAGCACCCGTACACCATCTTTGATGTCAAACACCGATGGATATGGGATCATCCATCATCCATCATATGGGTCAAGATGTGTATACACTAGTCTAATCTTGAGTATCGATGCCCTGTCTCGATACACCCTCGACTAGGAACAGTTATAGGATGTACTCTTGGACTACCCTGGCCCCGCTAGTATAATCTGCATCATAGTCCTAGTAGTCGAGTACATATCCTAAGGGCTTTATCAACATGTGAGAGCAAGACAGTAAACCAATACAAGTCAACATGTTATGAAAAAGTAAAACCACATAGCATACTATTATATCGATCAAGAAAGTCCTCTCTATATATATCCAAGCATCCACTATTATATACATCATATGTACAACAATGGCCTCTATGGCATATATATAACTAACAATCTCCCACTTGCACTAAGGCCAGCTGTTGTAGTATCTCATACCCAATATCCCGAAGAGTCTCTCAACCTTCGTGAGTGGATCCGCAGTGTTGTTCTTTGTGTCAACTCTCCTGACCTCAATCTCTCGGCGATCAACTATCTCCCGGATCAGGTGATACCGCCTCAGAATATGCCTGGATCTCTGATGGGATCTGGGTTCCTTGGCCAAAGCCACAGCTCCATTGTTATCACAATACAAAGGTATTGGATGCACAATGGTCGGAACCACACCGAGTTCGGTGATGAACTTCTTGATCCAGACAGCCTCTTTGGCAGCGATGTACTCAGCCTCCATCGTCAAGTCTACAACGGTTTCTTGCTTGGAACTCTTCCAACAAACCGCCCCTCTATTTAGGGTAAAGAAAAATCCCGAGTGCGACTTAGAGTCGTCCTTATCACTTTGAAAGCTCGAATCGGTAAAGGACTCCACCTGGAGTTCTCCGTTACCATACACCAAGAACATCTCCTTAGTCCTTCTCAAGTACTTGAGAATGTTCTTCACAGCTGTCCAGTGACTCTTTCCTGGATCTGCTTGATAACTACTCACTACACTTAGTGAGTATACTACATCGAGTTTGGTACATAACATCACGTACATGATAGAGCTTACTGCCGAAGCATAGGGTATCCCTTGCATGCGAGCTCTCTCCAAATCAGTCTTGGGAGACATCTCTTTAGAGAGAGTGAGTCCAGAGATCGTGGGTTGGTTCCCACGCTAGGATTCTTCCATACTAAACCTCTTTAGTATGGTGTCAAAATATCTGGATTGGGACAATTCCAGTATCCTTTTAGATCTATCTCTATAGATCCTAATCCCCAAAATGCAAGAGGCATCACCTAGATCTTTCATTGAGAATCTATGTGATAAGAAGAGCTTGACTGGGTGCAGCATAGGAACATCATTTCCTATCAAGACTATGTCATCTACGTACAATATGAGAAAGACAACCTTACTCTCTGCCACCTTCTTATATATACAAGGTTCATCTACGTTCTTGATGAAGTCAAACTCTTTGACTACTACATCAAAGTAGATGTTCTAACTCCGCGATCCTTGCTTTAACCCGTAGATGGATTTAAGCAGCTTGCACACCTTTCCGCTGCTCCAACTGTCTACGAAGCCCTCTGAATGAGTCATGTACACGCACTCCTCTAAATCACCATTTAGAAAAGCGGTCTTAACATCCATTTACCAGATTTCGTAGTCATAGTATGCAGCAATGGCAAGTAGGATCTGGTTGGAATTAAGCATAGCCACTGGAGAAAAGATTTCGTCATAATCCACACCAGGTCGTTGAAGAAAACCCTTTGCAACAAGTCTAGCTTTGAAAGTCTCAACTTTTCCATCTACACCAAGTTTCTTCTTAAAGATCAATTTGCTTCCAATGGGTTTTACCCCTTCAGGAACAACTTCCAAAGTCCATACTTTGTTGGTGTACATGGATTCCATCTCAGATCGCATTGCATCTAGCCACTTCACAGAGTCTCCACTTGTGATGGCCTGCTCGAAGCTAGTCGGGTCATCTGTTAGTTATATGTATGCCCTAGAGGCCATTACTGTACATACGATGTATATTGTAGTGGATGCTTGGACATATATAGGGAGGACTTTCTTGCTTGACATGATAGTATGCTATCTGGTTGCTCTTTATCTTAACATGTACGCTGATTGTCTCTATGTTACATGTTGATAAAGCCCTTGGGATAAGTACTTGACTACCAGGACTATGATGCAGATCATACTAGTGGGGACAGAGTAGTCGTTAAGTACATCCTTCAAATGTTCCTAGTCGTGGGTGTATCGAGACAGGGCATCGATATACCAAAGTAGACTAGCGTATAGCTTCTCGACCCATATAGATGGGCGATGGATGATCCCATATCCATTGGTGTTTGACATCAGAGACAGTATACGGGTGCTCAGTGGAGACTGGGTACACTGAACGGACTCGCCGAGAACTCCCAGATGGTATTATACCTAACGTCAGATGGAAGTTCTCTGGTGACACTGGTACAGGTTAGTCTGTAGACACGAGATCGTCATAGAGCCTTGTGTGATTCCCGCTATGCTTTGATTTCCACCTTACCACATTCAAGAGAACGTGCAAAACGGTGGCTTTTGGGTACAGTCCCGAGTCACATGGAGGCAATGAGCGATAGGAGGGGTATCGTCTCTCCCGGTATTGGGAGTTGATGTTGCGCTGTGCTCGATTGACTATAACAAGAAGACCTTGGCCATGGCTGCTTCAGAGATATACTGGTAAGTGTTATCAGTAGTTTCTCGACCCGTTATAAGCCTCATATCGACACGACTTATCGAGTTACTGGGGTCTGACGTTTACCACCCCTAGACAAGATATGCGACATATCAGACGAAGAGACCGGAATGTACGGTAGTGTTACTGATTGGATACGCAGGAGGGTGAGCAGGCTTGCTTGTTGATCTTCTGATCGCTCAATACACAGGTGGCCATTACGTTTAGCAGACCGCTTGCGGCTTTTGGGTGTTTGATATGATCATCACCTACTGCCGGCTTATTGACGAGTCTTTAGAGTCCTACACAGGGGTTTCCTGGCTCAAGTGAAATGGAGTAGGAGCTCATGTGATAATGTGCGGGACCGAGATTGATACGATATGAGATACCGTATTCTATTCTCGCGATATGAGATATCAGTCAGTTATATATGATATAGTCGGGTTATCGGATCAAGTGTTGATTCAATAAGTTGATTCATATGATATTAGTCGATTATAGGTGATATAGCCGGATTATTAAATTAAGGGTTGATTTGATAATCTAATGTATAATTATATATTTGATATATTAAATTATATTAACTAGTATTAGCTCACTTATGATTTCTTTTCTCACTTTGGATACATTAATATATATGTGATAAATGTTAAATGTATCAAACTAGGTTACAAATGCAACTAGGGTTTATGAGACTTGAACCATGCTAGGGTTAGATTAGGGTTTATGTTTATTATTAAGGATATTCAAAAATTTTGGAATTAGTCATGGTTGATATTTTGCAAGAAGCTTGTAGGCTTCTTTGACTTTGTCCACCCTTTTTGTCTACCTTAAGATATTTATTAACCTAGCTTTAACCATAGCTCATGGTTAAGTTTCTACAAGGATTAAGCATGACATGCTTAACCCTTAGTTGCAATTCTAACCTCATACAATTAATTCATTCTCTCTTGATAATTCTTCATCTTCTTCATGAGCTCAAAGAGAAAAGAGTTTTCTAGGGTTTGAGTTTGTGATGAAAACTTGTGAGAATATGAAATCTAATATGAGCAAAATTCTTACTTCATCATCCTCTACTACTTGCCATTTAGTATAGGGTGATTGCTTCACTAATTCCATGATTAGTGAAGAGATAGCTTGGGTTAGTGTCTCCTCGACGTAGATCATCTTCGGTCTCGAAGACTTCGAAGTAAGCATGTTCGTTTCTTCATCGGAGTCTCTCTAGAGTCCGGGACTTCTTGATCGCAGCGAAGGGACAACTACATGGAGATAATGAAGTGAAGGACCGATCTACAAAGAGTGTATTCCTTGTTCACTTTACTTGCAAAGTCGTTTGCATTTCTTTTCCGTCGATTTCTAGTAAATGATTCTATGTTAGGGTTAGCTAGAACGACAAAATTTTGAAAATGGTATGGACGATACCTCCCAAAACCTTGCTGCCATGCTAGGCAACCCTTCAGTGGTATCAGAGCCATGCTAGAAATTTAGACGGATTTTGTTAAGATTACGAAACCGAAATACTCCGAAACTTGAAACAGAAAATTGAAGTTTCTGTCGATTTTAAAAGTTGTTCAAAAAAGTTTTAAAAAATTACAGAGTGTTGTATGTGATATAATATGAACACTGTGAAAATTTCAGGGGGTTTCAAGAATTTTTGGCCAGCCACATATACCCCCATCTCAGCCAAAACCGAGCCCCTCCCCCTGAAAATTTTTGTATGTTCTAGTTACTTGGTTTTGATGTTTCAGGTGTTGTTTGTTTTTGCTAATTTTGCATGTGATGTAATTTTACACTATAAACAATTCGGTGTGTTTCGTATTCGTAGTTTTAACAATATTTCAGGTTATTCACATATTGTCTAGGCGAAATTAAAAAGTTCAATCGAATGTTAAAACCTCATTTTTCCAAGTTTAACGTATTCGGAAAAACATGTAAATGATTCTATAAACCCTCTAGAAGAATGAAACCCTAACTCGACTTTTTTGGATCATGGAACCGCGGTCAAACCCTAATGTTTGCCGTAGTTCCGTGGCGACATGAGTGAGGCTTGGGTTTGACCTTCTACGGCTGGTGCATAGGTACTGTGGCATATTCTGGGTATTATTAAAACTGTGCTCAAGTGTTGAGCTGTCGGAAAATTGTGGGACTTTGATGAATCGATTGAAAAGTTTAACGTTCGTCCGAGTCTCATGTGATGGGATACAATATTTGGAATCCATATGTAGTTATGAGATAACTAATTTGAATGTTATAAATCTAGCAATTTAGTCTCATTTGATCGGTTGCCGCGGGATTTTGATGTGATCAAAAGTCCGTGACAATTACGTAACGTACGCGAATACTCGCCGGGTAAACTTAATAGATCGCCATGCCCCATAGCCCCGACCAAGTGACTGTAGGAGAACCCCGTCGCCAAAAGCATCCATTTGGGTGCTCGCGGCAGCGGTGTTCCGCCTTAATGCACTTCTTCGACGGTATCGGGGGGTGCAGCCGTCTACTAAAGTTTCCGACGAGCATTCGATCAGGATGTCAGGAATCTTGTTGATTTGCCCGACTAGATATTAAAAGGTGTTTTCAATATTGAGACTAAAATGCGGGGTTTATAATTGTTAGGCATGCGATATCTAAGGAATTCATTTGGTTAGGCATGAAATCCGGAATATGAGATATTTCGGGTTTATGATGTCTAAGGTGGTTGCGGATTCCAACTGTTGTAGTTTTTCACTTTCTTTTCTGCGACCGTAAGTGTAATATGTGATGTATCGCCGGTTTCGGTGCTATATGTCGACGACAATTGGGATACGTATATTTACTTACGTTGATGACATTTGATGTTATGTGTTGCTGTGATATGTTATATTGGTTCATCGTGATTGAATAGTCGGGGGTTTTATGTGAGATGAGAATTTTTCATTATCATTTATGTAAAATTCATTGTATGTAATATTTTTTTATTGGGGCACTTCCGGGTTGAGGATGATGTCACCATTGTATATTATTTACTTTTCCGCATTAGGATAGACCCAAGGCGGGGAGCACAAGTAACCGGTTCTTAGGTCCAGTGGGAGACCATCTCGAGGAGTCAAGGCCGGGTCTCCTAACTCTAGAATTAGTAGGGTTGCTTGCCGCTCTCGTAGGGGTCTAGAGGTGTGGGATTGGCTATTCATCACGAGCGTAGAATCCGTGTTTTATACAGGTTTAATATAAAACACGGAAATCCTAGTATATCTAATATTTCATATGTTTTATTCTGCTACGATATTCTGTGATGTGATCATTGATTATATTCTTCGACGAATGCCTATATATTATATATATGAGATATAATTAATATTGCTGCTTTCGTTTCATATCTGATGCTTGGGAAGCATAATAAATGGGACTTCATTAATGAGATTAATGAAATAAAAGAAACTTAAAGATATTGTAGAAACTTGTTTTAAAAACTTGTCACGACCCACCCCCAAAAAAAGATGGTATTGTCCGCTCTGGCCGAAGCCGCACAGTTTTGTCCCTATGAATGAACCCAGGGCTACTTCCCAGTAAGTCACCCATCCCAGAATTTCTCTGGCTCAAGCACGCTTAACTACGGAGTTTTTCAAACTCCGGGGTTCCGATTCATCCAAAAGGCGCCTCTATGTTATAAGAGTGGTATCATTCCATTTATAGTTCAGATCGTGCCCTCTTTCGGAATGGAATTCGATACTCCCCATTGTTCTGGTGGGACCCCGTGTGCATCCGTATCGGTTACATCCCCACCTCGATACCGGATAGCATCTCACTTCTCACAGGGTAGGTGGTATTCAACCCAAACTCCACCTGGGTATTACATTCCCTTTTTTTTAGCAATCATAGTGAGGTTGTGGCGATGTCATACATATTTTTGTGCATACAAGTATAGCTTGAGGACGTTTATTCCTTGTATCGTTGTCCTCGTACCTTCTCGGAGTTTTAACTTGATGTTTGTCTTGTGTAATTCTAGGATCGATCACGGAGACATCGGACGCGGCGCGGAAGGGAAAAGCGGTGATTGGATCCGGCTAGCTGAGACATTCCGGTGAGTAGATGTACACATCTACGGGGGAAATCGTATGGATGGTGCGAGATGCTTGATAGTTTTAAAACTTCTAGTAGTACAGGCATTTTGCATATAGTTCCTAGTTATCAATTTTGCTGCATTGCATGACTTTTTATATCCATATATGTGTTAATTCATCATATAGCCCCATTGAACCATTAATATGAGACATGCGACACGAGTACTATATGACTCGCTTAGTTCATCATGTAGAACCATTGAACCATTAATATGAGACATGCGGCACAAGTACTATTTAACTTGCTAAATTGAGAATGTGAAACTATTGCACCATTATCATGAGTTATGCGGCACAAGTACTATTTAACTTGCTAAATTGAGAATGTGAAACTATTACACCATTATCATGAGTTATGCGGCATAAGTACTAATCAACTTGCTAAATTCAGAAATTGGAACAATCGCACCATATATGACTCGTATATTGGGTAGGTTTATTCTTCAGTGTTGCTGTTACTATAGCACTTTCTGTATATTTATGATGTTTCATCGCATTCCATGTTTATACATATGTTATTAGTAATGATTATGAAACCCTGCTGTCAGGACACCAGCACCATTACCGATGATGCGTATGTTCCACGTACATCTGCTTGCCGGCTCACACACATCATCATCGGTAATTGACATGTCACTTACACTTTAGAGAATACTATTTCATTGATATAGCTTGCTAGCTGATAGTTGCAATATGTTATCGCTTTCATATGCTAGTTTAACTATTGCATTCATTGCATGATATCAGATGCATTCATATATTCATTAGTCATGCAGTATTATGGAGATTTATGTCGGTATTCATTGTTTATTGATATCGTGATTTTGATGATTTCGGACCCTTCTTGAGATTTTCTGGATTTGGAAACCGCATGTGACATTTTATAAACTGATGAATTATTTAAAGAGAAAGATGCGGTTTTCCTTGATATGATGAGTATTATCCACCATGATATTTTCTCGGTTCTGAGTTGGTTTTCGAGACCCGATTCGAGGAGTGGGATGAACCGTTTAGGGTATATGGTGGGCCCGGTAAGGTACCCCGGGGCAATAAGCTCGAGTTGTAGACGATGAGCCTGGCAGAGGAAGACTACCTACCGGTGATTGTTGGCACGGTAGATATCCATAGGATACCGACCGTGGTTGTGAGATATTGAGTTATTAATACTTTGAGATGGGCCAGCCGGACGGCTGGGGCCCGAGATATTGTTATACCGATACTTGAGATTTTGAGATAGTCGTTTGAGGTGTCGATACTGGGCACGGATTTCTGCTGATTCCATTGATATTACTTCAGATACTTCACAGGAGCTTTTCTAAGATGAAAATGATGTTTTTCTCATATAAATATATTCAGATCTTGGGTTAAATTGATTCATGTTGCATACCTGCTAGTACATCATACTAGACTAGTATTGTTAAAATGATTCATGTTGCATACCTGCTAGTACATCATACTATATCAGTATTGTTGAGTTGGGACACTTTGCGTACATATTTACGATAGCCTTTATAGATGTTACTTATTACTCACAAGTTGGCAACTCACCCCCGTTGTGCCACAGCCTTTTTGCAGGTCTGATCCGTCAGCACTGTAGCGGCGGACGTACTTCATCCTTTTGCTCCTTTTGCTTGGATCTGAGATTTTGCTCGTAGGTAGGTTGTGATATTATTTTGTTTCTGCCTTATATATTCATTGTATCTAGTGTACTCCATCTACTGTATCTGCTACTTATACTGATGTATATTGACCTAGAGATAAGACGGTGAGATTTGTGGACTTATATATTGTTTCTCTGGGTCGAGCTCACTTGAGCCGACGTGATGCTTATTACTTGGGTTTTTACATGCTTATTTTTGCACAGTAATGATTTTTATTGCGTGTGATGTTGAGACCGCTTTTGGCGAAGAGCTGGCTCCCGCTTAGGGATGCCTTATTCATGATTATATGTATATTCCTGTTTTGTACCCGTTTGGGGCCAGTAATTACAAAGGAGACTCTACCGAAATTTTCGGAAAAATGGATGGTTCTTTTAAAAAGCTTGATGTGACTTACTTGATTAAAATCGCTTTCAATAAATTTGTTTTCCTTCACTCTACTGCTAATTTGATTTTGATTTCTGGGTTTTGGCCTACTTAGATTACGTACGCCTTGAGACGTTTCGTAATTTAAGTGCCAGTCATGCTCCGTACTTTTCGGGTCGTGACAAAACTGGTAGCTCTAGTTCTTGCTTTGCATAGCGGTATTCCTTGTAGAATATCCAGCACCTTATTCGATAAGGAAAGAGCCAAGATCTCTTCACCGGGAGTGACCTCTTTAGTGAAACTAGCAGATGCTACAAACTCGGTTTTTCTTTTAATTGCTTTTATAGTTTTTTCTTTGCATAGTGCTATTTGTGAAATATCCTGCACCTTATTCGATAAGGAAAGAGCCGAGATCCCTTCACCGAGAGTGACCTCTTTATCAAAACTAGTAAAAGCCTCAAAAACATTCATTTACAAAAATCACTCAATTCTACAACGATATCAAATTCATTACGCAAAAGGTTTTTTTAAAAACCTGTCGTAGCCCTCCGTCATTTCAGATAAGTACTACATAGTATCCGTGCTGCATTTGTTTACCTTAGCCAAGGTATAGTGTGCGGTAACTGATTAGTGCTTATCTGCATAAGCATATAATGCAATTGAGTTAGGGTAGTCGTGCGACTTTTTTGACCTTAGCCAAAGGTCGTGCGGATGGGTTTAATTCAATCAAGAAATGACGGGTTGAACTTGGCTAGCGCTTATGATTTGTTGATCTTAGCCAAGGTCATAAGTTGCTAGGGGCAAAACATTATTGGGAATTTCAAGTGTTGAAATTTGAAATGAGATTGCATATCTCCTATGAGATAGTTGGATCCTGATACCCACTACGAGTAAGAGTTACTCCTGGGAGAGTTTTACACATTACAAATAGCCGATAAAGTAGGTGTCTAGAAAGGTGTTAACGGGGTTATGCCCCTGGAAAAACGAGGTTTATTTTAATTAGGTCCGTGCGAAAGAACGGGGAACCTCCCTCAAAATACCGACACTGGCATGGCTGAAAGATTGGCGAACTTGTAAGGTGTAATTAATCCCGGCTAGTTTATCCTTTTAAGGTTTGAAGGAATATTTGACTAAAACAGTCGGAGGCATCCTGATTAGATATATCAATAACCAATCTAATCTTGCAAGAGCATACACTGAGTGTTTTCTTCTCTCTCTCCAGGTAGCGACCATGTCACACCTTAATCAAGATAATAATACGGATGTATTGACCGAACCCGCTTGTTATACTGAGCTGGGGAACGTTGGTCCCGCTCCAACTTATAATTGTTATAAGACCGAGCAGGAAATAGGAGATTACCAGGATTCCCGTGCCGCCCAAACGAAGAACGTGCATGATGATGCATCTTCTTCAGGTATGTTCATTACAGAGAACTGTTTCTCAGTATCCTTTACGTTCTAGGTATGAGATACCGGATCAGGATCCCATATATGTAATATGTTACATGGGCTACAGATAGGTAGAGAACTGAGAATGGGTGATAAGTTTCAAGAGTTAGAAACGATGCAAGTGTTGCAGCCAAGCTTGTTGGCAGTTATCACCCTGTATTACCAAATACATTGATTCTGAACAAATGTTATTAGATACCGAATCTGATATACAACATCATATCAGACTCTTTATTTAGTAAAGAAGGATATAATTTTGTATTGTTGGATAATATTTTGAACATTTCCTATATCAAGAGTTGATCGGTTCGGGCACGTTATCTAAAAGCATATACGTTCTAAATCAAAATACAGTTCTTAGCGTACAGAACACACACAAGAGGAAGAGTTCGGAAATGAACGAATCCTTCTTGAGGCATTGTAGACTAGGTCATATCAATGCGACCCGACTAGATAAGTTACATTAAGATGCATATTTAAATCAGTTTGAATTCGCATCTTGTGAAATTTGCCAGTCATGTCACAAAGATAAGATGACCATAGCTCCGTTTATTAGAAACAGAGAAAAAGTTAGTGAACTCTTGGGATTGATACATGATGATGTATGTAGGTCCCCTGTCTATACATGCCAAGACTGGTTCTTTGTACTTCATTACATTCGCTGATGATCTCTCAAGATTCGCACATGTGTTCTTATTGAAACACGAGTCTAAAGCATTTGAGAAATTCAAAGAATATAAGTTAGAAGTAGAGAACCAAAACGGGTATAAGTATTATGTCCTGTGATGTGATCAGGAAGGAGAACACTTGAGATCCTGGACTATTCTAAAGGAGAATGAGATTCTCTCTCAGCATTACTCCTCCGTATACACCACAGCACGTTGGTAAATCAGGGCGGAGCAATCACACCCTATTTGATATGGTGCGCTCTATGATGAGTACTACTGAATTGCCTATTTCCTTTTGGGGGTTATACACTTGTGAAGTTGCAAACCTATTGAATATGGTTCCAACCAAATCAGGAGCCTACCACTCCATATGCGATATGGTATGGGAAGAGCCCATCTCTTAAGAAAGTTAAGATTTGGTGTTGTCCGGCCTATGTCTAAAAGCAAAATCTGGACAAGCTCAAGGTAAGGTCAGTTCTGTGGAAGTTTGTTGGATATCCCAAGCATTCGCAAGGGAATATCTTCTACCACACTGGGGAGAAAAAGGTATTTTGTTTTCTTAGCATGCCATCTTTTGGAAAGGGAATTTCTTGTGAAGAAATTAGTGGTCATAAGGTAGAACTGGAAGGAGTTCCAGCTATACAAACTGCAGCTGATGATTTGGTAGAACCGAAGGATTCAATAGTTCCCAACGAACCTCAGCCTTTCCGCCGATATAGTAGGGTTCCTCACCCACCTGAGAGATACTTCAGTTTTCTCTATGACAGTGGGAGCGAGAATTGCATCATGAGATGATGACCCAACTAGTTTCAAGCAGGCCATCAGGAGTGGTGACTCTGTGAGAATGGCTGGATGCTAAGTGATCTGAGATGGAATCTATGTACACCAACAAAGTATGGACTTTGGTTGCTTTATCTGAAGGGTTAAATTCCCATCATGAGCAAATATATCTTGAGAAGATTACTTGGTGTACATGGAAAAGTTATGACTTTCAAAGCTAAGACTTGTAGCAAAAGGTTCTCGTCATCCACCAGGTGTGGATTATGATGAAACCTTTTCTAGTCCCTATGCTTAAGTCCATCCGGATCCTACTTGCCATTGCTACATACCATAACTACGATATCTGGCGGTTGGGTGTCATGACTGCTTTTCTAAATAATGATTTAGAAAAGAGCGTCTGTAACAACTCCAATTTTAATGTACAAAGAATTGATTTAAATTCAAAGTATACTTGGAGTATTTAATATTGCTGATATCTCTTTAAGTATTTATTTCACACCATAATTACAAGCAAGAGCTTGTAGCTCATAAGTAATACCTTGCACTGCTGAACCAAGGCACAAGAGTTCAAATCACATACCCTAAATGTACAATGTCGTCAGGTGATCTGGACACAGCAGAGATCGAGCCCACCAGTGAAGACTTGGATCAGTTCCTCAAAGACCCCGAGCTCTAGACAATGTACATTTCCATTCAGTACCTTTAATTTCCTGTTATGCCATTGTTTAGGTATCGTTTTTACTTCAGTTGTATTTCCTTTTCATGTATTGCACAAAAGAATGTTAATAAATAAAGTTGTTGTTATTTTTATATCTCTTATCTCTTGTGATTACTTTTATATTGCTTAGATATGCTTAGCGTATTTACTTCACAGTAAATACGTAGCGGACCAGTCGCGTCCCCTTCGCCGTATACCGGGAAGCGGGGCGTGACAGGTTTTGTTGGTGGCCTGTTCATATCAGATTTTTGCATTTTTATACCGCCCAATTTTTATCACATTGCTTATCGGTAGGTACTCTTGAGCCGTGTTTGCTAGTCAATTGCAGGATACAGGATCTCGACTCTAAACGGTGAAATTCATGGAAAAACACGACAAAAATCCGAGTTCCTGCCAACCATAGATAAAACACGGGTCTCCGCTCTTTATCCGTCTGTTGCCACACACCAGTTAAGAGACAAAATGGCAAATCAATGTCATTTTCATGCACAAGGCTCCATGGAAACACAAGATCCAAGAAATCTACGCGGAGCTCAAAAAAATCATGGCAAAAAGATCCACATCCAATCATCTTTTGGTCTACTAAAATTCTGGAAAAAATGTGGAAGGATTATCAGAAAATACATATGCCAAACTACAGACAATATCAGACCAGGGGACCCCACAAAATACGAGGAGCCAAATCCTCTATTAGGCCGCGGAACCGCGGCCGTACGGCCTTGTCGGCTGAAGACATTTCAGGGGCAGTTTGGTATTTTTATGAAGGCTCAGAATTTTGCCCTAGGATTTTAGTTGCCTGCCTATAAATAGCCCAGAACCTTGTGAAGCCAAGGGTGCTTAATCTTGTATTTTTTATAGGTTTTAGAATACTTGATCTTCTTCCTCTTCTCATCTCTTCTCCATTGAAAAACTTGTAGTGAGCTTTTGTGAGTGAAGAATGATGAATAAAGAAGTTCATTTTATTATCATACTTGTCTTGCTCTTATGTTGAATGCTTGTAATTTTCATTTGTTAACTTAGTTGTTGATTTCTTGTTGTTTCTTTCTTTCTCTTTTTCTTTATCCTTAAAACAACCATGATGCTTACGCTTGATCCTTGCCGAGGTGAGGTCGCAAATAGCTAGTTGTTATCTTCTAATCTCTTTCTTTCTATCTTCCTCTTTGTTTTGTTTTCTTTTCATTATGATGTGTGAGTAGTTTCCATACTTGTTAGGGTAGGATAAGGGAAGTTTGAGAGAAGGAAATCTCTCTCACTCTTTCCTTGCCCAACATCTTAAATCGACTCCCGTTAATTGAACCACAATCCGCTCCCTACGGCACCCTATCATACATGATAGCGGTGATTCCGTAGTGAGACCGGTTGTGGTTGAATTAACCGGAGGTTATGGCTAAGATCCAAGAACGGACGGACAAGCACCAAAAGGAAGAACTTAAGCGTTGGAAAGCCTAGCTTATACTCGCAAGTTCCTTCCTAGTCGTGCTAATCCCCGTTGTTGCCGATTACCGTAACACCGATATTAAGAGTGGCAACGAAAGAGTGAGCGACTCCTAACTCAAACTAACCTAATCCTAACCCTAACAAGCTCTCTTTACATATCATTTTAACACTTAGATAATCACAAACAAATCTGGACTTACGGACTTAACTCGTTAAAGCACATAGAAAAAGATTCCCATCTCCCTGCGGACGACCCGTACTCAACCGGCTAGCTACAAGCGAAACCGTTTTGATTGCGGTAATTAACTAAACTTAAACACGCAGAATCCCTACCAATCAAATGGCGCCGTTGCCGGGGAGACGGTAGTTTATTTCTTTGTGTAATTTCGGGTTAACTTGTGAATATAAATCTAACCGAAAAACAAAACAAAAAAAACCCATACATTGTAAAAAAAAATCTTTTTGTTATTTTTGATTAGTTTTTGTGCAAGTGTGCAGGATAACACGAAGTTCGAGTTCAGTGCCAAAGACGTGGGAAGATAAACCCATATTTCGCGGCTATACCGCGACGGATCAAGACGAAGCAAACGGTCTACTGAAAAATCTGGAGCAGATACAGTGATCAAATCAAGATTCAACAAATCCAGACAAGCAGAGGACAACCAAGGCAGCACACACCAGAATCCCAGAGCCCCAACTCCACTGTCTTGCCGCGGAACCGCGGCAAATGCAAGCTTAGGCCGTGGAACCGCGGCCACTTGGTGCCCTCTGCATCTTAAAATCTCTGTAAGTGTTCCTTGCTTCTTCCCCACTCCTCTGGACTCCAATAAACTGTGTTTTCTGCAGCATTCTTTGCGCAAACTCTCTTCCCCCTTCCAATAAACTGTTCTTGTGCAGGATTCTTTGCGCCGCGCTAAAAATAAAAATTGTTTGCAGTTGATTTGTTACTGCTTTGCATTTATTAATACGGACTTAAGGGGCTTGAAACCAATTCAGATTGGGTAGGGATTTCATCACCCTTCCCAGGACCCCAGAAATCATAAAAAGCATATGCATTGACCATTGTTAAATTAAAAAATACTAGACTCAGCCCTAAGAACTTCGCGCTCAATAGGACAGAGGACTAGTTACAGGCATCGGCCGTTTATCCTATCTGACTTTTGCGGTGTCTAGGCAAGTGTGTCGAAGGCAAGTGGTTATTTAATTAAGGAACTTCGCGAAAGCGTTGGACAACCTCCTACTTATCTGGCACTAACCTGGTCGCAATTGACGGAGAAGAGGCGGTTTGAGGTCCTATTTCTAGCCCTCTGGAACAGTTAGGAGCTGTCTAGCAGACCTAGGTGACCCTAGATCTAGGTGTGATTGTGCATATCTTGTTTGTGATTGCTTAAAGCCGTAAGTCCGTACATATTTCTTTAAAGCTCTTTCTAAAAAATAAAAAAAAAGGAAAAAAATCAAAAACTTTTATAAAAACTTGCCCTTTGTCGCCAAAATCCATTTTTCACTCCACCACCCATCGCCTTTCTCCATCGACGTTTTCTTACCCTCACCTTCTCCGCTTTGACTATACTAAACCCGCTTAGTGTATGTCCGCTTGGACTCGGGACACTAGCGCCCGCCTAGTCCGCGTTACGTTAGTCGCTACCGACTACGCGATCGACTCAGACGTCCAAACTCCTTCCACTCCTCTTTCACCTTTACCTTTGCCGGCCAACTCCGACGTTGACCGGAATTCTGTTCATACATCTTCACCTTCACCATCACCAACCTCTTCTTCCGCGATGTCAGGATTTAATCCGAACATCTCTTTGACTATCCCTGGATTGGCTCCACCTCCTACGGAGACCAATAACCCACCACCACCGCCTGTTGTAGCGCCGCAGCGAATCACGCTCCAGGATCGTTTCTATCCCACCCGTTCTGCACTTCCCACCTGCCTTTCTCTTCCACCGGCCAATGGGGATAATTTTAAAATTAAGCCCCACTTCATCAACATGCTTCCACGATTTCATGGACTTGAATCTGAAGATGCCTATATCTTCATCAATAAATTTCAAAACGTTTGTGCCATGATGAAAACTACCCAACTGTCGGACGATGCTATACGTCTACGGGTCATTCTGTTCACTCTATGCGATCTTGCTGAAAAATGGCTGTATAGCACCGCTTCCCACTCCATAACCAGTGGGGACGAGTTTGTTAAAGCGTTTCTAAAGAAATTTTATCCGAATCATAAAACCGCAAGGATCCGCAATGAAATCAACCAATTCTCTCAGCTTCCTTCTGAACCCTTCTGGAAGTGCTTTGACCGGTACAAAGACCTTCTTGTTCAGTGTCCTCACCATGGTATCGAGAGATGGCAACTTTGCCAAACCTTATACAAGGGCCTGAACCCAGCAACGAAGCAGTTGTTGGAAACCATCTGTCAGGGCCACTTCCTATCGAAATCTGACGAGGAAGCGTGGCAATTCTTTGACGACCTTGCGGAGCAAACGCTACAATGGGAGAGCACCAGACCGACTTCTTCTTCTTCTACCTCCATTTCTACCGGTCAGTCTAGGGTAGGAATTCACCAACTTGATGTCTCTATTGCGATGAAAGCTGAAATGGCTGCAATAACGAGGAAGCTTGAAGCGATAGAGAGCAAATTTTCTTCTCCTGCTCCTACCCCTGTTCTCCCCCTTCGTAGCATTTGCGCTTGTTGTTCCGATCCTTCTCACTTAACCGAAGAGTGTCCTTACAATCCACCATCGCAAGGACAGGATCAGGTTAATGCTGCATTCCAGCAAAGACCGAGGAATGATCCATACTCTTCCACCAACAATCCCGGTTGGAGGAACCACCCCAATTTCGCCTGGAATCAGAATCAGAATCAATTCCAAGGCAACAATTTCCAAAGGCCCCCTCCGCCGCAACAACAGGCGCAACAACAAACTCAACATCAGTTTCAGCAGCCCTTCCAACCCCAACCTTTTCAAAATCAGACGAACAACTTTGCACCCAACAATTCTTTTCCCCAAAACAACTTTGTTCCGTCAAACAACGATAAGGTTTCCTCGCTCGAACGAAGTCTGGAGGTGTTCGTTAAACAATCGACTCAGTCCACCGCCAACATCCAGTCTTCCATTCAGTCCTTAGTGCAACATACTGCCGCTCACGGGCAAAACATCAAGACCATCGAGGCCCAGATTGCACAGCTGAATGCGGCCTTAAGCGAGCGAGAGAAGGGGAAGCTCCCGTCCCAGCCACTCCCAAATCCCGGTCACCCACAGAATGTACATGTTGCTCTTGAACAACAGAACCATAATGTGAGTGCCGTGACCACATTGAGATCGGGAAGGATGCTGCAAAACAATATTGGCACACGGATCAATGATGACACCCCGGCCGCTTCTTCTTCTTCTCCTGCTTCTTCGTCTTCTGAGCCTATTCTCCATTCTTCAAAAGGCTCTTCTTCTTCTCCTTCTTCTTCTTCTTCTGCTCTGAACGGACCCACTTCTCACTCCACGAAAACACCTGTTCTGGGATCCGTTCCAACTCCACAATCTCCTCCACAAGCATTAGACTCAACCAATTTTAAAAACGTCCCATTTCCAAACCGGTTGAGGTCTAATAAACAAAATCCTCAAATGGAGAAGATTCTGGAGTTATTTAAGCAGGTTAACATTAACATTCCTCTTTTAGATGCTGTCCAACAAGTCCCGTCCTACGCGAAAATCTTAAAGGACTTGTGCACGAAAAAGAGGAAGTCTCAGGTACCCAAGAAAGTTTTCTTGGCTAGTGCTGTAAGTGATGCCCTTACCCAATCTTTACCACAAAAACGGAAGGACCCTGGCTGTCCTACGATTTCTATTACCATTGGGGATAAGAACATCAACCGCGCACTATTAGATCTTGGTGCCAGTGTTAACCTGCTTCCGTACTCAGTATACGAGCAATTAGGCGTAGGAGAGCTGAAACCCACGCACTGCACTCTCCAAATGGCCGACCGATCAATCACCCATTCTAGGGGTGAGCTAGAGGATGTGTTAATCAAAGTCGGGGACTTCATATTCCCCGTTGACTTCATTGTATTAGACACACAGCCTGTAGCTAACCCCCAGAATCAAATTCCGGTGATACTCGGTCGCCCATTCCTTGCAACCTCAAATGCTGTGATCAATTGTCGCAATGGTTCGATGAACCTCTCTTTTGGAAACATGACAATTGAACTCAACATTTTTAGGTTGGGGAATCAGCCCTCCGAACCTAATGCTCATATACTGGATGTCTGCTCGATCCAGGAGATCACCCCTGAAGAGTGTGAATTCGAGGAGTTTCTGTTCGATCATGCTAACCTTAACGCCACTAGTGCGTTCCTCCTCGAACCTGCTGCTGTTTTTGCGCCCGACAACGACTACGAGTGTTTCACGTTCTTGAACGATCTTAGCCGCTCGCAACCCGAGTTTGAATCCTTTGAATTTCCGGATGAGTTACCTGAACCATCCGACTCGGTCGCTTACACTCGTTTTGAACCTTTGCTGGAGTCCTTTGAGTTCGAGACCTCTGCACCAATCTTGCCTTCAATCGTTTCACCTCCGACGCTCGAACTCAAGCCTTTGCCGTCTCACCTTAAGTATGCTTGCTTAGGTGAGAACGAGACCCTCCCTGTCATCATCTCGGCTTCTCTAGCTCCAGAGCAAGAGAAAGCCCTTCTCGCGGTCTTGCACAGCAACAGGCAAGCTTTTGGCTGGTCCATGGCGGACATCAAGAGGATTACTCCCCTGATCGTTGAATATCACATTCATCTGATGGATGATGCCAAACCAGCCCGGGATCCACAAAGACGTCTCAATCCAGTCATGAAAGAGGCTGCGAAGAAGGAGATCGTAAAATGTCTAGATAGTGGTATCATTTACCCTATCTCTGATAGCCAGTGGGTTAGCCCCATTCATGTTGTCCCTAAGAAATCAGGTATAACGGTCATCACTAACGAGGTGAACGAGTTAATCCCTACTCGCACCCAAACTGGGTGGCGAGTATGCATTGATTACAGAAAACTCAACGCCGCAACGCGGAAGGACCACTTTCCGCTACCTTTCATTGACCAAATGCTTGAACGATTGGCCGGACACGAGTACTACTGCTTTCTTGATGGCTACTCCGGCTATAATCAGATTCCCATCGCCGAAAAAGACCAGGACAAGACCACATTCACTTTTCCTTTCGGCACGTTTGCATATCGTCGCATGCCCTTTGGGTTATGCAATGCGCCCGCTACCTTCCAGCGGTGTATGATGGGAATCTTCTCAGACATGGTGGAAAAATTTCTAGAGATCTTCATGGACGATTTCTCCATCTTCGGCGATTCCTTCAACGAGTGTTTGCTGCATCTTGACGCTGTCCTTACCCGATGTAAGGACAAGAATCTCACTTTGAATTGGGAGAAGTGCCACTTCATGGTGCGCGAAGGTATTGTCTTAGGACATATCATCTCGCAAAATGGCATAGAGGTTGACAAAGCGAAGATTGAGGTCATTTCCAATCTCCCTCCTCCCCGATGCGTCAGAGATATCCGAGCCTTCCTTGGCCATGCCGGTTTCTATAGACGGTTCATCAAGGACTTTAGCAAGATTGCTAGGCCCTTGACTCTTTTACTGGCCAAGGATATGCCATTCGACTTCAACTCGAGCTGTGTGACTGCATTCGAGTCATTGAAAAGCTCACTCACTTCTGCTCCCGTTCTTTCTTCACCTGACTGGACGCACCCATTTAAGATTATGTGCGATGCATCCGACTTTGCCATTGGTGTTGTCCTAGGACAACTCAAAAACAAGATGCCGCACGTAATCTATTATGCTAGCCGAACCCTGAACGACGCCTAACTCAATTATACAACAACTGAGAAGAAATTCTTAGCTGTTTTATTTGCTTTAGAGAAGTTCAGGCCCTAACTCATCGGCTCTCCAGTCATTGTCTACACAGACTATTCTGCTCTGCGCCATCTTTTTGCGAAGAAAGATGCAAAATCTTGGCTAATACGTTGGATGCTCTTGCTTCAAGAGTTTGACCTTGTCATTAAGGACAAACGAGGATGTGAAAACGTAGTTGCCGACCATCTCTCACGACTTCCTTCTTCGCCTTCGCTTCCAATCCCGATCAATGACGTTTTCCCGGATGAACAGCTCTTGACAGTATCTTGCGAACCCTGGTTCGCAGATATTGTGAACAATTTGGCCACAGGATTACTACCGACTGAATGGTCAAGTCAGGACAGACTTCGCTTCTTATCCCAAGTAAAACACTTTTACTGGGACGAACCCTATTTGATCAAGTACTGTCCCAACCAGATTATTCGTCGGTGTGTCCCTGATGAGGAATTCAAGAGTGTGCTGTCATTTTGCCACGATCAAGCGTGTGGCAGGCATTTTGGCCCCAGAAAGACAGCTGAGAAGATCTTGCAATATGGTTTCTACTGGCCACAACTCTTCAAAGACGCTCATGACTATTGCAAGACTTGCTCCCGGTGCCAACACTTGGGCCGGATATCCCGGAGGAACGAGATGCCGCTCCAACCGATCTTGGTTGTGGAGATTTTCGATGTTTGGGGGATAGATTTCATGGGGCCGTTTCCCAGCTCTTTTGGGAACTTGTACATCCTTCTCGCTGTTGATTACGTCTCTAAGTGGGTCGAGGCTGTGCCCAGCCGGACTAACGACAACAAGGTTGTCGTTAGGTTTCTTAAAGAAAACATTTTCTCCCGTTTTGGACACCCCCGAGCGATCATTAGCGACAATGGAAGTCATTTCTGCAACAAGACTTTCAAGGCCTTGATGCGGAAATATTCCATTAATCATAAGCTCTCTACGCCCTACCACCCCCAAACCTGTGGGCAGACCGAAGTTTCAAATCGGCAAATCAAACAGATACTGGAGAAGACGGTTTCCAAGAACCGTAAGGATTGGTCGCTGAAACTCACTGATGCCCTTTGGGCATTTCGAACCGCTTATAAGACCGATCTTGGCATGTCTCCCTATCGGCTTGTGTACGGAAAAGCTTGCCACCTACCTGTCGAAATAGAGCATCGCGCATTTTGGGTGATAAAGGAGCTGAATCTATCTCTCGAAGATGCGGGCAGCCATCGGAAGCTGCAGTTGAACGAATTGAGCGAGCTTAGGGATAAGGCTTACGATAACGCGGTTGTCGTTAAGAACCGAACGAAGGTGTTTCACGATAAACACCTTTTGCGCAAAACTTTCGTACCTGGTCAACAGGTACTGCTTTACGACACCAGACTACACTTCCATCCAGGAAAGCTCAGATCTCGCTGGAAAGGGTCGTATTTTGTGCGGAATGTGTATCCGCATGGCGCTGTGGAGTTGGAGAATCCAAAGGACGGTTCATTTTTCAAAATGAACGGACACCGACTTAAACCGTACCTTAGCGCCGAACCAACAGAGGAGCTCCTGTTCTTACAGGAGCCGGTTTACCCTGCATAATCTTCCTCTGCCTACCACCAAACTTCGGTTATCCAGCCAAGAACAAGTCGACACTGTTCCAAATAAGTTTGGGGGTATGTATATACCATTTTGTACATTTTTGTGGATATTCTTTGCCATTTTTTGCTTTTCTTTTCTTTTCTTTAAAAACAAAAAAAAATGTGTGTATAGCTCACCGACAATTTTGACCCTTCAAATGATCTCTTCATGCAATGACAGTGAGGACACTGTCCAGTTTAAGTTTGGGGGTACGCATTTCTTACCTTCGCATTCATATGTATATTCTGCATCTGCATATTAAAATCCATAAAATCCATAAAAATCTGAAAATTTTCTAAAAACATAAAAACTTTTTTGTCAAGTTAGCTAGTAGGAGGACTCTGATTCAACATTTCAACGGTTTTGTTTGATAAGATAAGAATAACTAAATCTTATTTTTAGATTTTAAAAACCTGAAAGATAACTCTCCTTTGAAGTTAACTATAGCTGATATACGTCTTTACATCACACTACACGTATTGTGAGTTTTGGAAATTAGATGACAAGTCTTTTATGTCTAAAAACTTTTAAATGGATAAATGATTTTCTGAGGATCAAATAGGTTTGTTCTGAAATAAGTAATATCAAGAATAGTTTATGAAGTGAATATAAAGGGATATTATTGATGCCTTAATTGGAACTAAGTCTGAAAAATAACCCATCTGAAACTTGATTGGAATGATTACACACCGAACCCACTAAACACATCTTTTATCCAAAAAATAATTGAACTGCCGGCTATATCTCCGTTCGTATTAAATCATCATGATTTTCATGCCAAACTGTCTTTTGTTTGTGGACCTAGGTAACTTGAGTAATTAAGTCCGCTGGGGTGTTTCTACACCTAATGCCCTAAAGCCAACTGGTTTGGGTGCATTAGCCCAAAACTCGCAAAGAAGCCTAGAAAGTCCAGATTAAAACAAAGTCAAGCAAGTGTTCTCTCCGAGTTAAAATTCCTAACGGTTCTTTGTGTGAGAATAATCTTGATAAAAGACAGGCTTTTATAAAAATTTTAGCGGAGATATGAAGGTTTTATTCTATGATAAAGACTATTGCACGTTCACAGAGGTGTGTATGAAATGAAAACAAGAAAAAGGTGGAGTGAAAAATAAGACCTAGTTGCCTGTTAAGGAAGATAGAAATTCTAAAGTTGAAATTTTACTGGAAAACGAAACTTGAAAAATGCTTAACTCTTTATAAAACTTATGTGATCCTTTCAAAATTTTATCTGGGCTTTATTGTGCGACATGATGACGTAAATCAATCCTTCTGGAAACTTAACGACACTATTTGCACTACACTTAAAGACATATAAAATCTGTAGTTAAATAAGAAGCGAGGTGTGAAAAATAAAGGTTCGATAGTCTAGACTTAGGATAATAGAATTTTTATTTTCTGAAACAAAACTTTATGGTTTGAATCTTAGTTATTTTACAAAACTAACTTAACCGGATTTTGTGGGTGTAATCCGCTGAAAACCTTCAGGAGACAACACTCCTCCTACTAGGGACACCTAGAGGTTTAACGGCTTGTTGCACATGCTCAGTGCAATCGCGTTCCCTGCGAAAGTGAGGTTAGGAAATTTTTTGTGAATAAATTGGCTTTGCTCGGGAGAGCAAATGATAAGTTTGGGGGTATTTGTTCATATCATATTTTTGCATTTTTATACCGCCCAATTTTTATCACATTGCTTATCGGTCGGTACTCTTGAGCCGTGTTTGCTAGTCAATTGCAAGATACAGGTTCTCGACTCTAAACGGTGAAATTCATGGAAAAACACGACAAAAATCCGAGTTCCTGCCAACCATAGATAAAACACGGGTCTCCGCTCTTTATCCGTCTGTTGCCACACACCAGTTAAGAGACAAAATGGCAAATCAATGTCATTTTCATGCACAAGGCTCCATGGCAACACAAGATCCAAGAAATTTACGCGGAGCTCAAGAAAATCATGGCAAAAAGATCCACATCCAATCAGCTTTTGGTCTACTAAAATTCTGGAAGAAATATGGAAGGATTATCAGAAAAAACATATGCCAAACTACAGACAACATCAGACCAGGGGGCCCCACAAAATATGAGGAGCCAAATCCTCTATTAGGCCGCAGAACCGCGGCCGTACGGCCTTGTCGGCTGAAGACATTTCAGGGGCAGTTTGGTATTTTTATGAAGGCTCAGAATTTTGCCCTAGGATTTCAGTTGCCTGCCTATAAATAGCCCAGAACCTTGTGAAGCCAAGGGTGCTTAATCTTGTATTTTTTCTAGGTTTTAGAATACTTGATCTTCTTCCTCTTCTCATCTCTTCTCCATTGAAAAACTTGTAGTGAGCTTTTGTGAGTGAAGAATGATGAATAAAGAAGTTCATTTTATTATCATACTTGTCTTTCTCTTATGTTGAATGCTTGTAATTTTCATTTGTTAACTTAGTTATTGTTATTTCATGTTGTTTCTTTCTTTCTCTTTTTCTTTATCCTTAAAACAACCATGATGCTTACGCTTGATCCTTGCCGAGGTGAGGTCGCAAATAGCTGGTTGTTATCTTCTAATCTCTTTCTTTCTATCTTCCTCTTTGTTTTGTTTTCTTTTCATTATGATGTGTGAGTAGTTTCCATACTTGTTAGGGTAGGATAAGGGAAGTTTGAGAGAAGGAAATCTCTCTCACTCTTTCCTTGCCCAACATCTTAAATCGACTCCCGTTAATTGAACCACAATCCGCTCCCTACGGCACCCTATCCTACATGATAGCGGTGATTCCGTGGTGAGACCGGTTGTGGTTGAATTAACCGGAGGTTATGGCTAAGAGCCAAGAATGGACGGACAAGCACCAAAAGGAAGAACTTAAGCGTTGGAAAGCCTAGCTTATACTCGCAAGTTCCTTCCTAGTCGTGCTAATCCCCGTTGTTGCCGATTACCGTAACACCGATATTAAGAGTGGCAACGAAAGAAGTGAGCGACTCCTAACTCAAACTAACCTAATCCTAACCCTAATAAGCTCTCTTTACATATCATTTTAACACTTAGATAATCACAAACAAATCTGGACTTATGGACTTAACTCGTTAAAGCACATAGAAAAAGATTCCCATCTCCTTGCGGACGACCCGTACTCAACCGGCTAGCTACAAGCGAAACCGTTTTGATTGCGGTAATTAACTAAACTTAAACACGCAGAATGCCTACCAAGCATGGCCCATGCAGGTCAGAGCTGTATAGAATCATACTATGCAGTTCTGTTCTGCGTGAACAAACTAAGCAATATAACATAAGAACCAGCAACTAAAACATTCTTTACAATTCATGTTCCTTGAATCTTACAATTTCATATTCATTGAATCTTATCATTTCAAATATTTTGAATCTGTCCTAACCCAAATTTTTCTTCAAGGTTATGGATTTCCCGAACAACACCAGCATTAATTTCAACAACACACCTCCAGCCCTACCAGTCACACCGGTCGTCCCTGCTCCGATCAACGAGCAGACAGTTCTGCTTGAGGCAATCCAAAGCCTTCTAATGGGACAGCAGTAGCAGACTGCTCTTTTAATGAACCGTCCTGAGGCAGACGCACCTGGGGTAAAAGAATTTAGGGCTTTACACCCCAAACAGTTCTCCGGAAAGGGAACCCCACTTGAAGTTGAGGAATAGGCACAGAGCATAGAGGATGATCTGGCGACAGCACAAGTGCCAGACATAGCTTGGGTTCGTGTGGCGAAACTGCAGCTCACGGACAATGCTCGCAACTGGTGGAAGGCGGAAGAAAGCCGTCTTGAACAGCCTATCGAACGGAAGACTTTCCGCGACATATTCTACGCTAAGTACTTCCCTGAGACTGCCAGGTTCGACATGGAACAGCAGTTCATCCATCTGCAATAAGGTTCGATGTGGACCAAGACAGTAGACGAGTATGACGCTGAGTTCACCATGCTCAGTCGGTAAGATATGTCTCAATAATTCGAAATTTTTATATCACATATTACACAGCTAACACAATATTTTTAACAGATTTGCGGCACACCTTATACCGACGAATGAGATCAGAGCCCGTCGCTTTCAACAAGGTTTGGATTCAGAAATCCAGGCTGCACTGGCCACAGGAGATTTTCCGACTCATGAATCGGCTCTGAAAGCTGCCCTCCGTTATGAGGCAATGGTAAAGGCGAGGGGAAGACCTCAATCTGCTGGATTTAAGCGTCCTGCCAACCAGATGGCAGGAGGAGCCTCGTCCAGGCCATCTTTTATGCCAAGGCGACCCGGAGTACAGAACAACCGTCCCAGCCGAGCCTTTTGTACCTACTGCAAGAGAACTGGACATATGATGAAAGACTGCCGGCGAGCCAACCATCTTTGCTTGATCTGCGGCTCAACTGCTCATGATATTGGGTCTTTTCCCCAAAAGCAAAACCCAATTGCTACACCCAGGCCAGCAGTTACCTATCCGCAGCGACCAGCTCTTCAAACACCTGCTCCAAGACTTGCACTACCTGCACCACCCAGAGGACCAAAAACTGCACCACCTCCTCGTCAGTTCCATCAAGCTCAAAAGAACGTTCCGAGAAATGCTCCTCAGGCCAGGAGGAATGTACCAAGGTGCCAGGCTTTCACGATGACCGTGGAAGAAGCTGAGGCCACTGGCCATGTCATCACTGGTAAACTTTTCTTTTCAAACTTTGCTTTTCTATCCTGCTAATTAGCTACATATTTTTCCTATACCTAAAACAAATCCCACATACCTTAGGTACAATTTTAGTAGCCTCACTACCTGCACTAGCACTGTTTGATACTGGAGCATCTCACTGCTTTATGTCGCAACGGTTTGTTCGAACCCATGCGATTCCAGTCTCATCGCTTGTATCCAGCTGGAATGTCAGTTCAAGAAATGGCGTTCTAAAAGCAATCATGGGATACCGTTTGTGTCCAGTCGTCGTCTGCAGCAGAGAGTTTTATGCTGACTTCAAAGTGCTGGACATACCGAACTTCGATGTGGTTATAGGAATGGATTGGCTTGGAACTTTTTATGCTACCATTGACTGTCGTCAAAGGAGGGTAGTATTCGAGATTCCAGACCATCCGGTCTTCTATTTCAAAAGCGGAGACCGTACACCGGAGCCAAGTACCTACAAAGCGAAGCCAAAAGAAGCAGTAGTTGCAGCAGCTCAAGCGGAGGAAGAATCAAGACCATATGTAGTTCAAGAGTTCGACGATGTATTTCCTGACGATATATCAGGTTTGTCTCCCGATCGAGCTCTTGAATTCAGTATTGATTTAGTACCAGGAGCACAATCGGTGATCAAAGCACCGTATCATTTAAGTCCGGAAGGTTTGAAGGAAGTCCGAACACAGTTGGACGAATTACTAGCGAAAGGATGGATTCGTCCCAGCACTTCAAGATGGGGATCACCTGTACTACTTGTGAAGAAGAAGGAAGGTTCATACAGAATGTGCATCAATTACAGAGCCTTGAATGAAGTCACTATAAAGAACAAGTATCCACTTCCGCGCATCGACGATTTATTCGATCAGCTAAGTGGGTCTTGTGTTTTCTCTAAATTGGATCTTCGTTCAGGTTATCATCAGGTGAAGGTCAAGGAAACTGATATTCACAAAACAGCTTTCAGAACTCCCTATGGACATTACAAATTTCTAGTGATGCCATTTGGAGTGACCAATGCACCAGCAATATTCATGAACCTAATGAATCAAGTTTTCCGGGAATACTTAGACAGGTTTGTTGTTATCTTCATCGACGACATCCTGGTGTATTCTAAGAATCGGAAAGAGCATGCAGAACATCTACGAATTGCCCTGGAAACTCTTCGACAACATCAGCTCTATGCCAAGTACAGCAAGTGCGAGTTTTGGCTAAAGTAAGTGGTTTTCTTGGACATATCGTATCAGGAGAAGGAATCTCGGTAGATCCAGCAAAAGTTTCAGCAGTTAGCGAATGGCCTACACCAAAGTCGGTGAAGGACATTCGGAGTTTCTTAGGTCTAGCTGGATATTACAGAAGATTCATTAAAAGATTTTCGAAGATAGCAACACCCCTGACCAAGCTCACACGTAAAGATGAAGAATTTGTGTGGTCAGAGGCATGCGAACAAGCTTTCGTAGAACTCAAGTTAAGGTTGACATCAGCACATATTCTCGTTATACCGGATCAATCTGGAGGATTCGAAGTGCATTGCGATGCATCCGGTAAGGGATTAGGATGTGTTCTATATCAGCACAGTAAAATTGTGGCTTATGCTTCAAGACAGCTGAAGATTCATGAGCGCAATTATCCGACGCATGATTTGGAATTGGCAGCTATCATATTTGCTCTCAAGATTTGGCGCCATTATCTACTTGGTGAACGAGTGAACATCTACACAGATCATAAGAGCCTGAAGTATGTGTTTACTCAGAAAGAGTTGAATATGCGGCAGAGAAGATGGTTAGAACTCATGGCGGACTTTGACATCAACTTGCAATATCACCCAGGGAAAGTGAATGTGGTACCTGATGCACTTAGTCGCCAACTATTAGCAATGAATCTCACCACTCAGTAGAAGCTTCAACAAGACTTGCATCAGATGGAGATTGAAGTAGTCATGCCAGGTAATACTTCGAATTTGATGAATTTACAAGTTCAATCAACCATTTTCAATCAGATCAAAGCAGCCCAAGCAAGTGATACTAAGTTGCAAAAGATCAGAGAATAAGTGGAGAATGGACTCAGAACAGACTTCATCATCTATGAAGACGGATCTTTGAGATACGGCAGCAGATTGTGTGTACCAAAAGGTCCTGTTCAGGAAGAGTTAATGAAAGAAGCTCACAACTCTCCCTACTCAGTACATCCTGGAGGTACCAAAATGTACAAAGATCTACGTCAGAATTATTGGTGGCATGGAATGAAGCATTAAATAGCCAGAACCATCACAAAATGCTTGGTGTGTCAGCAAGTAAAGGCTGAACATCACAGGACTGCTGGATTACTTCAATCGTTACCAATTCCAGAATGGAAGTGGCAATACATCACGATGAATTTTGTGACTGCTCTTCCTCGCAGCACAAAGGGTAACGATACCATATGGGTCATTGTGGATCGACTCACAAAGTCGGCTCACTTCATCCCATTTCGAGTTGGCCAATCAACTGAGACACTAGCAAAGAAGTACATGGAGGAAATTATGAGACTACATGGAGTACCGGTCTGCATTGTCTCCGATCGTGACACTAGGTTTCGATCATAATTTTGGCAGAGTCTGCAAGCAAGCTTGGGAACAAGTCTGAACTTCAGCACGGCTTATCATCCACAAACAGATGGTCATTCGGAATGAACTATTTAGATCTTGGAGGATATTCTTAGAGCATGTAGGTTAGACTTCAAAGGATCGTGGGAAGATCGCCTACATCTTGTGGAGTTTTCATACAACAACAGCTACCAAGCAAGCATAGGAATGGAACCTTTTGCAGTATTGTATGGAAGGAAGTGTCGATCGCCATTAAGTTGGGACGACATCAGAGATAGGGAACTTCTTGGACCAGAGATGATAGTAGCGACTGTTGATATGGTTCATACTATCAGGGAAAGGATGCGCATAGCAAGATCGACAGAAGCACTGGGCTGATGCAAAGAGACGTCATCTGGAGTTCCAGCCAGGAGATCATGTGTTCTTGAAGATATCTCCGAACCGCGGAGTGATCCAATTTGGAAGATGGGGTAAGCTAAGTTCGAGATATATTGGACCATTCGACATACTCGAACGAGTCGGTGAAGTGCCATACCTGTTAGCGCTTCCATCTTCATTGGAAGGAGTGCATAACGTGTTCCACATATCCCAACTCAGAATGTATGTGAGTGACCCCAGCCATGTTCTCGATCATTCCGAGCTCACTATACAGCCCGATTTGTCTTGTGAGCAACAGCCTGTGGGGATCCTGGACAGGAAAGTGAAGACTTCGGAATAAGGAAGTTAACTTAGTCCGAGTGATGTGGAGGAAAGACACTCCAGGAGAGTCCACTTGGGAAAGGGAGGATGAAATGCGTACTAGATATCCACACCTCTTTGTAAACTAGTCCTCAAATAAAAGTAGTAAATTTCGAGGACGAAATTTTTGTAAGGAGGGTAGACTGTAACGACTCCATTTTTAATGTACAAAGAATTGATTTAAATTCAAAGTATACTTGGAGTATTTAATGTTGCTGATATCTCTTGAAGTATTTATTTCACACCATAATTACAAGCAAGAGCTTGTAGCTCATTGGTAAAACCTTGCACTGCTGAACCAAGCCACCAGAGTTCAAATCACATACCCCATATTATTTTTAATATTATTTTGTTTTAAAATTTCTGGAATACCAACAGTCAACACGTGTTTTCTCACAAAAATCCCACTACCCATGAAAAGTTAAATGTTCCAGTAGCTACCCCCGTTGACCCCCCACCTCCTAAGCGCCTGACTCGGCCCGACTCGGGCCGGCGCCGCCGGCCGGACTCGGCCGGACGGCCGAGTCATCAACAGAGGAAATGAGCCCCTTGGTCTCCCCCACCCCCTGCACACTTTAATTTCTCAGATCGTTTCTAGAGAGCACAATAACTCTCATTCAATCCATTTTTAATATATTTTTCCTATTTTTTACATATTTTAATTAAAACCCCTACCCCTACCCTAACCCTAGCCTAACCCTATAAATACACCCCTACCTCCTACCCTCTCATCCCAAAATTCTGAGCCCACTCTCTCAAAATCTCAAGAAAACCTTGTGTACTTTGAAAACGAGCGAAAGGCGAAGCCCCGAAGAAATCGACGGCGAACTTCCGGTGATCGTGCTAGGAACTCTCGGCGACGAATCGACGCACCGGCGAACCCTCTTCTTCCTTATCACTCTCGTGTTTGTCCAAACCCGTAAGTCCCTTTCTAGCTTCTCTTTTCTTTTCTAAAAAAATACGAATTTACAAAACCCGACGAAATCGGCACAAATCCGATTTTCGATTCGGTTTTCTTATAAACTTCACTTCTCATTATTTCAATTATGTTTAAACACTATCATGTTGACTATTAAATACTAAATAACTAAATTGATCAACGTTAAATTCATAAAATGATAGCTATTTCCATTCTACCGTATTTTCACTTAAATACCACATGGTTTCAATATGCCTTTAATCCCATTTAAATTGCTATACCTTAAAGTAGATCACGAGGTAATGACCTACCGCCTCACACACTCATATGCAAACATAACACGCTACCTTGAGAACATAGAATACGGAAAATAAAACAATTTCATTTAAATACCCTTTACTTAATAAAAACAAATTTTTGATACATCTTTATAAATAAATAACTTTTGGAACTAATAAAAAATATCTAGACTCAGTCAATTAGAGACCGTCGCCTTCATTAGGACATAGTAAGGTTGTGGAGATCGGTCGTTTATCTAAACCTGACTTTGTGGTGTCTAGGCTAGACAAGTGAGAAAGGTAATTTTAAAAGGCCCGTCTCACGGTGATTCGTGAGCGGATCCCTCCTTTCTTCACTTGTACTTACCTGGCCACAATTGGCGGTGAAGAGGCGATTTGAGATATCTCACAACTTGACATAGAATACGGGAAATCGACATCTTTACAAATAAATACCATTTACTTAATAAAACCGTCTTCTAAAGGATTAGTATTTATAAAATCTTTGCAAAGCGCCGCTACAATCCATTTTGGGGAACCCGTTCAGGATTGTGCGGTTTATCGCACATCCTCGGGCTTAGTATTGCGAGATTCAGACCTCCGCAAGGAGTATTCGATCTCGAAAGATTTAAAATACGACATTTTAAGAAAATGAGATTTTTAGAATATAAAATATTTATTAAAATTAATTTTGTATAAATATATGTATATTTATCATTAAAATATCTATTTTGTTATGATATAAATATTCCACCTTTTTCTAAAAATCACAAGAACAAATTTTACACTAAAATACCATAAATTCCACATAAATCAATATTACAAATAAATACCTTTATTTATGAAATTAGGATATTTTCACTAGAAATATCACAATATAAAATCCACATTCATTACAACTCTAAAGACGAATAATAAATACTTGGGGTGCATCTTGAAAAGTATACAAAAGTATTTTTGCATAAAACCCCCTCAAGTTTTATAAATTACCCTAAGGACCCTAGTAAATATAGGACTTCGATTTACATCTCTACTATTTGACTCGGGTTTGAGTCTGATCATAATCCGACTTGAATATGATTCAAGTACCATATAAATCTATAATATTACAATTCAACATGAACACACGAATTCATGAATCCGGTTATCAATCTATTCAACTTGACTGAACCAAACCATGGATATACTTTCCATTTACATGATTCCAGTTTACATCCATTACATCCGTTACTGATATCATGATTTCGGTCAGTCATCCAACTATACAACTTATACAATACAATATAACAATACAATCAAAACACTACGGGGTTTAAGGGGTAGATTGGTACAAAAGGTGTTAAAAGTGGCACGAGACAGTAAGATTAAGACACCAAACATGAATCCTGTTGCTGTTGTACTGTAGAATAACGGTTCCTTGTACTTTCAGTTTGCCCTGGTCTCTAGCATATAGAGACCCCTCTCGTATACACTGGCATCCTTCTGTACCAAGCTACAAACAACAGCGTTAACACAATATTCTACAATATTATACAACTTTAAAAGATACATTCTTATTCTGTCTTTTCTATTTCTCTCTTAACTTTGGGACTTACCGAGCGACCTGTTCGCTGACGACATTCTATTTCTTTCTTCTTTGAATGTCGTCAGGTGATCTGGACACAACAGAGATCGAGCCCACCAGTGAAGACTTGGATCAGTTCCTCGAAGACCCCGAGCTCTAGACATTGTACATTTCCATTCAGAACCTTTAATTTCCTGTTATGCCATTGTTTAGGTATCGTTTTTACTTCAGTTGTATTTCCTTTTCATGCATTGTACAAAAGAATGTTAATAAATAAAGTTACTATTATTTTTATATCTCCTGTCTCTTGTGATTACTTTTATATTGCTTAGATACGCTTAGCGTATTTACTTCACAGTAAATACGTAGCGGACCAGTCGCGTCCCCTTCGCCGTATACCGGGAAGCGGGGCGTGACAGCGTCTATAAGTACACAGCCAGAGGGCTTCGTAGACAGTGGGAGCAGCGGAAACGTGTGCAAGTTGCTTTATGGGATAAAATAGGCATCGCGAAGTTGGAACGTCTGTTTTGATGTGGTAGTCAAAGAGTTTGACTTCATCAAAATGGTAGATGAACCTTGTATATACAAAAAAGTAGTAGGGAGTATGGTGGTGATCCTCGTATTGTATATGGATAACATATTTTTGATAGGAAAGGAGTTTCCTATGCAATACTCGGTCAATCTCCTCTTATCACAAGGATTCTCCATATAGGATCAAGGTGATAACTCCTAAATTCTGGGTTTTGGATCTATGAGATAGATCTAAGTGGATGTTAGGATTTTCACTAGGTGTAGTGAGATGGTACCAATCGATCCTGGGAAGAATCACTGGATAGCTTCCAAGGTGGTAAGGTCGGCTGAATGTCAGTCACAGGCATTATCTTTACCCTCAGTGGAGGGACGGTATGTTGGAAGAGTTCCAAGCTAGATGTCATGGCAAACTAGACGATAAAAGCTGGATACATTGCTACCAAGGATACTACCAAAGAGGTAGTCTGGATGATATAAGTTCATGAGATGAACTTCGTTCCTACTATTGTGTGACAATGGAGTTTTGGCTTAGGCTAAAGAACCCCCGTCCCATCTATGATCCAGACATATTCATAGGCAGTATCACCTGATCATGGAGATGGATGATCTCCAGGGAGATGGAGAGTAGACTACAGAGGACAACACGGCGGATCCACTCACAAAGGCCTATTCCCAGGAGAGACTTTTATGGGATGGTTGAGTATGAGATACTTCAACCACTGCTAATTGTTTGGTATAGGATACTACAATAGATGGCCCTAGTGCAAGTGGGAGATTGTTAGTTATGTGTATGCCCTAGAGTCCATTACTGTACATACGATGTATATTGTAATGGATGCTTGGACATATATAGGGAGGACTTTCTTGCTCGACATGATAGTATGCTATCTGGTTGCTCTTTATCTTAACATGTACACTGATTGTCTCTATGTTACATATTGATAAAACCCTTAGGATGAGTACTTGACTACCAGGACTATGATGCAGATCATACTAGTAGGGACAGAGTAGTCGTTAAGTACATCCTTCAAATGTTCCTAGTCGTGGGTGTATCGAGACAGGGCATCGATATACCAGAGTATACTAGCGTATAGATTCTCGACCCATATAGATGAGCGATGGATGATCGCATATCCATTGGTGTTTGACATCAGAGACAGTATACGGGTGCTCAGTGGAGACTGGGTACACTGAATGGACTCGCCGAGAACTCCCAGATGGTATTATACCTAACGTCAGATGGCAATTCTCTGGTGACACTGGTACAGGTTAGTCTGTAGACCCGAGATCGTCATAGAGTCTTGTGTGATTCCCACTGTGCTTTGATTTCTACCTTACCGCGTTCAAGAGAACGTGCAAAACGGTGGCTTTTGGGTACAGTCCTGAGTCACATGGAGGTAATGAGCGATAGGAGGGGTTTCGTCTCTCCCGGTATTGGGAGTTGATGTTGCGCTGTTCTCGATTGGCTATAATAGGAAGTCCTTGGCCAAGGCTGCTTCAGAGATATACTGGTAAGTGTTATCAGTAGTTTCTCGACCCGTTATGAGCCTCATATCGACATGACTTATCGAGTTACTGGGGTCTGACGTTTACCACCCCTAGATGAGATATGCGACATATAAGACGAAGAGACCGGACTGTACGGTAGTGTTACTGATTGGATTCGCGGGAGAGTGAGCAGGCTTGCTTGTTGATCTTCTAATCGCTCAATACTCGGGTGGCCGTTACGTTTAGCAGACCGCTTGTGGCTTTTGGGTATTTGATATGATCATCACCTACTGCCGGCGTATTGACGAGTCTTCAGAGTTCTACACAGGGGTTTCCTGGCTCAAGCGAAACGGAGTAGGAGCACATATGTGATATGTGCGGGACCGAGATTGATACGATATGAGATACCGTATTCTATTCTCGCGATATAAGATATCGGTCGGTTATATATGATATAGCCGGGTTATCGGATCAAGTGTTGATTCGATAAGTTGATTCATATGATATTAGTCGGTTATAGGTGATATAGCCGGATTATTAAATCAAGGGTTGATTTGATAATCTAATTTATAATTATATATTTGATATATTACATTACATTAACTAGTATTAGCTCACTTATGATTTCTTTTATCACTTTGGATACATTGATATATATGTGATATATGTTAAATGTATCATGCTAGGTTACAAATGCAACTAGGGTTTATGAGACTTGAACCATGCTAGGGTTAGATTAGGGTTTATGTTTATTATTAAGGATATTCAAAAATTGTGGAATTAGTCATGGTTGATATTTTGCAAGAAGCTTGTAGGCTTCTTTAACTTTGTCCACCCTTTTTGTCTACCTTAAGATATTTGTTAACCTAGCTTTAACCATAGCTCATGGTTAAGTCTCTACAAGGGTTAAGCATGACATGCTTAACCCTTAGTTGCATTTCTAATCTCATACAATTAATTCATTCTCTCTTGATAATTCTTCATCTTCTTCATGAGCTCAAAGAGAAAAGAGATTTCTAGGGTTTGAGTTTGTGATGAAAACTTGTGAGAATATGAAATCTAATGTGAGAAAAATTCCTACTTCATCATCCTCTACTACTTGACATTTAGTATTGGGTGTTTGCTTCACTAATTCTATGATTAGTGAAGAGATAGCTTGGGTTAGTGTCTCCTCGACGTAGATCATCTTCGGCCTCGAAGACTTCGAAGCAAGCATATTCGTTTCTTCATCGGAGCCTCTCTAGAGTCCGGAACTTCTTAATCGCAGCGAAGGGACTACTACACGGAGTTAATGAAGTGAAGGACCGGTCTATAAAGATTGTATTCCTTGTTCTCTTTACTTGAAAAGTCGTTTGCATTTCTTTTCCGTCAATTTCTAGTAAACGATTCTATGTTAGGGTTAGCTAGAACGGCAAAATTTTGAAAATGGAATGGATGATGCTTCCCAAAACCTTACTGCCGTGCTAGGAAACCCTTCATCATCATCTTCCATGATGCAATCCTCGCTCCCACCATCAATGAGAAAACCGTAGTATCTCTCAGGTGGATGAGGAACCCTACTAGATCGACGGAGAGGCCGGGGTTCGTTGGGAACTACTGAATCTTCTGGTTCCACCAAATCTTCTGTTATAGTTTGTGTAGTAGGAGCTTCTTCCAGTTCTACCACATTGCCACTAATTTTTTTTCAAGAAATTTCTTTTCTAAAAAGGTGGCATGCTGAGCAACAAACACCTTTTGTTCCTCAGGGTGGTAGAAGATATGTCCTCGTGAATGCTTGTGATATCCTACAAACTTGCACAGAACTGATCTTGCCTTGAGCTTGTCTGGATTTTGCTTTTTGACATAGGCCGAGCAACCCCATATCTTAATAAAATTAAGACACGGTCTCTTCCCCTCCCATATCTCATATGGAGTGGTAGGCACTGATTTGGTTGGAACTCTATTCAATAGGTATGTTGCTGTCTCAAGCGCATAACCCCAAAAGGAAATAGGCAACTCTGCGGTGCTCATCATAGAGCACACCATATCTAATAGGGTGCGATTCCTCCATTCCGATACACCATTGTGTTGTGGTGTATATGGAGGAGTAAGGTAAGAGAGAATCCTATTCTCTTTTAGAAAGTCCAGGAACTCCGTGCTCAAGTATTCACCTCCTCGATCAGATCGTAGGATTTTAATACTTTTACTCGTTTGGTTCTCGACTTCGTGCTTATATTCACTAAATTTCTCAAAACCTTCAGACTTGTGTTTCAACAGGAACACATGTCCGTATCTTGAGAGATCGTCAGTGAATATAATGAAGTATGAGGAACCATTTCAGACATGTGTAGACATGGGACCGCATACATCACTATGTATCAGTCCCAAGAGTTCCGTAACTGTTTCTCCGTGTCCACTAAACGGAGTTTTGGTCCTCTTGCCTTTGAGACATGACTGGCAAGTGTTATAAGTTGAAAATTCGAACGGATTCAAATATCCATCCTTATGTAACTTAGCCAGTCGTGTCGTATTGATGTGACCTAGTCTACAATACCACAAGAAGGATTCGTTCATTTCTGAACTCTTCCTCTTGTGTGTGTTTTGTACATTAAGGACTATAGTTTGATTCAGAACGTATATGCTATTATTTAACGAGCCTGATCCAATCAACTTTTGATTCAGGAAGATGTTCATAACATTATCATGTACTACAAAATTATATCCTTCTTTACTCAATAAAGAAACTGATATAAGATTGCATATAAGGGTCGGAATGTAATAGCATTCGTTCAGAATCAATGTATTACCATTCGATAATATAAGATGATATTCGCCAACAGCCTTGGCTGCAACATTTGCACCATTCCCTATTCTTATGAAATGATCACCCTCTCCCAGTTCTCTATCTTTACATAGCCCATGTAACATATTACATATATAGGATCCCGATCCGGTATCTAATACCCAAGACGTAGAGTGAACTGAGAAACAGTTCTCGATAACTAACACAGCCAAAGAAGATGCATCAACATACTTATTTTTTGTTTGTGCGGCGTGAGAATCTGGATATTCTTCTATTTCTTTCTCGGACTTATAACAATTATAAGTTGGAACGGGACCAACGTTCCCCTGCTCAGTATAATAAGCGGGTTCGGTCAATACATCCATATTATTATCTTGATTAAGGGCTGACATGGTCACTACCTGGAGAGAGAGAGAGAAGAAAACATTTTAGCGTATATTCTTGCAAGATTAAATTGGTTATTATATTATCTAATCAGGACAGCTCCCACTATTTTCATCAAATCTTCCTTCAAACCCTGAAAGGTAAGACTAGCCGGGATTAATTACATTTTACAAGTTCGCCAATCTTTCAGCCAGGTCAGTGTTGGTACTTTGAGGGAGGTTCCTCATACTTTCGCACGGACCTAATTAAAATAAACCTCGTTTTCCCAGAGGCAAAACCCCGTATACACCTTTCTAGACACCTACTTGATCGGCTAATTGTCATGTGTAAAACTCTCCCAGGAGTAACTCTTACTCGCAGTGGGTATCAGGATCCAACTATCTCATAGAAAGTATGCAATCTCATTGCAATTTTCAACACTTGAAATTCCCGATAATATTCTGCCCCTAGCGTCCTATGACCTTGACGGAGGTCAACAAACCATAAGCTACTAGTCAAGTTCAACCCGTTATTTCCAGATTGAATTAAACCCACCTGCACGACCCTTGACAGAGGTCAACAAGGTCATACGACTACCCTAAAACAATCGCATCATATGCAGCAGATAAATGCTAGTCAGCTATCGCACACTACGCCTTGACAGAGATCAACAAACGTAGCACGAATACTAAGTAGGATTCATCTGAAATGACGGAGGGCTACGACATGTTTTTCAGAAAACCTTTAGCGTAAGGAACTTGATATCGTTGTATAAATAAGTGATTTTGAAAAGGAGTGTTTTTTAGGCTTTTACTAGTTTCGCTAAGAGATCACTCCCGGTGAAGGGATCTCGGCTCCTTCCTTATCGAATAAGGTGCTGGATTTTCTACAAGGAATACCGCTATGCAAAACAAGAACTATAGAAGCTGTCGAAAACATAACCGGGTGAGTTGTAGTATCTGCTAGTTTCGCTAAAGAGATCACTCCCGGTGAATGGATCTCGGCTCTTTCCTTATCGAATAAAGTGCTAGATATTCCACAAGGAATACCGCTATGCAAAGCAAAAATTAGAGCTACCCTTTTTATAAATTTGATCCTACAATATCTTTTAGATTTCTTTTCTTTAATTAATCTCATTAGTGAATCCCATCATTTAACCTTCCTAGGCATCACAGAAGAAACGAAAATACAACGCACGTTTATGCCATCCGCATTCGCCACAGTATCCCGTTATGCACCGTTAGGTTACTTAACTAACGGCATACCGGGGCGGGACTAACGCGGGTGTAAGACATAAGCAACATTTATTATATATATCATATATATACAATAATAAAGCATTCGTCTCACGCATATAAAATGATCACATCACATAATGTTAGCAGTAGAAGAAACATATGAAATATTGGATATACTAGGAGGTCCTTGTTTTATTTTGAGCCTGTATAAAACACGGATTCCACGGTCGCGATGAATAGCCAAACCCACATCCCTAGGCCCCTACGAGAGCGGAAAGTAACCCTGCCAATTCTAGAGTTAGGAGACCCGGTCACGACTCCTCGAGATGGCCTCCTACTGGACCCTAGAACCCGGTTACTTGTGCTCCCCTCCTTGGGTCTATCCTAATGCGGAAAAGTAAATAATATACAATAGTGAAATCATCCTCAATCCAGAAGTGCCCCAATAAAACAATATTACATACAATGAATTTTACATGAATGAAAATGAAAACTTTCATCTCACATAAAACCCCCAGCTATTCAAAACACGACGATCCAATATAATATATCACAGCAACACATAACATCACATGTTATCAACGTAAGTAAATATGCCTATCATAATTATCGTTGACATATAGCAACGAAAACGGTGATATACCACATATTACACTTACGGTCGCATAAAAGAAAGTGAAAAACTACAACATTTGGAATCCACAATCGCCTTAGACATCGTAAACCCGAAATATCACATATTACGGATTTCATGCCTAATTATATGAATTCCAGATATTGTATCACATTACAGAAATTGCTAGACGATGTTAAAACTTCCGATCGAATTAACAAACACCCAAAATTTCCCAAAATGCTCAACACTTGAGTGTGGTTTAGAAGTATCCATCACATGCCACAGTATAAATGAACCAGCCATAGAAGGGTCAATCAATGCCTCACTTGTGGCACCGCTAAACTACCACAAACCCTAGATTTAGTGGCGGTTTTGACGGTCACAAAATCGAGTTAAGGTTTTGTTCTTCTAGAGGGCTCACCGCATCACTTGCACACTATTTTAATGTTCTTTAACTAAAGAAAAATCCAATACTTGAAAATTTTCCGGAAAGGGTTAAAGTGGGTATTTGATATCCGATCGAACTTTTTAATACCGGCTAAAATAACCGAAACAATAGCTAAAATTACGAATATGAAACACTCCGAATTGCCTTTGCTAAAAGATAACATCACATGAAAAATTAGCAAACACAAACAACACCTAAAGTATCAAAACCCAGAGCTTTAAACGCTGCGCAAATTCCAGCCCAGTAGGATCCGATCTGGCCGGTTTTGGGGGTGATGATCTCGGCCATTTTCTGAGGGAATGGGATGAAATTTGTACGGTGTTCATATTGTATCATATACATCACTCTGCAACTGTTTGAAATAGTTTTGACACTCTGAAAAATTTACAGAAACTAGGGTTTTACGTCGGGTGTTTCGGAGTTGTTTCGGTTTCGTAATTCTACACTTATCCGTCTAATTCTCTAGCTAGGCACTGATACCACTGTTGGAATACCTACAACGGCAGCAAGGTTTCGGGAGGCATCATCCATGCCAAGTTAAAATTTTGCCATTATAGATAACCCTAAAGCTAGGATCTTCACTAGAGAATCAAACTAAACTTCAAAGTAAACAACTTTACTTCTAAGAGTAAGGGATTACAACCTTTGTAGTATGTTCCTTCGCTTCATAAGCTACGAGTTGAGCTCCCTTCGCTGCGATCATCAAGCTACCGGACTCTAGAGAGGCTCCATGAGGTGAATAAGACATCCTTGCTTGAAGACTTCACAATCCAAGATGATCTACCTTGAGGAATCACAAACCCAAGCTCTCTCTTCACTAATGGGGTATTAGTGAAGTGAACACCCTAATCTAAGTGGCTAAAATAGATGAGGATGATGAAGTAGGAATTTTGCTCTCTTTTGTTTTCTATTTCTCACTTTGATTCATCACAAATGAAAAAGCTAGTGAAGCTTTTTGAGAGGAAGAAGAAGATGAAGTGTTGTGATGAAAAAATAATGTTAAGGTTAGAAATGCAACCAAGGTTAAGCATGGCATGCTTAACCCTTGTAGAGAATAAACCATAGGATAGGGTTAAGAGGTTTGGTTAACAAAGATCTAGCAAAATATCAAGGAGGGTTGACAAAGTCAACAAGGATAAATATCTAAACAATATCCATCCATAATAGAATTAACTAAAAGAAAATGTTAAACCCTAATTTAAACCGTTTAATCTCATAACCCTAGTTGCATGTGTAACCTAACATGTTACAATATTATATATCACATATATAATATATAATGTAACAAAAGAAAATAATACAATTAACATATATCACATATATATCAATATATCATCAAGTGAGAAAAAGAATCATTTAAGTGAGCTTATATCAGTTAATGCAATGTAATATATCAAATATATAATTATACATTAAATTATCGAATCAACACTTGATCCGATAATCCGGCTATTTTGCAAATAACCGACTAATATAATATGTATCAGTTCATCGAATCAACACTTGATCCGATGACCCGGCTATATCACATATACCCGGCCGATATCTCATATCGCGAGAATCGAATACGGTATCACATACACGTATTATTCTCGGTCCCGCACATATCACATATGTGCTCCTACTCCGTTTTGCCTGAGCCAGAAAACCTCTGTGTAGGACTCTAAAGAATCATCAATACGCCGGCAGTAGATGATGATCATATCAAACACCCACAAGCTGCAAGCGATCTGCTAAACGTAACAGCCACCCGGGTATTGAGCGATCAGAAGATCAACAAGCAAGCCTGCACACACTCCTATGAATCCAATCGGTAACACTACCGTATAGTCCGGTCTCTTCATCTGATATGTCGCATATTCAGTCTAGGGGTGGTAAACGTCAGACCCCAGTAACCGATAAGTCGTGTCGATGTGAGGCTCATAACGGGTCGAGAAACTACTAATAACACTTACCAGTATATCTCCATATTAGCCCTAGTCAGGGACTTCCCGTTATAGCCTATTGAACGCAGCGCAACATCAACTCCCAATACCGGGAGAGACGAAACCCCTCCTATCGCTCATTGCCTCCATGCGATTCGGGACTGTACCCAAAAGCCACCGTTTTGCATGTTCTCATGAACGTGATAAGGTGGAAATCAAAGCACAGTGGGAATCACACAAGACTCTATGACGATCTCGGGTCTACAGACTAACCTGTACCAGTGTCACCAGAGAACTGCTACCTGACGATAGGTATAATACCAGCTAGGAGTTCTCGACGAGTCCGTTCAGTGTACCCAGTCTCCACTAAGCACCCGTACACCATCTTTGATGTCAAACACCGATGGATATGAGATCATCCATCACCCATCATATGGGTCAAGATGCATATACGCTAGTCTACTGTGGAGTATCGATGCCCTGTCTCGATACACCCTCGACTAGAAACAGTTATAGGATGTACTCTTGGACTACCCTAGCCCCACTAGTTGATCTGCATCATAGTCCTAGCAGTCGAGTACATATCCTAAGGGTTTTATCAATATGTGAGAGCAAGACTGTAAACCAATACAAGTCAACATGTTAAGACAAAGTAAAACCAGATAGCATATTATCATATCGAGCAAGAAAGTCCTCTCTATATATATCCAAACATCCACTATAATATACATCATATGTACAACAATGGCCTCTAGGGCATATATATAACTAACAATCTTCAGGCGCCTCACGTGACCCCACGTGAGCGCTTCAGTTTTAGTGTTTAACACTACTTTAAGCACCTCACGTGGGAGCACGTGAGCGTCGAATGTACTCTAGTGTTTAACACTATATTCGAGCCAATCTTAGCCCAAATAAGCTAAGTCTTCAAGAGGCAAGATCCCCTGAAACTGAACCCCAATTATACTCTTGTCTTCCAAAATTGATCATCCCATATGACATTCAAAGTAATTCCCAGAGCCTTTCAATCAACATTGGTTCAAGGGTACATCTCTTCATACCTCTGATATATGTCGTTGTAAATCTTTAACGTCTTCAGAGAGGTGGAAGGTCCCAATAACCGATAACTTTTGGTGCATCCCCAAACGGTTGAACCAAAACCAAACAGACTATGACGTCTTTAAACTGGACTAAGATGTCCTTAAACTTTATGGACTATGGGGTCCTTAAACTCATGGACTATGATATCCTTAAACTTTATGGACTGTGAGGTCCTTAAACTCATAGAATATGATGTCTTTAAACTGGACTAAGATATCCTTACACTTTATGGACTGTGAGGTCCTTAAACTCATGGACTATGATGTCCTTAAACTTTACAGACTATGATGTCTCTAAACTACCATGGACTGTGAGGTCCTTAAACTCATAGACTATTATGTCTTTAAACTTTACAGACTATGACGTCTTTAAACTGGACCGCAATGTCCCTAAACTAAAACAATAGAGTCCAAATGCTCTTTTGTTGGATCTAAATGATCCTGTTAAGTTGATCTTAGTCTAAAATTAGACTAACGTGTCCTTAACAAACGTTAAGTTGATCTTAGTCTAAAAACTAGACTAACGTATCCTTAACAAACGTTTAAGTTGATCTTAGTCTCAAATGAGATTAACGATCCTTAAACCCAACCCAAACCCAAATCTAAGACAATACGGATTTGGACTAATCCACGCCCTACGGGCGACAACATAAATTAGTCTCCGTATACAATCCACGGGCAACCAAAAATAAAACAAACACATACGAAACGAAGTGACCATCTGGAGAAGGAGAAAGTTGTTGTCGCGATGCGGTAGCGTAATTAACTGCAAAGGCTTGCGCCTGCAGGGAAGAGCATCCCCGCAATCAAAAACCCCTCACAATGAGGGGGAATCTGACGAAGTCTGCTACATCGGTCGCATCTATCTAAACCTCCAATACACGGTGCCATAAATCAACTTATCATCTTCGGAGAGGTGGACGGATAAATCCAAATAGCATCTGCCCCCAAAATTCAGGCCAGACGTCCCAACATCCCGATCACATCTTTTCGGCGGAGAATACTTACTTCGGCTAGTAGATATCACGACTCGTCCTTTCTAGGGTTTGCTTGCTAAAGCGCAGTCTCCTGGATTTATCATAAAGAGATATTTCATGCTTCTTCGTAGCCTTTGCTTCTTGCATAGCTTCTTCTATCAGCTTATCAATTTCTTCGTCTATTGGTAGAGTCAGGGCACTTTGCGCGGTCCCTACCCCCTGTTTGTTCACATCTTCTACTGGCTGAACATCTTCTTCTGACGCTAATAGAGCATCTTCAGCTGATATGATAGAGTAAGAGACCATATGGCAGCTTTCCACACGCTCTTCCTCTTCTTCTATTAAGTCCTATTCTTCAACATCACCATTTTCAAAAAGGTGTTGGAGGAATTCCTCTAACGTAATTGGAACACGCTCATTCTGGTTATACTTTTCCAGCACGTTGATATGTCTTTGGAGATCCATACGCTTATCGATATGTTCGTCAGGCTGTACGTATTTCTTCGCTTTTTTCTTCTTTTTGGAAGAAGAACTCGGGATGCTTTTTCCCTTGTCTTCGGCCTTTGGAGTGGGACATGGCTTTAACATCCCCTTGATGATTTGTGGTTTAAGCCCACTTTTCCATTTGATTGTGGGACATGCTTGTAACTCTTTCAGTATCTTCTTTGTTTTTGATGAAATAACCATCTTCGATGGAGCTTCTGCTACCCTTGAACAAGATGCTCCTGTTGCATCAACCTTCTTAGGGATGTGTCTTTGTGGTGGATCCACCTTCCAACTGTCCGTCAACCAGATTTTATCCTGTTTATATTGATTTTCGGCCTAGTTTTGAAGACGAAGAAATCTTCGATCGGATGACTTACAAGCCGATGGTAGGGGCAGTATTTAGGGTCGTTGATCGAGTTTTCTTGTGCTGGCCTTCATGTTTCGAGCAATGCCACCATGGTATTCTTCATGGCGAGATCGAACAACTTCTTCATCTTGTCACTGGGAAAAGAGTATTCACATCCCATCTTTTCTTCAAGGGTGGCACCCGGACGATTATCATTTTAGCGACCCGCTGTTTTGAAGCCACCTTACTATTGTTGAGTATTGGTGACAAACGTCGTCTTACCCCATCCTTTGTTATTGCGTGAATCTCTATCTGCGGAGTAGGAGACCCGGTCAATTTTCTCTAACTAAACCATCCTATCGAAGAGCTCTTAGTAGGTAGTAGGCTTAGCAAAAGCCAAGAGCGGGTAGACCTTCGATCGCATATCAATAGTGCCTACAAACATTATGATGGTGGAGGGCTCAGCGATGGGTTGTTCACACTTTGAAGTGACATTCCTCTATCGGATTGCGTATTGCACCAAGGTTTCATTTGGTTTCGCCTTATCATTGAATAGCACAGAGATAGTAGTACGTTCGCTTGCACTGACGAGCCTCTGAGTGAAGAGTCATTCCATCTTAGCGAATGTTTCCACGGAATCGTTTGGGAGCTCCAAGAACTATTCAAAGGCGGTCTCTGTCAGGCTGTTGACGAATTGCCGAAGGAGTAATTGATCGTCGTCGCCGGTGTTACCGCATTGTACTTTGAATTATGCAATATGCTGATGAGAATTGATGGTTCCCTTGAAAGCATTGAACCCAGGGATTACATATTCCGGAGGGTATTATTTCTGGTCCTACCATGCGGGATATGAATGACCCATCTTCACCAATTTGGCAGCTGCTTCATTGGCGGAAAGAATCTTGACTTGCTGAGCTATATATTCGTTTAGCTGCACCTTCGACACCAAATCATCCTTAGAGACCGAAGGGGATTGGGGTGGACTTGTAGCATCTCCTCTTTCATTATCAAGAGCCACTGGCGGTTCTTCGACCGGCGGTTCTGACGGTTGAATCATTAATCTCCACATGCTTTGCAACAAGAGAGCCATCTTAATCAAGTTAGCGGTCGCTTCTGCTGCTTTCTTGTCTTTCTTTTCAAAGGCGCGCTTTAGAGATTCAATATCTGACTCTGGCCCTGTTGGTTCATCTTGGTTGTCCTATGAACTTGCTTTGGAAGGAGGACTAGTGAGCATTGCCGCTTGAGCAGCCATTTCTGGTAGTTTCTGTTGTCTCTGAGCATAGATCAAGGACCTGGTTACCGGTCTATAACTGGAGGAAGCGTTGTTTTCATTTCTTGAATTTATTATCCACACGGTGTTCACTATCATGCCCCCATGCTTGGGGCGCTTGAGATCTCGACCTTTAGGATCTATCTTAAGCACCTAAACTTTCTCTGGCCTCTGTATTTTGTGAGGGTCCATCTTGCACGGAACCACCTTAGATTTGAGATGGGAGTCATTAGCTTTTGGTTGACTCTTAAGTTTCTTTGCTTTGGGAGACGGGTTGCTACTGATAATAGAGCCCTTGACTTCTTTCCAAACATTATACATTGTTAAAAAAAGCCGTTGAGGTGAACGCGCCCGTTTTGTATCACTTGGTATCTCTATAGATGGTGGAGATTTCTTTACCACCGCAGTGGGAGAGTTACGCCTCACCCTCTTTAGTGGTTCGAAACTGTTCCTAGTTAGAACAGCAGCATGGATAACAGGAATCTGAACCGGCGGAGTTATACCTGATGGAGAGCTGCCCCCAGCCTGTCTTTGTCGATGCCATTAGCGGCGCCGAGAACCTCTTGCATCCAGGGCTTTTTCAGCTTTAGGAGCTTCTTGGACTTGCCCCCTGTGTGGATTCTGAGCTTCAGCAATCATCAGTCGCTCAAAAACTGACAGCTTAGGTAGAGCAGGAACAGATGCTTAACGAGCGAGTCTGAGGAAGACAAACTGCCTGGAGGTGAAGCACCCTTTGGAGCCTCAAAAGCAGCTGTAGCTGAGAATGTCAGACTTTTAAAGACCGACTTCTTCAGGACCATGGGCCTCTTGGAGGGACCCACTGAACTTGATTTGCCTATTGAATACTGAAGCTGCGGAATTATCAGGCTTCTCAGAAGGGCCTGCAATAGTGGTTGTCAGCCTACTAAAAACTGACTTCTTTTGCATTTCCTCTTTTGGCGGTGGGATGCCAAGGGTAAGAGATGGAAGTATCGTTCTAAAAAAGATCCCATTCAATTCTTGGTCCACTTGAGCTATTGGGATGCAGAGCTTAGGAGCCATGGCTTTTCCTAACCCGGTTACTCCAGATGAAGTGGTGTTGGAGCCCGCATTACAATTGCAGTTGTTGCAGGATGAGGCCATTGATCTGCATGGATACAAAACACCGAATTTAGTATCCCGAAATCCGAGAGCGACTATAAAACCACAATTTGGTTCGCAAAACACTACACACAAAGTTTGGAGTGGAAAGAGAAAAATCGGTCCCACCGGACGTACCAGAATCTGTTTACCTCCGGAAATTAGACAGAGGCGCGGGGAGCACATCCAGCCTGAATCTTGGGGCAGATTCTATTTGGACATATCCATCCACCTCTTCGAAAATACTAAGTTGATTTATGACACAGTATATCGGAGGTTTGGATAGATGTGTATGATATAGCTGACTTCATATTCCCCCTCACGGATGAGGGGATTATTGATTGTGGAGACGTATTTTTCCTATAAGCGCAAGCTCTTGTAGTTAATTACGTTATCACATATGATAACAACTTTCTTCTTCTCTAAGCTTTGTTTTGTGTGTCGTGTTTTAGTTTTGTTTTAGGTTGCCCTTTGATTGTATACGGAGACTAATTTATTTCGTCGTCTGTAAGGCACGAATTAGTCTAAATCCGTACTTTATATTTGACATGATTTGGGTCCACATTGGCATCTTGGTTTGCCAACGTGAGTGAACTTAGGACACATTTCGAACATTTATGAGGTCCATTGGTTCAGGTGTAAGCGTAAACTTCTTCTAATGATCGTTGGTCTTGTTTGAGAACTAAGATCAACTTAGGGTGTATTTAAGGTATAATCTAAGTATCCTTGATCTTTTTTTAGACTATGATCAATTTATATAACATGTTCATATATTTGAGAATATATTCTCTATCGATCATTGGATCAAGCATGAAGCATAGGCTTCCATACTTAACTGTTTTTTGTTAAATCTCAAGTTTTGACTTATCATCTAGTGCGCTTGCGCACTTGGGGTGCGCATGGCAGTCATATGCGCTTGCGCATTTGGGATGTGCACTCATTGACTCATGTGTCTTTTACATGATGCGCATGCATTAGCATAGAACTTGGTTGTTTCACGGAGCAACTTGAATTTGGCATCTGCGCATGTGTTTTGCACGTATGCGCAGCGTAGATCATTTTAGAGAGATGCGCACATGTTTGCATGTAGTACACACTAGTTTGTGAAAGATATCGTCTTTCAGAAAAGCCTTCTCATTATTTTTTTTCTTTTGAGTGAGGTTGCACACCTGTTAGGGATAACCTACCGTTGTGAAAATTCATATCTTTCAATGAAAGATATGCTTTCAATGAAGTCTATACTTCTGTTCTTGGAGCGCAGGCTCTGCTTTGGACCATTATCCATGTTCTTTAAACCTATACTTCATTTTCATATGTTTTAACATATTTTGGTGGAACCTTTCTCCCTAAGGTCTTGGATCTTAGGATCGATCTCTTTATAAGAGCCTATGCTTTTGTACAGAAAAGAGAAATTCTAAGATCTTTGATCTTGTGCATGGTGAACCGAAGCTCTATTGAAGCTTATGCTTCAAGGAGGTAGAGTCTTTTCTCTTTGATGTATTTTCCTTACCTAGTAAAGTCTAGGGTTTTTTTGAGAAGATGGAGGCGTAAGCCTTCAGAGCTTTCTCTCAGTTGATGAAGGAGATGATAATAATAATTATCGCGATAGGGATTTTTCTCCCTAAAAGCTCCTATTTATAGGAGAGAGATTTGTTATAGTAAATCCTTAATAAAAAGATTGGAATTGAGACATATCAATTCAGGGTACATATGCACCATTAGATCAAAGATCTCAACAACTTCTTATTAGGAAAGTTATCAAAGAAGATTTTCTTCTAAAAGAGCAAAGGCTTTGACAGAAGCGTACGCTTCAAAAGTTTGCTTGCACATCATCTTGTACATGCGCACGTGCATTACACGTAGCACAGTGCTTGTACATGCGCACGTGCTTTGCACGTAGCGCACTGAACAAGTGTGCATCAGAAGCTTTCGCTTCAAGCTTCCATGGGGATTGCGCTCCAAAAGGAGTAAATGGTGCACACCAAAAGAATATGCGCCCTAGATGGCTGGAACAGAAGCCATGGATCAAAATTTGAGCTTTTAATCGTAAGGCTCTGATACCGTATGAAAATTCTTGAAGAAGATGAAGTTTTTTGGGTTTTGAACTTGAGAATTGTATTGAATATCATAGGTGTATAAATATTACACTTTAATTGATTGAAAACTAAAATAAAATAAAATCTTTCCTAATCACAAATATCACAAGTTATAGAAAGATCTAAATATCATAAGTTATGGAAAAATCTGCTGCTTCTGCATTCCAATGGGCAGACATCTGAACACAGACGTCTGTGTATTCTCTGTTATTGTCGAAGACTCAAGACCAGACATTTCGCTCTTCTCCTTTAGACGTCTGGTTTCACTCTGTTCTTTGGTCAGAAGATTGCAAACATCTAGATTCTCTAGCAGACGTCTGTGCGTATATCTTCAGACATCTTCTTCTGTTTCTGGCTTCTGTCGCTAATAAGACATGATAGAGAGAGAAAGAAGGGGGAGAGAGGGAGGAACTCTTTTCTTTCATAATTTTTGTGTATTGATATGTGTGTCAGCATGAGTATAGGGTTGGTGTGACCTCCTTTTCCCCAGTTTATACCTATACTTAATTTTTAAGAGCATAATTGTAGTAATCTTCTAGGTGTTTTGGGTTTAGTCGAGTGATCTTAGGGCAAAGGGGGAATGTTTGGATCTAGATTTTGCTTTATGCATAGAGAAGGAGTGGCTTTCTTAGGTTTTTGGGTTGCTTAGGGTTCTCCCTAGCTACTCAAGGCTTCTTGAGTGATAGTTGTAGTGCAAATGTATCTTCTACAATTCTATAAGTTTCATTTAAGTATTCTACATAATACGCAAACATACCAGTTATCGATAATGTATATTGTTGTTTTGAGCAGTTAGGTCATGAATCATATGGTTTTTCTGTTGTCTGCATGTATCATGCCAGTTATTTGAAAACTCCAAATACATTTCCCCAAACTTTAGTGAGACAATCAGATCTTGAAGATAAATATTTTTTATTTGTCCAGATTATTTGTAACGTTTCAAGCAAATACTCAGTATCGGTCACATGATTCGTCATAGAGTTTTCCACGGTTTATTAGTAAAAATTGCTGTAAGATCATAGAAACAATTTTATGCCATGTGTTTCACTTGTGAAGTCATGAAGATTTATCCACCAGTATACATGCTCCATACTCTCTTCGATTACTGTGATGCTTAAATGACAAAACTTTCTTTACAGCTTTTCCATTAATTAGATATCCGAAAAAATAAAATGGAAAAACACACACCAAATTTTTTTAAAGAAAATAAAAAATAAAAGAAAAAGAAGAGAAAACTATAGAAGAACTACTTTCTCAAAGCAAGAAAGGATGACCTTCACTGCTACAATATCCACATGTCCTAATGAATTTAGCCATAGGGGCAACCAGTAGCCCCTACGGATAGCAACCAGTAGCCCCTACGGATTAATCCGTAGGGACCTAAAATACCTTCGTAGGTCCAAAGGCCGCAGGTGCAAGTTTTTGCTCTAAACATGTCCCTACAGAGTAAACATTGCTCTGGCGGCTTAAACAGTAGGTGCATATATCCCTACAGATGAATCCGCAATGACAAAATCTTTTTTTAATTTTTCTGTTAAAAAAATAAAACAATTATACTTATGGAGTTATTCGTAGGGGATTACAATTGCCCCTACGGATTAATCTGTAGGGGCAAATTTTGCCTCTATTATTAAGTCCATAAGGACAAAATATCAAATATTCTGATATTTTTTTCCCTACGGATTAATTCGTAGGGGAAATAATTATCCCTACGGATTAATCCATAGGTGCAACAGTTGCCCCTACGGATTAATCCGTAAGAACAATATATCAGGATTTTTTTTTAAATGAGCTTCCTGTTTTTTCCCCGTCCTGTGCACAATAATATATATATATATATATATATATATATATATATATATATATAAACAATATCGCATGTATAATATATAAAGAAATAAACAAACAGATTATGAAATCAATCTAAAACCATCGTAACCATCCAAACAACCACCGACATCGTCCAAAATATATAATATGTATCAAATAAGCACATCCATCCTCAAAAATATAAATTAATCTATCTTAGCTCGGTCCAGCTCCTCCACCTCTAATAAACGCCGAAATCTGGCGCATCTGCTTCTCGGTGTAGTCCTGGGTCCACAAGAACTTGACTAATGAAGGAGTGGTCTGTGTAGAAGTCTGAGTGGTCTGTGCAGGAGTCTGGGTGGGTTGTGGAGCCATAGGAGTGGCATGCGCAACCGCAGCCGAGGAAGTGGCTTGCGAAGCAGCTGCCGAAAGAGTGGTCGTAGATGAAATAGTCTGCCGAATCTGTAAAATTTTGTGTTTGTATAATAAACGAATAAGAACGGCGTACTTGATTTAGTCGAATTCATATCAATATCGGATTATTGCGGAACCGCGAATTTATATATGCTTTGTTGAGATTCCACACGTTCTGTTGAAATTCATGTCATGTATGAGAATTTATAAATGTTGAAATTCCACAGATTCATGGTTGCGCTTTTTCCCCCAATCTAAGAATACTTAGGGCCTTAGTCTTAATTTGAGTATTTAGTTTGGAAAACCATAATTTATTTTAAATGGAGAACGAAATGATGTTTACTCTAACTTGTAAGCCTGTATCTCTTCTTAATTGTTTAGTTTTGATGGGATGCTTGGTTTTGAAGTTATCTATTTCCAAAGCAATGTTTTCTTCTCAAGTTTTGAGTTTGGATAATCATAACTTTTTAAACTCCAAAATGAAGAAAGATATAGTATTGGTATGGTTATAGAGTTCAGTTTAGATAGTCTTATGTAAGTCTGATTAATCAAAATTAAGTCTAAAACCAAATAAGCACAGGCCACTAATATTGCACATGCTACTATCTATAATGTGATATAATATTTTTCTAATAAGTAATATATGTACCAACATCTCCTTTAACTCCTCGACGGTGATCTTCAATGCGGCAACATCATACTCAAGACGTCGCTCACAGGGGTAGGGGCAGTAACCGTCGGAGACCAACTTCATATGGGCCCAGCTAGGACCAAGTCCTTGGATTCTTTCCCAACCACTGTGGTATCCTCCGTATGCGGCGTCTAGGACTAGGGTCAGTATGATTGGATCAGTCTGTTCACTGAAATCAATCTCTGATGCCTCTGCCTGCTCCACCACCAGCTCCTACACCCACGTTAAGCATTAAAACATAAGTATATCATTTAAATTTGAACTTATCAAAACAAAAAATTTATTCGAATTAGAACAAATGTAACGACTCTGAAATCACTGTACAGAAAATTCTTGTTATTGTACTGAAAAGAGTATTACATCTGTGTAAGAGTTATAAGTTAGATTTGTTTAATAAAAATAAGAATCAATATGTAGCTCATTAGTAAAGCCTCTACACTACTGTGGTGTAACCTGAGTATTCGATTCCCATCAGACACAATTATTTTTTCTGATTTTTCTTTTTAATTTTTGGAAGCCGAAGAGTTGCACGTGCAATACACGGGGAAATGAAAAGTTTCAGAAAAATCAAACATACGCAAAATGGATTAAACATAGAAATACCCACATGGCACGAATCTCGAGGCAAGACCTCGAAATCCGACCGGCCAAAATGCCCCTGGGGCCGGCGCTGACGGTCCCGATACGCCCAATTTGATCTGTGCTTTGCATACTCGTCTCTTCAACTCCCCTCAACTCCCCTGCGCTGTTTGATTTTCCTGCAATCAAACAGAGACCCTCCAATTCACCATTTAATTTCTTTTCAATGCATTTTAATCTACAATTTTAATGCCCAAATCCTAATTCTCCACTATAAATACCACCCCATGCCATAGCTCTCCTCTATTCTGAAATTCTAGAAAAAATTCTCTAAAAACTTCTAAGTGCCAAGTGGAGTTAAGCCTCTAAAGTGGAGTAGCGAGCCAAACTCGCCGATCGGAGCATCTTCGACGAAACCATGACCCCCGAGAGTTTCTTCAAACTCTTTTTAGTCATATAAAAATAGTAAGTCCCTTCATCCCTCTCTCTTTCTATCCCAAACCACTTTTTAAAACAAATCGACAAAAGAGGGGTTATCTCCGATATCGCTTTCTTTTAACTTTTGCAAGCCATGTGATAAGCAAACGAGATCAACTAACATGCTACAATAATCCAACCTTTTTCATATCATTTAATTTTAGTTTAACCAAATTTTCATATGTAACGAACATATAACAAACTTTTTCAGTAAAATACCATGAACTATAGTATCACCCTCTCATCGATAATTAGTTTAAATACTTTTAGAAAAACTTCATGGGGTAACGACCTACCCCACACGCACACCATGGTCCCATAACATGGTATTCTAGATCTATGGTTAAGATAAAGAAATAAGCTTTTCATTAAAATACCACAACATTTCAAAACGGGTTTCATTAAATCGGTATTTCGAATCCTTGGTAATTACGCCTCTACATGTTGGCTTCCTATGAACGACAGCAAGGTTTCGGGAGGTATCGTACATGCCATTTTCAAAATTTTGCCTTTTAAAGAACCCTAAACTAGAATCTTTAACTAGAGAATCATACAAAACATATTGTAAACTACTTTACAACTAAGTGAACTACGAATACAACTTTTGTAGACCGGTCCTTCACTTCAATAACTCCGTGTAGTAGTCCCTTCGCTCCAACTAGTGATCTTCCGGACTCTAGCATGGCTTCACAAGAAAAAGGAACGAACTTGCTTGAAGTCTTCGAGGCCGAAGATAATCTACGTCGAGGAGACACTAACCCAAGCTACTATTTCACTAATGAGAGATTAGTGAAGCTAACACTCTATACTAAAGTGCTAATCTAGTAGAGAACGATGAAGTGGATTTTTGCTCACTTTAGAATTGTTTTTCTCACTAATATTTCTCACTTGCTAAAAAGATAGAGAGCTCTTGAGCTTGAAGAAGAAGATGAAGAGAGATAATGTTGTGAGAGTGAATGGCAACCATAGATGAGAAAATATCAAATATTACTCATGTAGAGAGTTAACTGTGAGTTTAGATAATGGTTGAGTTAACAAATATCTAGTGTAAGACAAAACTAGTGGACTAACTCAATGGTTCTCCAAGCTTCTCAAAGCTTCATGCCATGTGACAAATTTCCAACTAGTGATTGAATTACAATAAATAAATAAACTCTACATTATTTTTATCATGGTGTAAGTCTCATACACCCATGTTGCATGTATCATCAACCATGACACATAATAAAACATAATTAATATATATCACATATATATTAAGTGTGCACATGTGAGAAAAAATAAATGCTTAAGTAAGCTAATATTAGTTAATGTAAACTAGTATATCAAATATACAATTATACACTAAATTATCAAATCAACACTTGATTTAATAATCCGGCGATATCACATATAACCGACTAATATTATATGTACCAACTTATCGAATCAACCCTTGATTCGATAACCCGGCCATATCACATATAACCGACCGATATAAATATCGCGAGAATAGAATACAGTATCACATACTCATATTAATCTCGGTCCCGCATATATCACATATGTGCTCCTACTTCATTTTGCCTGAGCCAGTAAAACCTCTGTGTAGGATTCTAAAGACTCATCAATACGCCAGCAGTAGATGATGTGATGATCATATCAAGCACCCACAAGCCGTCAGCGGTACTAGCTAGACGTAACGGCTACCCGGGTATTGAGCGATCAAAAGATCAATAAGCAAGCCTGCTCTAGCTCCTGTAAAGCCTATCAGTAACACTACCGTACAGTCTGGTCTCTTCGTCTAAGATGTCGCATATCAAGTCTAGGGATGGTAAACGTCAGACCCCAATAACTCGATAAGTCATGCCGATACGAGGCTCATAACGGGTCGAGAAACTACCGATAATACTTACCAGTAAATCTCTAAATCAGCCCTGGCCAGGGACTTCCAGTTATAGCCAATCGAGCACAGCACGACATCTACCCACATCGGGAGAGACGAAATCCCCTCTTATCGCTCATTGCCTCTATGTGACTCGGGACTGTACCTAAAAACCACCGTTTTGCACGTCCTCTTGAACGTGGTAAGGTGGAAATCAAAGCATAGTGGGAATCACACAAGACTCTATGACGATCTCAGGTCTACAGACTAACCTGTACCAGTGTAACCAGATAACTGCTATCTGACGTCAGGTATAATACTATCTAGGAGTTCTCGGCAAGTCCGTCCAGTGTACCCAGTCTCCACTGAGCACCCGTATACCATCTCTGATGTCAAACACCAATGGATATAGGATCATCCATCGTCCATCTCATGGGTCGAGAAGCGTATACGCTAGTCTACTCTGGTATATCGATGCCCTGTTTCGACACACCCATGACTAGGAACATTAAAGGATGAACTTATGGACTGCTATGGCCCCACTAGTATGATCTGCATCATAATCCTGGTAGTCAAGTACACATCCTAAGGGCTTTACCAACATGTAACCATGAGACAGTATCAAGAGACAAGTATATATGTTAAGATAAAAAGCAACCATATAGCATACTATCATGTCGAGCAAGAAAGTCCTCTCTATATATGTCCAAGCATCCACTATAATATACATCATATGTACAATAATGGCCTCTAGGGCATACATACAACTAACAATCTCCCACTTGCACTAGGGCCAGCTGTTGTAGTATCGCATACCCAATATCCAGAAGTGTCTCTCGAACTATATCTGGGGAATGGCCTTCGTGAATGGATCCGCTGTGTTGTTCTTTGTGTCAACTCTCTTGACCTCGATCTCCCGGCGATCAACTATCTCCCGGATCAGCTGATACCGCCTCAGAATATGCCTAGATCGCTGATGGGACCTGGGTTCCTTGGCCAAAGCCACCGCTCCATTGTTATCACAATACAAAGGTATTGGATACTCAATGGATGGAACCACACCAAGTTCAGTTATGAACTTCTTCATCCAGACAGCCTCTTAAGCAGCATCGTTGGCAGCGATGTATTCATCCTCCATCATCAAGTCTGCCACGGTTTCCTACTTGGAACTCTTTCAGCATACCATTGAGGGTAAAGACAAATCCCGAGTGCGACTTAGAGTCGTCCTTATCACTCAGGAAGCTCGAATCGGTAAAGGACTCTATTTGGAGTTCTCCGTTACCATACACCAAGAGCATCTCTTTAGTCCTTCTCAAGTACTTGAGAATGCTCTTCACAGCTGTCCAGTGACTCTCTCCTGGATCTACTTGATACCTACTCACTACGCTTAGTGAGTATGCTACATCGGGTCCGGTACATAGCATCGCGTACATGATAGAGCCTACTGCCGAAGCATATGGTATCCCTTGCATGCGAGCTCTTTCCAAATCAGTCTTGGGAGACATCTTTTTGGAGAGAGTGAGTCTTAAGATCGTGGGTAAAAACCCACGCTTAGATTCTTCCATACTAAACCTCTTTAGTATGGTGTCAATGTACCTGGATTAGGACAATCCCAGTATCCGTTTAGATCTATCTCTATAGATCCTAATCCCCAAGATGTATGAGGCATCACCTAGATCTTTCATTGAGAATCTTTATGATAAGAAGAGCTTGACCGATTGCAGCATAGGAATATCATTTCCTATCAAGAGTTTGTCATCCACGTACAATACGAGGAAGACAACCTTACAATTTTCCACCTTCTTGTATATACAAGGTTCATCTACGTTTTTTACGAAGTCAAACTCTTTGACTATGACATCAAAACAGATGTTCCAACTCCGCGATACATGCTTCAACCCGTAGATGGATTTAAGCAGCTTGCACACCTTTCCGCTGCTCCCACTGTCTACGAAGCCCTCTGGCTGAGTCATGTACATACTCTCCTATAAATCACCATTTAGAGAGGCGGTCTTAATATCCATTTTTCAGATTTCATATTCATGGTATGCAGCAATGGCAAGTAGGATCCGGATGGACTTAAGCATAGCCACTGGAGAAAAGGTTTCTCCATAATCTACACCTGATCGTTGACAAAAACTCTTTGCAACAAGTCTAGTTTTGAAAGTCTCAACTTTTCCATCTACACCAAGTTTCTTCTTAAAGATCCATTTGCTTTTAATGGGTTTTATCCCTTCAAGAGCAACTTCCAAAATCCATACTTTGTTGGTGTACATGGATTCCATCTCAGATCGTATTGCATCCAGCCATTTCACAGAGTCTCCACTCGTGATAGCCTGCTCGAAGCTAGTCGGGTCATCATCTTCTATGATACAATTCTCGCTCCCACCATCAATGAGAAAACTGCAGTATCTCTCAAGAGGATGAGGAACCCTACTAGATCGGTGGAGAGGCTGAGGTTCGTTAGGTTCTATCGAATCCTCTGGTTCCACCAAATCTTCTGTCGTAATTTGTATAGCTAGAACTTCTTCCAGTTCTATCTCCTTGCCACTGATTTCTTTTTCAAGAAATTCCTTTTCTAAAAAGGTGGCATGTCGAGAAACAAACATCTTTTGTTTCTCAGGGTGGTAGAAGATATTTCCTCGCGAATGCTTGGGATATCCTATAAACTTGCACAAAAAATACCTTACCTCGAGCTTGTTCGGATTTTACCTTTTAACATAGGCCGGGCAACTCCATATCTTAACAAAATTAAGACACAGTCTCTTCCCTCTCATATCTCATATGGAGAGGTAGGCACTGATTTGGTTGGAACTCTATTCAATAGGTATGTTGCTGTCTCAAGCGCATAACCCCAAAAGGAAATAGGCAACTCTGTGGTGCTCATCATAGAGCACACCATATCTAATAGGGTGCGATTCCTCCGTTCCGATACATCGTTGTGTTGTGGTGTATACGGACTAGTAAGGTAAGAGAGAATCTCATTCTCTTTTAGAAAGTCCAGGAACTCCGTGCTCAAATATTCCCCTCCTCGATCAGATCGTAAGATTTTAATACTTTTACCCGTTTGGTTCTCGACTTCGGATTTATATTCTTTGAATTTCTCAAAAGCTTCATACTTGTGTCTCATCAGGAACACATGTCCGTATCTTGAGAGATCGTCAGTGAATGTAATGAAGTACGAAGAATCATTCCTGACATGAGTAGACATAGGACCACATACATCACTATGTATCAGTCCCAAGAGCTCACTAGCTCTTTCTCCGTGTCCTGTAAACGGAGTTTTGGTCATTTTTCCTTTGAGACATGACTTGCAAGTGTCATGATATGAAAATTCGAACGGATTCAAATATCCATCCTTATGTAACTTAGCTAGTCGTGTCGCATTGATATGACCCAGTCTACAATGCCACAAGAAGAATTCATTAATTTCTGAACTCTTCCTCTTGTGTGTGTTTTGTACATTAAGAACTGTGGTTTGATTTAGAACGTATATGCCATTATTTAACGAGCCTAATCCAATCAACTTTTGATTCAGGAAGATGTTTATAACATTATCCTGTACTACAAAATTATATCCTTCTTTACTTAATAAAGAAACTGATATAAGATTGCATATCAGGCTCGGAATGTAATAGCATTCGTTCAGAATCAATGTATTACCGTTTGGTAAAACAAGGTGATATTCGCCAACTGCTTTGGCTGCAACATTTGCACCATTCGCTACTCTTACGGAATGATCACACATTCCCAGTTCTCTACCTTTCCTTAGCCCATGTAACATATTACATATGTGGGATTCCGATCCGGTATCTAATACCTAAGACGTAGAGTGAACTGAGAAATAATTCTCGATGACTAGTATACCCGAAGAAGATGCATCAACATGCTTATTCTTCGTTTGGGCGGCGTAGGCATCCGGATATTCCCCTATTTCTTGTTCAGTCTTATAACAAGTATAAGAAAGAACGGAACCAACGTTCCCCTGCTCAGTATAACAAGCGGGTTCGGTCAATACATCCATATTATTATTTTGATTAAGACGTGACATGGTCGCTACCTGGAGAGAGAGAGAGAGAAGAAAACACTTTAGCGTATGCTCTTGCAGGATCAGATTGGTTAATATTTTATCTAATCAGGATGGCTCCCGCTGTTTTTATCAAATCTTCCTTCAAATCCTAAAAGGAAAGACTAGCCGGGATTAATTACACGCTACAATTTCGCCAATCTTTCAGCCAGACCAGTGTCGATACTTTGAAGGAGGTTCCCCATGCTTTCGCACGAATCTAATTAAAATAAACCTCATTTTCCCAGAGGCATAGCCCCATTGACACCTTTCTAGACACCTACTTGATCGGCTAATTGTCTTGTGTAAAACTCTCTCAGGAGTAACTCTTACTCGCAGTGGGTATCGGGATCCAACTATCTCATAGAAGGTATGCAATCTCATTGCAAATTTCAATATTTGAAATTCCCGATAATATTTTGCCCCTAGCGTCCTGTGACCTTGACAAAGGCCGACAAACCATAGGCTGCTAGTCAAGTTCAACCCGTACATTTCATAATTGAATTAAACCCACCCGCACGACCCTTGACGGAGGCTAACAAAGTCGCACGAATACCCTAATCCAATCTCATCTCATGTTGCAGATAAGCACTAGCTAGCTACCGCACACTACGCCTTGACGGAGGCCAACAAACGTAGCACGAATACTAAGTAGTATTTATCTGAAATGACAGAGGGCTACGTCAGGAGTTTAAGAAAACCTTTTGCGTAATGAACTTGATATCGTTATAGAATCAAGTGATTTTTTGAAAAGGAGAGTTTTTGAGGCTTTTACTAGTTTCGCTAAAGAGGTCACTACCGGTGAAGGGATCTCGGCTCTTTCCTTATCGAATAAGTTGCGGGATATTTCACAAATATCACTATGCAAAGAAAGAACTATAGAAGCAATCAAAAAAAACCGAGTGAGTTGTAGTATCTGCTAGTTTCGCTAAAGAGGTCACTCCCGATGCTGCTAGTTTCGCTAAAGAGGTCACTCCCGATGAAGAGATCTCGGATCTTTCCTTATCGAATAAGGTGCTGGATATTTTACAAGAAATACCACTATGCAAAGCAAAAACTAAAGCTACCTTTTTTGAAAATTTGATTCTACAATATCTTTTAGGTTTCTTTCTTTTCATTAATCTCATTAATGAAGTCCCATCATTTAAAGCTTCTTAAGCATCACAGAAAATGAAACGAAAATACAACGTACACTTATGCCATCCGCATTCGCCACAGTGTCCCGTTATGCACCGTTAGGTTACTTAACTAACGGCATACCGGGACGGGACCGGGTGCAAAACATAAGCAACGTCTATTATATATCTCATATATAATATATAGCCATTCGTCTCAGAATCCACAGTGATCACATCACAGAGCAGCAGAAGAAACATATGAAATATTAGATATACTAGGAGGACCGTATTTTATTTTGAGCCTGTATAAAACACGGATTCCACGGTCGTGATGAATAGCCAAACCCACATCCCTAGACCCCTACGAGAGCAGCAAGCAACCCTACCAATTCTAGAGTTAGGAGACCCGGACTCGACTTCTCGAGTTGGTCTCCCACTGGACTCTAGAACCCGGTTACTTGTGCTCCCCTCCTTGGGTTTATCCTAATGCGGAAAAGTAAATTATATACAACAATGGTGACATCATCCTCAATCCGGAAGTGCCCTAATAAAAGAATATTATATATATTGAATTTTACATGAATGAAAATAAAAACTCTCATCTCGCATAAAAACCCCGGCTATTCAAAACATGACGATCCAATATAATATATCACAGCAACACATAACATCGCATGTCATCAACGTAAGTAAATATGCGTATCCCAATTGTCGTTGACATATAGCAATGAAACCGGCGATACACCACATAATACACTTACGGTCGCAGAAAAGAAAATGTCAAACTACAACATTTGGAGTCCATAATAACCTTAGATATCATAAACCCGAAATATCACATACTTCGGATTTCATGCCTAACCATATGAATTCCAGATATTGTATCACATTCCAGAAAAAGCTAGACGACGTTAAACATTCTGATCGAATCAACAAACACCCAAAACTTCCCAAAAAGCTCAACACTTGAGCGTAATTTAAAAATACTCAGTACATGCCACAGCTCCTATGAACCAACCGTAGAAGGGTCAACCAATGCCTCACATGTGGTACCGCTGAACTACCACAAACCCTAGGGTTTAGTGGCGGTTCTAATGGTCACATAATCGAGTTAGGGTTTCGTTCTTCTAAAGGGTCCACAGAATCGTTTGCATGATTTTCTGAAAGTTTTAAACTAAGAAAAAATCCAACACTTGGAAAATTTCCCGGTAAGAGTTAAAGTGGGTATTTGATATCCGTTCAAACCTTTTAACGCCGTCTAAAAATAACTCGAAAAAATGTTAGAATTACGACTATGAAACACTCCGAGTTGCCTTTGCAGAAAGTTAATATCACATGAAAATTTAGCAAAAACAAACAACACATAAAATCCCAAAACCCAGAGACCAGAACACTATAAAAATTTCAACCAAAAATTCCCAATTTTGGCCGATGTCACCGAATATAACAGGCATGTGGCCGGCCATTTTGTGGTGGAATGGGCTAAAATTTTTACTGTGTTCATGTTGCAACTCATACAACATTTTGCAACTATTTAAAAAAGATTTAGAGCACGTTTTAAAATCGACAGAAACTGGGTCTGGATTCGGGTGTTTCGGAGTTGTTTCGGTTTCGTAATCTAACACAATCCGTCTAATTCTCTGGCTAGGCTCTGATACCACTGTAGGGTTCCTATGAACGATAGTAAGCTTTCGGGAGGCATCGTCCATGACATTTTAAAAATTTTGCCGTTTTAAAGAACCCTAAACTAGAATTTTTAACTAGAGAATCATACGAAATATATTGTAAACTACTTTACAACTAAGTGAACTAGGAATACAACCCTTGTAGACCGGTCCTTCACTTCAATAGCTCCGTATAGTAGTCCCTTCGCTCCAAGCAGTGATCTTCCGGACTCTAGCATGGCTTCATAAGAAAAAGGAACGAACTTGTTTGAAGTCTTCGAGGCCAAAGATAATCTACGTCGAGCAGACACTAACCCAAGCTACTACTTCACTAATGAAAGATTGGTGAAGCTAACACACTATACTAAAGTACTAATCTAGTAGAAAATGATGAGGTAGGATTTTTTCTCACTTTAGAATTGTTTTTCTCACTAATATTTCCCACTTGCTCAAAACCTAGAGAGCTCTTGAGCTTGAAGAAGAAGATGAAGAAAGATAATGTTGTGAGAGTGAATGACAACCATGGATGAGAAAATATCTAATATTACTCATGTAAAGACTTAACCATAAGTTTAGATAATGGTTGGGTTAACAAATATCTAGTGTAAGACAAAACTAGTGGACTAAATCAATGGTTCTCCAAGCTTCTCAAAGCTTCATGCCATGTGATAAATTTCCAACTAATAATTGAATTACAATAAATAAATAAACCCTACATTATCTTTATCATGGTGTAAGTCTCATACACCCATGTTGCATGTATCATCAACCATGACACATAATAAAACACAATTAATATATATCACATATATATTAAGTGTGTACATGTGAGAAAAAATAAATGCTTAAGTGAGCTAATATTACTTAATGTAAACTAGTATATCAAATATACAATTATACACTAAATTATCAAATCAACACTTGATTTAATAATCCGGCCATATCACATATAACCGACTAATATTATATGTACCAACTTATCGAATCAACACTTGATTCGATAACCCGGCTATATCACATAAAACCGACCGATACAAATATCGTGAGAATAGAATACGGTATCACATACTCGTATTAATCTCGGTCCCGCATATATCACATATGTGCTCCTACTTCATTTTTCCTGAGCCAGTAAAACCTCTGTGTAGGACTCTAAAGACTCGTCAATACGACGGCAGTAGGTGATGATCATATCAAGCACCCACAATCCATCAGCGGTACTAGCTGGACGTAATGGCTACACGGATATTGAGCGATCAGAAGATCAACAAGCAAGCCTGCTCTAACTCCTGTAAAGCCTGTCAGTAACAATACCGTACAGCCCGGTCTCTTCGTCTAAGATGTCGCATATCAAGTGTAGGGGTGGTAAACGTCAGACCCCAATAACTCGATAAATCATGCCGATACGAAGCTCATAACGGGTCGAGAAACTACTGATAACACTTACCAGTAAATCTCTAAATCAGCCCTGGCCAAGGACTTCCAGTTATAGCCAATCGAGCACGGCACGACATCTACACCCAATACCGGGAGAGACGAAATCCCCTCCTATCGCTCATTGCCTCCATGTGACTTGGGACTGTACCTAAAAACCACCGTTTTTCACGTCCTCTTGATCGTGGTAAGGTGGAAATCAAAGCACGGTGGGAATCACGCAAGACTCTATAACGATCTCGGGTCTACAGACTAACCTGTACCAGTGTCACCAGAGAACTGCTATCTGACATCAGGTATAATACCATCTAGGAGTTCTCGGCGAGTCCGTCCAGTGTACCCAGTCTCCACTGAGTACCCGTATACCATCTCCGATGTCAAACACCAATGGATATGGGATCATCCATCGCCCATCTCATAGGTCGAGAAGCATATACGCTAGTCTACTCTGGTATATCGATGCCCTATCTTGATATACCCACGATTAGGAACATTAAAGGATGAACTTATGGACTACCATGGCCCCACTAGTATGATCTGCATCATAATTCTGGTAGTCAAGTACACATCCTAAGGGCTTTACCAACATGTAACCATAAGACAGTATCAAGAGACAAGTATACATGTTAAGATAAAGAGCAACCAGATAGCATACTATCATGTCGAATAAGAAAGTCCTCTCTATATATGTCCAAGCATCCACTATAATATACATCATATGTATAATAATGGCCTCTAGGGCATACATACAACTAACACTACAACCTTCGTTAAGGGACCCGCTAATGGATGGTGCGGATTATCGCATATCATTGGGACAATAAAGCGAGATGCAGAACTCCTCACGGAGTATTCTGTCTCGAAAGGAATCAAAATACGGTTTTTAAGAAACGCGAATTTTTCTAATAAAAAATAATTTTTGAAAAAGTTATATAAAAATATAAACCCGTATTTTCAATAAAAGCATATTAAGAAACTATATTTTTAAAATGAAAAATTAAAAATTGTTAATAAATACCACCAAGTTTCCAAAAATAGTAGTTTTCATAAAAATACCACAAACTTTCAAAATGCTAGGTTGTATCATTAAAATACCCCTATAATTAAAATTCATGCTCATGAAAACCCTAAATGTTATAAATCACCCTCGAGGTTTATTTTGAAACTATATTAAAATATTTTCATAAAACCCTCTTGAGATATGCAAACAATATTTTAAGGACCTTAGATAAATATTGATTTAAACGTGATCAATTCTCTTGAGCCTCAGGGAGCCGGAGAAAGTGAGTACTTGACTATTCAGGTTAGACAATTTAACGGAGTTATCAATACCAATTGTCTTGAAAAAAGACACAAATCCCGTCGTCCATGTGCAGCAGTTGCCGATTTCTCCCGAACATAAGATTTTAACAATTTACATAAATTCATACGAAAAGACATGAACTCAAATCTAAACTTGAACTCGAACTCGAATACAAACTCGAACTCTAATCTAAAGCTGAATATGAACTCGAATCCAATCTACTCGAACCAACTTGAATCGAATCTAGATTACAATTGTCATGACTCGTACATTACTCGACTCACTCGAATACAATTTACACCTTTTGCAATCTAGGGTTTCGATCAAGAAATATCAATCACTCAAATCAGATAAGCATATTAACCAGTTATAATATATTATACATGGCATGCTTGTGATAGTTTCTTCTGTGAATCCAACGGAGCTTCGGGAGTCCCGTATTAACCTCTTTTTTAGTTTACTTGAAAATCAGTCGGGTTGACTCATCCACGGCCTAGAGCCCCGATACTAACACATGAAATGGGCCCGTGTTTCCTTACTCCTGGGTCCCCACTCTTGAGCTTGTGAATACTTCTATGACTACGTTGACATTCACACTTAGAACTTAACGTTAACATTATGATCATCTAAAGACCTATATTATATATTTACCTATGATCATATACACTTACTCGTTATATATATTCTACTCTTGTAATTTTCTTTACTTTTACCTATTCTTTGGACTTACCGAGCGCTAGTTCACTGACAGGCATTCCACCCATTTTTTTTCTTCTCTTGGAAAGTTCATCAGATACTGTCGAGACGGGGAAGTTGAAGCCACAGAGGAGAATTACGACCAGATAGCTACTCAGGGCTAGCTCAGCTTCTTTTCCTTCAGTTTATGCATGCCATTTGTTTTGGCATTATCTTTATTGTATTTACTTTTCAGCATAAACTCTTGTATTTGTAAATATTGGAAGTTGAATGTAAATAAAGATATTTGTTGAAAAAATTTACAGTCTCAATTTATTCTTGCATTGTTTATTATTGTTTCAATACGCTTAGTATATTTATTTAGGGAATGACATTCTCAGGATAAATATATCGCGGACTTGCCACATCACCGTTTCCGTATATTAGGAAGCGGGGCGTGACAGGTGTTATTGGTGGCCCATGCAGGTTTGTTCAAGAATTAATGAATTCAACAAACTTTTACATTCCTTGCATTTCAAATTCCTTGAATCTATCCTAACCTATCTTTTATATCAAAGTGATGGACTCTCCGAACAACACCAGCATGAACGTCAACGGCAATACTCCACCGCCTACTCTACCACCACCACCTACTGTTGCAGCTCCTATCAATGAGTAAATGGTACTACTTGAGACTATCAAGAGCCTATTAAAGGGTCAGCAGCAGCAGAATGCTATCCTCATGCACCGCCCCAAAACTGAGGCACCCGGAGTTAAGAAGTTTCAGGCACTGCACCCAAAACACTTCTCAGGAAAAGAGATCCTACTTGAGGCAGAAAAATGGACTCAAGCGATCGAAGATGATCTGCAGTATCTCAAGTGCCAGATATTGCTTGGGTGAGAGTTGCTAAGGTGTAACTGACCGATAACGCCAGAGTTTGGTGGAAGGCTGAGAAGAGCCGTCTCGCACAACCGATAGAATGGAGAACATTTCGAGAACTCTTCGATACCAAGTACTTCCCTGAGACTGCCCGTTTTGACATGGAGCAGCAGTTCATCCATCTACAGCAGGGCTCAATATGGGTCAAGTTTGTGGATGAATATGATGCTAAGTTTACCATGCTTAGCAGGTAAGATATTGTCTCAAATTCAATTTTCTGATCTCACTCACTACACTGCTAACACAAAGTCGTAACAGGTTCGCTGCACACCTTATTCCCACTGCTGAGATCCGAGCACGATGATTTCAGCAAGGGTTGGACCCTGAAATCCAAGCTGCACTCACTACAGGGAATTTCCCAACCCATGAATTTGCTTTGAAGGCTGCCCGACGCTATGAGGCGGTCGTGAAGAAGAAAGGCAGGCCGCAGACTGCCAGTGTGAAATGCCCTGTGCACTAGATCACAGGAGAGGCCTCTTCCAGGCTATCTTTTAGCGGACCATCTCGGAGGCCAGTAGGTTCGTTCACCAACAACAGGCCAGACTTTTGCATCTACTGAAAGAGAACAGGGGATCTTGTGAAGAACTGTCGCAGGGTGAACAACCTATGCCTGATCTGTGGGTCTTCTACTCATACCATTGGAGCATGCCCCCAGAACCGAGGACCCAACAACCCTCCAGCTAGACCGACGATCCAAGCTCCTCCTACCCGGTTAGTGCTACCAGTTCCAGCTCCCCGCACCCAGACCACTCAACCCCAACGCCGAGTGTTTAACTGGGCACAGAGGAAAGTGCCGTGATGCCAAGCATTCACCATGTCGGTCGAAGAGGCCAAACCTACAGGTCAGGTTATCACTGGTAAATCCCTTCCCTATTCTCTTTCAAGTCCATTCAATTCATAATCATCTTATATCTGTTATACCTAAACCTATCCCACACAATTTAGGAATTTTAGTTGCCTCCTTGCCTGCTCTAGCACTCTTCGACACTGGGGCATCGCATTGCTTTATGTCGCAACGGTTAGTCCGAACTCATGCGATCCCAGTTAAACCGCTCGTATCCAGATGGAATGTAAGTTCAGGGAACGGCGTTCTAAAACCAACTTTGGGATATGATCTTTGTCCAGTGGTCGTCTGCAGTCAAGAATTTTATGCGGACTTCAAGGTGATGGACATACCAAACTTCAACGTAGTCTTGGGAATGGACTGGCTGGGAACTTTCTTCGCTACCATCAACTATCGCCAAAGGAGGGTAGTGTTCGAAGTACCAGATCATCCGGTGTTCTATTTCAAGAGTGGAGACCGTACCTTAGAACCTAGCATCTACAAAGAAAAACCAAAGAAGGTAGAGGTTGCAGCATTGCAAGCGGAAGAATCGAAGCCAGAGGTAGTTTGAGAGTTCGAGGATGTATTCCAGGAAGATATATCAGGTTTGCCTCCCGATTGAGCTCTTGAATTCAGCATCAATTTAGACCCGGCGCACAACCAGAAATAAAAGCTCCGTATCAATTAAGTCCGGAAGGATTGAAGGAGATCCGCATTCGGTTGGAAAAACTCCTGAAGAAAGGTTGGATTCATCCCAGTACTTCAAGATGGGGATCTCCGGTGCTACTGGTGAAGAAGAAGGAAGGTTCATACAGGATGTGTGTGGATTATCGAGCTCTGAATGAAGTGACGATTAAGAACAAGTATCCACTACCCCGCATCGATGATCTTTTCGATCAATTATATGGGTCTTGTGCCTTTTCAAAGCTAGATCTTCGTTCGGGGTACCATCAAGTGAAGGTCAAAGAGTTCGACATTCCGAAGACGGCATTTAAGACTCGTTATGGTCATTATGAATATCTTGTTATACCATTCAGAGTGACCAATGCACCTGCCATCTTTATGAACCTGATAAACCAAGTTTTCCGAGAGTACCTAGACAGATTTGTTGTCATCTTCATCGACGACATCCTGGTGTATTCAAAAAATCGGAAAGAACACGTCGAGCACTTACAGATTGTCCTGGAGACATTACGACAACACCAGCTCTATGCCAAATACGGCAAGTGTGAATTTTGGCTAGATCAAGTCGGATTTCTCGAACATATTGTTTCAAGCGAAGGAATTTCTATGGATCCAGCTAAGGTGTCCGCTGTCAGCGAGTGGCCGATACCAAAGACGGTGAAAGATATACGAAATTTCTTGGGATTAGCAGGTTACTTTCGACGATTCATCAAAGGATTCTCAAAGATCGCAGCACCCCTGACCAAGCTCACACGTAAAGACGAAGTATTCGTGTGGTCTGAAGCATATGAAAAAGCTTTTGTAGAACTCAAGTCGAGGTTAACCTCTGCACCAATTCTTGTAATACCGGATCAATTTGGAGGATACGTGGTACATTGTGATGCGTCCAGTAAAGGATAAGGATATGTTCTACACCAGCATGGAAAAGCTGTGGCTTTTCCATCAAGATAGTTAAAGGTACATGAACGCAACTGTAACATTTTGGAAAATTATATATATTTATTTATAATTTTAAATATAAAAATAATGAGTTTATAAAAGTGATATCACAGACAACTTTTGGTATCGGAATTATATCCGTAAAAATGTAGTTATTCCGGTAAATATGAATAAAAGTGTGTGATGTCATAAAAATGATATTTTAGTTATTTTAACATGACATTGTATTTTTCAATTAGCTAATGATAATTAAGTGATAGAGTTATCATTTCATATCTTTTATGTTATATGGATTTAGATTTATAATGTGAAAGTTTTTCTTTATTGTTGCATTTCTTTTAACCATGGTTGGCATATGATATTCTAGGCTAAACCCTCACATACAACATATCCTCACCATGCTCAACACTCTCCACCTCTTTCTTTATAACTTTACACCTTCTCCTTGCATGAACACACTACTTTACTTCAAGTGTGACACATCCTACTCCTCTCATTCCACCTCCACCTCTCAACCTCCACCTCATGTCTTCCCTACACACACACACATAAGAACTCCTTAGCTTCTCAACTGAACAAAGAGTTAATTCTTCAAGCTCCAAATTAATTTTTCATAAGTGTTCCTCAATCCTAATGAAGAAAACATTAATCCTTCATCAAATGGTGCACACCCTCATCCTAGAAACCACTACAACCATAGGTGATTCCAAAAACACTTCTTGAGCAGGATCTTCTTGTACACAATTTCCATAGGTATAATTCCTTTCCTCCTTGCAAGTTTTGTATAAGTTCATATCTGTTTTTAGTATGCAGTACAGAAAATAGTGTATTTTGTGATATCTAGCTCACTGAAATTGAATCTGGAATCATTAGGTAAAATTACTAGAAAAACTAACAAGACAAAAACTATAATAAGACCACTAGAGAACTTTTCTCAAAGCCCGAGACCCCAAACCCATGTTTTGACCGGTGAGAATACCCATATGTCCGAGGTCGCCGGGTAGATGGTGGAATTTGATGTTGGGTTTTGTTCTGTAGGGTTATATTGATATTTTAAAAGTTTATGTATTGTTTGATTTGTCTAAATATTTATACAGTGAAATCTGGAAACGTTTTAGTAATGGTTTTACCAAATTTCAGATATTACGATACGGGTTTTCATATTTTGAACTGCAGCTGAATCATTAATGTTTATACGTTAACAATAGAAATATATTGTTGTTTTTGGGTTAAGTATGCTGTAGGTTCTAACCTATGGGTGCCTATCTCGTTGTTTTGAGTTTTAATATGATATTTACGTCGATATGATATAACGACGATTATAGATACGATTGCGAAGATTTCCGAGACGGAGTTGGCGGACATGGCAGCGTGGATTTCAGCAAGCTCATCAAGTTGGTGAGTAGATTTATATCTATGGGGGAAGTCGGGTGGATGGCGTATAGCACCCCCGCAACCTTATAAATAGTAGTATGGTATATAGTAGTTTTAGTAATTATTTAAGATATGGATATTGAAGTTAAATTGAATATAGCATGATACTCATTGCATGTAGTTACTTATGGTTTGGATATATTAATACAAAAGACCATGCGATACTAGAGATGAATTTGATATAATGATAATGTGAGGTATTGTACTAGATATTATACTGTATTGATGATAATGAGATCTGTATGCCGACTAACGGCCAAGTTACCCTTAAACTCATAAATAAATGTTTTATTCCGTTTTAGAATATAATACTTGAGTGAGCTATACTCATTTTAAAACCAATGTTTCATTCATTTTCAAAGATAATGGTAAAGCTCATAGAAAATACTTACATTTATTTGTTATGCTTAGAATTACTTACTAGTTCACGTGATTGTAGTAATATTATACGTTTCCGTAGTACGAACACTCTGATAGAACACCGCACAATTACCAATGAGTACTATGCCGCACAAGCACATATACATATGTACCTCATTGGTACTGCCATGCCACAGTAGGACTGTTATGATATATAATGCTAATGTAGATGTCGATATGAGTAGGCTTTTACACTTTTAGAACACTTGCACACATACTAATGATTGGCATGCTGCACGAGCACAGATGCGTAGGTTACACTACACATCATTAGTAGTGCCATGACACGGTAGGATTGATATCTTTGTGCTTGTATGATTTATTTACGCAGTCTTACTTTATTTCCTGTTGCACCTTGCAAATACCAGTACTATAGATGTTGATATTTGATTCCTATGGATTTTCTGGATGTTTTAATCCTGATGATATATATCAGTGGTATGGGACGCTGTTATATATGTATATATATAATATATCATCAGAATAATCTATGTAAGTATTCTTATTCTTTACTTGATATTTTTGGATATGATGAATTGGCATCCACCATGAGCTTGATGTTTTCTGATTGTTTTATTCCGAACCGAGTGGGATAGCTATACGGTTTCGGACTTATTACTTATCCGGTCTGAGTGAGGTAGCTATACAGTCGGATATATGGTGGACCCGGATCGAGACCAAAGGGCAGGATAGCCGCAGTTCAGGCGGGGAGCCTAGCGAGGATACTCGATACTGGAGATAGAAATGAGCACGGCAGATATCCAGGGGATACTAACCGGGGTTCGATTTGGGCACAGCGGATATCCAGGGGATACCGACCGAGGCCAGGGATATCGGGTGGCGATCATCTATTGAAATGGTGTCGACGATATCTGCATTTGCATTTTGATGATGAACATGAGAGATTTAAGGATTTACGTATCGATGATAGACACGAGAGATTTTGATTTCGGGTGTCGATACTGGACATTCATATATATATTGATATGTTGATATCATGAGGTACACAGTTAGATTACAGTTATTGTAGCAGTCCAGGACTGATCCGGGGGACAGTACCTGCATATAATTTTTCAAACATTTACATATAAAAAGGAATTCAAAAGCGAGCTATAGCCTCCATATTTTGGCATGTCTGATATGACACTGAAATCTTTAAATTATAAACCTCTAAACCTTCTTTATTAAAACTGCAGGACATATATCTAAAATAAGATACCTATTATATTTCATATCATCACGTCTTCTTGTATGCCGTGACATATCTATTATGCGGCTATTTTTAAAGAAGTGGTTTATATACATATATTTTCGGATACTTGGGCTTATACTAGATACATGTCATTTGCATTTGATGTGTTCTACTCGAGATTTCATGACAGATAGTGTTGCATTATGATACATATGCATATTATATATTATATTAGTACTATAGTTATGACCTAGGTATCGTCGTGCATTTCGATTTCTACCTTGTGATATACTTTTATTCACTGAGTTGGCAACTCATCCCCGTTGTGCCACAGTTTCTTGCAGGTTTTACCACTTGGATTATCAGCGGCTTGGGCACACATTCCTTTTGGTGATTGCTTTGGGTAAGTGAGATACTATTGTATCGTACTCGCACTTGGTTATTCATATATTCTTATATCTAACCAAAACTCCATCAACTTAGAAATGGTATATTGTGGACTTAGAAGCGAGACTTAGAATTCGTAATATCGCACTCATTGGAGTCGACTTTGTATATGGTTTGCTTGTTTGCTCCGCCGTTTGGACGTGGAGATTAGCACCCGTTGGGATGCTATTTTTATTGTTGTGGTTGTATCGGCTTTTATGCAAAATTTACAAAGGAGGTGTTGTCAAATTTCAAATTGTCATAAATGCTCTTTAAACATACTTATTTAAATTTAAATGGTTATTTTAAAATGATTCCATCTGATGATTTTTAAAGCTTCACCTCCAATATTTTCAAGAGAAAAAGGTTTAGATTCCGGGTTTCGGCTTACTTGAACCGCGTCGACATCTTTAGATGTCATGTGATTTAAGTGCCAGTCACGTGCCACATTTAGGTTGTGACAAAATTGGTATCAGAGCGTTTGGTTTAACCTTTATTCGAGTCTAGGTTTGACTATATGAAATCTGAGCATACACCTTTGTTACCTAGGCTTACCTTATAGGACTTAGACTTGACTTTAGGGGTCTTTTTCCCGAACTTTTGTTTTATAGGATGACCTTGGTTGATGGAGTAGGTACTAAGTAGACTGGCGTACCGTACATATGTTCCGCGGCATATTTACGATATGATACTCCGCCTAAGTTACCTTAGTATTTATATCTTGAGATCGTCATTCTATTTATTCCGTTGATCTATCTTCGTCAATGCATGTTGATTATTCCGGTCACCATGTTTATGGGAGCCGAGAGGGCTGCAGTTAAAGATACGGTCAGAGCAGACTTGTCTAGGATGAGGACTAACCAGGTGACTTTCTGGTGATATAGAGACATGTTGTTTGTATATAATTGATCGAGTTCTAATATTGAAGCGAGTTTCTTCGGGATCCGCACCAGATGGTAGAGTCATTGCTAGAGATCAGCCAGACTTGAGGCGTGATGTTTTCCCCTCTCCAAAGATCGTGGTGTTGCGTACTGTTCAGACAGCGATACCAATCATTGCAGAGGTTAGCGAGATATTGCTTTCAGAGTTCATGAAGATAAAAGTTGACGGTGTTTACAAGTGTAGATGAGTCAGAAGGATCCGCGGTCATTCATATATGGGATGGTTAGGACTTTTAAATCCATTGTGGCACTCCGATACGAGATCGATGAAATTGATTATCTTCTTCCGATGGATCTTGCTCAGACCTGATGCTAGTCGCTCGAGAAAGAGATCGAGTAGTGAGTTTTCCTCCGACGGATTGAGACGAGTTCTTGAAGGTGAGTTTAGCCAGATTCTTCTACAGAATATCAGAGATGTCGGATTTGTGTTTCTGAGTTTTGTAAGACTCCAAGCATAGTCATAACCGAGTATGACTTGCAATTCGCATGATTATCGTAAGACGCTTCTTAAGTGGTAGATATTGGAGATTGACAGTAGTTCATCACCATCTACATTGAAGATTTGATGCATATGCAGAGGCGCGTGTGACCACATTTTCAGGAAAAACCTGGAGAAAATGACAGTTGTTACTAAAGAGAAAGTGGACTAAGAAATGAGTGCTAGTTTCGGGCAGGCTAGATCAATGATATCAGCAGGAGACTTGAAGGGTTCTTTCCAGAAATTTATAATAAGTAAGATTTGAACCAGGATCGGTTATTGGCACACATGCGGAGGGTAGAGATTTCCATCATCAACATATCGTGTTACGAGAGACTGGACTACTGGCCAAGGAGATTTGGTGAGAGGTATCAGCAATAAAACGGATGGTATTGTTGCTCCTCCTAGTATAAAGAAGCCATGGTACTAGACGTTCGCAAAAAAGAACCAGAATTCAGAGACAGAAAACGTTAGATCGTGGCAGACGTCGGGTAGTAATCCTTGCTCTGCCAATTCTGGGTGTATAAACACCTTTTGAAATTAAGAGGATATGCTTCGATGTCGTTTGAGTTCAATTTGCGTTTTTATCTAAAATGATTCATTTTCAACATTGAAGAAGGGACAACTTAACGTCCGTTATTTTGATATGTGTATTTTTGAGGATTTGAGGGTCATATTATGTTTGTGCACACTAGGTGCACTTGATGAGATTTCTATGTACAGTGATTTTACTTTGATTTATGTTTTGTGCACACTAGGTGCACATGTTAAGATTTTCGTACGATGTGACTGCACTCTATTGGAGTGTTACATACACCGGATGCACTAAATCAATAATTTCCGTGCACATCAGTTGCACATGATTAAGAGATTTCATGCGCGCACACACACACACACACACCCTATGTATACTCAATATGATTTTGGTGCACACCAGTTGCACATTTTGATGTTTTGTGCACTCCAATGCACTTAGTTCTGATTTTGAGCACTCTGATGCATTTGATTTTGATTTTTGTACACTCCGATGCACTTGAAATTTATTTTGTGCACCCAGATGCACTTGATACTATTTTTTACACTTTTGTTTCATGCACAGTGGATGCAGTGGATATCGTTTCATGCTCGCCTGTGGCACTTAGCGTTGTTCCGTTTTCATGCATACCGTAACGAGTGGTTGGAGATTTGCATGAAAACCGTTAAGGTTGATTTTGTTTTGGTGCTATGCACTTGATAGGATATATTATAGATTTGATTTATATATTTTCGCTTGGTCGTGTGCACCGATATTACACTAGGATTATGGCATTGATTGTGTACGTACACAACGGTTTTCGTATTTGACAATTTGCATCATAACTGGGGTAATTCTCATAGCAACCGCTTGAGCTACAGTTACGTGAAATAATTTCTTTTGAGTTTTCACGCACACTGTTGTGATATGATGCGTTTTAGCTCATATGGGACTTTGGAGTTCCATTATGTTGAGCGGACTTTGTATTTTAAAATTTTGTACCCCGACAAAATGATTTGAAAGGAGTTAGTTTATTGAGAAAAATATTTTAAGATGGGGGTTTAATTTAAATTCAGGGACCGAATTTCTTTAAGAGAGAGAGATTGTAACATTTTGAAAAATTATAAATATTTATTTATAATTTTAAATATAAAAATAATGAGTTTAGAAAAGTGATATCACTTACAACTTTTGGTATCGGAATTATAACCGTAAAAATGTAGTTATTCCGGTAAATATGAATAAAAGTGTGTGATGTTATAAAAATGATATTTTAGTTATTTTAACATGACATTGTATTTTTCAATTAGCTAATGATAATTAAGTGATAAAGTTATCATTTCATATCTTTTATGTTATATGGATTTAGATTTATAATATGAAAGTTTTTCTTTATTGTTGCATTTCTTTTAACCATGGTTGGCATATGATATTCTAGGCTAAACCCTCACATACAACATATCCTCACCATGCTCAACACTCTCCACCTCCTTCTTTATAATTTTACACATCCTCCTTGCATGAACACACTACTTCACTTCAAGTGTGACACATCCTACTCCTCTCATGCCACCTCCACCTCTCAACCTCCACCGCATGCTTTCTCTACACACACACACACATAGGAACTCCTTAGCTTCTCAACTGAACAAAGAGTTAATTCTTCAAGCTCCAAACTAATTTTTCACAAGTGTTCTTCAATCATAATGAAGGAAATATTAATCCTTCATCACATAGTGCACACCCTCATCCTAGAAGCCACTACAACCATAGGTGCTTCCACAAACACTTCTTGAGCAGGATCTTCTTGTACACAATCTCCATAGGTATAATTCATTTCCTCCTTGCAAGTTCTGTATAAGTTCATATCTATTTTTAGTATGCAGTACAGAAAACAGTGTATTTTGTGATATCAAGGTCACTGAAATTGAATCTGGAATCATTAGGTAAAATTACTAGAAAAACTAGCAAAACAAAAACTATAACAAGACCACTAGAGAACTTTTCTCAAAGCCCGAGACCCCAAACCCATGTTTTGACCGGCGAGAATACCCATATATCTGAAGTCGTCGGGTAGATAGTGGAATTTGATGTTGGGTTTTGTTCTATAGGGTTATATTGATATTTTATAAGTTTATGTATTGTTTGATTTGTCTAAATATTTATACAGTGAAATCTGGGAATGTTTTAGTAATGGATTTACCAAATTTCAGATATTACGATACAAGTTTTCATATTTTGAACTACAGCTGAATCGTTAACGTTTATACATTAACAACAGAAATATATTGTCGTTTTTGGGTTAAGTATGCTGTAGGTTCTAACCTATGGGTGCCTATCTCGTTGTTTTGAGTTTTGATATGATATTTATGTCGATATGATATAACGAAGATTATAGGTACGATTGCGAAAATTTCCGAGACGGAGTTGGCGGACATAGTAGCATGGATTTCAGCAAGCTCATCAAGTTGGTGAGTAGATTTATATCTATGGGGGAAGTCAGGTGGATGGCGTATAGCACCCCCGTAACCTTATAAATAGTAGTATGGTATATAGTAGTTTTAGTAATTATTTAAGATATGGATATTGAAGTTAAATTGCATATAGCATGATACTCATTGCATGTAGTTACTTATGGTTCGGATATATTAATACAAAAGACCATGCGGTACTAGAAGTGAATTTGATATAATAATAATGTGAGGTATTGTACTAGATATTATACTGTATTGATGATAATGAGATCTGTATGCCGACTAACTGCCAAATTACCCTTAAACTCATAAATAAATGTTTTATTCCGTTTTAGAATATAATACTTAAGTGAGCTATACTCATTTTAAAACCAATATTTCATTCATTTTCAAAGATAATGGTATAGCTCATAGCAAATACTTACATTTATTGGTTATGCTTAGAATTACTTGCTAGTTCGCATGATTGTAGTAATATTATACGTTTCCGTAGTACGAACACTCTGATAGAACACTGCACAATTACCAATGAATACTATGCCGCACAAGCATATATACATATGTTACACTACACCTTATTTGTACTGCCATGTCACGATAGGACTGTTATGATATATAATGCTAATGAAGATGTCGATATGAGTAGGCTTTTACACTTTTAGAACACTTGCACAAATACTAATGATTGGCATGCTGCACGAGCACAGACGCATAGGTTATACTACACATCATTAGTAATGCCATGACACGGTAGGATTGATATCTTTGTGCCTGTATGATTTATTTACGCAGTCTTACTTTATTTCCTGTTGCACCTTGCGAATACCAGTACTATAGATGTTGATATTTGATTCCTATGGATTTTCTGGATGTTTTACTCCTGATGATATATATCAGCAGTATGGAACAATGTTATATATGTATATATATAATATATCATCAGAATAATCTATGTAAGTATTCTTATTCTTTACTTAATATTTTTGGATATGATGAATTGGCGTCCACCATGAGATTGATGTTTTCTGATTGGTTTATTTCGAACCGAGTGGGGTAGCTATACGGTTTCGAACTTGTTACTTATTCGGTCTGAGTGGGGTAGCTATACAGTTGGATACATGGTGAACCCGGATCGAGACCGAGGGGCAGGTTAGCCGCAGTTGAGACGGGGAGCCTAGCAAGGATACTCGATACCGGAGATAAAAATGAGCCCGGCAGATATCCAGGGGATACTGACCGGGGTTCGATTTGGGCATGGAGGATATCCAGGGGATACCGACCGAGGCCAGGGATATCGGGTGCCGATCATCTATTGAGATAGTGTCGACGATTTTTGCATTTGCGTGTCGATAATGGACATAAGAGATTTGAGAATTTACGTGTCGATGATAGCCACGAGAGATTTTGATTTCGGGTGTCGATGCTGGACATCCATATATATATTGATATCATGAGGTACACAGTTAGATTACAGTTATTGTAGCCGTCCAGGACTAATCCGGGGGACAGTACCTGCATATCATTTTTCAGACATTTGCATATAAAAAGGAATTCAAAAGCGAGCTATAGCCTCCATATTTTGACATGTCTGATATGACACTGAAATCTTTAAATTATAAACCTCTAAACCTTCTTTATTAAAATAGCAGGACATATATGTAAAATAAGATACCTATTATATTTCATATCATCACGTCAGCTTGTATGCCATGACATATCTATTTTGCGGCTATTTTTAAAGAAGAGGTTTATATACATATATTTTCGGATACTTGGGCTTATACCTAGATACAGGTCATTTGCATTTGATATGTTCTACTCTGGATTTCATGACAGATAATGTTGTATTATGACACGTATGCATATTATATATTATATTAGTACAGATTATGATAGTACTATACTTATGTCCTAAGTTTTGTCGTGCATTTCGATTTCTACCTTGTGATGTACTTTTATTCACTGAGTTGGCAACTCATTCCTGTTGTGCCACAGTTTCTTACAGGTTTTACCTCTTAGATTATCAGCAGTTTGGGCACACATTCCTTTCGGTGATTGCTTTGGGTAAGTGAGTTACTATTGTATCGTACTCGCACTTGATTATTCATATATTCTTGTATCTAGCAAAAACTCCATCAACATAGAAATGGTATATTGTGGACTTAGAAGCGAGACTTGGAATTCGTAATATCGCACTCATTGGAGTCGACTTTGTATATGGTTTGTTTGTTTGCTCCACCGTTTGGACGTGGAGATTAGCTCCCGTTGGGATACTATTTTTCTTGTTATGGTTGTATCGGCTTTTATGCAAAATTTACAAAGGAGGTATTGTCAAATTATAAATTATCATAAATGCTCTTTAAACATACTTATTTAAATTTAAATGGTTATTTTAAAATGATTCCATCTGATGATTTTTAAAGCTTCACCTCCAATATTTTCAAAAGAAAAAGGTTTAGATTTCGGGTTTCGACTTACTTGGACAGCGTCGACATCTTTAGATGTCACGTGATTTAAGTGCCGGTCATGTGCCACATTTGGGTCGTGATAGCAACTATCCAACGCATGATCAATTTGCAGCAGTCATCTTCGCACTCAAGATTTGGCGCCACTATCTTTTGGGAGAACGGTTGGATATATACACTGATCACAAGAATCTGAAGTATGTATTTACTCAGAAGGAACTAAACATGCGGCAGAGAAGATGGCTAGAACTCATGGCAGACTTCGACATCAACCTACGGTATCATCCTAGAAAGATGGATATAGTTTCCGATGCGCTTAGTCACCAGCCATTAGCAATGAACCTCACTGCTCAGTGGAGACTACAACAAGAACTGCATGGATTGGAGATCGAAGTAGTTGTGCCAGGTAACACTTCATATTTGATGACTTACAAGTCCATACCACTATTATAAATCAGATCAAGACGGCTCAAGAAAATAACGCCGAACTACAAAGGATCTGAGAATAAGTAGAAAGTGGACTATGAGCTGACTTCATCATCCACGAAAATAGATCTTTGCGATATGGAAGTCGTTTATGCGTTCCAGTCGGACCTATTCGAGAAGAGTTGATGAAAGAAGCTCGCAGCTCTCCTTATTCTGTACACCCCGGTGGCGCGAAGATATACAAGGATCTACGGCAGCACTACTATTGGCATGGAATGAAGCGAGAAGAAGTAAGGAGCTTAACCAAGTGTTTGGTGTGTCAGCAAGTGAAGGCTGAACATCACAGAACTGCCGATCTACTTCAGCCGTTACTAATCCCAGAATGGAAATGGCAGCACATTACCATGGACTTCGTGACTGCCCTTTCTCGCAACACGAAGGGTAACAACATAATATGGGTTATTATGGATCAACTCACCAAGTCGGCGCACTTTATTCCATTTCAAGTTGGCCAGTCAACCGAGACGTCAGCAAAGAAGTATATGGAGGTGAGAAAAAATCTAAAATAAGATTTAAACCCTTCAAGATGTACCATTTTTTATACGCATAAACTCATGTAGGAGATCGTGAAATTACATGGAGTACCTATTTGCATCGTCTCCAATCGTGATACAAGATTTCGATCACAATTTTAGTAGAGTCTGCAAGCTAGCCTAGAAAAGGGTCTGAATTTCAGCACGGCGTATCATCCAGAAACAGTTGGACAGTCCGAGCGAACAATTTAGATCCTGGAAGACATGCTGAGAGCCTGTATATTAGACTTCAGAGGATCGTGGGGAGATCACCTACACCATATGGAGTTTTTATACAACAACGGTTATCAGGAAAGCAATGGGATGGCACCATTCGTAGCACTCTACGGACGGAAGTGTTGTTCCCCGCTGAGTCGGGACGACGTTGGAGTTCGCGAACTCCTTGGGCCAGAGATGATCGTGGCAACTGTAGACGTAGTTCACACGATTAGGAAAAGAATGGGCATCGTCCAAGACCGATTGAAGTATTGGGCAGATACAAAGCGCCGACACCTAGAGTTCCAACCTAGAGACCATGTATTCCTGAAGATCTCTCCAAACAGAGGAGTGATCCATTTTGGCAAGAGGGGTAAACTCGGTCCAAGATACATAGGACCGTTCGACATACTTGAACGAGTTGGAGAAGTGGCATACCGTTTAGCACTACCACCCTCATTGGAAGGAGTGCACAACATGTTCCACATATCCCAACTACGACGATATGTGAGCGACCCCAGCCATATACTTGATCACTCAGAGCTCACAATACAGACTGACTTAACCTGTGAGCAACAACCAGTTGAGATCCTGGACCGAAAGGTGAAGACATTATGGAATAAGGAGGTAAAGTTGGTCTGAGAAATATGGAGAAAGGATTCGGCAGGAGAATCAACTTGGGAAAAAGAAAAGGATATGCGCACACGATAACCTTACCTATTTGAAAATTAGTCCCTATGTAATTGAAAATTTCGAGGACGAAATTTTTATATGGAGAGTAGAATGTAATGACTCTGAAATCACTGTACAGAAAATTCTTGCTATTGTACAGAAAAGGATATTACAGCCTGTGTAAGTGTTATAAGTTAGATTTGTTTAATAAAAACAAGAATCAATTTGTAACTCATTGGTAAAGTCTCTACACTGTTGTGAAGTAGCCTGAATGTTCGATTCCCATCAGACACAATTATTTTTTCTGATTTTTCTTTTTAATTTTTGGAAGCCCAAGAGTTACACGTGCAATACACGGGGAAATGAAAAGTTTTAGAAAAATCAAACATGCGCAAATTGGAGTAAACACAGAAATACCCACATGGCACGAATCTCGAAGCAAGACAAATGCCAATTGGGCCGGCACCGACGGTCCTGATATGACCAATTTGATCCGTGCTTTGCACACTCGTCTCTTCAACTCCCCTCAACTCCCCTGCATTGTTTGATTTCCCTGCAATCAAATAGAGACCTTCAACTCACCATTTAATATATTTTTAATGCATTTTAATCCACAATTTTAATTCCCACGCCATAATTCTCCACTATAAATACCACCCCATGTCATAGCTCTCCTCCATTCTGAAATTCTAGAAAAAAATCTCTAAAAACCTCTAAGTGTCAAGTGAAGTTAAGCCCCTCAAGTAAAGTAGCGAACCAAACTCGGTGACCAGAGCATCTCCGACATAACCACGACCCCCGAGAGTTTCTTCAACCTCTTCTTAGTCACATAAAAATAGTAAGTCCCTTCATCTTTCTCTCTTTCTATCTCAAACCACTTTTTAAAACAAACCGACAAAAGAGGAGTTATCTCCGATATCGCTTTCTTTTTAACTTTTGCAAGCCATGTGATAAGCAAACTAGATCAACTAACATTCTACAATAATCCTAACCTTTTTCACATCATTTAATTTTAGTTTAACCAAATTTTCATATGTAACGAACATATAACAAACTTTTTCAGTAAAATACCACGAACTTTAGTATCACCCTCTCATCGATAATTAGTTTAAATACTTTTAGAAAAAAACTTCACGAGGTAACGACCTACCCCATACGCACACCATGGTTCCATAGCACAATATTCTAAATCTATGGTTAAGGTAAAGAAATAAGCTTTTCATTAAAATACTACACCGTTTCAAAACGGGTTTCTATAAATCGGTATTTCGAATCCTTGACAATTACGTCTCTACAACCTTCGTTAGGGGACCCTCTAATGGATGGTGCAGATTATCCCACATTCTTGGGACAGTAGAGCGAGATGCAAAACTCCTCATGGAGTATTCGGTCTCGAAAAGAATAAAAATACGGTTTTTAAGAAACGCGACTTTTTCTAATAAAAACTAATTTTTGGAAAAGTTATATAAAAATATAAACCCGTATTTTCAATAAAAACATATTAAGGAACTGTATTTTTAAAATGAAAGATTAAAAATTGTAAATAAATACCACCAAGTTTCCAAAAGTGGTGGTTTTCATAAAAATACCACAAACTTTCAAAAAGCTAGGTTGTATCATTAAAATACCCCAATAATTAAAATACATTATCATGAAAACCCTAAATATTATAAATCACTCTCGAGGTTTATTTTGAAACTATATTAAAAAAATTTTCATAAAACCCCTTGAGATATGCAAACAATATTTTAAGGACCTTAGAAAAATATATGTTTAAACGGGATCAATTCTCTCGAGCCCCAGGGAGCCGGAGAAAGTGAGTGCTTACCTCTTCAGGTTAAACAATTTAACGGAGTTATCAATGCCAATTGTCTGGGAAAAAGACACAAATCCTGCCGTTCATGTGCAGCAGTTGTCGATTTCTCCCGAACATAAGATTTTAACAATTTACATCAATTCATATGAAAAGACATGAACTCAAATCCAAACTCAAATCTAAACTTGAACTCGAACTCAAATACAAACTTGAACTCTAATCTAAAGCTGAATATGAATTCGAATCCAATCTACTCGAACCAACTTGACTCGAATCCAGATTGCAATTGTCACGACACGTACATTACTCGACCTACTCAAATACAATTTACACCTTTTGGAATCTAGGGTTTCAACCAAGAAATATCAATCAATCAAATCAGATAAACATATTAACCAGTTATAATATATTAACATGGGGTGCTTGGGATAGTTTCTTGTGTGAATCCAACGGAGCTTCACGAGTCCCATATTAACCGCTTTTTTATTTTACTCAAATATCAGTTGGGTTGACTCATCACAGTATAGAGCCCTGATACTAACACATGAAATGGGCTCGTGTTTTCTTACTCCTGAGGCCCCACTCTTGAGCTCGTGAATACCTCTACGGCTGTGATGACATTCATACTTGGAACTTAACGTTAACATAATGACCATCTAGAGACCTATTATATATTTACCCATAATTATATACTCTTACTCGTTCTAAATATATTCTACTCTTGTTATTTTCTTTACTCTTACCAATTCTTAGGACTTACCGAGCGCTAGTTCGCTGAAGGGCATTCCATCCATTTTTTTCTTATCTTGGAATGTTCGTCAGATACTGTCGAGATGGAGGAAGCTGAAGCCACAGAGGAGGATTATGACCAGATAGCTACTCAGGGCTAGCTCAGCTTCCTTTCCTTCAATTTATGTATGCCACTTGTTTAGGCATTTTCTTTATTGTATTTACTTTCCAGCATAAACTCTTGTATTTGTAAATATTGGAAATTGAATGTAAATAAAGATATTTGTTGAAAATTTTTACAGTCTCAATTTATTCTTGCATTGTGTATTATTTTTTCAATACGCTTAGTATATTTATTTAGGGAATGGCCTTCTCTAGATAAATATATCACGGGTTTGCCACGTCACCGTTTTTGTCTATTAGGAAGTATTTGGAAGCGGGGCGGGACAATAAATATTAACACTTACGTAATACTTCTGGGTACCAGTGTCATGGAATCGAAGCTCGCCCATGGCGGGATCTGTCGAGGTGCCGTGGACGGCCATATACACGATCAACATGCTCAGTGTACCACCCTGCGCCAGGGTTTGAGCTGCAGTTCACTAAAAATTTACATATATTATAAAAATAACTTTTAATATTGCATTATATCAAAATAGATATATTGTAATTTACCGATACCTCCATAACACGAGTAATATTCCTCGACCCACCTGTATATGTAAGACGCCCCCTCTTCACGGACTTCTGATTCTCCTTGTTTTGATCGGCCAGTTTCTGCACAACACAATCAGATTTAGTTTTCTAATTAAGCAACATAAAAATATAAATTATATACTAAATAATGAATTGCATTTAAATTGCAAACCTGTTTGCGCTCAGAGTCATAATACCGGCACAAGAGAGGCCATGTATCTACATCGACTCTGGCAAAGGCCGGAGACTGTAGGAGAGCCACTCTCTCTGTCTGGGTTTGCCAGCTATGGCATGTAGCAATCGACCTTCGGCTTGTTCCTATTATATCGGACCTTAAATTTCATGTTCTTTATGAGACCCAGGTAAAGAGCGTGAAAATCGAGTACTCTGTCAGGATGATCAAGGTCGGGTATAGGCTGAAAGTCGTAATCTAACTACAAATAAAAGAAAATAATGTCTGTAAATTATAAGTGTTAAATAATAGTAAATTTATTTGATAAGTCAAATGAAAATATATATTAATACCCGAGCCTAATCTAAGAAGATGGCAAAGGAGCGTCGGTGCTGATTACCCCACTCAATGTGAAGAGGATACTTCTTTTGGATGCGGCTCTCAACCCCATATACCGGCCGAACCTCTCAGCATAATTACCGGTGTAGCGATAATCGGGGGTAAAGAGGAGGGGAAATGGTGCATCCCCTAGCTTTATCGGGCATCAGCCTGTAGAACTGATTCGGCCCTCGAGTCCCCCAATTGGGGTATGGCTGCTATTCAGTCGAAAATATTGCAATTTTTAACATAACAATTTCCTCACTTTTCAAATCACCTAAAAGTGTTTGTTATAAATATAACATGTATTATAAGTTCGTCTGGAAAATATCAAATATCACGTGTTATACATCATAATCAACATTCTGGAAGGAAATTGTGTGTTTATTATTTCACACATGATATTGTATATCTCAACATTCTTCATCGAGAATTTGTGCAGAAAATTATTTCAAGACAGATATCGGAATCGCAAATTCGCCGACAAAATACAGGAAATCAAAGAGTTAAAATCTGGCAGAGATTCAGAAGAGATAAGAAGATACCAGATATCACCTTAACACCCTGAAATCAACACAAGAAGACAGAAGAATTTTTAAGCAACGATCTCATAAATCGGCCGCGGAACCGCGGCCGAGTCAGGTCGATCCGACGCGGATCCGCGTCCGAGTTAGGGCATCGGCGGTCAAAAAGTCTCCCAAAACTTCATCTCAACTTCCTAATTTATTGAAGACGCTCCAATGTAACAATCTTGTTCTGGAAACTTCCCTACAATAGCCTAGCTTCTTAGGGAAGCTTGATAACTACCTTATTCTAGAAGTTTCCCTATAACTACCTAGCTTCTTGAGGAAAATTAACCTAGTTTCTAGTGAAAGATTGGTGAAGGGCTATAAAAAGGGACCTAAGTCTACACTAAAAAGGTTGTTGTTGATGGTAGTCGATTTCTAGTACACAATCCAAAACTAAATCCAATTCAATTCCAAATCAAGATCCAAATCAAGAATCGTTGAGAATAATATCAAGCGACGACATTCAAGATCCTTTACGCGAAACCGATCGTCATCAAGAGCACGTGATCCGCGATAGATCCAAGACTCACGGTGATCGAGCAAAGTGAAAATCGACGGAGAAATTACCTCTTCGAAGGAGTGGTCGAGAGCTTTCTTCTTGTAATCTCGGATTGAAGAAGTTGTAATTTGAAGTTGAATAATAAAGGTGATCATTACTTTTAGAATTGCTTTCTTTAAATTTTCACATTATGAAATCTCTAATCGTTGATTCTTCGATTTTCATGATGTGTGAATAATCTCCGCTTGCTAAGGATTCGAAAGAATTTGGTAGATCAAATGGTAATGAAATCCTATATGCATCTTAAGTCTTATGAGAATTATAAATTTTAGGAAAAAAATTGCCAACGACCAAATTTGAAACGAGATCACCGTTCTTGATAATCTCGTTGAATTTGGGATCAAAAGAGTGATGATTTTCTTCGCTAAAGGCTAAATTTGAATGGTGATCAATGAAAAGATAAGCGATAGTGAATGAGAAACCTTAATTTCTTCAATAGATCCCTAATTTTCATTCATCGCCGTCGTTCTAGCTATAATTCATCAATAGATAAGATGGGACATTTTTAGTATTCATCATTGCTACTAATTCCTATCGAATCCTACAAGCTATTCTTAAATTTTCTTGATAACTAAAATTGATATTGGACAATTTCTTGATTACTAAATCTTAAACTCTTCCTTAATTTTCTTGAAATGACAAACTCAATTAAATCTTGAAATCTCATTTTCTTAAATTTTCTTTACTATTTTCTTTCGGCTCAACTAAAGCAAGAACGAATAAATACACGAATCTCAGTGGACGACCCGTTCACATTAACGAGCTATAACAACACCGTTATTGATTGCGGCTATAAATTCTTTGATTGTGATAACACTTTTCATACCAATCATTCGACGATTAATCAAATGGCGCCGTTGCCGGGGATGCATGCGTAATTTATTCTTTCTTTCTATTTGAGTTGAAATATTATTATTCCATCAAAACTTGAATCAAAATCGCATCGTGTGCTTAATGATTAGTGTTTGAATTTTTGCGAGAGAATCTGACATCACTGTATCAGAGAGATCAAGATTCAGAGACTTTCTAAAGATTCCAGAGGAGCAAAGGAAGCTACAGAAAAAAGAACATCACCTAACTCCTCTTTTCCACCGCAAAACTGCGGGGGTCAGGGTTTTTGCGGTGGCTCCGCCACCGTTTAGGTGATTCAGTGCCTAAAAATTCTGTGGTATAATCCATGCTCTCTCCTATCTTCTCTGATCTTGTCCAATAACAACTTTTCTCCAAATCACCGGGCTTAACAAATTTGTTGCATGTTTTGATATTGGTTGTTTGCATATTTTAATACGAAAATTAAGAGGTAAAGACCAAATTCAGATTAGGTGGGGATTTCATTACCCTTCCTAAGCCCCAAAAATCATAAAACTAGCATCCACATCACCCTTCATTAACTAAAAATATCTAGACAAGACTCTAAGGACCGTCACGCTCAATTAGGACAGAAGAAGGTCGTGGGTAATCTATTGCTTATCCGCATTTCTTTTGTGGTGTCTAAGGAAAGTGGTTACTTAATTAGGCCCGCTACTTACGTAGCGGATACCTCCCACTTACCTGGCACTTACCTGACCACAGGAGGGATAAAGAGGTAGTTAAGGATTTATCCTGCAATTTGTCTTCTAGAAGACTAGGAGCGGTCTAGTGACTTGACTTAGGTGACCGTAGATCTAGGGTTGATTGTGCATTTTTGTGTAATTTTTCAAAATCCGACTTTTTCAAAACAAACCAAAAACAAACCAAACCACTTTCTCTAATTATCACAAACGCTGCCACTTGTGCTACAACTGTTTAGCACATGCTAGGCTGGACACGGAATTCTATTGGCTGTCTTGTCCGCGTTTCTTTTATCGACCCCAAAGTCGGTAATTCTACATCTTCTTTCCCACCAACCATATCATCAACCCAGATGGACGGATTTCCATCAAATTTTCACAACACCACTTTGCCACCGCCCGCAGGTGCGCAGAATCCACCACGCATCTCTCTCCAAGAGATATGCTACCCTATACGTGGTCCTCTTCCCACTTGTCTTTCTATTCCACCAGCCAATGGGGATAATTTCGAAATCAAACCTCAATTCATCAAACTGTTGCCAAAATTTCACGGGCTTGAATCCGAAAACGCATACGTTTTTATAAATAGATTCGAAAACGTATGTGCTATGATGGGCACTTCACAACTTTCTATGGATACTATGCGTTTACGTCTTCTCCCTTTTTCTTTGTGCGATCTAGCCGAAAAATGGCTTTATAACACTGTCGCACATTCTATTTCTAAATAGGACGAATTCGTTGTAGCATTCTTTAAGAAATTTTATCCCAATCATAAGACCGCCCGTGTTAGGAGCAAGCGAGATCTTCCAATTTACCCAACTTCCCAATGAACTATTTTGGAAATGCTTTGAACGATTTAAGGATCTGCTTATCCAATGTCCTCATCACGGAATCAGTAGATGGGATCTTTGCCGCATTATATATGAAGGCATTAATCCAACAAAAAAGCAGACGCTTGAAATCATGTGTCAAGGCAAGTTTTTGACTAAAGACGATGGTGAAGATTGGAAATTCTTGGAAGATTTTGCTGAAAACACTATGCAATGGGAAAGCGTTAGACTACCATCATCTGGGGAAGGTAACCACCAGCTCGATGTTTCCATTGCATTGAGAGCCGAAATGGCTGCGATACAAAGGAAACTCGATACTATAGAAAAAAAATTCTCTTCAGACTCCCTAAACCAATTCACGTTTCCCAAAACTGTGTGTGGATGTTGTTCCAACCCATCACATTTGACAGAAGAAGGTCCTTTGAATTCTCCGTTTCAAGGCTAATGCTGCCTTTCAGTAACAACCTAGAAACAATCCTTATTTTTCCACGTACAATCAGGGATAGAGGAATCATCCTAATTTTGCTTGGAATCAAAACCAGTTCCAAAGCAATTATCAAGGACTTCCTCCACAACAACAGCAACCACCACAACTGAGTCAGCGCCCTTTTCAACCGCAACCTTTACAAAACCCAGCCAACAACTTTGATCCTTCTTCTGCCGGTACCGATAAACCCTCTGCACTCGACATGTTCATTAAATATTCCATGCAAACGAATGATATTTTAACGTCTTCTATCCAAACGTTACTTCTAAACACTGTCTCCTACAGTGAGAGTATTAAATCGATAGAAGCACAAATTGCACAGTTGAATGCCGCGATGAGTGCTAGAGAGAAAGGGAAACTTCCATCTCAACCCTTACCAAATCCAGGATACTCACATTATAATGTGAATGCACTTACCACGTTGAGATCTGGAAGAGTGCTGAATAACCAAGTCGGTGAACAGGTTGATACTGATATTGAGGAATCAATAAATGATACCCCGGCTTCTTCTTCTTCTACTCCGTCTAATCTACCTTCTTCTTCCGAGCCTATTCTCTGTTTTCCCTTAGGCTCGAACCCTCGACCCACTTCATCCTTTCCACCACCACAAACTTCTCCACATATGTTGGACCCAACCTTTATTGATAAAGCTCCATTTCCAAACAGATTGAGGGCCAACAAACCTAACGCACAAATAGAGAAAATTGTGGATATGTTTAAGCAGATTAACGTAAACATCTCTCTCCTAGATGCGATTCAACAAGTTCGGGCTTATGCAAAAATACTTAAGAACTTGTGCACTAGGAAGAGAAAAACTCAAGTGCCCAAAAAGGTATTCATGTCGAGTAATGTAAGCACAGCTTTTACACAGCAATTACCCAAGAAACGTAAGGACCCTGGCTGTCCTATAATATCCATTTTTATTGGGGGTAAAAATATCAATCGTGCTCTACTCAATTTAGGTGATAGTGTTAAGCTGCTTCCATATTCTGTGTATGAGCAATTGGATATCGGAGAATTAAAACCATCGCAATGCACTTTACAGATGGCAGATCGATCTATCACCCAACTAAGGGGTATGTTAGAGGATGTGTTGATAAAAGTCAGGGAGTTTATCTTCCCTGTAGACTTTATTGTTCTAGATACACAACCTGTAGCGAACCTACGGAACCAAATTCCGGTGATTCTAGGTCGACCTTTTCTTGCGACTTCCAACGCTGTAATCAATTGTCGAAACGGTTCTATGAACCTATCTTTTGGGAATAGATCAATTGAGCTTAACATTTACAAGTTGGGAAGTTAACCCTCTAAACCTCATGCTCGAGTATGTTCTGTCGAATTAATGGATGTCAACAGCAGCGAATTAGAACAGCTTCACGATACAGATCCAAACTCCCTTAGTGCGTTGTTGTTTAATCCAGCGATGTATTATACACATACGGACCCTTCTTTCGAGTTGTCCGGGTTAACATCTAATGCTTTTCTGAACCTTTCATGGAGTCTGAGTATCATCCCGCTCTTTCCGATGACATTATTCTTCGGGATATTGATGAAAGCTTCGCTAATGAACTCGCATTCTTAGCTGACACGGATTTTACGATTAATCAACCTCCATCTAAAGAAGTTGAACCACCACCCCTTCTTCTTGACAATCACGAAAATGGGAGTAATACATCATCACAATCATTGTGTCTTCTCTCCAAATCGAGACTCACACCCTTTCTCCACTACCACCTGTCTCTTCCCCACTTCTTCCTGGCTCTTTATAACATATTCTTCCACCAACCGGTGTGTTTCATCAATAAAATCTTCGAATGGTCAGTGTTGACTTTCGGTCTTTGTAAAACATTGCATTGACCAATAACTTTACCCATCTCTTATGATTTTAAAAGATTAATATTGTTTAACTCAAGTTTTGGGGGGTATATTTTTGGCTCTTGAAAATAAAATTTGTATACAAAATTGTGAGCCAAAAATAAGTTTGGGGAGGATTTTCACGTTCATTTATTCTTATCCCCATTAATAACTTTTCCTCCTAAGCCTACAGGTTTTTGAGATTTAAAAGAGACAACAGTGAGGATACTGCTATAAACAGGTTTGAAGGAGATTTGTGCTTTTTTACGCATCACTTTGCATTACACTTTGCATAAGCACAAAATTTTCAAAAAAAATTCTTTTATAATAAAAGATTAGAAAGTAAAAAATTACATTTAAAATATTGGAAAAATATAAGAAAACCAAGAAAGTTAGATGTTTTCTTAAACGAAATTAGTAATAAGTAGTTATGAGCCGTTGTCCTAAAGGTTAGTAAGATAACGAAAGTCACTAATCTGAGGATAAAATAAGTCTGAAAAAATAGTTCCTATTCTGGAAGCCAAACATTTGAATGTTGATACCCTACTATACGCACTTACACACGTCTTGAAACTCGGGATAGTAGAGGATACCTTGAAATGCTCTTGTCTAAAAGCCAAAGTACAAAGAAAATAATAAATGAAGTATAAAAATATATAATGGTGAAGAAAATGAACATTGGTTTTGTAATTACCAAGGCGACATAAAAAAATATAGCGAGGGTGCTTCATCACCTAGTACCTTAGACCAACTGGTTTGGGAGTCACTGCTAAGCCTTAAGAGTTGCAAGACGAGGAAATTGCTAATTACGCCTAATATGTGAGTACATTTAGTAATCGGTCGGTTAGTACCTCAAGAAGTATTAACGGTCGCATAAAGAATGTGTGAGCAATTCCATTTAAAATATTCACCGACTAAAAAGTACTGAGATAGATGGACAATAGTATAATAGCATTGAATTGAATTCTCCGAGTGAAAGGATGCCTTTTACACACACGTAGGGGTATAAGATCGGTGTTTGGAAGAAAGGTAGGGATGAAGAATAAAGGCGATGTTTTATTAAGGGATGATGTGATTTCTAACATCTTTTAATGACTATTAAGATAGGGCTCATGACAACCGAAAAGCTAGTGTAGTTGAAAACTCTAATTTTCAAGTTCTTTCTTCTATAATTATTATCTTTATATGTAACTTTCACAGTATTCCTTTAATTATAGGATTTTGTAGGTGCAATCCGCTGAAAACCCTCAGGAGACAACACTCCTCCTACTAGGGACACCTAGAGATTTAAAGGCTTATTGCACGTGCTCGGTGCAATCGTGTTTGCCTACGAAAGTGTGCTAGTTAGTTTTTCTTTTTTCTATTTTCTCCTTCTCTTGAATAAAAGAAGTTTGCTCGAGACGATCAAAGTCAACTTTAGGGGAATTTGTTCGGTCGAAAATATTGCAATTTTTAACATAACAATTTCCTCACTTTTCTAATCAGCTAAGAGTGTTTGTTATAAATATAACACGTATTACAAGTTCGTCTGGAAAATTTCAAATACCACGTGTTATACATTATAATTAACATTCTGGAAGGAAATTGTGTATTTATTATTTCACGCATGATATTGTATATCTCAACATTCTTCATCGAGAATTTGTGCAGAAAATTATTTTAGGACAGATATCGGAATCGTAAATTCGCTGACAAAATAAAGGAAATCAAAGAGTTAAAATTTGGTAGAGATTCAGAAGAGATAAGAAGATTCCAGATATCACCTGAACACCCTGAAATCAACACAAGAAGACAGAAGAATTTTTAAGCAACGATCTCACAAATCGGCCGCAGAATCGCGGCCGAGTCAGGCCGATCCGCCGCGAATCCGTGGCCGAGTTAGGGCTTCGGCGGTCAAAAAGTCTCCCGAAGCTTCATCTCAACTTCCTAGCTTATTGAAGACGCTCTATTGTAACAAGCTTGTTCTGAAAACTTCCCTACAACAGCCTAGTTTCTTGAGGAAGCTTGATAACTACCTTATTCTAGATGTTTTCCTACAACTATCTAGCTTCTTGGGGAAGATTAACCTAGTTTCTAGTGGAACATTGGTGAAGGGCTATAAAAAGGGACCTAAGGCTACACTAAAAAGGTTGTTGTTGATGGTAGTCGATTTCTAGTACACAATCCAAAACTAAATCCAATTCAATTCCAAATCAAGATCCAAATCAAGAATCGTTGAGAACAACATCAAGTGACGACATTCAAGATCCTTTACGCGAAGCCGATCGTCATGAAGAGCACGTGATCCGCGATAGATCTAAGACTCACGGTGATCGAGAAAAGCGAAGATCGATGGAGAAATTACCTCTTCAAAGGAGTGATCGAGAGCTTTCTTCTTGTAATCTCGGATTGAAGAAATTGTAATTTGAAATTGAATAATAAAGGTGATCATTACTTTTAGAATTGCTTTCTTTAAATTTTCACATTATGAAATCTCTAATCGTTGATTCTTCGATTTTCATGATGTGTGAATAATCTCCGCTTGCTAAGCATTCGAAGGAATTTGGTAGATCAAATGGTGATGAAATCCTATACGCATCTTAAGTCTTATGAGAATTATGAACTTTAGGAAAAAGAATTGTCAACGACCAAATTTGGAGCGAGATCACCATTCTTGATAATCTCGTTGCAATTTGGGATCAAATGAGTGATGATTTTCTTTGCTAAAGGCTAGATTTAAATGGTGATCAATGAAAAGACAAGGGATAATAAAAGAGAAACCTGGTTTCTTTAATAGATCTCTAATCTTCGTTCATCACCTTCGTTCTAGCTATAATTCATCAATAAATAAGATGAGTCATTTTTAGTATTCATCATTACTACTAATTCCTATCGAATTCTACAAGTTATTCTTCAATTTTCTTGATAACTAAAATTGATATTGGACAATTTCTTGATTACTAAATCTTAAACTCTTCCTTGATTTTCTTGAAATGACAAACTCAATTAAATCTTGAAATCTCATTTTCTTGAATTTTTTTTACTATTTTCTTTCAGCTCAACTAAAGCAAGAACGAATAAATACACGAATTTCAGTGGAAGACCCGTTCTCATTAACGAGCTACAATAACACCGTTATTGATTGCTGCTATAAATTCTTTAATTGTGATAACACTTTTAATACCAATCATTCGACGATCAATCAGCTGCCCTGCATCTACAAGATAAATAGATATACAAGCAATATCAAGACAAAATGGTATTTAGAATTCAAGAATTAACGAAAATTGAAGTATGATATATATCTCTGGTGAAAACAGCATGAGCCTGAGCTCGGGCAGCAGCAAGAGCGGGACGATAGTTCCTCCAGTGAGGAGCAGCCGATGATCCGGACGTGGATGCATCCCCTCCAACAAGAAAATAAACATTTACGATAAAATTACATGAAGTTCATGGTTATTCTAAGAGAATAAATAAAATGAAAAAACTAATTTTCATAAAAATAAAGGCTGACCACATTCACCAAAAAGACAAAACTAATTGAGAGCTTAAATCATTTGCATTATGAAAATAAAGATATATGCAAACCCTAAATTCAAAGTTGTAGTTGTTGGCCAAATTTGGGCTCTTTGGATAGGCTAGTGTGTCTAAGTCATCGTCTCTTTTGTGAAAAATATCTTATGGTTAAGAATACTAACCTGCAGACTGCGCGGAGGGTATGGAAGTGACGGGAGTGATCTCTGTGCCAGATGTAGAGGCACTGCCTACAATTAGACAATCAAAAATTGATTATCTAAGTAATTGCAAACAGAATGTGTGTGTATCTATAATATAACATCCTAAATCAATATACATGCAATATAGGTTATTTAAACATACTTGCAGATGCGGCAGTGGCCTCTGCCCGGGATGTGGAGGCACCACCTACAATTAGACAATCAAAAATTGATTATATAAGTAATTGCAAAAAGAATGTGTGTATATCTATAATATAATATTCTAAATCAATATACATGCAATATAGGATATGTAAACATACCTGCAGGTGCGGTAGAGGCCTCTGCCTGGGATGTGGAGGCACCATCTACAATTAGACAATAAAAAATTGATTATATAAGTAATTGCAAAAATAATGTGTGTGTGTGTGTCTATAATATAACTTTCTAAATCAATATACATGCAATATAGGATATATAAACATACTTGCAGGTGCGGTAGTGGTCTCCGCGTCGGATGTGGAAGCACCGCCTACAATTAGACAATTAAAAATTGACTATATAGGTAACTTTAAAATGAATATACTTGTATATCTATAATATTACATTCGAAATGAATATGCGTGCAATATACCTGGAGGTGTGGCAAAGTCCACATGGAATGAGTCATCCGAAAGGGATACGGATCGGGATGCAAGACTAGCCCTCTAGAGCTCCCTCCACAGCTTCCCAGGTGGCAAAACTGCTCTGTCTCTGCCGCTGTCTCGGCTAGTGCTCCTGTCGCCTCTCGCTATGCCTGGCGTCATCAACATACCTAGATAAAAGTACAATCATTACATATTCATGCAATATATGTATAAATCATAGAAAATGTGAAGTAATAATATAACATTACTGATAACCTTTTTTGTTTTGTATACGCATTAGACGCCTTGGGAATATCTACTTAGATTTCATCATCGATATCATTCCTAACCCACGTAACTTCACACTCAGCCGAAGACAACCCTTCTTTGGAGACAAACAATCAAAGCACTCTAAGTCTTCTCTCTTTTTCATCCTCATCACTGTCCTCCATACGATCCTTAAATTCTAGAACATCATAAACATCTCTGGGTTTTCAATGGTATACGACACTCCATCCAGAATGCTTCAAGCACTGTAAGTAGTATACTTGAAATGCTTGTTGCGGAAAGATAAATGGATCGTCCTGACCGTAAAATTAAAGTATGTTTACACTAATCAATCCATATTCATCTTTTCAAGTCCCGAGATTGTTTCTCCATGTATCTGTATCGGTTCGTGTATCGTACCAAATACACTGAAATATATAAAACGGTTCTGATCGTCCAGGGTATTGGATACCAAATATGCAATTTAAATATCCATAATAAATCACACCATCCGATCCTATGGTCGCAATCCAACTATTCTGGGTGGTTCGAGATGTTTCTATGTCCTTAACATCAAATTTGTATCTAAGGACACCGAATCATTTATAGTATGCAACCTCCATGCTAGGAAACTGAGCTAAACATCTTGAGTCTCTCTCTAATGATGCAAACAAGTTCGAATGGTAGATCTAACAAAACAAATTTTGCGGCAGATACATAACAATATAAGTTTAAATTATGACTGATCGCAATAATATGTTATTCGAACAACTTACATGATCTGCAGCCCAATCGCAAAAATTATCTTAGTGATATTTTTCCAATCGTTCATCATTCCAATCAGGACGCCCCTCACGTACTTCATCAATATAAATTATATTCTCAACAATAAATTATAACATCAACATTACACACACACACACACACACACACACACACACACACACAAATATAACAATTAATCCAAAAAAACTTACTCTCTAATTTCTTCAAGACATACGCTATTGAGGAGATAAACCGATATATCTTATTGATAAACATGGGGTCTACTCTCTTATAATCATCTTTACCATATGGCCCGTCCTAAATTCTTGAGGCCGGTTAAGCTTCGTATTAATGTTCTCGTCCAGATAGCGGGAACAAAATGTGGTTACTTCATCTAGAAAATAACCTTGTATGATAGAACCCTCTAGTCGATTTCTATTGCGTATATATTTTTTTAGAGTGTGGAGATACCTAAAAAAATATATGTTAAAAAATAAATATGGACATATAAGACAACAATAATTTTACAAAATGCGTGAAACGAAAAATTCAACGTACCTTTCGACGGGATATATCCATCAATATTGTACTGGTCCAACAAACTTAGCCTCGGTTGCAAGATGAGCCGTCGGGTGTATTATGATATCGAAGAACGAAGGCGGAAAAATATGCTCAAGCTTGCACTGTATCAAGAAAATATAATTTTCTAGATTCTTCGGCGTCACAACATCTAAGGTTTTAGTGCACAATTCCCTAGAAAAGCAAAAAGGTCATTGATTATTAAACCAACCGATTCGGGAAGGAAAGTCCTGAGGGGTAATGGGAGAAAGTGCTCCATAAAAACATGGTGATCATGACTTTTCAGCCCATTGATCTTGTCTTTCACAACTTTATCTTCTAATTAAATGATCCTGAGAAATCTGTGGGAACTTTCAAATCAAGTAACTCCTGCAGGAACCTTTTTTTTCTTCGGTTGTGACATAAGATACACGGCATTTGAAAGTACAAACTTGCCTGATTTACCTGCTATCGGTTTAGAATATAATTCAGTTCTAATTTCCTAGTCCTGAAGATCCATCCGAATACGGAGGTTGTCTTTCGATTTTTCGTCTTTACAAAGATGCAAGTTAAGTACGTGCTCGGATACTCTATTCGCTATGTGCATGACGTCCAGATAATAACGCACTAAATTTGTTGACCGGTACGAAAGCTCATAGAAAATGCTTAACCTGTTCCAGTATGGTGGTTTGTCCTGTTTTGCTGGATCTATCCCGAAAGTTACGTTTTTGTAACCATCCCACTGAGCAGTCACGTACTCTCCGGACAATGAGGCTGGATGCCCAAGAAGCTCCTGATGACCATTAAAGTGAGCATCATCTAACCTGTAGGGATGGTCTAGTGGCAGGAAATGCCGATGACCGCAATAACAAATCTTCCTATAAAAATTCAACCATTTTGATGTTGTATCTTGGTGGCAATAAGAGCATACTTTGTGACCATGTACGGACCAACCTGATAGGATTCCATACACAGGAAAGTCATTAATTGTCCATATTAAAGTCGCACGTATCGTGAAGTTGTATCATTGTTTGCATTGAAGTCTCTACACCATCAATGAATAAAGATTTTAACTCGTGTATCAGATGTTGGAGATAGACGTCGATACTATTTCCCGGTGAGTTTGGTCCGTCGATATTTTAACTCATCCACAGCCAACAAAGACGACGGATTATAAACCATCAATATAACGGGCTATGTGATGTGGCTTCCAGCCATATAATTGAATGGGCAGAAGCCATAACTAGCCAGTCTGAGCCTGACATTGCGAGGATCACTAATGAATGTTTGGTGCCTCCTATCGAAATCCTTCTATGCCGGTGAATCTCTTGGATGACCCATTTTTTCATTTTCGCTTGGAGCAGCACGGTGATGCCAAATTATTGCTTTGGCTGTCTTCTTATACCTGAATAGCCTTTGCAGCCTCTGTATTATCGGAAAGTATCATGCTATCTTGACAGGTATATCTGGCTTCTTATCAGATACTTTCGGCTTATAGCTGGTCTCTCCGCATGTTGGATATTCTTTCAAATCTGAATTTTCTTTCCGGTACAACACGCAATCTTTGGGACAAGTATGAATCTTCTCACAGTTCAGACCAAAATCAGACATCATCTTCTGGGATTCGTACCAGCTCTTAGGCACGTAATTTTTCCGAGGGTGTAGAATCTTTCAGAAATTTCAGAAGTATCGTGAATGACTTACAGCTCCATCCATTTAGGCACTTAATTTGGAAAAGTTGGATGAATCATAATATGGTGGAATACTTTGCACTCTCATAAATTGGTCTTGTAGCATCATTCATGAACTTTTCATACTTATCCGCAAGCGGTTCTTGACCGGAAGGAATGTCTTCTTCGGTAGGATTACTATCACCGAGGGCAGCCTCTACCATATCCTTCATTTCTTCTCCTGAAAAGAAGTTATCATCTTCTTCTTCTTCTGCCGCATTACCGTCTTCTCCTTCTTCTTCCACCGCATTACCGTATTCTTCTTCTCCTTCTCTGTGATATAGCCAGGTTGTATAAAGTCCAGTAAAACCATGTTTAACGATGTGAAGCTCTACGATTTATGCCTTCTATCAGAACTTATTCCCATATCTATCGTACGGACGGAGAATCTTCTTTAACATGATTTTATTATGTGTGCATGAAAATTCAATGAAAGCAGCAACTCCTACGACAAACTTAAATTGCATTCATTGTTACTAATTCACGTACATCTAGCCCTTAACTCTGATGTACTCATGGCCATGTTAGACTGTATAACATATAAATTGTAAGTTATGAAAGTTGGTATTTTGTAGTGACTATATTGAGAAATCTAAGAACGAGATGGTTATTGACAAATAATAAAATGGGAAGGGCAAGTTTGTCGTTGAAAAAGATAAATTATCGATTAACAAAATTATGTTTGAAAATACCCAAGTATGAGTTGTATCATGTATTTGTGTGTTTCAATTTATGAGTTCGCTTAGCTGCAGGGTTGTTAATGTGTATGTGCTTTGTGTATATGTGTGTTGTGGATTCATATTGTATGTGTGTATTTCGACTGTCGGGGATAAGGCTTCTGTCCCATTAAGAATGTATAGAGCAGACACCTATTCGCTTATAATTTCATCCGTTTCGGGAAAATTTCGGCAGCACCTCCCCCCTATTCTCAGAGTACACTGTAATAGAATAGATAATCATTTCAATACTGTGAAATAATATTGAAATAAACATCTAATCTATCTTTGTACACGGAGAACCAAGGAAAAGTACCGACGAAATAACTTGAAACGAATGAAAACACAAGTGAATATAGGTATTTGCTTTATACATTCCTAACTTGTACGAACTGGACAAATCTATCGGTTATTATACGATTGAATCTTCTCGTCATATAGACTACACGACGGTTGTTAGTACCGAACGATACCATCCGATATTTAACAACCTTCATATAGTTTTATGTCACGACGAATATCGAACGTATGTTAACCAATAGACGGGGACTAAGGCGCGCTTTGATTTTCATATATTACATTTACGTTTCAATTTCAAGGGTTTGAAATTTTTAGTTTAAGGTAAAGTTTTTTAAAGTTAAGGGTATTCTTAATCAAGTTTAAGATTTTGGATTTGGTTCTGGTGTTAAATTTAAGATTTTGGATTTAGTTCTGATGTTAAATTTAAAATTAGGGTTTGGCCTTATTTGATATGAGAGATTGTCATCATCATTATCACACACACACACACACACACACACACATACAAACACACATATATCATCATTAACATTTCTCTCTCTCTCTCTCTCTCTCATACACACACACACACACACACACACATATCATCATCAACATTATCACAAACACACACACACACACACACACACACACACACACACATACACACACACACATCTTTATCACAAACACACACACACACACACACACACACACACACACATACACTTACACTAACACTAAAATACCCTTACCATAACCCTTACCCTTAACTCTAACCCTAATTGCCTCCACCCTAACCCTAGACATAATTAGCTCTAACCCTCTATAAATTCTTTACTGGATTACCCTTAGTTATTTTTTTTCACTAAACCCTAAACCTGACCCTAATCCTAACCTTAATCCTAAACCTACCCCTAACCATTAGCTCTAACCCTAATCATAACCATAACTAAACCAAACCAAACCCTAACCCACAACCAGTCTTCTTCTTCTTCCCCTCACCACCACCACCACCAATCTCATCTAAAATTACTTTTCCCGGCCCTTCACCCTACCTATCCGATTCCCGTCGACCTTCCCCGACTCCTTTCCCCGCCACCGCAGCCGCCGCCGCCCACAACAACCGCCACCCACATCCCCAAACAACCTTAAATTAAAGAGCAGCCATCACCACAACCGCCGTCACCCGTCGCCCACCACCACCACCACAATCCAAAATTCCCAAATTAACATTAACCCACAAATTAAAGCCTTATCCACCAAATTCAATTTAGAAAAATAAAATTTTAAATTTAATAAATTAACTAACCAGTTGAGGATTTTGACGATGACAGAGAAGTCGGGGAGGAGCTCGGCGTTGATAAAGAGGGCGGCGATCGATATTGACGAGAAGGGAACGATCGAGGCGACGATCAATCAAGGCGGCGTTGTAGGTGATGGAGAGAGCGCTGAAGGTCAGAGGAGACGACGAGTGAGGAGGCGATGATGGCACTGGAGGTCGGAGGGGTGACGAGGTCAGAGGAGGTGATGATGGCCCTAAAGGTCGGAGGAGACGACGTCGAGGTCAGAGGCGATGAGGGAGGAGGGGACTCGAGGACAGGGAAATTTTGGAGGGAAATAAATTGGGGAATTAGGGTACTGTGGGAACGGGAAGGGGAAAATTTTAGTTTTTTTTTTAAATACCCGACTTTGTCCCTACAGTTATAACCGTAGGATCTTATCTGGCGACGCCGTAGGGTCAACTGCATATGTTAAATTTTAACAAAATTTTATTTATATATGCACATATAGTCTAAACCGTAGGTTATTAGTTGTCCCTACGGTGTAATCCGTAAGGACAACATAAAATTGTCCCTACAGATTTTTCCATCCGTAGAAGCAAGCCATCTTTGTAGTAGTGCTTGAAATTTGGGCTATATATGGGGCTTGGCTTAAAGCTTTGGCTGAACCAAAGGGTTATGTCCTATGTGATGCTTAGGGCTTTTGCCATACATGAATGCTGGGTACTGATTTGATGGAGGTCAAGCATTTTGGAACACTCTACTTGTCTCGTATTGCTTGCTTCTATGCTTCTGCCTAGGTTTAACACAGCATTTTGTAGAGCATTGTTCTTGGTTTTGTACTTTTAGCATGCAGGCGGTTTTAACTGGTTTGCTTCTTTAGTTGTTCTAGGCCATGTATAATCTCATTGGATGGCTTCTTGTACTCCTTGTTTGGGATCTTGATTTGGGGCCTCAATTTTTAGGGCTCCTTACAAGGAGATGAGTACTTTTATTTACTCCCGTATACATGCCTAATTTATAACTTTGTGTGTGTGTGTGTGTGTTTTGGAAATTTCCAAATAATGATATAAATTAACTATTAATGTAAAAACATATTTATCAAGGGATATGACTGTTTGAGGAAAAGATACTGATGGAGCTCCTTTTCAGACCTCCATCAGATGTTGTCTTCCGTTGATCTCAAGGTGAACTGGGTTGATTGTCCTTCGTTGCGTGTGGGTCTCAATGGGTTTTGAGAGGACAAAGTGGGATGAGAAGGCTGCCGCCGTGTACCTGTAAAGAAGTCCCGGGGTGGTTTGGTACCACCGAGGACCCTCCAACGCTCAAGTCAGTGACAATATCCGAGCAGAGTAACGGTGTAAGTGACAATATCCGAGCAGCAGCAGGCGCAAGGATCTCGCCGGCCGTTACGCTCCTGACGTCACGCCCGCGTAAAGAGCGGATCGCCCATTAATGGGGATCGTGGTGGCGTGGAACGTGGGATGCTGCCGGCGGAGAATCCGCGCATGGCGAGATTTGTGGAACGGCGGTTACGCCTATGAGCGGTGGAGTTGGTCGGAGGACCGAGGAAGACGGCCTCGACAGGGGGCTCGAGGAGGCCGAGGAGTCTTGGTCTTGTAGCAGCTCGGGGCGAGCTGAGTGGCCGAGGAGGCCAATTTGCAGGGGGCCCCGAGGTGAGCCAGCTTTGTGCTTGCAGGTCGGGTACAGGGTGGCCTGGTCGGCCCTGCAGGCCCTGTCTTCTGAGTTCTGGGATACGTCACACGCCATGTGTCATGATCTTGGAGATCGCCGATATCGTGCATTATCATTAGCCCCCCACTCTTATCCCGACCAGATAGTGGTCGGGACAGGAGTAGACTGCCGAGCCTCCTGGGGCGAGATCCCTTCTATGGTTCCGTCGGGGCGAGCGTTCGGTCCATTGGTCGTCTTTCTGCTAGAGAAACGAGGCAATGTCTCCGCACTTTAAAGGGGGTGCGTCGGCTCGAGCACCGTGTGACTAAAGCAATGGTCCACGTGTCAAAGGGCGACTGGCTGGTGTGACGTATGCGGGCCCACAGCGCCCGATTGGGCGCAACCCAGTTTAGGGCCGACACGTGGGTCGAACGGAGCCGCTGATTCATGAGGAGTCGTTTCGACGGGAGTTGACGGGTGCCGTTGGTTGTGGCGATAAACGGTGGCGTGGCCCGCCCCAGGGCCCCCGACCTTTCATCTCCTTCCTTCCTTGAGTCGCTATCGCTCGGCGTTCTCCCTCCCTCGCGAGACATGGTTCATTCCCAATTTTTGGGCGGCTCGCGCCGGGGGGTGGCCGAGCCCCGGGCTAACTTGCGCCCTCCGCCTGATTCTCCGCCGACGGCTGGGTCGTCCATCTCGTCAGCGGCACCTGGGAGCTTTTCTGGCGGCGGCCGGAGTCGTCAGCCGTCACCCGAGTCCCAGACTGGTGACGGGAGGAAGGGCGAGGGCCGGCCTCTTTCTAAGAGGAAAAGGATGGTTTCTCGCTGGCTGCCGTCGAAGGCCCCAGGAGGGATTCCCGTGCGGGAAGGGGGCTCCGTCTTCACTGTACCATCTGGGCTTTCCGTTGCTACTGGTCTGCTCGCCGGGATGGAGGAATCGGTCAGGGGAAGGCTCCCGTATGGCTCTTTGAGGGATCAGTTGGAGGCCATGGCTCAAGGGGCGGTCCAGGTATGAATCCTTCTACGCGCATTCGCCTTGGTATGCCTCTCCTTGGTTTCTCACTGGCTTTCTGTCAGGTTCTTCAGCGCTGCGCCCTCACCGTTCGCATGGAGGCCGAGGGAGTGTTCCACGCCCCGAGTCCAGTGGAGGCGTTTCCTTCGGAGGTCGAGATCTTACAACGCGACCTGCGCCGGGAGAAGGATAAGGCCGACGTCGTGGCTGGCCGGGCGGAGGCCGCGGAGCTCGCCAACTCGGCGACTCGGGGTGCCCTTCGCCGCCTGAACGCGTCACTCCGGGTCACCGATAAGAAGCTGGCGGACCTGGCCGGACGCTTTGCGGCACTGGAGAAGGAGAGGGACGCAAGTAGGGGGGATGCTGAGTCGGCGCTGCTGAGGGCTCAGGTTGCTGAGGCTCGGGCTAAGAAAGCTGTGGCCGAGTGTTCAGTTGATAAAACTGCGCATTTGTATTACATTTTTCCTACCATTTTCATATTAAAAAAGGACTTTAATATAATATATTATACATATGAGGGTTTATGTGTTAAAACACCATTTTCCATGTGTTAATATATTTTAATTAGCATTTGGTAGGAAAATGTATGCAAATAAATCCATTGACCAAATCCTAGTAGAAATAAGTCTACTAAATATTATTTGAGATTATTGTGCAGAATTTTCCAAGTTGTTATGCAGAATTTATCAAACAAATCAAGTTGTTGAAGAAAACTTGCCAAATTAAGAAGCAAAACTTGGAGACCAAGTCTGGAAGCAACCGAGAAAAGATTTCCAAATTCTAAAGGTGCCAAGGATCGCCAAATGTCACATAGAGCCAGCCCCAGAAAAATTATCAACGGTGGAGATTAACAGGCCGCGTATCCGCGGCCCTAGCCCCCATTTGCCGCGGATCCGCCGCACTTCTAGGGAATTGGGAGGCAAGATTTTTTGGCATAAATCTATGATGAATTTTACCAAGTTTTCAACAATAAGATTCCGGCTTTGCACTATAAAAGGGCACCGAGAGCCTCTTGGAAAAGCTATCAAGCCGAAGAGATCACGAAGCTCCCGACGCTCACGCATCCAGGCTGATCATCGACTGTTCGACTACCTCCTTAGGAAAGATCGAGAAGCAACTAGTTTGTAATCATTTTCTATGGATTAAAGTGTAGTTTGTTCAAGTCGATTAATAAATGTAGTTATTTTATTTAATTGTTTTTGCATTTTACATTATGTTTTCCCTCTTTGTCTTTTCATCTTCTTCTCCCAACATGCGTGAGTAATTCTCCGCTTGTTAGGGTTCGTAGGATTAGGGTAGGCTAATGGATGATGAATATCTCTAAACCCTTTTTAAGTCCTATAAAGTTTAGGAACTTTATCAAAAGAATCATTAACATCCTAATCAGGCGCGCTAGCAATTCTTTGCTAGTTCCGACCGCGATTAGAGATTAGATTAATGATTGTTTTGGTAAAGGCTAGATATGAACGGAGTTCCGTGTCGAGATAAGGGTTAAGAGTGGGATTCATTTTCCCTCCAGAAACCCTAATCTACACGCATCATCGTCGTTCTAGTTCTAAATCTATTAATGGATAAAAAGGGTAACTTTTAATTAATCGTCCATAACTACTAAATCCTAACGAACCCTACAAGCCCTCTTATTATATTAATTACATCTTTAAAATAATCTAGATCTATATTTTACATTCTTGTTTAACGTAGATCTAGAAATCTTTCTATAAAATTCTTTATCCCTCCTCTCTGTCTCAACACATCTAAAGTAAGAGTAAAAGGTTCCACGTTTCCCAGAGGACGACCCATACTCATCTCGGTCTAGCTACGCGCGACACCGTTATTGATTGCGGTAAACTACAAACACACTCTTTCGTGTCAATCAAATGGCGCCGTTGCCGGGGATACGTGCGTAATTTTTTATTTTTACTATTTGTGTTGATTTCTTAGACGAGTCATATCATTATTAACACAAAACTGCAAATTGCATATTTAACGATTTATGCGTGAATTTTTGCAAGGAGATCTGGAGTCACAGACTTGAGGAAGCAGGAGATCTAGGGTTCCGAACTTCTCTGGTATATTTCTTAACTCCTTCTCTCTCCTCTAAATCCAATAAAATCTATTTTCTGCAGGATTCTTTGCAAAATTGCGCCGCTAAAATAAAATCCTTTTGCAAAAGTTTTGTGGTTGGTTTTGTTTTGCATATTTAATACGGACTTTAAGGGGCAAAGACCAAATCAAGATTAGGTGGGGATTTCATCACCCTTCCTAAGCCCCACAAATCACAAACTGAGCATATAGATCAACCCTTCATTAATTTAAAAAATATCTAGACCAGACTCTAAGGACTGTCGCGCTCAATAAGGACAGAGGAAGGTCGTGGGTAATCTATCGTTTATCCGCATTACTTTTGTAATGCCTAGGCAAGTGTGACAAAGGTTAGTGGTTTTTAATTAGGCCCACGACGTGGTTCCTTCCCACTTACCTGGCACTTACCTGGCTACAAGGGTAGTACGGAGGCGGTAGAGGATTTATCCTGCGGCTTGTCCTTTGGAAGTCTAGGAGCGGTCTAGAGACTGGACCTAGGTGACCTTAGTTCTAGGGTTGCTTGTGCATCTTAGGGTGATTTGTCTTGAGTCCCACTTTATCAAAAACAAACCAATTTTAAAACCACACACACGCTGCCACTTGCACTAAACCCGCTTAGTGCATGCTCGGCTGGACACGGGATCCTAGTGCCCGTCTTGTCCGCGTTCCTGCTATCGACGCCAAAGTCGGTACTTCTTCATCTTCTTTTCCCCCACCACACACCACATCGACCGTGATGGACGGCACTCCATCTAATTATAATACCACGCTGCCACCGCCCGTAGGTGAGCAGAATCCACCGCGCATCTCTCTCCAAGAGAGATGCTATCCTGTTCGTGGTCCCCTTCCTACTTGTCTATCTCTTCCACCACCTAACGGGGATAATTTCGAAATTAAACCCCACTACATCAATCTGCTGCCCAAATTTCACGGGATTGAGTCGGAAGACGCGTATGTTTTCATCACCAAATTCGAAAACGTATGCGCAATGATGGGTACTTCACAATTGACTTTAGATGCTATGCGCTTACGTCTTCTCCCATTCACATTGTGCGACTTGGCAGAAAAATGGCTTTATAATACTGCCGCACACTCTATCACTAATTGGGATGAATTTGTCGTAGCATTTCTTAAGAAGTTTTACCCAAATTATAAGACTGCCCACATTAGGAGCGAGAGCAACCAGTTCACCCAGCTTCCCAATGAACCATTTTGGAAGTGCTTTGAACGTTTCAAAGATCTGCTTGTCCAATGCCCCCATCACGGAATACAAAGATGGGATTTATATCGGATTATATATGAGGGCATTAATCCAGCGACAAAGCAGATGCTTGAAACAATGTGTCAATGCAATTTCATGTCTAAAGATGACGGTGAAGCATGGAAATATCTGGAAGACCTTGCTGAACACACGTTGCAGTGGGAAAGCGTAAGACCACCTTCAACTAAGGGAGGTATTCACCAGCTCGATATTTCTATCGCAGTAAAAGCCGAAATGGCAGCGATACAGAAGAAACTCGATGCTATTGAGAACAAATTTTCATCATTCTCCCTAAATCAGGTCACGCTTCCTAAGACCGTTTGTGGTTGTTGTTCGGATCCTTCACACTTAACGGAAGAATGCCCTATGAATGCATCGTTTCAAGCAAATGCTGCTTTTCAGCAGCGACCTAGAAACGACCCTTATTCTTCCACATACAATCAAGGATGGAGGAATCATCCTAACTTTGCTTGGAATCAAAACCAACAAAGTAATTATCAAAGACCTCCTCCACAGCAACCACAACCACAGAATCAGCCCCCCTTTCAGTCACAGAATTTCCAAAATCCGACCAACAATTCTACACCACAAGTGGCCGGTACTGACAACTCACTTGCACAAACTTTGGATATGTTCATGAAACAATCCATGCAATTTTCGGCTGAGATGAAGTCTTCTATTGATACCCTAACGAAAAACTCCTCCTCCCATGGTGAGAGTATCAAATCAATAGAAAACCAAATTGCACAATTAAACGCCGCAATGAGTGCGAGAGAGAAAGGGAAACTCCCATCTCAACCCCTCCCGAATCCTGGCCATTCACAAAGTCATAATGTGAATGCCATTACTACGTTGAGATCGGGGAGAGTGCTGAATTACCAAGTGGGTGAGCAATTTGATGATAGTGACACATTTGATACCCCAGCTTCTTCTTCTTCTTCCCCTAATTCGTCTAGTCCCCCACCTTCATCCGAGCCTATTCTCCGTTTTCCCCAAGGCTCGAACATTTCGCCAAATCTATCTAAGTCGATGCCCACTCCAATTTTAGGATCGAATCCGTCGCCACAGTCTTCTCAACAAACGTTGGACCCAAAACTTATTGATCGAGCTCCATTTCCAAACCGATTAAGGGCCAACAGACCTAACCCGCAAATGGAGAAGATTGTGGAAATGTTTAAGCAAGTTAACGTGAATATTCCTCTCCTAGATGCTATTCAACAAGTCCCATCTTATGCAAGAATCCTTAAAGACTTGTGCACTAGGAAGAGAAAAACTCAAGTGCCTAAAAAGGTTTTCATGACGAGTAATGTTAGCACAGCTTTTTACCCAACAAATACCAAAGAAACGTAAGGACCCCAGCTGTCCTACAATCTCTATTTCTATTGGGGGTAAAAATATAAATCGTGCTTTACTCGATCTAGGCGCTAGTGTCAACTTGCTTCCTTATTCAGTATACGAGCAGTTAGGAATTGGAGAGTTAAAACCCGCCCATTGTACTCTCCAAATGGCAGACCGATCTATCACCAAACCTCGGGGCGAACTAGAGGATGTGTTAATTAAAGTCGGGGAATTCATATTTCCCGTGGACTTTATTGTTTTAGATACACAACCTGTGGCAAACCCACGTAATCAAATCCCGGTGATACTTGGTCGACCCTTCCTAGCAACTTCTAACGCTGTAATTAATTGTCGTAACGGTTCTATGAACTTATCCTTCGGAAAAATGACAATTGAGCTTAATAGTTACAAGCTAGGAAGTCAGCCATCAGAACCTTCTGCTCATTTGCTGGATGTTTGTTCCATCCACGAGATAGCTTCCGAAAGCTGCATGGATGAGGAGCTTTGCTTTGATGTTCTCGACAACACTAATGAGACATCGTTTGATCTTGCACCACTTCACAATGAGGATATGTTCAATGAGTCCGACCTTGAGATTGAACCCGTTGACTGGTTGCAAAAGTCAGCAGCACTTTCCGAGTCAATATCTTATGCAAGTTTTGAACCTCTTCGGGAGTCCGAATATCATTCGCTTACCCCACCTTCTATTGTCTCTCCGCCAATTCTTGATCTCAAACCGCTACCTTCTCATCCTAAATATGCATATTTAGGAGAGAATGAGATTTTGCCAGTGATTATTGCCGCTTCTCTAGCCTTAGAGCAAGAGAATACACTTTTGGCAGTGTTGAGATCGAATCGGGAAGCATTTGGTTGGACAATGGCTGACATGAAAGGGATTAGTCCCTTAATTATTGAACATTACATACATCTGATGGATGAAGCCAAACCAACCCGAGACCCACAAAGACGGTTAAATCCCGTTATGAAGGAGGCGGTAAAGAAAGAAATCGTCAAGTGCCTTGATAGTGGAATAATTTACCCCATATCTGATAGCCAATGGGTAAGTCCAATTCATGTGGTCCCTAAAAAGTCTGGCATCACGGTCATCACTAATGAGGCTAATGAGTTAATCCAAACACGCACCCAAACTGGGTGGCGCGTATGTATCGATTACAGGAAACTCAATGCCGCGACGAGGAAAGATCACTTCTCTCTACCTTTTATTGACCAGATGTTAGAACGATTAGCGGGACACGAATACTACTGTTTCTTGGACGGATACTCTGGTTATAACCAGGTCCCCATCGCCGAAAAGGATCAAGATAAAACCACTTTTACTTGTCCTTTCGGAACTTTTGCTTATAGACGCATGCCCTTTGGGTTATGCAACGCTCCCGCTACATTTCAGCGGTGCATGATGGGGATATTTTCAGATATGGTGGAAAATTTTCTGGAAATTTTTATGGACGATTTCTCCATTTTTGGGGACTCCTTTGAGGACTGCTTTCGTAATCTTGACGTTGTTCTTACCCGCTGTAAGGATAAGAACTTGACTTTTAATTGGGAAAAATGCCATTTTATGGTCCAAGAAGGTATTGTACTTGGACATATAATTTCACATAAAGGCATTGAGGTTGACAGAGCTAAAATAGATGTCATTCAAAACCTCCATCGTCCCAATTGCGTCAAAGATATACGATCCTTCCTTGGTCATGCAGGATTTTATAGGAGATTTATTAAGGACTTTAGCAAAATTGCTAGACCCTTAACTCTTCTATTGGCCAATGACACTACTTTTCACTTCGATTCGGATTGTGAGGATACTTTTGAATCGCTTAAAGAACCACTCACTACAGCCCCCGTTTTATCATCTCCGGATTGGAACCACCCGTTCGAGCTTATGTGTGATGCATCAGATTTTGCTATTGGTGCGGTCTTAGGACAGCACATTGATAAAATGCCACATGTAATTTACTATGCAAGTAGGACCTTGAATAATGCACAAATAAATTACACAACTACTGAGAAAGAACTCTTGGCAGTTGTATTTGCATTAGAGAAATTCAGACCCTCCTTGATTGGCTCGCCTATTGTGGTTTACACAGATCACTCCGCCCTACGACATCTTTTATCGAAGAAGGATGCGAAAGCCAGGCTAATACGTTGGATCCTATTGTTACAAGAATTTGATCTTGTCATCAAAGACAAGAGTGGATGTGAAAACGTTGTAGCCGATCATCTTTCACGCATCACTTCTTCGCCAACTGTGACCGTGCCGATAAATGACTCATTTCCCGACGAACAGCTCTTGAATGTATCCTACGAACCTTGGTTCGTAGATATCGTGAACTATCTTGCAACGGGACTTATACCTAGCGATTGGTCGAAACAAGACAAACTTCGATTTTATCCCAAGTAAAATATTTTTACTGGGATGAACCATATCTATTCAAGTATTGTTCCGATCAAATCATTCGTAAGTGTGTCCCTAACGATGAATTCAAGAGCGTGTTATCATTTTGTCATGATCAGGCCTGCGGCGGTCACTTTGGACCTCGAAAAACGGCGGAGAAAGTTTTGCAATGTGGCTTTTATTGGCCAACATTATTTAAAGATGCATTTGAATATTGCAAAACTTGTCCGCGATGTCAGCATTTGGGTCAGATTTTACGAAGAAATGAGATGCCGCTCCAACCTATATTGGTTGTGGAAATATTTGATGTTTGGGGTATTGATTTTATGGGCCCTTTTCCCAACTCCTTTGGGAATCTATATATCTTGTTAGCGGTTGATTATGTCTCGAAGTGGGTGGAAGCTATACCGTGTCGCACTAATGACAACAAAGTTGTCATTAAGTTCCTTAAAGAAAATATCTTTTCGCGATTCGGACACCCTCGCGCTATAATTAGCGACAACGGGACACATTTCTGCAATAGGTCTTTCGACACCTTGATGCGGAAATATTCAATCACTCACAAGCTTTCTACGCCCTATCACCCCCAAACAAGCGGGCAGGATGAGATCTCAAATAGGCAGATCAAACAGATATTGGAGAAGACGGTTTCCAAAAACCGTAAGGATTGGTCAACCAAATTGACGGATGCTCTTTGGGCATTCCGCACCACTTATAAGACCGATCTTGGTATGTATCCATACCGCCTTGTGTTTGGGAAGGCATGCCACCTCCCTGTCGAGATTGAACATAAGGCAATATGGGCTATTAAAGAGCTTAATTTTGATCTTGATCATGCAGGCAGCTATCGGAAGATGCAATTGAATGAGCTAAGCGAACTCCGCGATGAAGCTTACGATAATGCGGTGATAGTAAAGAATAGGACTAAAGTGTTCCACGATAAAAATCTTTTTAGAAAAACCTTCACATCGGGGCAACAAGTCCTTCTTTACGATTTCCGTCTCCATCTTCATCCGGGTAAGCTTAAATCTCATTGGAAAGGACCTTTTGTGGTGCGGTATGTACACCCGCACGGGGCAGTTGAAGTAGAAAATTTGAAAAACGGTTCAATTTTTAAAGTAAATGGGCATAGATTAAAACCGTATTTTTCTGCTGACCCCACGGAGGAGCTCCTGTTTTTACAGGAGCCGCTTTATCAAAACTAAATTTCCTCCGCTTCACCTCCATGTTTTTGTAACATTTTCTCATTTTAAGAATGGAGGTGAGTAAAAAAATGGATCTGATTGAATATCTGTGCGTGTCAAAGAATAAGTTTGGGGGAATTTTTCATTTAACTATTATTTTACCCCTTGTATCTCTCCCTTAGTATACAGGTCCATGTTCTCAAAAGGCTACATCAGTGAGGACACTGCTGAAAACAGGTTTGGGGGGGAGGTTTGTATTCACTGAATTATCTTTGACACCGGGCATTAAATTTTTTTTATAACAAAAGAATAGAAAGTGAAACATTGCATCCAAAAGATAGGAGTAGTTTAAGAAAACCAAGAAAAATAGAAGTTTTCTTAGACGAACTAGTAATAAGTAGTTATGAGCTGTTGTCCCAAGGGTTAGTAAGATGAAGGAAGTCACTAATCTGAGGATAAAAATAAGTCTGAAAAATAGTTTCTATTCTGGAAGCCCAACATTTGAATATTGATACCCTACTATATGCACTTACACACGTCTTGAAACTCGGGATAGTAGAGAATACCTTGAAATGCTCTTGTCTAAAAGCCAAAGTATGAAGGAAATAAAAAACATGAAGAAAATATAAAAATGGTGATGAAAAAAAATGAACACTGGTTTTGTTATCGCCAAGACAGCAATAAAAAAAATATAGCGAGGGTGCCTTTTCACCTAGTGCCCTAAGGCCAACTGGTCTGGGAGTCACTGCTAAGCCTTAGGTGGTGCAAGACGAGAAAAATATTATCACCTAATCAGTAAGTACATAAGTAATCGATTGGTTAGTAACTCAAGAAGTACTAACGGTCGCATGAAAATGTGTGAGCAAATCTTAATATTCATCAGAATAAAAAGTACTAAGGTAGATGGACAAGAGTATGATAGCTTGAATTGAATTCTCCGAGTGTAGGGATGTCCATTTCACACACGTGGGGTTATATGATCGATGTTTGGATGAAAGGTAGGAATGAAGAATAAAGACGATGTTTTATTGAAGGATGATGTGATTTCTAACATTTTTTCATGACTATTAAGATAGGGCTCATGACAACTGAAAAGCTAGTATAGTTGGAAACTCTTCTTTTCAAGGCCTTTCTTTTATGGTTCTTATCTTTATATGTAAATTTCACCATCTTTCTTTTGTTATTAGATTTTGTGGGTGTAATCCGCTGAAAACCCTCAGGAGACAACACTCCTCCTACTAGGGACACCTAGAGGTTTAATGGCTTGTTGCACGTGCTCAGTGCAATCATGTCTGCCTACGAAAGTGTGCTTAGTTTTCTCCTTTCTTTTTCTCCTCTTAAATAAACTAGTTTGCTCGGGACGTTCAAAGATAAGTTTGGGGGTATTTGTTCAGTTGATAAAACTGCACATTTGTATTACATTTTTCCTACCATTTTCATATTAAAAAAGGACTTTAATATAATATATTATACATATAAGGGTTTATGTGTTAAAACACCATTTTCCATATGTTAATATATTTTAATTAGCATTTGGTAGGAAAATGTATGCAAATAAATCCATTGACCAAATCCTAGTAGAAATAAGCCTACTAAATATTATTTGAGATTATTGTGCAGAATTTTCCAAGTTGTTATGCAGAATTTATCAAACAAATCAAGTTGTTGAAGAAAACTTTTCAAATTAAGAAGCAAAACTTGGAGACCAAGTCTGGAAGCAACCGAGAAAAGATTTCCAAATTCTAAAGGTGCCAAGGATAGCCAAATGTCACATAGAGCCAGCCCCAGAAAAATTATCAACGGTGGAGATTAACAGGCCGCGGATCCGCGGCCCTAGCCCCCATTTGCCGCGGATCCGCCGCACTTCTAGGGAATTGGGAGGCAAGATTTTTTGGCATAAATCTATGATGAATTTTACCAAGTTTTCAACAATAAGATTCTGGCTTTGTACTATAAAAGGGCACCGAGAGCCTCTTGGAAAAGCTATCAAGCCGAAGAGATCATAAAGCTCCCGACGCTCACGCATCCAGGCTGATCATCGACTGTTCGACTACCTTCTTAGGAAAGATCGAGAAGCAACTAGTTTGTAATCATTTTCTACGGATTAAAGTGTAGTTTGTTCAAGTCGATTAATAAAGGTAGTTATTTTATTTAATTGTTTTTGCATTTTACATTATGTTTTCCCTCTTTGTCTTTTCATCTTCTTCTCCCAACATGCGCAAGTAATTCTCCGCTTGTTAGGGTTCGTAGGATTAGGGTAGGCTAATGGATGATGAATATCTCTAAACCCTTTTTAAGTCCTATAAAGTTTAGGAACTTTATCAAAAGAACATTAACATCCTAATCGGGCGCGCTAGCAATTCTTTGCTAGTTCCGACTGCGATTAGAGATTAGATTAATGATTTTTTTGGTAAATGCTAGATATGAACGGAGTTGCGTGTCGAGATAAGGGTTAAGAGTGGGATTCCTTTTCCCTCCAGAAACCCTAATCTACACGCATCATCGTCGTTCTAGTTCTAAATCTATTAATGGATAAAAAGGGTAATTTTTAATTAATCTTCCATAACTACTAAATCCTAACGAACCCTACAAGCCCTCTTATTATATTAATTACATCTTTAAAATAATCTAGATCTATATTTTACATTCTTATTTAACGTAGATATAGAAATCTTTCTATAAAATTCTTTATCCCTCCTCTCTGTCTCAACATATCTAAAGTAAGAGTAAAACATTCCACGTTTCCTAGAGGACGACCCGTACTCATCTCGGTCTAGCTACGCACGACACCGTTATTGATTGCGGTAAACTACAAACACACTCTTTCGTGTCAATCACCGAGTATAAGGCATCGGAGCAGTTTTACGCTGAGCTCGGGGAGTACTCTGTCGTTGCGTGGAATAAGGCTTTGGACGCTGTGAAGGAACAGCTTCCCGAGTTCGACGATGGTGAACTCCGCGCTTGGGTTCCGCTTCCAACGACGAGGTCTCCGGTGAGGGATGACGAGGTGAGCCTGGCGCGCCCTTGGTGGCAAAGTCTTCGGTGGTAGGGCCTTGGGCCGTGACGCCGAAGACGAAGTGGCCGAAGTAAGCCTCCGGGCAGTATGTAGGGCCGGGGGGCCCAGAGTACCCTTTGTAAAGATCTTGATTTTGGCAATAAGAGGAAAAAAGAACCCTTAACTTGTCGGTTTGTGTCCCTCCCTTTTTCTTCTCTTTTTTGTGTGAAGGACGTCTATAGGATGCCCTTGTTTGTATTGTTGTGTGCCCGCCAGGTCGGTGGGAGGCCGTTCAGATTTGGATGAACCAGCCGTTCTTCCAGGTGTCTCAGATCCTTGAGCGCGGCCGCAGGGCAGACGTCGGGTTCGGCCGAGCAGGGTGGTCGTTTGGTTGCTGCTTGGTGAAGGGTCCGATCTTTGGCGTCGGGGTTAGGCAACTACCAGCCGGAGTTTTTGACGAGCAGGGTAGCTGCTCGGTTGCCCCTTGAGAGGGCTCTTGATCCTTCAGGACGGTGGTAAGAAGCTACCAGCCGTCGACAGTTAGGCGATGACCCGACCGCTTCGGGGAGGAATTTTGACCCTCAGCGTATGGCAGGGAAGCTGCCCGCTGGGGATAGCCGAGCGAGAGAACCTCGGGCTCGGCTGCCTCTGGGAGGGCTTTCAGATCCTTTAGGACGGGGACCGAGCAGGGTTACTGCCCAGTGCCTCTTGGCGAGGACTTTGATCCCTGTCGGTTGTGGTAGAAAGCTACCGGCCAGGGATAGCCGGGCAAGGACCCGACTGCCTCTGGGAAGAGTTTGGCCCCTGGCGCTAGGAAAGCTATAAGGCTGTAGGAAGCCACCAAGGACCCTTGGCCGGACAGGGTTACTGCCCGGTGCCCCTTGGCGAAGGCTTTTGTCCTGAAAGATAGCCGAGCGAGGGAACCTCTGGCCTCGACTGTCACTGGGAGGGCTTTTTGATCCCCGGCGTTATGGCAGGGGAGCTGCCCGTGGGGGATAGCCGAGCGAGGGGACCTCTGGCCTCGACTGCCTATGGAAGGGCTTTTCGATCCCCGGCGTTGTGGTAGGGAAGCTACCCACGGGGGATAGCCGAGCGAGGGAACCTCGGGCCTCGATTGCCTCTGGGAGGGCTTTTTGATCCCCGGCGTTGTGGCAAGGAAGCTGCCCGCGAGGGATAGCCGAGCGAGGGAACCTCGGGCTCAGCTGCCTCTGAGAGGTCTTTCGGTTCCTGGTGCCGCGGCAGGGGAGCTGCCCATTGGAGATTGCCGAGCGAGGGAACTTCGGGCCCGACCCTCTCTGGGGGACCTTTCTCGTTGTACAGGGGGAACCCTACCAGGAAAGAAGGTTTGAAAGTTTCTTTATTCGCATGGTTAAGAATTTTAGACAACGCTATACATCATCATTTCAAAGGGAGATTTTGAGCGGTAGCCGGGGCACGGCGTTTTGCTAGTTTTGACTTCATAGGTATAGCTTGAGCTTCTCCGCGTTGTAAGGCCGAGGTAGCTTCCGTCCATCCATATCTTGCAAGCGGTAGGCTCCGCCAGGGAGCGCTTCGTAGATGAGGAAGGGACCCTCCCACTTTGGGGAGAACTTATGAAGCCTGCCTTGGTCGATGAACTCGTTCCGCCGCAGGACTAGGTCCCCGGCCTTGAAGGATCGGTGTTTTACCCGAGCGTTGTAGTACCGGGCCATTTGCTGTTAGTAGGCGGCGGCTCTGATCTGGGCCCGATCCCTTTTTTCCAACAATATGTCGAGGTTGGTTCGTAGTGCCATGGTGTTTGCTTCATCGTCAAAGTACTCGACTCGGTAGCTGGGTAGCCCGATCTCTGCTGGGACCATTGCTTCGGTCCCGTAGCAGAGGCTGAAAGGGGTCTCCCCGGTAGGGGTCTTTTTTGACGTGCGCAGGGCCCATAAGACTCGGGGTAGTTCCTCGACCCAACTGCCCTGCCTCCCTTCCAGGCGGGTTCGAAGGCCCCTGAGGACGTCCCGGTTAGCGACCTCGGCATGCCCGTTACATTAGGGGTGCGCGACCGCGGCAAACTTCATGAAGATGTGGTATTCTTTGCAAAAGTCCCTTACTTTCTCGTTCTCGAAGTTCGCCCCGTGGTCGGTGATGATGCACCTTGGGATCCCGAACCGGTGAATCAGGTTGTTTTGGAGGAACTTGATGGTTGTGGCGGCGTCCGGTTTCCTGATGGGAACGGCCTCGATCCATTTGGTGAAATAGTCCACTGCGACGAGGACGTACTTATATCCGCCAGTCCCCGTGGGAAACTGGCCGATCATATCCAATCCCCATTGGGCGAATGGCCACGGGGACGCCAGGACCGTTAGCTCGATAGCCGGGAGGTGGGGGATACTGCCGTGGAGTTGGCAACTCTTACACCTCCTGACCAGCTTCAGGGCGTCTTCGTGCATGGTGGGCCAATAGTACCCCTGAAGTAGTGCCTTTTGGGTCAGGGTTCGAGCCCCGTGGTATGCGCCGCCCACCCCTTCATGGATTTCCCGCAGGACGTAGTCGGCCTCGTAGGGGTCAACACACCGGAGCAGGGGCTGAGTGAAGGCCTTCTTGTAGAGGTTCCTGTTGCTCCAGACGAAGTGGGTGGCTCTGGCCCGGAGGCGGCGGGCGGCTTCCCTGTCTTCCGGGAGCGTGCCGTCTTTCAGGAATCCCATGAGGGGCTTCCTCCAATCTGGGTCATTCTCCTGTGTTGTGTATACTTGGAGCGTCGCCGCCTCGTCTTCAATGCTGGGTCGGGCCAAGGTTTCGAAGAGTATCGAGCGCCTGTTGCTGGCCGAGTATGATGAAGCCAACTTGCTCAGGGCGTCTGCCTGCGTATTCATTTGTCTGGGTATTTGTTCCACCTTGACCTCGTCGAAGTTTCTTCGGAGCTTTCTCACCTCGTCTAGATATTTCATCATTAGGGGCTCCCGAGCCTCGAAGCGGCCGGTTTCTTGGCCGACGACCAGGGCCGAGTCGCTGCGGACCCGGACGGCCTTCAGCCCCAGCCCGACGGCCATGCGCAGCCCGGCTAGGAGGGCTTCGTACTCCGCCGCGTTGTTTGATGCTTTGAAACCGAGCCTCAAGGAGTACTCCATCTTGGCTTTGTTCGAGCCTCGGATAATGAGGCCGGCACCGCAGCCTTCCTCGGTGGAAGACCCGTCGACGTAGATGATCCACTCCGGGGCTGAGCTACGGCCTTCCCGGTCGGGATGCCGGGCTGCGAGGGGCGGCGCGGGATCCAGCTTCCTGCTGGGGATGGTGCATTCGACGACGAAATCGGCCAGGGCCTGCGCCTTGATGGCTTGCCTCGGGTGATACCTTATGTCGAATTGAGACAGCTCCCATCTCCATTTCTCTAGGTGGCCAGAGGATTCTGGCGATGCCAGGATTCCCCTAAGGGGCGCTCAGTGAGGACGATGATAGTGTGTGCCTGGAAGTAGTGCCGCAGCTTCCGCGAGGTTACCACGAGGGCCAGGACGATCTTCTCTATGGTGGGGTATCTCGTCTCCGCGTCTTTGAACACATGGCTCACATAATACACTGGCCTTTGCACCCCCTCGGCCTCTCGGACGAGCACCGGCCCTGCTGCTTGGTCGGATAGCGCTAGGTACAGTGACAGCTCGTCCCCTTCCATGGGCCGGGTGAGTAGGGGTGGCGTTGCGAGGTGCCTCTTCAGTTGGTCGAAGGCGGCTTAGCAATCTTCCGACCACTCGAACTTTAGGATTTTCCTCAATACCTTGAAGAACGGGAGGCACTTCTCCCCCGACCTGGACATGAAACGACTCAGAGCGGCGATCCGTCCTGTGAGCCGCATGATTTCGACGTTGGTCCGGGGCACAGTCATGTTCAAAATGGCGTCGATCTTCTCCGGGTTAGCTTCAATCCTGCGGTGAGTGACCATGAACCCGAGGAATTTCCCTCCGGTCACTCCAAACGCACACTTGGCGGGGTTCAGCTTCATGTTGAACTTGCGGAGCACCTTGAACTCCTCGCCCCTTGACATGGTCTACCGACGAGACGGACTTGACGAGTATGTCGTCGACGTAGACCTCCATGTTTCTACCGATCTGCGGCTTGAGTATGCGGTTGACCAGCCTCTGGTATGTGGCCCCGGCATTCTTGAGGCCGAATGGCATTACCCTGTAACAGTACACCCCCCGGTCCGTCGTGAATGCGGTCATGTCTTCGTCGTCAGGGTTCATACGGATTTGGTTGTAGCCGAAGAAAGCATCCATGAAGCTCAGGAGCTCGTGCCCGGCCGAGCTGTCGACGAGCTGGTCTATGCGGGGAAGCGGGAAGCTGTCTTTGGGGCAGGCCTTGTTGAGGTTGGTGAAGTCGACGCACATACGCAACTTCCCACTCGATTTCTTGACCAGGACCACGTTGGCCAGCCATTCCGAGTAGGGAACATTCCTGATGAAGTTGGCAGCGAGGAGTCGGTCAACCTCTTCCTCGATGGCCTTCTGTTTGACCGGGGCGAAGCTTCTCTTCTTCTGCCTGACGGGTCGGGCCGCAGGATCAACCCCGAGCTTGTGGGAGATGATTTTGGGGTCAATCCCAAGCATGTCGGCTGGGGCCCAGGCGAAGACGTCGGAATTGCTCCGGAGGAACTCGGTCAGGTCATCCCGCTGGGTTCCCGTCAGGAGTGACCCGACCTGGACGGTCTTCCCTGGGTCTCCTTCTGCTAAGGGCACCTCGGTCAGCGGCTCGACCGGTGTCCCACGGACCTCCTTCCGCTCGTCCCGAGTGTCTAGGGACCCCTCCATATCGTCGCATGCCTCGACGCTGTCGGCGTGCTGCTCGAGGGGAGATGCCTCTGTCAGACCTACCTCCGCGACCCGTTGGCTCCCGTAGGCCCGGCCCACCCCACCTTGGTTGAGGGGGAATTTTATCGCTAGGTGGTACGTCGAGATCTGGGCCTGGAGGGAGTTCAGAGTCGGCCGGCCGAGGAGGACGTTGTAGGCCGAGGGGACCCTAGCCACAATAAAGTCCACCGGCAGCGTGCGCGTGCAGCCGGGCTCCCCGATTGTGAACTGCAGGGTGACCACCCCTTGTGCCGGAACGGAGTGGTTGGTGAATCCCGAGAGGACGAGGGAGGTCGGCCTCAGGTCCGCTGGGGTCAGCCCCATCCGCAGAAAGCAGTCGTGGAAGAGGATGTCCGCCGAGCTGCCTGAATTGATGAGTATTCGGTGGACCTCGTATCGGTAAATTCGCGCTACGATCACCAGTGGGTCGCTATGGGACACAGATATGCCGTGGAGATCCTCGTCGCCAAAAGTGATGGGCTCCCGGCCCCTAGCTCTTTTGGTCGGGCGGCCGCCGGAGCGTGTGGAGTGGTAGCCTGCGGGGAGGCCGACGACCTCGGGCGAGGATCCGCCCGTGCCCCTGTTGCGAGGGGGGCGGTAGCCGGCGTTTGGATCCTTAGGGGAGTCGGTTGCCATGCGGGTGGAGATCGAAAGGCCAACTTTGTATTTTGGGGAGTTATTGTTCCCACAGACGGCGCCAACTGATGAAGCTCCTTTTCAGGCCTCCGTCAGATGTTGTCTTCCGTTGATCTCAAGGTGAAATGGATTGATTGTCCTTCGTTGCGTATGGGTCTCAATGGGTTTTGAGAGGACAAAGTGGGATGAGAAGGCTGCCGCCGTGTACCTGCAAAGAAGTCCCGAGGTGGTTTGGTACCACCGAGGACCCTCCGACGCTCAAGTCAGTGACAATATCCGAGCAGAGTAACGGTGTAAGTGTAAAAAATGGCTTACTTGATCCTTCTGTGAAGGGGGTTTATATAGCGGTGGTGGCACGCAGCAGCAGGCGCAAGGATCTCTCCGGCCGTTACCCTCCTGACGTCACGCCCGCGTAAAGAGCGGATCGCCCATTAATGAGGATCGTGGTGGCATGGAACGTGGGATGCTGCCGGCGGAGAATCCGCGCATGGCGAGATTTGTGGAACGGCGGTTACGCCTGTGAGCAGTGGAGTTGGTCGGAGGACCGAGGAAGACGGCCTCGGCAGGGGGCTCGAGGAGGCCGAGGAGTCTTGGTCTTGTGGCAGCTCGGGGTGAGCTGAGTGGCCGAGGAGGCCAATTTGCAAGGGGCCCCGAGGTGAGCCAGCTTTGTGCTTGCAGGTCGGGTACAGGGTGGCCTGGTCGGCCCCTGCGGGCCCTGTCTTCTGAGTTGTGGGACACGTCACACGCTACGTGTCATGATCTTGGAGGTCGCCGATATCGTGCATTATCAAATACCGTCTTTTCGTTAAAATACATCGCTATTTGACTACGTAAAACTTCAGTTTGGCCAAAAAAAAAGACGGAAGAAGAAGAATAACTACTGAATCCACCCACTTCGATGGGACTTGCCCCCATGTTTTGTAGGATTGTTTGTAGGGTAGCATTGTGTAAGTCTACGGTAGCGCCCCGGCCGTCTAACAGACGCCAAATGCGGAACAAAAACTTTTTAACTGGCGCTATCGTATACTATAACCCGGATCTACCATTATTGCTAAACTAACAAACTACAAAGAGGGTAGAAAGGTTATACCGAATGATCCGAGTCCTTCGTTCTTTAACCATCATCCCACGCTTGGTTGCGGCTGCTCCGATCTCGTCGATCTCCGATCTCCTCGTCCAGGTGGCACCACGTCAACGGATCTTTAAACAGGCTCCCGCCTCTGACTCGAGGCAACTCGGTCATCAAGTTTGCTAAAAGAGATGACCAAGATTGATGTAGAGAATGAGTAGAACACTTTGTCTCATTACGTCCAAAGCCATGGACGAACGGTTAATGAAGTTGCCTTTTGGATCGATATGAAATGAGAAACTTTTCTATTCTAATTTCCATGAACCAAATAACTATCATAATTTTCCAAAATGAAAATCCCTATCTCTCACTCATGAAGGGCCGGCCAATATATGGTTGAGGGGGTGAGTGTAGGAGCAAGGAATGAGGTAACCATAACCATAAAAGAACTAATGAGTCATTATCCACCTTGCACAACATTAATTGCATACATTGAATCATAAACCCTAGTCATCATTTTCATTAAATGCACAATCAATGCACTAATAAGTCATGAAGCCTAGTCACCATCCTAGTCACCTTCTAGAAGCTTCCACACTAATCTCAAGAAAAGATAATTCCGTCTTTAACCGAATGTTAAAGACGGGTGATAGAAAACTGGAAACTGGCAACCTCCAAAAGTGATCCTGAAACGAATTTCAGGATAACCCCGTAACAGTATAAACATACCCGCATTTATATTATGACCGAATACAAATGCAACTAAGACAAAAATATTATATCTACACAGTATAAAACTCAGATCTGGCTTAAACCAAAACCCACCAGTATTATCTGCCGGAAAATTGACACGTGCGTAAACGCACGTGCATTTTCCGAACCCTGCCATAAAACCATACGGCCTCTACAACGTTTCGTCTGAACTTGGGAAACTATCTGTGGGGGACTCTAATGACTCGTCAGTAACATGGCAGTGGGTTTAACCACGAACCGTCAGCGACACTAGCTGTGCGTAACGGCTGTTTATGTGCTGACCTCAAGGGAAGCCGATGAGCGAACTCATCCTGGAACCCTACTGAGCCTAACAGTGACAATGTATATACAGTCCGGTCCGTTCGTCTATGAGTATCACATATCGACCTAGGGGGCTGGTAACGTCAGACCCCCAATAGCAGTATAAGTCGTGTCGGAGTGTAGCCCAAAAACACCCTGAGATACTACTGGAGTACCTACCAGTAAATCTCCTGCCACGGCCGTAGGCTTTGTGTAATGGCTCTTCTAGACACAGCACGATCTCACCCCCAATACCGCGAAAGACGAATCCCCTGTCGATCCGCTCACTTGCCTCCATGTGGCTCGGGACTGTACTCAAAAAATACCTGTTTGCACGACTCCTTTGAGCCGTGGTAGGGTAGAAATCAAAGCACAATGGGAACTCACACGAGACAAATGACGACCTCAGGTCGATGAACTAACCTGTACACATGTCACCAGGGAACTGCTATCTGACGATAGGTATAATACCAACTAGCAGATTCCCGGTGAGTCCTGTCCGGTGTACTCATAACCCAATGAGCACCTGTATACATCTTAGGTGATCCAACTGACACCAATGGCTTGTGAGACCGGCCACCACCCCTCGTTGGGGTCTCGACTGTATACACTAGTCTACTCCGAAGTATCGATACCCTATCTCGAAACTCCCACGACTAGGGACCACAATTAAGGATATGCTTATAAAGCACCCAACTCTCACGTATATGATCGCCACCATACTGTTGGTAGTAAAGCAAGATCCTAAGGGCTCTATCAAAGTGTAATAGTGATCAGTCACCTGAACCTGTACACGACTGATAAAGGCAAACCAGATAGCATACTATCATCTCGAGTAAGACTGTCCTACCGGTATAGGTCCTCCGCAATCATTGCAATCACGTGCCTGCGATCCAATAATTGACTTTGAGGGCACTATATCCAACAATCTCCCACTTGCACTTAAGGCTAATTATTGCGATGTCGTATACTCACAGCCTGTGTGAAAACGAACATCCAACTCCTCTACTAATCAGTTTCACAAAGCCCGTTTGTAAAACTATTGTGTTCGAGAAATAGCCTCAGTGAGTGGATCCGCCCTGATGTTTCTTTCTATGTCTCTCTTAATCTCAAGTTCATGGAGAAATCCATCTTCCGAATCGAGTAATATCTGATGGGACCTAGTTCATAAATGAACTCCATATCCAAACTTCTTAGACTGTATCGATCACCGAACCTAATTAGTATCCTGCACCATGCCTCCTACAGTATCCTCTTGGACCACCTGTCCATAATACTGTCCCTTGTCAGAGGGAAAACTACAACTCTGACAATCACTCTGTCATCCATGTCACCTTTGAAGCCTGGAATGATAACCGTCTCCCAATGGAGGCTGCCATCATCAAATTCGTAAAACATGCACTTATGTTCTAAAACTGCTTCCTTATGTTTCTTCAGGATTGGATTAATACAAGCTTATCGCATCTGGTGCAAAAACAACATCTGGTGTGGTACTTGATATCTCACGATTGACTCAATTGCCTAAGCAAGTGATCTGCCAATCATGCACATCCCTCTCCCCTTTAGTCTGTAAGACACCTTTAGAGAAGGTAACTCCATCACCTGCAGGTGCACCACCATGCCAGAAGTCATCTATTCTAAAAACTATTAGAATACTGTCAAAGTACCTACATTGGGAAACTACCCAAATCTAGATCTAAAACTATAGATCTAGAAACCAGAATGTCTGATATTATATCCAAATCCTGTCTGGAGAAACAACTGTGCGACGACCACAGTACAACCGATCGTAGTATAAGAATTTTACTTCCTACTCTGTGTATGTCATCCAAATACCATGACATCACACCCTACTACCTTCTTAACAGATCCATCCCCTATTCTGATGAAGTCAATCCCATGACTTTCACATCAAAATTAGATGGTCTATCTCCACTATAACTGCTCTAGTCTATAAATAGACACAAGCTACTTGCCCACTATGCATTCGCTGCTCCCGCTGACTACGACAACCCTCTGGCAGAATAATATATACGTGCACTTCTAAAGCGAGTTTAGAACGACGCTATACTTAACCTCGTCTGGCTAGATAAGAACCTCCCTGTCACCGTCCTTGAGGCTACCGGAGTACCTCTCGGGTGTCTGAGATTACCCACCATATCTGCGGAGTGGCTAATGGAATGTCAGACCTGATTGAATCTTTAGGTCCTATTAAATTTTCCGTAATCGTTTGCGGTTCTGGAATCACTTCCAGTTCTACCATACTCTCACCACTGTTTTCTGAAAAAATCCATTTTACTAAAACTGTGGCGAGTCAAGAACAATATTACAATTGATCTTCCAGATGGTAGAAAGTCAATCCTCATCATAGCCTGGGCCAACCCACAAACAGCCATTACAGAAACGTGCCCTGAGTTTATCCAGAGTCTGGTTTTAAGCATAAGCCGGACAACTCCCCGTACCTTAACATCGTTAAGATATGAACCATTCTATATCCAATATAGAAACTTTGGCACTTATTTAATTGGAACCAGATTCAAATCATGCAACTGTCTCCAGTGCATATCAACTTAATGGAAAGAGGCTAATCAGCATTACTCAACTTAGGAATCCATCCAATTATGAGCAACCTGAAAGAGAAACTAGTTTCTCGAAACCATTACTTGAATACTAATCACAAGAATCTACATCTTCGATCTCTTTGAAGAATCCCGATACTTGTGATATGTGGTTCTCTACTTTATTCTTATACCTACAACTTCTCAAAACATAGACATTGTATTTCTACGAAACACTTGTCTAAAAACTAGAGAAGTCACAAGTAAGCAGAACATAGTACAAGGACCTACCTCTTTGTCCTGATGGACACTTGGACAACATACAATACTCTGTATAAGTCCGCTGAGTTAAATAACTCAAAACCTGTGCATCGTAGGTTGAAAACTGTACCCAGGCGATTTCCTCAAATATCACCAATTACAACGAATTCTGATATAATGAGGATGATCACCTAATTCCCAATAACTTACTCCCACTCATCATCTGTAAAACCATACAGATATGAGAATGAAACCTGGTAAATACATACCCTGGAGTAAGTATCTAATCGGGAAAACAGTTTTGCTTTAACAATGCACTGAAACATGAAAATGTTTCGTAGGGGTATCCTGGTATTCCTAGTAATGCCTCTTCCATAATCCAATTCATGACTTCAACCGTATATTTTATTGCCAACTCTCCAAATCCCTTTATTTGTCTTTAGTCATTACCTTCTATACACCATCGTTAGGCTAAATGGTTTTCTTCCTTCCCTACCGTTCGGCACCAGCCTATGGTTCGGAAGAAGACTATCCAGTAAGCATAATAGATGTACCCTCTTAAACCAAGAAGTACTCGCAACTTGAGAGAAGGTGATGATAAAAGACAACTGAATAATACCTTATTCTATTTCTCCCGAACTGGGGGAAAACAAAGGTGAAATAGGAGTGGCAATGAAGTACGCGGTTTGGTCGTGAATGATTGCAGTCGCAATTTACTTTGCCATCTTTCTAATCCCTTTATTTTGTCTTTACATATTACCTTCTGCACACCTTACTTAGGCTAATTGGTTTTCTCCATTCCCTACCTTTTGGCACCTGCCTATGGTTTGGAAGAAAACTATCCAATAAGCTTAATAGGTGTACTCTCCTAAACTAAGGAGCCCTCGCAACCTGAGAGAAGGTAATAATAAAAGACAACTGAATAAACCAATTCTATTTCTCCTGAACCCGAATCCATTCTCGAAGAAGTCCCTTCGAGGTCGTATATAACCATACGATGGATCTATCCAATGGAAGTGGATGTCCGTAGTAATACGGGTGTTCTGAGAAATTCAAAGGGTAAAAGAAGGAGTGGCAATGACTTATACAACTCGGACAATCCAAAGCCGGTATTTTAAGAAGGTTCGGTTAACTTGGTCACTGAGTCATAGTCTAGGGTCGGTCAATGGTCGCTGCCAGAGAGAGAGAAAAGAAACACTCTGCGTGCACTCTAATCTAGATCAGAATGGTTATCACTTTATCTAATTAGGAAACCTCCCACTGTACTGTCAAATTCTCCTCCAAACCTAAAAGAAGAATCAATCGGGATCACCCGAAGAGTAAACCAACTCATCAGCGGGAATCGGGATCCAACTCTCATCGCATGATAACGTGACGAAATCCACTCACGTTACTCACACTCCAGAAGGTATGCGCACACTTGGCAAGTTTCAGTTTCTTTAGAAACTCCCGATATGATTTTTGCCCCATACTCTTATGACCTTGGCGTTAGGTAAAAATGTCATAAATCACATGCCAAGTTCTACCCGTCACTATCTTGTCAATTTGAACCCACCCGTACATGCCCTTGGCGTTAGGTCAAAATGGCAGAACGACTGTCCTAAACCAACTCATCTATCTATGCAACAAATGAATACCCAGCAGCTACCGAACACTATGCCTTGGCGTTAAGTCAAAATACATAGCTTGAATACTACTGAATACCCAAAAGAAATGACGGAGGGCTACGGCTGGTTTTTGGCGAAAAACCTTTAACGTAGTGAACTTGATATCGCTGAAGGAACCTGATAGCTTTTTATAAAAATATAGTGGCGAAAACCTTTGCTAAAGAGGTGACTCCCGGTGAAGGGATCTCGGCTCTTTCCTCGTGGAATGAGGTGCAGGATATTCCAACTGAATACCGCGATGCAAAGCAACTTGTAATCGACTATAGTGAAGTTATTACCCTGACGCAAACTTCTGCCCAAGGGGTCATTCCCGGTGAAGGGATATCGGCCCTTGCCTCGTCGAATGAGATGCAGGATATTCCAACCGAATACCGCTATGCAAAACAAAAGGAAACGTCTTTGTAATAACACTTTTTAAAACTGTTCCAACAACTTCCAAATATGTTTGTTTTCCTTTGCATTGATCAGAATCAACGTAGTCCCATCAATTAATCACACCAGAAAAGAACGAAAATAAAATGTACGTATATGCCATCCGCATTCGTCACTGGGTCCCGTCATCACCCGTTAGGTTACTTAACTAATGACAGAGCGGAGACTGGACTAGCGCGGGTGTAAAACATATACAACATCTACTAGTATATATACTAATATACAATAATCGCTCCAGGCGTGATAATATGCAACATTACAGAAAAGTAATAAGTATCACAGAACAATACAGATAATTTGGGATCCCCGAGTTTCACAGAGCTGCTGCTGAAACCCGACGTTTCCCTGGTCGTATGGATAGCCTGTGCAATGAAACCTAGACCCCTACGGGTGTGGTAAGTTACCCGCCAAAACCTGAAGCGAAGTAGCCCCCTACAGCAAAGTGAATGGACCACCCTGCACTTCACGGAATCCGGTAACTTAAGCACCCCTCCTTGGGTCAACCTGTACCCCCTACGAGTGCGGCGAATAGTCTGCCAATTCCAGAGTGAAGCCCCTCTGCCTCTCAAAGCCATGAGATGCGGACCCGTTGCCCTCCAGAACCCGGCTATCCGTGCACTCCGTCGCGGGGTAAAACCTAGTACAGAAATGAAAAATATGTACAACGAGTACATCGACCTCAGCCCGGTCGTGCCCCAAAAGAATATTATACAAACAGGCAGTGACGGCAGTCCACATGTTGGACGCTCGCCCCGCAATATCAAATGTACAAATAAATTCAAACTGCACTACCATTGCACACTGCTATCCACCACGACAAATCCGCAACATCACAGCACAACACAGAACATCAACGCGAATGTCACGTTCGCAAATCCGTCTAAAAGGACTATAGCAATTAGACGCAATTTACCGCTCAAATGACATTCCCGGTCGGAGATATAATGTAAGTACTGTAAACTAACAAGTTTAAAATTTCGATCGACTAAATTTCCCGAAGTGGGCCCCACGTACATCTGCTGTACAGTAACAAAATCTGGACCCAAAAGAACAGTACCAGAAACCATAATTTATCATATAGAAACTCCAGAAGAAAAATTACCCACTGATTCACCAAGACAGCCGCGGTTCCGCAGTCAAAGCATGGATTTGACCGCGTTTCCGCGGCCGTATGGTCGAAACAGTGAGTCGTTTTTCTGCAGTGTTCTATAAAAAGCCTGCTTAATTTTCTGGTATAGTCAAAATGATTTTTAGACCAGATTTAAAATCAACAGAAACTTTAACACTGAAAAACTGTAGTTTTTGAAATTCGGTCTGATCGATATTTTAAACGCGTTAGCACAAGTTAGTAAAGCATAATGGTGAGGCTTTGATACCACTGTAAGTCTACGGTAGCGCCCCGGCCGTCTAACAGACGCCAAATGTGGAACAAAAACTTTTTAACTGGCGCTATCGTATACTATAACCCGGATCTGCCATTATTGCTAAACTAACAAACCACAAAGAGGGTAGAAAGGTTATATCGAACGATCCGAGTCCTTCGTTCTTTAACCATCATCCCACGCTTGGTTGCGGCTGCTCCGATCTCGTCGATCTCCGATCTCCTCGTCCAGGTGGCACCACGTCAACGGATCTTTAAACGGGCTCCCGCCTCTGACTCGAGGCAACTCGGTCATCAAGTTTGCTAAAAGAGATGACCAAGATTGATGTAGAAAATGAGTAGAACACTTTGTCTCATTACGTCCAAAGCCATGGACGAACGGTTAATGAAGTTGCCTTTTGGATCGATATGAAATGAGAAACTTTTCTATTCTAATTTCCATGAACCAAATAACTATCATAATTTTCCAAAATGAAAATCCCTATCTCTCACTCATGAAGGGCCGGCCAATATATGGTGGAGAGGGTGATTGTAGGAGCAAGGAATGAGGTAACCATAACCATAAAAGAACTAATGAGTCATTATCTACCTTGCACAACATTAATTGCATACATTGAATCATAAACCCTAGTCATCCTTTTCATTAAATGCACAATCAATGCACTAATGAGTCATGAAGCCTAGTCACCATCCTAATCACCTTCTAGAAGCTTCCACACTCATCTCAAGAAAAAATAAATCCGTCTTTAACCGAATGTTAAAGACGGGTGATTGAAAACTGGAAACTGGCAACTTCCAAAAGTGATCCTGAAACGAATTTCAGGATAACCCCGTAACAGTATAAACATACCCGCATTTGTATTACGACCGAATACAAATGCAACAGAGACAAAGATATTAAATCTACACAGTATAAAACTCAGATCCGGCTTAAACCAAAACCCACCAGTATTATCTGCCCGAAAAATGACACGTGCGTAAACGCACGTGCATTTTCCGAACCCTGCCATAAAACCATACGTCCTCTACAACGTTTCAGCCAAATTTGGGAAACTATCTGTCGAGGACTCTAATGACTCGTCAGTAACATGGCAGTGGGTTTAACCACGAACCGTCAGCGACACTAGCTGTGCATAACGGCTGTTTATGTACTGACCTCAAGGAAAGCCGATGAGCGAACTCATCCTGGAACCCTACTGAGTCTAACAGTGACAATGTATATACAGTCCGGTCCATTCGTCTATGAGTATCGCATATCGGCCTAGGGGGCTGGTAATGTCAGACCCCCAATAGCAGTATAAGTCGTGTCGGAGTGTAGCCCAAAAACACCCTGAGATACTACTGGAGTACCTACCAGTAAATCTCCTGCCACGGCCGTGGGCTTTGTGTAATGGCTCTTCTAGACACAGCACGATCCCACCCCCAATACCGGGAGAGACGAATCCCCTGCCGATGCGCTCACTTGCCTCCATGTGGCTCAGGACTGTACCCAAAAAATACATGTTTGCACGACTACTTTGAGCCGTGGTAGGGTAGAAATCAAAGCACAGTGGGAACTCACATGAGATAAATGATGACCTCAGGTCGATGAACTAACCTGTACACATGTCACCAGGGAACTGCTATCTGACGATAGGTATAATACCAACTAGCAGATTCCCGGCGAGTCCTATCCGGTGTACTCATAACCCAATGAGCACATGTATACATCTTAGGTGATTCAACTGACACCAGTGGGTTGTGAGACCGGCCACCGCCTCTCGTCGGGGTCTCAACTGTATACACTAGTCTACTCCGGAGTATCGATGCCCTGTCTCGAAACTCCCACGACTAGAGACCACAATTAAGGATATGCTTATAAACCATCCAACTCTCACGTATATGATCGCCATCATACTGTTGGTAGTAAAGCAAGATCCTAAGGGCTCTATCAAAGTGTAACAGTGATCAGTCACCTGAATCTGTACACGACTGATAAAGGCAAACCAGATAGTATACTATCATCTCGAATAAGACTGTCCTACCGGTATAGGTCCTCCGCAATCATTGCAATCACGTGCCTGCGATCCAATAATTGACTTTGAGGGCACTATATCCAACACATTGCGGCCTTCCACCTCATTAAAAAATCAACAACTAAGAAAATCAGGAAAATCTTTAATGTCTTCACCTTCTTATTTATTGGATCATAAATACTTTGATTTCTAATATCACATGAGCTCATGGATATTACCGACTTCGGGGAAAAAAATGCATATTTTATAGCTTACATATAGACTTTTCGTTTAGACTATCTCTATCCACAGTGAAAAAATCACTTAACTTACAAACAATGAGCGACTCATCTTGTCTAATGAGTTTGCTTAATGCAGGCTTAATATACAAAGGATCCAACATAACACATAATTCGTTATATGCAAGTGATAATGTCCAATAAGGCTGCAGATGACTCACGAGCAAAAATACTAAAACTGAGCCACTTCTGCTTGTTTTTTGATTTTGGTTAGTTCTCAAAAGATACCATACTACAAATGAGACGTACAAATAGACATATATGGGAGTGGCTAAAATAATGTTCTATATAATTGCAGGAATCTCAAATCCAATTTAAGAGCTTAGAACGGGTTTCTAGAGAAATTTAACACGGTTTCATCATCCAATCAAGGGCTAAGCTTTTGAGAGAACAAATCCTTGGCTAGCCCTGGTCAGGCCTTTGATCCTCATTGATTGCCTTGAAACAGCAGTCCATAAATGCCCTTCAGATCACACAAATCAAGGATCCAACAAAGAAGTGAATTAATAATTTATGCGGGAAATTCTTGGGTGCGACTCTAAAAAAATATAGGGTGTATAGCCCTCACCATCTCTCTCATTGTTTCTCTCTCTAGCTTCTCTCTCTCTCTCTCTTTCTTTCTATCTTCCTCTTGTGGCATATTTAACAAGATACAAGACGGGAAGTACCTAAGGGGCTGTTTGGTTGCAGGATTATGGAATTTGGATTCCAAAAATAGTACGGTTGCAATTTCTGGATTTGGGATTTGTTGTTTGGTTGGTTTTGGATTTGTAGATCTGGATTTGTAGATCCTTGTAATCTTTGTTTGGTTGTTGGAAAAAAAATAGGATTTGGATTTGAGGATTTTAGAGAGAGATAGAGAGAGAGAGGATTGTTAAATAAATAAAGTGCATGGGCCCCATCTAAAAGTACAATGAATAGTGCCAAATCCTTGAAAATCCATGAAAATTTTTAGGATTCATGAATCCTTCTTTTGTGGTGGGCCCCCCATATAAAACAAAGGAATCCTAAAAATCCTAATCCTGCAACCAAACACAAAATTGTGGAATCCTAGGATTCCACAATCCAAAATCCTAATCCAAACCCATAATCCTGCAACCAAACAGCCCCTAATAAAAACCCAATTTATGCTTGCAAAATGAAATGTTACTGATTTGATGTTTAAAATATCCCATCACTAAAATGGAATCCCTAACGACCTCAAAATTAGACCCCATGCTAATCTAAAAACTATATTGATTAAAATAGCTTAACCTCGGAACAAATTTTGTGAAAAATGTACATGTTGCAGTATATGTGGGTCTTTGGAATTATTTCTTTGGACCAAATTATAAAGGAAAGGGACAGACGCACAATTGTTGTAGCAAGTGTTAAGGGGTAGAATCATATATATAGGGACCTGCTCCTCGATGTACTCTTTTTATTATTATCTTGAGATATTGAGATATATATGATTGTCATGAACTTTGAAGTTAGAGAACCTCTATTTATGTTGGTAATGAGTCTCAAAGGTTGCTCAGATATCATACGGTTTTAACTTTATAACCGGGGCTGGAACGCTCAAGTCCAAAAAAATAAAAGGAAAAGTGGAAATCTGATAGAGGAAGTAGATTGAAACTAGCAAATTAATATTGAAAGAGAAACTCAATAGATCATATTCTGAATGGGATCTAAGGGGAGGGGACAAAGTTTTAATGATTTCATGGTTAGGACAATGGCTTGGTTCTTATTTAATGATGGTCTCAAATTAAGTGGTAATTTCATTGATTCCAAAATATAATCATTATTTAACTTCATGTGTCTTATGCTTGTAGATTAACATAATCAGTCTTCTGTCATGGTCATTAGGAGATAGTAAGAGCTATGAGAAAATATGCATCTAAATTAATAGGGAATATATAGGGGGTCCAAGAATTTGCTATTAAATGCTTAAAATTAAATTGCTTGTGTGATTGAATAATAATCCAAGTAAATGTCTTGTCCACATGGTCACATGCTTCACCAGCCAATCTCTGCAACAAACAAAGTTATAATTAAACTTTAAGTATAATTATCATTAAGAATATATGAATATTAAACCAACTTGAATCATGTAACTGTACTTTAAATGATATAATTTTTTAGCACTAAAATAGGAAATCGTTTAGCTTAATTTGCTGCTTAAAATGAGAGCATCCCTAGTTAATGCATCCACCTGTTGCAGGGGGTTAGAATCATATGCTAAAGTGTGAGTGTCAGTTGATGCTTGTTTTGGAAAGAATAATTATGCAATATGCCAAAATGTGTAGGGATTTGTGTTCTCGAAATTAATTTTTCCTTGTTGATTTGGAAGAAATCGTCTCATATGGAATTTTGATTCTTGCTTTTGAGCAATTTTTATTGTGTACTTAGAATTATTGTGAAAAAATATAGGGCGTTGTATCTTTGGCTTGTGTGTTGCACGTGATATATTCGTTTGGAGCAATTTGAATCATATTAAGAGATACGGTAATTGTCAAAAATATATATGCTTGCACTGCTCTTTTGTTTTAAACAATAGTAATTTTTTTGGTCTCGATAGGCATTCGGACTTTGAGGAGGATTTAAAGTTGAAGGGCATTTGTGTCCTTTCCCACTTTCATATATACTTCTTCTATTGTCGCATCGTATGGCCAGTGTGATATTTAGGATGCCATGTAGTCTTCCTTAATTTTCTCAATCTCAATTTTTTTTACCTACGGACTTAGCTTTAAAATTAGAAAGATTGCGTTTCAATGGAAAGAAATTTATGGTATTTTATGTAATTTATCCAATATCATAACTCATAAGCATAATTTCCCCTCAAAATCTAGCACCTGATCAATTTGGAAAGGACAAGTTTTTATATTAAAATAATATTTTTTTAAAAACACACTTTCAAAATATATTACAAAAATTTGCCACTTTCTGCTTTGTAAGCGCAACGTCAGCGTCAGCTCAACGCTGGCGCTGGCGCCAATAAAAAACGTTTAAAGGGTGCAGTTAAAAATTGCATCCATTATAAATGTATGGGCGTACTTTCAAAATACCCCCTTTACAATTGTACCGGGCGCAGTTTTGCGTCCCTTAAAAATGTAATGGACGCAGTTTCAAATTTCGCCCCATACAAATGTATTGGACACAGTTCTAAACTGCGCCCACTACAAAAGTGATTGACATGAGGGCACTATAGCCAACAATCCCGTGCTTGAGTAAAACTGTTCTATCCGTAAAGGTCCTCCCTCAATGATCACAATTGTGTGCCTACGATTACAATAATTGACTTGAAGGCACTATAACCAACAATCTCTCACTTGCACTTAAGGCTAATTATTGCGGTGTCGCATACTCATAACCCGTGTGATACCGAACACTCAACTTCGCTACTAATCGGTCTCACAAAGCCCGTTTGTGAAACTATTGCATTCGAGAAATAGCCTCGGTGAGTGGATCCGCTCCATGTTTTTTTCTTTTTCTCTCTATATCTCAATTTCGCAGAGAAATACCGTCTCCCGAAATAAGCGATACATGTTTTAGAATTTGTATGGATATCTGATGGGACCCAGTTCACAAATGAACTCCAAATTCAACAAACTTCTTAGACTGTACCTTCCACTGAATTTAATCAGTATTCTGCGCCATGCCTTTCTCAGTATCTGCTTGGACCACCTGTCCAATATACCATCCCTCAAAAATAGGGAAAACTATAACTTTGACAGCCACCCTGTCATCCAGGTCATCTTGGAAGCCTTAAATGATAACCGCCTCCCAAAGGAGGCTGCCGTTACCATATACCAAGAACATCCACTTATGTTCATAACTGCTTCCCGACGTTTCTCCAGAATTGGATTAATATTTATGCTTATTGCATCCAGTGCAAAAGCAATATCTGTTGTGGTACTTGACATTTCATGATTGACTCGATTGCCTAAGCAAGAGATATGTCAAACATGCAAATCTCTCTGCTCGTCAGTCCAGAAGACATTTCTTTAGAGAGAGCGACTCTATCACCTGCGGGTACACCACCACGTCAGGAGTCGTCCATTCTAAAATATTTTAGAATAGTGTCAAAGTACCCAAATTGGGACACCTCCCAAATTTAGATCTAAAACTATAGATCTAGTAACCAGAACCCCTGATATTTTGTCCAAATCCTTTCTGGAGAAATATCTTGTGACAACCACAATATAACCGATCGTAGTATAGGAAGATCTCTTCCTATTAAGTGCGTGTCACCTAAATACCAGGACATCACTCCTTATTACCTTCTTATCAGGTCCATCTATTATTTTGATGAAGTCAAACTCTATGATTGTCACATCAAAAATAGATGATCTATCTCCGATATACCTGCTTTAGTCTATAAATAGACATAAGCTACTTACCCACTATACTTCCGCTACTCCCACTAACTATAATAACCCTCTGGCAGAGTCATATACACGTGCACCTCTAAAGCTAATTTAGAACGACGTTATACTCATCCTCCTGCCAGATCACATAGTCTAGAACAGTAGTAGTGGCAAGTATGGGTAATCAAAAACCCCCATATCACCGTCTTTGAGAAGACCGAAATACCTCTCGGGTGTCTGAGGTTACCCACCAAAACTGCGCAGTGGCTAATGGATTGTCGAATCCAATTGAATTTTTAGGTTCTACTAAATTTTCAGTAATCGTTTGTGGTTTTGGAATCACTTCCAGTTCTACCATACTCTCACTAATGTTTTCTGAAAAGAATTCATTTTACTAAAACTGTGGCAATTCAAGAACAATATAACTATTGATCTTCCAGATGGTAGAATGTTAACACTCGTCAAAGCCCGGGATAACCCACAAACTGCCATTACTGAAACGTGCCTTGAGTTTATCCAGATTCTGGTTTTAAGTATAAGCCGGACAACTCCATACACCTTAATACCGTTAAAATGTGAATCCATTCTATATCCAGTATAGAAACAAAAGCATTAATTTAATTGGAAGCAGATTCAAAATACATGCAGCCGTTTGCGGTGCATATCAACTAGATGGAAGGGGGCCACGCAGTATTACTCATCAAGGAGCGCACTCATGCATGAGTAACATGAGAAAGAAGCAAGTTCTCAAAACTATTACTTACAACGGAATACCAAACACAAGTATCTACATTTTCGATCACCTTGAAGAATCCTGATACTTACAATATATGGTTCTCTATTTTATTCTTATACCTATATCTTCTCAAAATCTGGACCTTGTATTTCTACGAAATATTTGTCTAAAACTAGAGAAGTCATGAGTAAACATAATATAGTATGAGCACCAACCCCTTTATCCTAACGAACACCGGACAACATACAATGCTCTGTATAAGTCCACTGAGTTTAATAACTCAAACTCTGTGCGTCGTAGGTTGAAAACTGTGCTATGGTTAAGAAGAATTACACCGTTGTTGAATGCTCATTACCTAACCATCAACTGAAATGGGTAAATGTTATAGTCATAATTTCAAAAGGTTATATCTCACTTTATAAAATAAACGTACAGATATATCGGTTTGAAATTGGTGTATAACAACGGATATTCAAAACCAAATATTTGTCGTCGGGCAAAACCCAGGTGATTTCCTCAAATATCACCAATTACAAAGAATTCCGATACATAGAGGATCTAATCACCAAATTCCCAATATTTTACTCCCACTCAGTATCTGTAATGCCATACAGATGTGAGAATAAAATCTGGTAAATATATACCATGGAGTTAGAATCCAATTAAGAAAATAGTTTTCAATTAACAACGCTCAGTAAAACTGAAACATGAAAATGTTTCGAAGGTGTGGCCGGGTATTCCTAGTAATGCCTCTTCCACTATCCAGATTCATGACAGTAATCGTATATTTCCTTTCCCTCACTGCAATCCCTTTATATGTCTTTACTTATTACCTTCTGTACACCACACTTAGGCTAATTGGTTTTCTTCCTTCCCTACCTTTCGGCATCTGCCTATGGTTTGGAAGAAGACAATCCAATAAGCGCAATAGGTGAACTTTCCTAATACTAGGAGCCCTCACAACCTGAGAGAACGTAAAGGGAAAAGAAAACCGAATAATCCTATTCAATTTCTCCAGAACCGGAATCCATCCTCAAACTGGAACAAGTTCCTTCGAGTTCGTATGTAACTATACGATGGAATATCCAAGAAATATAGATTTTCGTAGTGATACAGAGTGTTCTGCAAAAATACAAAGGAAAAATAGGAGTGGCAATGATATATGCGACTAAATGAAAATCCAATAGCCAAAGTTTTAAGAAGGTTCGGTTAATTTGGTTCATGAGTTTTTAAGGTCAGGCCATGGTCGCTGCCAAAGAGAGAGAGAAAAGAAACACTCAGCGTGCACTCTAACCTAAATTAGATTGGTTAATCACTTTATCTAATCAGGATGGCTCCCACTGTTTCCTCGAATTCTCCTTCAAATCCTAAAAAGAGAATTAGTTGGGATCATTTGAAAATCACCCGAGGAGTAACACCTACTCGTCAGTGGGAATCGGGATCCAACTATCATTGCATGATAACTTGATGGAAACCACTCAAGTCACCACACTCCAGAAGGTATGTGCATGCCTGGCAAGTTTCCTGTATATTTGAAACTCCCGATGTGGTTTTTGCCCCTAACACTTATGATCTTGACGTAGACCAATATATCATAAGTCGTTAGTCAAGTTCAACCCATCATTATCCTGAAATAACTTAGACCCACCCGTACAAGTCCTTGACGTAAGACAAAATAACTGTACGACTGTCCTAAATAATCGTATATCCATACAGCAAACAAGTATTACCCAGCTACCATTCACTATGTCTTGACGTTGGCCAACATACATAGCATGAATACTATGTGATACTTGTAAGAAATGACGGAGGGTTACGGCTGGTTTTTTGGCGAAAAATCTTTAACGTAATAAACTTGATATCGTTGAAAGAACTCGAGTGGTTTTATAAATATATAGTGACGCAAACTTTTGCTGAAGAGCTTACTCCCTGTGAAAGGATATCGGCTTTTTCCTCATCAAATGAGGTGCAGGATATTCCTAACTGAATATCACGATGCAAAGCAAAAGAATCGACTATAGTGAAGTTATTACAATGACGTAAACTTTTTCCCAAGTGATCACTCCCGATGAAGGGATCTCGACTCTTGCCTCGTCGAATGAGGTGCTGGATATTCATAACCGAATACCGCTGTGCAAAGCAAAAAATAAAAAATAAAAGTCTGTAATGTCAGTTTTTCAAAATTTGGTTCCAACAACATCATTTAGGTTTATTTTTCCTTGCATTAATCAGAACTAATGCAGTCCCATCAACTAATCCATATCACAATAGAAAAGAACGAAAATGAAATGTACATATATGCCATCCGCATTCGCCACGGGGCCCCGTCATGCACCGTTAGGTTACTTAACTAACGGCAGAGCGGGGGCTGGATTAGCGCGGGTGCAAAACATATATAACATCTACTAGTATATATAAATATATATATATAACATTCGTCCCAGGCATGATATAAGCAACATCACAGAAAAGCGATAAGAAACACAGAACAACGGATAATCGAGGATCCCCGGGTTTCTTTTGAGCCGCTAATGAAACCCGACGTTCCCCGGTCGTGTGGATAGCCTGTGCAATGAAAAACCTGGACCCCTACGAGCGCGGCAAGTTACCCGCCAATCCCAGAAGTGAGGCAACCCCAATCAACAAAGTGAATGGTCCACCCAGCACTTCACGGAATCCAGTAACTCGAGCACCCCTCTGTGGGTCATCCTATACCCCTTACGAGGGTGGCGAATAGCCCGCCAATTCTAGAGTAAGACCCCCTCCGTCTCAACGCCATGAGATGCGAGCCCGTTGCCCTCTAGAATCCGGCTATTCGAGCACTCCACCGCAGGGTAATTTTAGTACAGAAAAGAAAAGTATATATACAATAGCGACATCGACCTCAACCCGGTCGTGCCCTAATAAAAAAATATAAAATCTGGTGGAAACGGCAGTCCACATGTCGGACACTCGCCCCGCAATAACGAATATACAAATGAATCTAAACTGTACAACTACTATTGCACAAGAGGCTATCCCACACGACAATCCGAACAAAGCCATCACAAATATCTGTAAGTCCATGTCACGCACCCCACGAAATTGCGGGGAGGCGGAATATATGAAAAACGATTATCAAAGCTTCGTAACACAGACTTGAGCGCATGAATCGTTATCTAAACCATTGCTAACAAACTATTAGAGGTTTAACTACTCGGATTCGAAGTTATACCTCACGTTACATGTCCTTCGGGTCTTCATCGTTGTCCTCAACTCCTCGTAGGCTCCTTGGAATATCGGCACCTCAACGGCCTGCTCGAGTCAAAGACGATCCACCCGAAAGCTCCTACGCCAAGCTTAATCTCTAATTTGAGATAACTAGGTTGCTTAAAGTGCTAATCTAAGCTACCTAGAGGATATAGAGTGAGGTTATGGATGTATTAGTCTAGCTAATCCTTGATCTCAACACATGAGAGGGGAGGATTAGGGTTTCAAGAGAGAGAGCTTCAGGAGAGAGAAGATAAGCATGAGAGTGAATGAAAATCCTTCTCACTTCTAATATATAATGAAGCATAAAGATTTATCAAATGAATAAATCAAATGCATTATCACCATGCTTCATTAAATAGATACAATGAATCTTCAAGTGAGTTATTAAGCAATAAATGCTTCATTAACTCACTTGAATGATTCATCTAAGTGAGTCACAAATTCATTAAATGCTAATGCCACCTTACCCTCCATGTCATCTTCCTTCTAGAAACTTCCCGACAAATTACGAGAACGCCCCTACAATCCGTGAAAACACGGAAAAACTTTAGACTGTATAAATCCAATAACCCGATACTAGAATCTGGCTTAAACCAAAGCCGGCCAGTAAAAACTGTCCGAACGTCGTACGTGCGTTTAAACACGTATGCATCCGAACCCTTGTCGTAAAACCGTACGACCTCTATATCATTTCGCCTGGAGCAGGGAAACTCTCTGTGTAGGACTCTAAAGACTCGACACTACGCTGGCAGTGGGTTTAACCACATACCGCAAGCGGCACTAGCTGTACGTAACGGTCCCTAGGTAGATGTCGATAAGAAGGCCGATGAGTAAACTCATCCGAACTCCTACTGAGCCTGATGTGACAATCTCCGTACAGTCTGGTCTGTTCGTCTAAGACTATCGCATATCGAGCCTAGGGAGCGGCAAGCATCAGTCCCCTAATAGCGGTATAAGTCATGTCGGAGCGAATCCCATTACACCCTGAGAAACTACTGGAACCTACCAGTAAATCTCGCTTGCCCTGGCCAGGGACTTTGCGTAATGGCTCTCTGACACAGCGCGATATCATCTCCCAATACCGGGAAAGACGAATCCTGTCTAACCACTACTACCTCAAAGTGCTCGGGACTGCACCCAACTGCTACCTGTTTGCACGACTCCTTTGAGCCGTGGTAGGGTAGCAATCTAAGAACAGTGGGACACACTCGAGGCGAAGTAGTAGTGTCAAGTCTGCGGACTATGCTGTACTCATGTCACCTGGGAACTGTTAACTGACAATGGGTATAATACCAACCAACAGTTCCCCTGCGAGTCATGTCCGGTGTACCCGTAACCTAACGAGCACCTGTATACTATCTCCAGTACGACGTACTGATGGCTATGGGACATACCATCTCCCCAACTGGGATGAGAAGCGTACACACTAGTCTACTCTGGAGTATCGATACCCTGTCTCGATAATCCTACGACTAGGGACATGTATAGGATGTTGCTTATAGACTACCCAGCCCCCAGCCCCCACTAGTGTGACTGCCATCACAACGCTGGTAATCAAGCAAAGAACCTATCGGCTCTACTAATATGTATAAGTGATACGTTACAAGAAACATATGCACATATTAAAGTAAACACAAACCAAGTAGCATACTACCATTTTTAGCAAGACTGTATATATAACTGTGAATATCCCAAGCTTCCATTAAGTAATATACAATCTAGTATGATACAATAATGGCCCCTAGGGCATATATACTAACAATCTCCCACTTGCACTAGGGCCATGAGCTGGCATATCGTAAACCTATCATCTCGAATAGCCTCTCGAACTTCGTCTGAGGAACGACCTTTGTGAATGGATCAGCTATGTTATTCTCCGTCTCTACTCTTTTCACCTCGATCTCCCGACGATCTACGATCTCCCTGATCAGGTGATACCGCCTTAAGATGTGTCTGGACTTCTGATGGGACCTGGGTTCCTTCGCTAAAGCTATAGCGCCGTTGTTGTCACAATACAAAGGTATTGGACCAACACTGGAAGGAACCACCTGAAGTTCTGTGAGGAACTTCTTCATCCAGACAGTTTCTTTTGCGGCATCGCAAGCAGCTATGTACTCCGCTTCCATTGTTGAGTCAGCAACGGTCTCCTGCTTGGAACTCTTCCAACAGACCGCCCCTCCATTGAGGATAAAGACATAACCCGACATGGACTTGAAGTCATCTTTGTCACTCTGGAAGCTGGAGTCGGCAAAGGCCTCCATCTGGAGGTCTTTTCCACCATACACCAAGAACATCTCCTTAGTCCTCCTTAGGTACTTGAGAATGTTCTTTACTGCTATCCAGTGATTCTCCCATGGGTTTGCTTGATACCGGCTTACTACGCTCAATGCGTATGCTACATCTGGTCTGGTACATAACATCGCATACATTATAGAGCCTACCGCTGAAGCGTAGGGTATAATCGACATGCGATCCCTTTCTAAATCAGTCTTGGGAGACATATCTTTGGAGAGGGTGATTCCGTGACAAGTTGGTAGGTTACCGCGCTTAGAATCTTCCATACTGAATCTTTTCAATATGGCGTTTATGTACCTGGACTGTGAAAGTCCCAACATCCTTTTTGATCTATCACGATAGATCTGGATCCCCAGAATGTAGGTGGCATCACCTAGGTCTTTCATGGAGAATTTATGTGACAAGAATCTTTTGACTGACTGTAACATAGGAATATCATTTCTTATTAGAAGAATGTCATCCACGTACAAGACGAGGAATACTACAGCTCTCCCTACAATCTTACTGTATATGCATGGTTCATCTGGATTTTTGATAAAGTCAAATTCCTTGACAGTATCATCAAAACAGATGTTCCAACTCCGCGATGCCTGCTTTAGTCCATAAATGGACTTAAGCAACTTGCATACCTTACCGCTGCTCCCATTCTGAATGAATCCCTCTGCCTGATCCATATAGACGCTCTCTTCTAAATTTCCATTTAGAAAAGCCGTCTTTACGTCCATCTGCCAGATCTCATAATCGTGGAAGGCAGCAATAGCAAGAAGGACCCGAATGGATTTGAGCATAGCCACTGGAAAAAAGGTTTCGTCATAGTCCAAACCAGGTCTTTGACGGAAACCTTTTGCAACAAGTCTAGCCTTATAGGTCTCAACCTGTCTATCTACACCAATCTTCTTTTTGAAGATCCATTTGCATCCTACGGGTTTTACCCCATCTGGAGCAAAGTCCAAAGTCCATACTTTGTTAGTGTACATGGACTCCATTTCGGTCCGCATTGCATCCAGCCATTTTACTGAGTCACCGCTCTGAATGGCTTGCTGGAAGCTAGTAGGCTCATCATACTCAATAGTGCAATCCTTTCTATCCCCGTCTATGAGAAAACCGTAGTATCTCTCGGGCGGATGACACTGCCTACTACTCCTGCGGAGCGGTGCTGGGATGTCCGGTTCTCCTGAACCTTCTTGTTCTACCAAGGTTTCAGTAATAGTTTGTGGTTCTGGAATTTCTTCCAGTTCTACTGCGCTCCCATTCTTCTGATTTGCTAAAAATTCAGTTTCTTAGAAGTGGGCATGACGAGAGACAAAAACTTTTTGTTCCTCTGCGCAATAGAAATAATACCCTTTGGAGTTCTTTGGATATCCTACAAACTTACACTGTACTGAGCGTGCGTCGAGCTTGTCCGGATGCTGCTTTTTTACAAAAGCTGGACATCCCCATGTCTTCAGGTACTGAAGATAGGGTTTCTTCCCACTCCACATTTGATATGGTGTGGTAGGCACAGTCTTGGTTGGAACTTTGTTCAAAAGATATGCAGCTGATTCTAGCGCATATCCCCAGAAAGATCGCGGTAACTCAGCCTTACTCATCATGGAACGAACCATATCCAATAGGGTTCGATTTCTCCTCTCTGATACACCATTGTGCTGTGGTGTGTATGGAGGAATAAGCTGAGAGAGAATTCCATTCTCTTTTAAGTAACCCAGGAACTCGGTACTTAAGTATTCACCACCTCGATCAGATCTCAGTGTTTTGATACTTTTTCCTTTTTGGTTTTCCACTTCATTCTTGTATTCCTGGAATTTCTCACAGGCCTCGGATTTATGTTTCATTAAGAAGATATGTCCATACCTAGAGAAATCATCCGTAAAAATAATGAAGTAGGAATAACCACCTCTCACATGTGTAGACATTGGACCGCATACGTCACTGTGTATGAGTCTCAAGAGCTCGCTTGCTCTTACTCCGTGTCCAGTAAACGGAGTCTTGGTCATTTTCCCTATGAGACAAGATTCACAAGTAGCATAAGATTGATATTCGAACGGATTCAAATATCCTTCTCTATGTAACTTAGTCAACCTTCTCTCATTGATGTGACCTAGTCTATAATGCCATAAGAAAGCCTGATTTAATTCTGGAGACTTTCTTTTAAGTGTGTTCTGGACATTGAAAACCTGAGCTTGACTCAATACGTATATGCCGTTATCTAATGTACCGGACCCAATCATAACTTGATTTAGGTGGATGTGAACTACATCGCTTTCGAATGTAAAATTATATCCCTCTCTTGAAAGTGAGGATACTGATATGATATTACAAGTCATACTAAGTACATACAGACAGTTACGTAGAATCAATATCTACCCACTTGTCAAACCTAGGCGATATTCTCCCACGGATTCAACGTCCACGCTCATTCCGTTTGCAACTCTGAGAGACCAATCACCTACCTTTATAACTCTACGGTTTCTCAAAGTATGTAATGAATTACAGATATGAGATCCTGCTTCGGTATCTAATACCCAGAAAGTAGAGTTAATTGACAAACAGTTCTCAATAACAAATACACTTGAGGCTGAAGCCACAACATGCTTCGTATCCTGGTTACTGGCTTCTAAAGCCATGCAATCTTTCTGCCAATGTCCAATCCCATAATAGTAGGAACTACCCTCTTTTACTATATTAAGTCCCGAAACTTTTGCCCTTCTCTTTCCTTCTGCTTCCCTGGTTTCCTTCAGGGTAGAAGGTAAAGACTGTAGAATCAAGTCAGTATCTGACTTGTTTTCCAACGTGGTCTCCAGGTCCTGGAGCTCATCAATATAGCTAGTCATTATAAGGATGTTGTCCCCTATAAATGACCCGACGGCCAACCTCGCTTGATTTAATTCGGTCGAGGTCTCATATCTTGCGATATGAGATTGCTCTCCATAAAAATCTTTGTTATGGAGATAGATGGAAACTAAGTCCATCTTCTCGTGTTGCTTCTGGTATACACCATCAATTGAAGCTGACACGAGGCACTTGGCTTTCGTTTTATCCTTTTCCCTTATCTGACGGATATCCATATCCGCGACGGTGGAAACTGGACCTGGGACGGCGGGATCTTGAGTAGTAATAGGGTGTTCCAGTTTGTCATAGATAATGGACATCTGGACAGACCTTTGCCGGTCATATAAGTCAGATTCAGTCAAATTGTTATCTAGATGTAACCTATGTGTGGTCACAAGGTCGCTGCAATTAAGAGAGAGAGAAGAAAACATTTTAGTATGATGCTGTTGCAAGTTTAGATTGGTTTTTAGTTTATCTAAACTGGATGGCTCCCACTGTTTCTCGAATCCTTCCTCAAACCATAAAAGAATAATTAGCCAGGACTATTCTCACCGCACAATACTTGCTTAACCGTTCAGCCAGGCCAGTGTCGATATTTCGAGGGAGGTTTTCCAACGCTTTCGCGAAGTTCCTTAATTAAATAACCTATTTTCTCTGGGGGCGTAACCCCGCTGATACCTTTCTAGGCACCTACTTGGTTTATAGCATTGATCGTTAAGTGACGAATCTCCTGATAAGTAGCATGTACTCACAGTAGGATCGGGATCCAAAATATCATCATATGATAATGTTGAAGGAATCCTACCAACATTCATCAAACTCCAAAATGGTATGCATCTCTCTGCAAATTTCAGTTTCTTTAGAAATTCCCGATATGGATTTTTGCCCCATGCTCTTATGACCTTGACGAAGGCCAACAAATCATAAGTCACATGTCAAAGTTCTGCCCATCATTATCTTTGTTAATTTGAACACACCCGTACATACCCTTGACGAAGGCCAACAAGATAATACGACTGTCCCAAACCAACACATCTATCTATGCAACAAATGAATACCCCAGTAGCTACCAAACACTATGCCTTGACGAAGGCCAACAAACATAGCTTGAATACTACTGACCATCCATAAGAAATGACGGAGGGCTACGAATGGTTTTGGCAAAACCGTGAACGTAGTGAACTTGATATAATCGAAGGAACCTGATACCTTTTTAAAAAGGAGTGGTTAAAGCTCCGTAATTTTTAAAAATTCTGCTCTTTTAAAATAACCGAGTGGTTTCTTTTAAATTTGTTCTAACGATTCAACTTTGGTTTATTTTCTTTGCATTATAATAATGCGTCCCATCATTAATCTTATCATTGCAGAAAACAACGAAAATACCACGTCCTCTTATGCCATCCGCATTCGCCACTGGGTCCCGTCATCACCCGTTAGGTTACTTAACTAACGACAGCGCGGGAGCTGGGCTAGCGCGGGTGTAAAGCATAAGTGACGTCTAATAGCTATCATATATAGATATTGTACATTCGTCAGACGCAATAATAAGCATTCCAGATCACTGATGAACTTTATTGGATATACTAGCAATCCGCATTTGCTTTGAGCCTGCAATAAAAGACGGATTACACAGTTGTGATGAATAGTTATTACCCCACCCTAGACCCCTATGGGTACGGCAAACTACCCGCCAAGTACCCGAAGTGAAGCGGTCTCCCTCAACAACGTGAGTAGGCCACTAAACACTTTGACGTACCCGGTAGTTTGTGTACCCTACCTTGGGTCTATCCTAGGAGAAAAAAAAACAGTAAAAAGAAATAATACAACGGTGACTACAACCGCAACTTGGATATGCCCCGCAAAAGAATATTACATCAAATTACATTTACATTGAATGAATGAGTATTAAACACATCTCAAACACCGGCTAATCATCACAACAGTCCAACACAGTTCATATACACAAACAGTAAACATTTCAGAAATGTGCAACCCCCTGCCAACCGACATACTAGCAGTTAGGGGAGGTTTACGAACATATTAAACATTACAGATAAAAACCCAATTAGCAAATATCTTAGAATATCGATCGATCACCATTTTCCGTGTCTATCCCAAAAGCAAGCCTGTACTGAAGTAACCTGGATAGAAACAGAATATACTAGAAAACAAAATACCAAAATATATGAATAACAGAGCAAATCCGAGTCAATTCGGAGTTGACTCGGCCGCGGATCCGCGGCCAAAGGCACTATCTTGCCGCGGATCCGCGGCCATCTAACCGAGTTGAAGTCTCGTATTTTTCCAGAATTCTTATATTTCCCTGCTGTGAATTTTAAGGCATATCAAATAATTTTTCAAACACTTTTAAAATTAACAGAAACTAGGAATTTCCGGGGTTTTGTTTTCGTGTTTTCCGTCGATCGAACTTCTAATTAGTTGCTAACAAGCTAGTAATGGTTTAGTTGGCTCTGATACCACTGTAAGTCCATGTCACGCATCCCACGAAATTGCGGGGAGGCGGAATATATGAAAAACGATTATCAAAGCTTCGTAACACGGACTTGAGCGCATGAATCGTTATCTAAACCATTGCTAACAAACTACTAGAGGTTTAACTACTCGGATGTGAAGTTATACCTCACGTTACATGTCCTTCGGGTCTTCATCGCTGTCCTCCACTCCTCGTAGGCTCCTTGGAACATCGGCACCTCAACGGCCTCCTCGAGTCAAAGACGATCCACCCGAAAGCTCCTACGCCAAGCTTAACCTCTAACTTGAGATAACTAGATTGCTTAAAGTGCTAATCTAAGCTACCTAGGGGATATAGAGTGAGGTTATGGATGTATTAGTCTAGCTAATTCTTGATCTCAACACATGAGAGGGGAGGATTAGGGTTTCGAGAGAGAGAGCTTGAGGAGAGAGAAGATAAGCATGAAAGTGAATGAAAATCCTTCTCACTTCTAATATATAATGAAGCATAAAGATTTATCAAATGAATAAATCAAATGCATTATCACCATGCTTCATTAAATAGATATAATGAATCTTCAAGTAAGTCATTAAGCAATAAATGCTTCATTAACTCACTTGAATAATTCATCTAAGTGAGTCACAAATTCATTAAATGCTAATGCCACCTTACCCTCCATGTCATCTTCCTTCTAGAAGCTTCCCGACAAATTACGAGAACGCCCCTACAATCCGTGAAAACACGGAAAAACTTTAGACCGTATAAATCCAATAACCCGATACTAGAATCTGGCTTAAACCAAAGCCGGCTAGTAAAAACTGTTCGAACGTCGTACGTGCGTTTAAACACGTATGCGTCCGAACCCTTGTCGTAAAACCGTACGACCTCTATATCGTTTCGCCTGGAGCAGGGAAACTCTCTGTGTGGGACTCTAAAGACTCGACACTACGCTGGCAGTGGGTTTAACTACAGACCGCAAGCGGCACTAGCTGTACGTAACGGTCCCCAGGTAGATGTCGATAAGAAGGCCGATGAGTAAACTCATCCGAACTCCTACTGATCCTGATGTGACAATCTTCGTACAGTCCGGTCTGTTCGTCTAAGACTATCGCATATCGAGCCTAGAGGGCGGCAAGCATCAGTCCCCTAATAGCGGTATAAGTCGTGTCGGAGCGAAGCCCATTACACCCTGAGAAATTACTGGAATCTACCAGTAAATCTCGCTTGCCCTGGCCAGAGACTTTGCGTAATGGCTCTCTGACACAGCGCGATATCATCTCCCAATACCGGGAGAGACGAATCCTGTCTAACCACTACTGCCTCCAAGTGCTCGGGACTGCACCCAACTGCTACCTGTTTGCACGACTCCTTTGAGCCGTGGTAGGGTAGCAATCTAAGAACAGTGGGACACACTCGAGGCGAAGTAGTAGTGTCAAGTCTGCGGACTATGCTGTACTCATGTCATCTGGGAACTGTTAACTGACGATGGGTATAATACCAACCAGCAGTTCCCCTGCGAGTCCTGTCCGGTGTACACGTAACCTAACGAGCACCTGTATACTATCTCCAGTACGACGTACTGATGGCTATGGGACAGACCATCTCCTCAACTGGGATGAGAAGCATACACACTAGTCTACTCTGGAGTATCGATGCCCTGTCTCGATAATCCTACGACTAGGGACATGTATAGGATGTTGCTTATAGACTATCCAGCCCCCACTAGTGTGACTGCCATCACAACGCAGGTAATCAAGCAAAGAACCTATCGGCTCTACTAATATGTATAAGTGATACGTTACAAGAAACATATGCACATATTAAAGTAGACACAAACCAAGTAACATACTACCATTTTTACCAAGACTGTATATATAACTGTGAATATCCCAAGCTTCTATTAAGTAATATACAATCTAGTATGATACAATAATGGCCCCTAGGGCATATACACTAACAATATCAATATCACATCAGTATAAGCAAGTATGTGCGACCCCGTCTAAACGACATATAGCAAATAAACGACCTTTGAAAAACACATACACCACATCACAGATATCAATGGTGCAAAATTTCAAGTTTTGAAACTTTCCAAGTTCCCCCCAAAGTAAAGACAACATTAAGTGAAATCTGGGGAAAACAAACAAGACCAAAAACACCAATTTACAAAACCCAAGACACAGAATGAAAATGGGGCCCACTGGTGAATAGTAAAAAGGTGAAGCCGAGAATTTAGGCAATGTGGCCGGCCGAGTTTGGATGAAAATGTCTCGTTTTCATTCTGTATCATTCTCATGTCTTAACTAAGACTCTGCAATTGTTTTTAAAAAAATTCAGAGATCAAAAAATTTTCAGAACAGAGAGTGGGTTTTGAAATCGCAGTTTTTCGGTTTTGAAACTAATGTATCGTCTACTACTAGTTTCTAATGTTTGGGTAGCTCTGATACCATGTTGGGGTTTCTAGCGCTCTGGCCATCTACCGTAGCCGATTGCGGAACAAAAAATTTTGGCGTTTAAAGAACTTAGCATTAGAAACAACTATCAAGAATCGAATCCAAATATAAAACTAGTAATCTAAAGGAGTCTAACTACTGTGATAGAGTGTTATACCGAACGAACCATGTCCTTCGGTCTTCCACCATCTCCCTTAGCTCCTTGAAGTCCTTTAGATCGAGCTTGGGCGCCGGTCTTCCTCCGTCGAAAATGATCCACCCGAGAGATGTAGCTCACGGCTCTAGCTCCACATAAAAGATCAAGTGAAGCAACTAGGGATTCTAGATGGATAGTCTAGAATGCCTAAGATGTAGTGGAGTGTTCTAAGTGTATCTCTTCCTCAACTTCTCTCTTAATTCTCAACACAAGAGATTGTAGAGAGGGGGTTGAAGATGAAGGTGGAGGAACTTAAGAAAAGAAAGAGGAGAGTGAAGCTAATGGTGAGAAGAAAAAGCCATGCTCACAAAATTGAACCATCCAACATCTTTTTTCTTTCATCAAGTTTTCATCAAGAGAGAAAATATCATGAAGCATGCTTTTAACAAACTTATTTTTCCATTTAAAAATTCCCACCATGCTTGAATAGTTTGCACAAATGAATAAAGAATTCATTTGTGCAACTATAGAAGCATGGTTCTCACCATAATCCCCTCTCTCCTTTTTCCACCTCATATCTCATTTAAAATAAATGAATAAAATCGAAATGAGGTGTCCAACTTCTAGAATGGTATCTGTAAAAAATACGAATTACACTCTACTGTATATACATACCTGTATTCGTACCGAAATACGAATACCCGAAGAGATAGAATAACACAAAGAACATAATACTAGAATATACATATCGAAATACATATTCGTATATTATTAAATCAATACCTGATTTAATAATCCGGCTCAATCCCGAGCCGGCTGGTATTATCAACTGTCCGATCGAAAATCCGGGTACATAGTAAAATCAATCGATCGAAACCCTGTACGTATCCAATACGGGTACTACATCATTTCGCCTGAACCAGGGAAACCCTCTGTGTGGGACTCTAAAGACTCGTCAATACGCCGCCAGTAGGTTTAACCACCAGCACGTCAACGGCACTAACTGTACGTAACGGCTACCAGGTATTGAGCGAAAGGAAAGCCGACGAGCAAACTCATCCGAACCCCTACTGAACCTGTCCGTGACAATCTCCATACAGTCCGGCCTGTTCATCTAAGAGTATCGCATATCGGGTCTAGGGGGTGGATAAAATCAGACCCTTAATAACGCAATATTTCATGTCGGTATGAAGCCCATCACCCACTAAGAAACTACTGATCTAAATCAGTAATTCTCGACTATCTTGGCCAAGGATTTCTAGCGATGGCCACCCGTGAAAAATGCGACATCAACCCCCAATACCGGGAGAGACGAATCCCCGACGATCCGCTCACAGTCTCCTGACTCGGGACTGTACCTAACTAAAACCTGTTTGCACGACTCCTTTAAGCCGTGGTAAGGTAGTAATCAAAGCACAGTGAGAACTCACACGAGACAAATGATGATCTCAGGTCGATAAACTAACCTGTACTCATGTCACCTGGGAACTGCTATCTGACAATATGTATAATACCATCTAGCATGTTCTCGGCGAGTCCGTCCAGTGTACTCATAACCCAATGAGCACATGTATACTATCTTAGGTGACTAACTGAACCAATGGCTTGTGAGACCGGCCACCGCCCCTCGTCGGGGTCTCGATAAGTATGCACTAGTCTACTCCGGAGTATCGATACCCGGTCTCGATACTCTCTCGACTAGCGACATTTAAGGATGTGATTATAGACCATCCATCTCCCACGTATATGATCGACATCATAATGTCGGTAGTCAAGCAAGAATCCTTTAGGCTCTATCAACATGTAATAGTGATCTGTAATACCACATAATGCATGTACATGATGATAAAGGCAAACCAGATAGCATACTATCATTTTGAGTAAGACTGTTCTACCCTTATAGGTCCTCCCTCAATCATCATAATCGCGTGCCTGCGATTACAATAATTGACTTGAGGGCACTATAGCCAACAGACTACTCCGTAATATTTTCCATCTTTATCAGTCACCAGCAATTCGAACTGACTGAAACTCACGATCTAAGCATGCTTAGCATCAGTAGCCCTTTTTTGTTATTAATTGTTCGAACTTAGGACATAACTTTGTCGTCCACTCTAGTCCCTCTTGACGTCGTGCAAAGAAGTATTTGTTCGCCCTTTAAAATATTCATCCTACTAAGGCCTGAATAGGCAAAGATCGAGATCTTTTTAAAACCCCGTTAAAGCTTTCCGAAGTATTTGTAGTCATCATGCAAAATCGCCTACTATCTTTTGAAAGGGCCCATCTTTTTTTTTCATTTTTAAGACTACTTCAATCCAAGCATCTGCTTTTGGACATATACGTTTAAGTTCCTCTCTCAACTCTGTATATATCAAGTCATCTGATGCACATGCAATTTGAGAGAACAAACTTTGTAAGGTTTTGCCACTAAATCCAGCAGTTGAGAAGTTGGCTCTGATATGTCGTATATAATAACGATGACTTGTTCCGGCCATAACATTCTTAGTGCAGTCGAAATTCCTTTCATCCGATCAGATATGAAAGTAATGTATCTTCCCCGCACTGATGGAATATAGAGATGAATGCAGGTAATGAACCACTCCCAATTTTCAGTGGTTTCACCTCCAACTACAGCATATGCCAAAGGATAATGGCCATCATTTGCATCAGCACCGATAGTAATGAGCAAAGTCCCTTTGTATTTGTCGTATAAGTGTGTACCATCAATACTGAGAACAGGATGACAATAAGTGAAACCATCAATAACCGGTCTGAATCCTCAAAATGCACAGTAAAATATCTCACTTTTTCTGACATTGAAGTGACGGTGGCAAGATATCGTGGCAAATGCTCATACGAATCTTCCCAATCTCCATATATTTTAGACAATACCCTATTCAATGCATTCCATACCTTCATATAATTTATTTCAATAAATAATGTATATTTTATAAGCACTTAAATCATTTTGGGGGTCAAATCGACATCCGCTTTCACAAAAGGCAATATCCTGTTACATATGAATGTAGAAGTGGTCTGTTTATAATTTGAATTCACTACAGGATTCACACAAATATGATTACCCGCATACTTCTTTATCTTCCAATGTCCCGTCAGTGATTTCTTCAATATATATGCATGAAGCCTCCACGGGCAGTTCGCGTCTGTTGTACAAACAACGGAGTACTTGGTCATGATACTCTTGATTGGTTTAAAAGAAACTCTATATTTAATTGACCAAACGCTGACTGCCTGAATTAACTTCTCCTTATTCTCAAACAAATCGTCGGCCTTCAACCCACTTTTAATATCGACTGTTGAAAGCCTATCAGCACGAAAGTTGACATTCTCCATTGCCACTGTAGATAATATGTGAGTATCTGTCATGTTATCAGCAAGTGGATCTTCAAACGCAACGAAGTCATTATTAACACATGAATTAGTAATCCGCTGCCTATCATTCTCATCGTCAAGAACATGTGCAATTTGCATGCTATCTTGTGCTTGAATCTCGTCTTCATAACTAGCATCATCATCATCATCATCATCACTTTTGTCTCCATTATAATCCAACACCGCTGGATCCATAACAGGTACATCGGTTGGATGTGCAGAACTAATATTAGGGACTTGCATAGTATTTGATATTCCGGCTTCATACCGACAAAATCCCAACCTATCGTCTACAAACGGTGTCCAGCCCGTATTGTATCCCGTATTGTATGACTGCATGTGCTCGATATTTTGGGGAGAAATATTGAAGCCAAAACTTAGTGTTGGCATACAATTAAAACCGAAGTTTGGCGGTGATATGCAATTATAACCGACCGGCGGTATATAAGAACTGCATATAAATTTATGAATACTTAGTAACTATAGCATATCTCCACTCTCAATAAATAGTGTTCCGCTAAATGTATATACGGTATAAAGATATGCAAGGTAATACTTACTTCGTAAACTGACAATTCACTGGCGTCTCGCTTGATGTGCCTTCATCTACGTAACTTTGATCTCTATATTATTCATCATTGGTGGGAGACATAAAACCGATAGAATCAGTATTCATATTGAGCATTTGTGTCATTTCTCCTTGCGGGTAATACTCGGATGCTCGAAATGAAAGATCAGGCATTTCAGAATAAGTTTCGGACAGTTGAGCGGACGTCAATATTTTTTTCTTCATAAATAGCTCGATCGATTTCGATTCTGATGTAAGCATGACTTGTGTATCCTTATCATCGGATACTTCAATAGCGGTATATTCATACTCCGTCGGCCATTTGTATATTAAGGAGATATTGAATTCTAACGGATTGATTTTGATAGCTTTGTACACTACTTGGCACAGCTCGTTATATGTGCTAGACTTCTTGATTCTAGTCATCTTAGTTTTTCCTCTGATATATTCAGAAATATTATTTTTTCTAATCGATAATTGGCCACCGAAATAGCAAAATAAATGGATATAATTATCCGTCATTTTTCCCCATGTCAGAAATATTGACGCATGTTTTAAGAGTTCTCATCAAACAATCTACTTATTTATCTTCACATTTATACTCATCTAATTAAATAAAATTACAATAAAATCCATATTTATAGTATATAACAAGTTGTAAGAATTTGTATCCTACTCATTGATCCGTCACAAGTAAAATCGGAGAAAACGCCTAATATGTACCCAATTTGTTCGAATTACTTTTCCAATACGAAATTTTAACCTAACTTTTTTATGAATTATTTTAAATTAAATTAGGGTTTAGCTAACTTCTAGACTCACGGTGGTGATGACGATGGTGAGAATGAAAGTGATTGTTCGCTCGTAAATTTCCACCAAAATCTACATGAACGAGAGAATGTGAGATCGAGAGATGGCAGACAAAGGAGGGATCGAGAGAGCGTGAGTGAGACAGAGAGGTGAGAGAGAGGCAGAGGGAGAGAGATGAGAGAGAGACCAGAGAGGGAGAGATCGCCGGGGAGAGAGGGAGAGATCGCCGGAAGGGGGAAGAGAGGTCTCGGGGAAGAGGTCAGGAGCGGGAATAGAGGTCTTGAGGCGCAGTTTGAAAGTGCGTCCCATATATTTGTAATTGGCGCAGTTTTAACTGCCCCCTTAAAAAAAATTTATTGACGTCCGCACCGGCGTTGACGTGGTGTTTACGAGACAGAAAATGGCATGGTTTTTAAATATGTTTTGAAAATGAATTTTTCTTAGAAAAAATATTATTTTAATACGGTATAATTTAAATAAAATGGTCCAAAAGGCTAATCATTGAAGGGAACAATGTATCCTTTAGGAGCCCATTCATAGCATCCATCCCCTAAATGCCTTTCTTTTTCTCTCCGTTAGATTCCAAAGTTTAAGCAACCCATTCCCCAAAACTTCCTTGTTGTTTCGTTTTTTTCTTAGTAACGACACTGTTTGGTTTGGTTTGAACAAAATTTCAATTTAAATATTAAAAATCTTCAAGAGTGCAGCTAAATGTAATTCAAGAACATCTGCTCTATGTATTTCATACGAGGTTAACAGAGGAAAGATGCCATAGGAGGGAATTTCCTCCTATGTTGTCGGAAAAATGCACCCTCCACCATTTTTTTCGATGATCGGCATACATCACGTCCATCTTTATCATCTACGATGTGGATACACCAAATTTCATGTGATTATACCATTTTCTTACCGTTGATTTAGTTGGTGCGGTTTACCGACAATGGAACTTTTTACATTGCTAATTCAACGATGAAAAGATGGTGGAATCACAAGAAATTTGGTGTATGCACGTCTTAGATGATAACGATGATGATGCTAGATGCCGATCGTCGGATGGAGATTGTATTTTTTCCGACGCCATAGGAGGAAATCCCCTCCTATGGTCTCTTTTCTCCATTATTCTCATTTTATATTCAACCTGTCTTTCTGTCTAAAAGCCATAAACAGAAAATATAATATCCAATATCTTATGCCGTAGGAAATCCGTAAAAAAACAAATAGAATTAGCTTTATTCCGGTATGGATCCGTGAAAAAACAAATAGAATTAGCTTTATTCCGGTACACCATCGCAAATTCCCAACCTGTCCCCGACCCCATGTAGCTAAAGGCAGTCAAAGGAGATCTCCGGGTCCCTGCTTTGGCCAAAGCATCTCTATATGTTTGCTTTTTTATTTTTGGAGCTTTAAAAACCCCATCATCAATCTAATGCTTAGCTTTATTTTTTATTGGGGGTTTTCACCCGTAGCCCCCGAGACATAGGCAAATTTCTTTCTATCCCAAAAACGTAGTATTTACTTTTTATCCCCGAAAACTAATAAGATACATCATTTTACCCCCTTCCTCGATTTCCGTCAACTTCTAACTGCATAACATCAGGGTTTTTTTTGAAATATTTCAATCACTTTTCTTCTTCGGAAATACCAAGTTTTAGGGATAGAAAGGAATTTCTATGTTTGGGAGGGCTACGGGTAAAAAAAAACCTTTTTATTATTATCATTATTATATTTTAAGGTTTTTAGCTAACTTAGAGTTAAGGTCACTTTGTTGCTTCTTCTCTCAATCTCAGGCTTGGCTTTTTCTCCCATGTCATTGTCTTGAATGACTTCACATGAAAAGAAGTATAAATGAGATTCAAAGCAGCTTTACTTTGATACTAAATAAATAATTACTCCAAAGCAATTCTCTTACTGATTTTGTCTTGGTATACTTCCTTGGCTCTTTTAATTTTGTTTTTGGGCACAACAAGACTAAATTGTACATAGATTTGAACCCCTTTTGGTGTAAAGATGAGATACATGGCAAGTGTCCAATCAAAGATTTTTCGGGTTTATAATATCATTTATGTTTCAAGACACTTTGACTCATTCTTCGTTTATGTTTCAAGACATTTTGAGTCATTTTATCCCTCAGTGTATTAGTTTTCATGAAGAATGATCTGATATCAAGAAAGAACCCACTGAGTTACATTTTAAGACAACATTTCACGCCGATCATAAGAGTCTCCATGCCTATAAACAAAGAAAGAATTGCGATCCATTTCAATCAAACTTCTTCTCGTTTTTTAAACAATTTTCACTAGTAGTTACATCTAAAAAAACATGTCCAATATAGACTTTGAGAGACCAATGAGCTATAACTCAGTAGGTATGGGCACCTCCCCTTTTACGGAGAGTGCGGGGTTCGAACCCCAGAAACCCTAAAAGAGAAAGTGGCAACAAATTAACGTTTTCGGGGCAAATTCGTGAGTGTTCTGGATGCGCGCGTGTGTGTGTTGTGTGCATGTGTGGGTGTGTTATGTGCGTAGGTTAGGGATTACGGGCCAGTATAAAAAAAAGAAAAAGAAGAAGATAGACCATGAGATTAAAGAGATTTAAAGAGGGTACATGATAAAAAAAACCAAACCCAGGCTTAAATATATTTATTTTATAGGAGTGGCTAAAGATATTTCAAACTACAACTCAAATTTTCTCTCCGTCGGTTAATTTTCTAAATGTTGAAATTACCTACAGGTTTTGTCTTAAACCAAGATATTTTATGCATATTTGTATTTTTATTCAAGAAATACATATACACATAATACAATTTCGATGTTTATATAATTAATATGTGGCTATTTAGATACGAAAGAATAAAGAACGATTGATAAGTTCTTTGGGACCCCTTCTTGTCCCTCTTCATCTATCTATTTAGTAGAAGTGACTACATAGTAAACATACATCCCCATCACTTTATCTTTGATTAGACTTTTTTTTAAAAAATTCATAGGACACCATTTGAGATGATGTTACAGTGCTAAACGGCTAGATTATTGCTTGATGTCCTTTTATCTTTAAATTTTTCCCTCTATTGGGGCCTGCAGAGTTTGAAGGAAGTTAGCAAGCCTTCTTAATTCTTATCACTAAACTCCCGGGTTGCTTCGCTCCATGGCAACAAACTATCCTATACTTTAAAAATGACATAAAACTATCCTATCTAAAAGAGGCAGGTTAACACCATTAACCTAGAGAAAAAAGACAATTCTACCCTTTTTATTAAATATTTAATTAGTCTTTCAACAATTATTTTGTATAATTAATCAACAATTAAGTAATTAGTTTCATGCTGCGGCGAACAGCGGCTAGCGGTGATGGACGACGAGAGGAGGAGATGGATGAGGAGATGATGATGATGAGAGGAGACCGAGGAGGTGGAAGAAGTGGCGGAATGCGTGGAAAAGAAGGAGGTGTAGGAGGGGAAGTAGGCACGATGAGGATGACGATGAGGATGAGAGAGCCCGAGTAGGGGGAGGGGAAGACGACGGCGAAGATGATGATGATTATGGGGGCGCGGAGGAGGAGGAAGAGATGACACCGATGCTGATGTGAGGAGGAGTTCAAGGAAGGGTTGTGATGCTTCTGAATGTCGAAAATGGCGATCTTAAGGTATACGATGGAGGAGAAGGAAGAAGGGACGAGATCGGCGGCGACGTTGGTGGTGATGAAGATGAAGTCATTGCAGGAAGGGGATCGACGAAGGTGCAGGAGGAGGGGGAGTAAGGAGGAGATGGTGAGAGGAGGAGGAAAGGGAAGAGGAATGGGAGGAGGTGGCGGTGGTGAGGATAACAGCGGCGGCGGTGGAGACAACGGTAGCATAGTACTGGTGGGTTAAGTTTAGGGTTAAGGTTAAATGAAAGAAGAGGGTATTTTGAGTATTTTTGTAAAATTTTTATTTATGGTGATATGGTGATGATGTGGCATGTTAAAACTAACGGCTCACCGTTAGTTTTGATAGTTTTCTGCCATTTTCAAAGTATACGGTAGTTTGTTGCCACGGGACGATACTACGGCGGAGTTTAGTGCATTTAAGCCTTAAATTAAACAATTTGGTAAAATCAAGTTATAGGAATCTGCAATATTGCATTTCTACATCTTAGTTAATACAAAATATCACTGCCACTGAAATATGGAGAAAAAATTTATGCTCCTAAGGTTTTTGTGTTCGAGTCTCTTCTTACATCTCAGGGCATCAAGATAAATCAAAGCTTTGAACTCATCAATTTTTTACCCTCGAGAGTAAATAAAGTACCAATTTTAACTAGCACAAGTAAATTGTCTAGCTTTGTCGTTACAAACATTGTTGGGGATTTCGGTCCTCTCAAACCATCGAGATCACAAGATACACGAATATAAAATAATGCGAAGAAGAAATAGCACATCGGATTTAACGTGGTTCGATCATTTCGGCCAAGTCCACGGGGCAATTATCTCACACAGAAACCGTTACGACTAGTGGATAACATACAAGGGAGACACTCTCATAACTCACATCATCTTTAGTCTCTTATCCCCCTCTTGCTCTTGTAAACAGAGGGGGAAACTACGAAACCACCAAAGACTACATGTAGGCCTCAAGCCCCAGCTCCTCTCAATAGCGGTATACATAGTGTTACCAAACCTAACACTACCCATCACCTATTAATAGCTTATATTAATAGATGGCCCAACCCATATAGACCGAGTCCAAGTCAGACCCGCCCTAGATGTGCGATCAGATACAATACCCATCCCAACAATCTCCACCTTGGCTCGAATCCGTGAACCGAAATTTAGAGATACACCGACATCCTCACAATCCGCTACTCAGACATACACATCCACATACACTCTGCTCCACTTGTCGGGAACAACCCACATCGTCATCACCGCCTCAAAAGGAGCACCATAATCAAACTAATCAGTACCATGCACGGAAAATTCCGATCATCTAACCTGCTCCTGAGTACTCGTACTCTTCCTGAGCAATATGATCAAGCCAAAAAATCATGCATAAGATAATCGATGACTATCTAACATGCTCCACCTCGGTACAACCGCCAGGAACTTAAATTGAGACAAATCTGATGACGTATTCACCATATGCCACATCATGTCGGTAAATAATAATACACCTAGGAAATCATGAAACATCATACCTCACCATGCACCATAGCGTCCCAATACGGCTGAAGAATCTGCACCGACCAACAAAAAGATACTGCAACGCACCTCATCAAATATCATCGATGCAGCAAAACCACCAATACTAATGATCAATAAGTGCTCGCAACAAAGAAACTGGCCCAAACTGAATCCACCACTGAATCCACCACGAACCACACAGACACAACCCGATCAAATCTTCATCATGGCTCATCTCTAAGCCCAAAATTAAGAGTATTCAGAACCCAGCCGTGAAGCGGAACTAGATGAAGATATTGTGTCACCAAAGTTCCGATGACGAACAAATCACACAAAAATGTGGCAAGCCAAATTGCAACGAACACGGTCATGGCCGCATGTCAATAAAGTCTCGAAGCAAACAAACAAAGTTTCCTGATATAGGTATATTCAAACAATTTGTAATGAACCGAGTGGAATTATGCTTGAAGCACCAAACTAACTAAATGGAACTATCCTCTAACCACTGAATCCATGATCAACAAAAGGACGTGGAACACGACCAACAAATTTCTACCTTGGCTCGCATCCGACCAAGACCAATATCAAATAATAAAAGGAAATGATGCTTTAACCAAAACTTCGAAAACGAACATATCACACGGCCAATGTGACAATCCAAAATCGGACTAAAAGCGATAACAAATGCAGTTGAGTGAAGAAGTCCACCTTCAACTCAAATCAGCATGGTGAAAGAACATCACGAAAAAATAAACAAGCATCCATGAAAAGTTACACAAGCCGCTTCAATCTATACATATCGAACTAAGGATATCTCCAATATAAAATGAAGTTTGGCCAATCCGACTATACCAATACGTCCGAATCGCCTGAAAACATGTGGATCGATACTTAGATCGCCAAAATTGAACCACTGTTCGATCTATAAACAAATCAATTTAGCTGTTGATTTTAAACAAAATCTCGTCAAAATTTACCGAGCCATGATTTCTCTCACATACAAGACACGTGCCAAATACTCCAATCCAGTGAGATCCAACCACTACCAGTCAACCAACACTATCCGGCCAATACTTGTAGTTCATAAACAAGACGGTCCCCGCGAGCCTCCACTGGCTCCACCTCGACCAATTTTCTCTGAACAACAACAAAACAAAACATATCTGATCTAGCTCTTGTTCATCAAACACGACTATTCAGAACCTAAACGGATCACTCAAATGCAACAAAAGATACCAAAAGCTCTTTTGAAACAATTCCAAAAACACTTTTTAGACACCGTAGCTCTGATACCACTTGTTGGGATTTCGATCCCCTCAAACCATCGTGAACACAACATAAACAAATATAAAATAATGCGAAGAAGAAATAGCACACTGGATTTAATGTGATTCAATCGTTTCGACCTAGGGCAATCATCTCACACATGTTCCGATATGACCAGCGGATGACTTACTAGACACTCTCATAACTCAATTCCTTTTTAGTCTCTCATCCCCCTCATTTGCTCTCCTAAAAACAGGGGTAAACAACAAACCTACAGAAGACTACATGTTGGCTTCAAGCTCTCATAGAAGTATATATATATATATATATATATGGTGTTAGCAAAACTAACACTGCTTATGGCCTATTAATAGCCTATATTAATAAATGGCACATCCCATATACAATGAGTCCAAGTCAGGACCCCGAAACATGATATGCGACACATCCCAACAAAAATATCTCAAAATATCTCAAACATCAGGTCAATAACAATGAGAAGAAGCTATATAAGAGGGTCACTTTCATAGCTGTTTACTATTGAGGAGCCACTCTCAAGCCTGGACTTGAGAAGCCAAAAAGATGACTTAAACTTTTTAAGAAATCTTTGATATGCACCTCCACAATGGATACAGGAGTTGTCTATGAATCAAGAAGCTATTAACACAATAGTTTCTATTGGCAAAACTCAAGGCTACCATTTATGATCGAGAGCTCCATCGAAATTTTTTGAACAGCAATCTTATTGCTAAAATATTCATCGAAATGACAGCACGTCTTTATCACCAAAAAACCTTTTCCACCTCAATACATCAACGATTTGACAATTCTACTATTAACAATACCAGAAATAACTGTCTCGTCGCTAAATTGTTGCTAAAAACCAATTACAATCATTCAAATAATAGAGACATTTGTGAGAGTTATAGAACCAAACAAAATTGGATGCATTGTTGTAACGACTAAATCCAAATTTTCCAAATATTGAGCCACATACTTAATTGCACGATATGAATTGCTTCAAGCATCAAATCAAGACATTGAACATTTTCAAAGAGAGTTCAGAAGCTAGAAGCCCTTAAATTAACAGCTATCCTTGAATATCAATGTCAATTAGGGTTTACAATTAATTCGACAACAATCTGATGCGGCTAAATCGAATCATGTTTGTACACAAAGTACTTAAATAACATTATCGATGGCACACATACCATATCTAAATTATGGTGGTATTTCGACTGGCTTTTTTATTTGAAGAATGCTCATCCTATCATCGTGCGCTTTCGGCCTCGCTGCCTCACTGTCAGATTGCAAAAGGAAAGGAAAAAAAAATTAATCGCTGCAATATTTAGAGAACTGAAGCTGAGATGAACAAACAGAAAGCAATGAAAAGCTTCAAACCTTGTGCCAACTTGTTCAACGTGGATGACCATTGTTTTGAGGATTTTCTATATGCAGAGAGTATTCTATCCATCTGCTCAAGGATAGAGAGTAACAATAACAGCCACACACATTTGGTCAGAAAAGATTCCGAGTCCTTACTAATAGTAAATATCTCATAATACTACTATGAAAAGCGTTTCGATTTCTGCTCTGATAACATGAATGAAAAATTGAAGATGCTCAGATGAGATATAAAAAATAACAATGGTATTAAAACGACTACACATACGCTTAGTATATCACACTACAAGGTTACCAGATTCGTGGCTGTTTTGGAACATGAACAGTGGGATCAAAGCATGCAAGCTATCACAAGATTATTCATGTGATATGTAACATTCAAAGATGTAATAATATTAAGGAGTACGGTCATAATAATATCTTAGATCTTCTAATAATTACAAAAGCCAGAACCTAATAAGAAAATAGAAGACAGCTACCTCAACTATTAAAAAAGTTGTACTGTATAAAGGAAAAATTCACATACACCGGCACACCATACACCTAATTGATTATTGGGTAAGCATTTGATACCAAATCTACGGAGATGGTTTGAGAGCACTAATTCAATAGCTGGGATGTAGAGTTTGAAGGTTTTGACTTACGCAGAAGCAAAATAAAAGAGATAAAAGAAGACGGAGGGAAGAACGACGGATTGAGAACCCTAATCCAATGGATCGGATGTGGAGTTTGAAGGTTTTGAATTACGCAAAACCGAAATAAAAGATATAGAAGACGATGACTTTCATGGAGGGAAGAATGACGGGTTAAGAACCCTAATCCAATATATGGCATGTGGAGTTTGAAGGTTTTGAATTATGTGGAAGCAAAATAAATAATATAGAAGACAATGAATCAATGATTTTCACGGAGGGAAGAATGACGCTAAGAACATTAATCCAATAGATGGGATGTAGAGTTTGAAGGTTTTGAATTATGCGGAGGCAAAATAAAAAATATGGAAGAACAATGAATCAATGATTTTCACGGAGGGAAGAATGACGCTAAGAACACTAATCCAATAGTTTGAAGGTTTTGAATTACACGGAAGCAAAATAATAGATAGAAGACAGAATTTTGCGGATGGAAGAACTATCTCGCCAAAAGGCTTTTATTAATTGTCATCCCAACTAGATTGGAGTGCTAAAACTTGCAAACTCCAAAACCTTGAAAACCTTGATTTATAATGAGACTATTAACCTCTTCTATAGCCACAATATTCTTCTAATCTGTACTAACAAGGGGCTCCGTGCGGACACACTGGTCCGAGAAATATGCCGCGAAGATTCTATTCTGATATTTTACATGATCTACGATGAATATAAATAAGTCATATATAAAAAATTTATGACAATTACTACAAAATAAATTATGACAATTAAATGAAGATAGTATGTGGCAATCCATATTAATACCGTACTTGAACAAAAATGATTAACATGAAAATGTGTATCTAAAGTAATAATTAATGCAAAATAAATTATGCCTATTAGCTTAATCGATTTCAAGCAGAAAGAAGGAATTAAATTTTTAATCTATCAGCAAAAATTTAAAAAGGCTAAAAAATACATTGTAAATGGCCCGAATGAAAATTCCAATAAAAAGAAAAGGCGTGATCTAATTTTCCAATCTTTTAGCTCTATATAGATAAACATAGAAGGGGCCAAATGCAAATTTTCTTAAAATATAAGGAGCAAAGTCTAAATGTTTCCATAACCAATTACCATTCATTTGAAATAATGGGCTAAACGTAAATTCCCTAAAACCTAAGGGGCGGTAACTAATTTTCCAAGGAAAAGAACAAAAAAGAGCTTGATTGTGCCCTGTGCTATGCACGGGCCCGAGGAGTTGCCCAAAAAAATGATATCGCATAAATGACTGAATTTTAACTAAATTTTATTGTAGGCAAATCGTTCAAATCTAACATAAATTGAGTCCCGTTCGAAACAATTTAGAAAATTTCTTCATTTCCTCTCAAAAAAATTCCAGAAAAGTATCACTCTTTACACATTTCGGCCTATTGCATGTATTCAACGGATGATAAATTGCATTTGAAAACTCATGCAATCATCAATGGCCGCATTTAAAATTTTAAAAGATTTTCCCCGCTATCTTCCTACCATCATCACTGATTGCTCTCCACCTCCGTTCTCTTTCAGACGACGGTTATCTTTACTCATCATGCACTCTTCTCTTGTTAATTTTCATATTATATAATTCAACTCACCATTCTTAATATATATTTCATAAGTGTATATAACTTTTAATATATATTTCATAATCTTACCGTCGATCTATGATGTACAGATTTTCATTTCTTATAACTATTCATATCCATATTTGCATCCGTCGAATATAATAGCATTTACATCTGATCCGTACCTGAACGATGAGAACGTATAAAAAATAATGGTCTAAGTGTTGATTGCAATTTTAAAAAAAAACATCTGAGCCTCATAATTTTTCATCCATTTACATATGCAAAGTAATAATAGACGGTCCGATCGATGAGAACGTATACAAAGCAATAATTAAAGTATTGACGGCAATTTTTCAAAATAAATCTAAGCCTTATCTAATTTTCCATGCATGTACATATACAAATTAATGATGGATACAAATTAATGATGGACGGGTTGATTGCAATTTGCAAAAGATATAAAAATTCTCATTTAATTTTCCATCCATGTGTCCATAGAGAAAATACTTTCCATAAATGTTACGGTACAATTTTGGTTGAAGTTGTATGAAAATAAATACAGATAATTCATCAGAAAATATATCACACGAATATGAAGATAAGCTTAGAATGGGTCGAATGCATATTAGCTTAAATTATAGAGGGTGGAGAATTAATTTCTTGCAATAAGAAAATAAAAACAGATTTTCTTAAACTAAAGGAGTGGAGTCTAATTTACCATGCATGAAGACAAAAGAAAAGCTTGAAGATATTTAGGACAAAATAGTAAAGTAAATAAATTGAATGCAAAGGACAAAATGGGAAAAAGAAAAGCTGAATCAAGCTATTAAAGGCTTTATATTATATAAAACAACAATTGGACTAGGTTAAAAGGATTTTGATATTAATTACTTTCTAATTTCCATATTACCACATTTAGAACCAATCTAATCACATTCCCTATAGGAGTTGTTTCAACTCAATTCCTAATTAAACTAGGAGTTCATGTGGAGTTGCATCCGAATCGGATATGGAGCAATTACGAGCAACACCATATCGATAGTTGTTTTCTAGTTACGGATACGAATACGAATATAATTCAGAAATAAATAATCATATTCGTATTTGACAAAATCAAATACTAATTCAAAGCGGATAATAGAAAGACGAATACTGATACAAATCGGATATGTATAAATGAGGCTCAAGACTAAACAAAACATTGGCGTGGAGCGGAAATTTCTATGTACTTGTTTAAAAAAATGAATTTGAATACGTAAAATATTTGATAAAAACATATATGAATGCAAATGAATATTATATGAATAAATAAATATGCTCTTCAATATACAATACATATTAGTCTATTTTACATATTTTAAAACAAAAATGATGAAACAATGTCAAAATATTCTTTTAAATTCATAATATATAAAATGAGCAAAAATGGTTTGAATAAGAATTAATAACTAAAATATATATTTAAAGTGATGTATTTTCATGTATTTGCATGTAGATATCTGTATCCCTGTATCTGAATTCATACATCCAAATATCTATATATGTATTGATATATCAGGATATCCGTATCCGAATAATTTTGCTAAAACTGTATCCATATTCAAAAAAATATTTAAGTATACGTCTCTATCTATATCCGGCCAGATCTAAAAATTTGTATCTGAATCCGGATGCAGCCCTAAATACATGTCATGGTTTTATCAAATCATGGTCTTAATACAACTCCTAATCAAACGAGAAATGCATGTGAAGAACCCCCGGATCAGCATTTTGCCAAGCAAGATCCAGATTGTTATTTTAAAGGAGCCGGTGTAATATAAGAAACATTTACACGGCACTTCAATAGTTATATTACCAAAAATTAAATCTAAATATCATACAGAAATGAAGAATCCCGTGAAATCAAACAAAATTAATATAAACCTCCAACAGAAAATAGGCAGAAAAGCATCCTGCTATTTTAATGAGTTGTTGTGGAAAGAAGGTTCAATTTAGCATCTTGCCTATTACTGCTCTTAAGAGATAAATGCAGTTCCTTGCAATAATTCTTATTACCTTTCTTTTTTCCCAACCATCTTTCTTAATCTAAAAGAATCTGGAAAGCTTCGCTCCACAGCTGACCTATGCGTGATGTGCGGCATTGTGGATAGATCTAGAATTATTAGTTCTCTTTTATAATTTGAGTTAGTTTAGGATTTAAATTTCTTTATTTTTGGTAAATTTACAGAAGGTTCAACCACCTTTGCACATTAGTACATCATCTTGGTTTTCAAGCATTTTAAAATATACAAGTGTTTGCTTTTTTTGCCACACCGTTGCATGATTGTAATGGTCCAATAGAGATGTAAACATCACTACTAGATAATTAGCAAACCCATAATCTCTTTAGTTGACCCAAAAAATTCTAAGATGGCCTTTTGCCACAACACCCTTATGGGATTTAGCACTAAGCTCTATTTCACTCTTAGTTATGCATGTTTCTGACTATAACTTTGATATGATTTACAACCCAAGCCGAAGGACTTCTCAAGAAGGCACCTATTTTCTAACTCTGGAATTTTACTTACGACAAATTTCTTTCTCAAAGTATCTAGGTGTAACTAATTCTTCAGTTAATCCAAGCTAGCAAATGCTGGACATCTTCCACACACAAATGATACAAGGAAATAAACATTTTCGCATACTCATGCCACTTGGTGCCAAACAGATCGCGAACACTTTGTCCATGCTGACATATCGGAACATTGGCCATCAACAGATGTAGGATTCTAACGGGCAACTAGCTGCAGCCCGAGAATAAATCAAAAAGAGAAATGAGAGATGAAAGAGGGAAGATAAATCTCTCGTTTACCATTCAATCGCTCTTCACTATATTTTTATTAGATTCGCAACATTATAAAGGCTATTCCAGATCAACTCAAAATGCCATGCAATCCATCTATCTATTTAACATATAAAAGCTATATCAAAGCATATTCTTGGAATATTCCCACTTTTATTTTGTTTGCTTATGCAAAAATTAGTTTAAACCCCTAACTTTATATAAAATGCAAACTAATATCATTCTAAGCTCATATCTATGTGCAAAAATTAGTATTGGTTTAGGTCCCTAACTTGCAATAAAATGTAAACTAATCATATTCTAAGCTCATTTGTATATGCAAAAATTAGTTTAGGACCCTAACTTCCTATAAAATGTAAACTAATTCCATTCTAAGATCTAGCAAAGAAATAATATTCATCAAAATTAGGTTAGATATGCAATTTAGGAAATATTCCCACCACTGTAAACTTTCAATAAAATGTAAACTAATCACATTCTAAGCTCAAATCTACGTACAAAATTTAGTTTCGGTCCCTTTCTATAAAATGTAAACTAATCCCATTTTAAGCTCATTTGTACGTGCAAAAATTAGTTTAGGTCCCTAATTTTCTATAAAATGTAAACTAATCTCATTCTAATCTCCAACATGAAAATTATATTCACCAAAATTTGGTTAAGTCTATAATTTTCTCCAAATTTTAAATTGACTTCATTCTAGGCACATCGCAGTATATATATAATATTAATAGGATAAAAAATAAATGCCGATCTCTTGATATTTTGGTAATACTCTTGGCATTTTGAAAACCTACTTATATTTTTTATTTTTGTTCCGTCTTTTCCTCTTAATTTTTTCATTTTGCAGGTTTTAGCATGGCGACAAAATTGAAAATTATTTAATCAGTTCCCCTGTGCAATGCGTGAGCACGAAAACCAAAGTCAAGAATAATCATATTAATTTCATATTTTATTGTTATATTATTTGTAAGTTGTAAATATGAAATCCAAAGTTAAGAACAATCATATTAATTTCATGATTTTAAATTGTAAAACCGAAGAAAACAAAAAGAAATTTAGGACTTTTTAAGATTTGCGCTTTCCGTGTGCTATATAAAACACAAAATAACGAGAAACGGGCAAAAATAAAAAATACATATATTTTTGAAAAGTTTCGTGATCTGTAAGTGCTATATCAAGCAAAATGTAGAAAAACCGGATAAAACAAAAAATATTGAGATTTTTGAAATTCCTGTGTTGCAAAATACAGGAAATTTGAAAAAAAAATTGAATTTTAAAAATTTGCTATTCTCGTTTGCTTTAGCATGCAAAATATTGATAATATAAGGAAAGCAGAAAACTTTGATATTCTTGAAAATATAGCGTTTTCATGTGCTAGCAAAATATTGAAAACCCGAATAACGAAAGAAAATTAAGAACTAAAAAAATTACACAATTTTGGTTGCAAAATATTGTAAATTTGAAGAAAATAAATAATTTTCGGATTTTTGTAAATTTCGCGGCAATCATGTGCTATAGAATGCAAAATATTTTAAAACCCGAATAAGATAGAAAAATTTGAGATTTTTAAGAAATTAATGTAACATGCATAATACTGAAAAAGAAAGAAAACAGAAAATTTTGAAATTTTCATGTATTATATCATAGAAAATATTTAATAACCAATAAAAAAATTATTCTTAAATATTTCATGATTTTCTTCTATTATAGCAAATAAAATATTGGAAACTAAAAATTTTGAGATTATTAAATTTCACCATATTTGTGTACTATACAACGTGCAAAATTTTGAAATTGGGATTTTGGACATTACATGATTCTCATGTGTTATAACAATCAAAATATTGAAAAACAATATTTTTTAAAAAAATTTAATAAATTTCACGATTTTTGTATGTTATATCAAGAAAAATATTGAAAATCTAAAGAAAATACCCAAGTATTTGAAAGTTAATCTTTCATATATTTTTCATATAAAATTCATAAATATGAGATATTACAACTAATAAATAATATAACAGTAAACTTTTCAGTTAATATGATTATTTTTGTCTTTGGATTTCATGCATGCGCATTGCGCGGGGCCATTGCTAGTTGTCTTCTAATAGTGCTTATTGTTTTAGGACATGTTTATATCCTCAAACTCTATTTAGTTATTTTTGCACTCAAGTGAGAATCGAAGTTGTAACCATCTTAAACCCAATCAAATTCCAATACTTATCTAATTCATCGTAGACCCAATTAGCTAAAAACTGAATTCAAGTTAAAATCAAAAACTACCGAGTATTTAATAGAAAATTTGTTAAGTCGAGAACATGGCCCGTCAGCCTGAACATGCTTATCATGGCACTTAAGTTAAATAAAGAACCGACTTTGGTGTCGCTCCAACACCATTTATTAATAAAAAAAGGTTAATAATCACAAATTCAACCTCACCCCACCCTAATCCCCCACTAGAAAAAGACAACAAAACAACTAGGAGGTGATCATGATGATATTCCAATTACTCCACAAATTCTAAACCCCACGTTGTCCCATAATTAGAAAGGACATATATGTCGGCAAGCTCCGACTTAGGGATAAAAATGTTCAAAATGGCCGCATCCTAATCACATATGAATACTTCATGGTACAACCATCAGCAGTATGAAAGATGAAACTGCAAAGCCTATTAAAACAATACGAATGCAAATACTGATAAAAACAAAGCTTATTTACCAAAAACTACCATAAAGTTTTCAGCTTTTTAAAAACACTACCTAATGTTCCAAAATGAAGGATAACTAACCCTTTTTAACGGTCAATGACTGTCAACATCAAAAAATGTTAGTTATGACCATTTTGCCCTCATTCTAAATATAATTAATTGTCTTAAATATTTATTAATTAAATTATTAACCATTATTATAGTAATTAGGCTAGGGTTAGATGATGGGGGTGACGGTGGCAAGGTATCGGCGACGGCGAGGCGGCGACGAAGAGGAAGTGATGGGTCGGGTGGGGAGTGGAGGAAGAAGAAAAAGATGGTGGGGTAGGAAAAGAAGATGACGAAAATGATGGAGGCGGTGGGATGATGGTAGTAGTGGGAATCAGGGTTGGGGGATGGAGACGATGGAGACAATGGGGTGATGGTTGTGGTGGTGGTGGTGGTCGGGGTTGGGGTGAAGATGATGCAGCGGTGGGATGGGTGATGGTGGTGGTGATCTGGGTTTGGGGGATGAAGAAGGTGATGGGGGTGGTAGGGTGATGATGGTGTTATAGCTCGGGGTTGGGGGGGATGAAGGTGATGGGGATGGTGGCAGTGGTGGTGATGATGGTGATTGTGGTGGTGATGAAAAAGATGGTGGTGAGGTGGTGATGATTTGGTGATGAAAGAAGATGGCGGTGGGTTGGTGATGGTGGTGAGGCGGTGGTGATCGGGGGATGGAGGAGGTTAAAGGGGTGGTGGTAGTGGTGGGATGATCAGGAGATGATGAAGTAGAAGATGATGATGGAGGCGACGGCGGCGGGAAAGGTCGGGGAGGTTAGGGTTTGGAGAAGATGAAGTTAGGGGTATTTTGGGATTTTTTTTGTTTTTTTTATGAAATGGCAAAATGTTGACATGGTGCCGTTAAAAATGGTAGTTATCCTTCATTTTGAAACTTTAAGATAGTTTTTTTGAAAAAGCTAAAAACTTTAGGGTAGTTTTTAGTAAATAAGCCTAAATAAATATGAGATAATTATCTAAAAAAACAGATGAAACATTAGATTATTACTAATGTAAATAAGCCTATTTTGCAATTAGTTTTATAGTAGGCCTTTCCAAGCAGGAAATAAAGTCCTTAACTGAGTGAAACATTTTTTTGCATCAACAGGAAGAGGCGATTTTTAGCACAGATTATGATCTTTATCAACAGGCCTAGGGATTAAAATTTCCTAGTGGATTCTAGGAGAATCCGGATTGGAGTTTCAGCTTAAATTTGTTGTAAGGTTTTAAATCTTGGTATAGGTATATCAGGCAGTCATTTTTGTGGAATTCTCCATCTTGGCCATGACGACCGTCTCGGATCTGAAGTTCCAGATTTATATTTTTCGACAAAAAAATTTAAACATTAGTAAACTCTTTGGATCAATAAACAACCATAAACAATTTGGAAAGTTATTTAGCAATTAATGATGTCTTATAAGATTGTTTTAATACTTGGGGAAAATAACTATAATCCGCATTTTCAATAATTAATGATATCAAATAAACCATAACCCGACAACCTAATACTCCCGGTATCTATTAAATCAATTTTTTATATTAGAATCCCACAAATCAATTGGTAAACCCAATTTTAATCAATATAGGATGGTATCGGTATCTAAACTCAGACGGTCATTCCTTGGATCAGAGTCAGCCATCTCAGACCGGGATCGATCAAGATTCCAAACCATGATTGGAATCATCTATTCATAATTCTCCATGTATGACTTATCTTTTGTTTTCATAGCATGACCCTTTCTCACGACTAAATTCCTTGGACAGAATTTTCTAGTCAACTGAAGAAATTGATGTCAGTTTCATAGCAGGTCAAATTATTTTGAACCTTCTCGATTTAGACTTGTGCTTCATATTCTTCCCATTTGATGGGAAATGCATGGACTTAGATGACAATGATGACGATGCAATTGGTTTTCTTTCAGATGTGTATTGTACAACAATATGAACCTGTATAACTGAAACAAATATATAAATAAAGCAAGAGACTTAAAAACTTCACCCAGAGAAAAAGAAATTAAATTTTCACTTACCACATTCCCGCAAGATGAGTGCATAGACAGCAAGGCTCTTTCTAACACATACAAGTCTACAGCTTTATCCTCAGGAAGAGTTGATGTAAAACTCAAACCAAAGTCAATTAGAACCTGTGAGCAAAATAATTCATTTCAGGTATGAAAAAAAAGGGAAAAAGAAAAAGATTACAAAATAAGCAAAAGGTAGTACCAGCTCATTGGTCTCTTTCTTAATCAGCATATTTGATGTTGTCAAATCACCATGAATAAGACCTCCATCATGTAATTTTCCAACTGCAATACCTATTTGTGTGGCCATGTCATCAATTCGCTCTTCGATGATACCATTCGCCCCAAAGTCTAACAGCACTTCTTTCACTGCCGGCCCATCAACATTCTCAAATGTTAGTGAATGAAGCAACGGATCAACCGCATACAGCACTGGCGTTGGTACACCAAGTTTTCTTGCCTTCACCATGCACCGAGCTTCCTGTGCAAAATACAATAAGAAAATATCCAGTGAAGATTCTAAAGTAAACAAAACACAGCCCTAACAACTATAATTAATTATAATTGAATGGATAATACGAAAGTGAATGATTATGCGCGAAATTTAGCATAAGTTAGCACATTAAATCAAGCAAGACAAGAAAATGGAAATGATTTATTTGTAAAAGTTTACAAGCTATTCTGCAAATCTTAATTTGTTATATGCAATTACTACAAATGAATTGCCAGCCTTCAAATTGAAATATTTTACAAATGGAAGAACAGCTAAAATTTGCCTTAATATCCAATTAAAGAAAACTGACCGCATTCAGACGCTTAAGAGTCAATTTTGAGTCCAGGGATGGATGCCTGTACTTCTTTGAAAAACGTTCTTTAACAATGGACCTACGCCCAACAAAGGTTGACTCGAACACCCTCTGTGATAATACCAACCATAGTCAGAATAATATTTGGAAGAAAAGGAAACGAGAGAAGAATGACAGTTTGAAACAGAAATATTAGTTATTAACACACAGCTTCAGCCCCTTGCTTCAACAGCACACCAAAACCCTCATGTTGCTCCTTTTGATTCTGATCGATCTCCATGAGACTAGATGTCACAGAACAAGAAAATCTGGAAAGAAAAACATGAAGATAGAAAAACAAGTTAAGACACTCTAAACTGATGAGACGTGCAAATTTCCCCCCCTGCTTTTCTTTAAAAGGAGGGGGGGGGGAACACTCTAAACCACAACTATTTTTGTCTTCTGTTGAAGAATTAGAACACTGATACAGAAAATGAGTTCATAAAATTCAAGGAATTTCTTGCTTCTATTATTATGCTAAATGGAAAAGCCGCAAATAAAGCCATGATATGTTTGCTGATCCTAGTCTCACATATTCCCAGACAGCTACAGGGATTGGAGTCACAATGGGGGACCATGATTTCTTATCATGTAGAGGCAAAAGCTTACATGCTAGAAAACTTTCGAACTTATTAAGATTACAAACTACTACAAAAAATAAATGGTTTTTCATTAAATAAACGTTTCAACAAACATCATGTCGATATAGATCTGCACACAGCAAATAAGAGAAACAACCAAAAATAAGCTTTTCAACAAACACCTTGAATGCACCTCTCTTTTCTTCCTATTCAATAAACAACTAAAACAAGCAAACAGGCATGATATATATTGTGCTTTAAAATTGCAGTTCAGAGTCATATCATGCATAAAGATAATGAAAATATGACAAGAAGCGTTGACATTTAATATTTGTGCAGGATTCATACTTTGTCTGCATTTCAACAAACACCCTGAATTCCCTTTTCATTTCTTCTTGTTCAATGACATTTTAAACCATGGGAGACAACAAGCATTTCAGCGAACACCTTGCATGCACTTTTGCTTTTCTTCAACAAACAACTAAAATCTGACTAGTGATCATGAAAATTTAAAAAACAATTAAAATCAAGCATGGGTTGTTGGTGCCGAACACTTGAGAGACATGCAGTAAATGTTTATGGCATAAACTTCTGCAAGATTCAAGCACTGATGTTGTTATATACAGGAAACAGAAGGGAGAGAAAACAGCAAGAGGGAGAAAGATCGTGGTTGATCAAAGAGATGGTTGATCAAAGGTGGCTGATAGAAGGGGATACCTACTTGCAGGAGTGGTTGATTAAAGAGATGTTAAAGGCAGATTTCTGCTTTGATGATGAGAAGGGAGGTGGCTCTCAGCTTACGTGGACTTTATCTATTTATTATTAATCTATTGAGTTTAGCTCCATTTCGTGTTTTTCATATTCACGAACCTTTTTGTGGAACGTCCAATTGATGATCCGCTCCGTTCAAGTTGATCAACACACCCTAAATAACGTATGTTTACAAAATCACGTTGTTTGGAAGTGTTCCACATATGCTACAACTAGTTTTACAGTAATAAAAATTCTACGGCTGAAATAAGTTGCACATGCATATACTTTCAACTACGTCATTTTGTAAACATACACAGATACACTATATAGGATGTGTTGATCAACTTGATCGGAGTGGATAGTCGATCGAACGTCCCATAAATTTTTTTGTGTATTTGAAAAAAGACGAACCTGTCCTAACGGCTCTAAACTCTTAATTGATTTATTTAACTAATAGAATTCGGTTCATAGCCTGCATGTTAGCCAGTAACCTCCAACCGACTTACAATCTTGCATTTCCAGGGGATGCCATCCTTGTCTAAACACCTACATGTTTCTCAAGTCCCCTATCATGCATATGTTTCCATAGAGATGCTGCGAGTATGCATGAAGACATTGTTCCATATACGCACATCAAACAATCGTGAACTCATACTTCACATAGTATAAGTAAAGGCTTGACTTGCCTACTCTGCCTGAGAAAGGCACAAGGCCAATGCATGCACTCCTGAAGTGAGGTAAGAAGACAAATTTCATTTCAATTACGATTACTTAAGTTCTCAAATGTAAAGTACAAACTACAAACATAAACACGTCGATCTACAATGCAATTATACACAATGTTCTAAATTTCGAATGTGGGTGTCGTGTCGGCCCAAAGATTTGATGTCGGATATCAGACATCGTGAAATGTCGGGAGGTTATATTAAAATCGGGTTCAGCATTTTTGTAATGTAAATGTCATTTATATAAATTATTTTTTTTGAAAAAATATTAGTTTATTCAGATTTTTAGTTTTATTAATTTATATCTTTCAATAGCTTAACGGTAGAGCGGTCATCTATTAAACGAATGGTCGTAAGTTCAAATCCTACGAGAGAGATAAAACGAGATTCCTGCAAAATAAATTGGTCCAAATGGAATGGACCGGGTTATTTAAAAAGCCCAAAACTCAAATAAGAAAATTACCCTAAAAATTCCCTCATAATAGTAAATGTCGGCATAAACGCCGACATCACGACATTTCGGCCAAAATCACGAAATGTCGGCCGACATTCACCAAATATCGTTAACCGAAATTTTTTGCTTGTCTGTTTGTTTTCTTCCCAAAACCGACATTTCGGTACCATTTCGGTGATGTCGTCCAACATTTAGGGCATTGATTATACATAGAGGCAATAAGGTGGGCATATCTTATAACTATTTCTCAAAAGATTAGTTAAACATCTTCGGAAAAATTAAATTATCAACTGAATAATTAAATGATTGAATATTGCATGTTTGAAGTACAACCATTTAGATTGCACAATTTAACGATTGGTTGGCGTGAAACCTACTGGTTTAGCAATTTTCTGCCAATGCAATTAAGCAGTGGGGCCAAAGCAGTTTGTCTTGAGGCAGAGATCAATTCAGCAAAAACTTTGAAACCATTTATAGAGAGCAAAGTACACTGCTACGAAACAGAAAGGAAAGAAGGAAAAGAAGATAAGCATATGGAAGGCAGAGAAGAAGAGAGAAAATGGAACACAAAGGTGCCCATCGCCTTGCGCTTGGTTCTGTAAATGACACTTCCTTGCATTTTCCATTATACTAACATTGTTTACTCATCGTGCATATACCAGACATAAATGATTAAGAGTCCCAGCCAATATCCAGATATTTACCTTTAAAGGAGTGGACATCTGCAATTTGATAGTTTACTAGTTTGCATAACAAACGAACAAACAAAGTACTAGCATCCAAGGGAGTGGTTATCAAACTAATCTTAACAAAAATTTAAGGCCAAAAAGCCAGGTATTGAATAAACCTCATGGCAGATAACATGTTAATTCTGCTTATGCATCTCTCATAAATGTTGGGTGTTTAACCTTTCATTGAAACAAGTACAGATGTTCAACTAGAAATAAAGGGCATGGAATCAAACAACACTGCAAAGCAAACAAAAATTGGTCCGAACTATCCTAAAAACATAATATTTTAATGATTTTAATTGCAGTTATAGTCGAACACAGAATGTCCATTACATTAAAAAGAAATGCATGGATCTAAAAATAGTGTTTTCAGTACTTAGTTATTACTTCCGTTCATTTTATAGTACGAATAATGTACCACTTAACAAGTGAGGTGTGGTCATCTAATGCATTAAACGATCACCTAGACTCAATTGTGGAATTATAATTTTTTATCAAGTAACCAACTCTAAATTAAAAAAAACCTACAAAAACCAAACAAACCAAAAAAGAAAAAATAAATTCAATGATCACATAAAGGAACATGATCAACATATATGCATAGGACATTACAAAATATATTTTAAGAATTGCAATGATAAGAGAGAATCCAAACTAAAAAATCTATAGGAAAAAATGCACTATAAGTTAATTTTTGCATTGATTTACAAACTCCTATCTTCTAAAAAGAAGAAAACAAGATAAAGACGAGTTAGTTCCTCAAAATAGCAAACAGATTCTTTTAAAGATTCTAGCTTTCGCGATTAGACATTAGGGTTGACTAAAAATAGCAATCTTTTTTGGAGTTAAAATTCGAATTTGATGAATTGAGTAGAAATTTGAAGCCATACCAGAAAAAAAAGATCCTTTGAAGCGGCGAGCGCCAAAACCTAGAAAGGGCTTTGCAATCCCCAAAAAATATTTCTAGGGTTTGAGAGAGAGAGAGAGGGAGGGTGAAAGGGGCGGGTGAATTAAGAGCGCGCAAGAAATTTTAGACTAGGGTTTTGAAGCAACGAATGCACTGTGATAAGCGATTAGGGCCAACTTTCATAAAAAACCCTATTGTAGAAGAGCTTGCGAGAGGACCCCTTTATTCATATATCACGTCAAGAACTTAGATATTTCCATATGGAACTCTCTCGACTTGACATTTCCATATATCACCCGTGGTTTCAATTTCAAAGGTTCGAAATTCCTTTTTCATGGAATTTTAAGGCAAAACTTTGAAATTGAAACCACGGGTCATTTCACAGCAAAAATAGAATTTCCCAGATCATGGTTTCAAAAAAAATTTATGGCAAGAAACCTTATTTTTGTGAACTTCAAAAAGAGCGAAGTTTCTCAAATTTTGGTGTTGTCTCTCTTTATTCTCTCCTCTCTTGCACTTAAAAATATTTTTAGTTAAACAAGATATTGGTTTTTATACTCATATTTTATCCTACTTTTTAGTATATTATCATCCATCAATTTTAACATTCTCATTTTAATCATATTTATTGTATGGACATGTTGCTTCTTAATTGTCCAACATTCCAATTCATAAAGAAGTGCCAATCTTACCCATCATCATATCTACCTCATTGAAGAAAAAAAATTCTTAAATCACTTAAAAAAGGGATTTGCATTATAGAATTTTCACATAATTACATCATTTTATTCATGTAATTTAACTGAAACCACACAGGGAAAACTGAAAGTCGCAAATAGAGGGCATGTACTTTATATGATTATAAATATGTCAGGTTCATCAAACTATAATGGCCACATACTTTATTGATAAATTAGTGCAGCCAGCTTGATCCTGGATTCTAAAGCTAACTGAATGTAGCTCAAATTAAATAAAAATAATATTGGCACAGCTACTTCTGTGCATAGTCACATATTCGTGCATTATTTGGCGAATTCGTGAATAGTTCATGAATTATTGATATACCGATTAAATCTGTGAATTATTCGTCGTCGCCGAATGCAGCGAATTATTCGTGAATTATTCACGAATAATTCCCGAATTATTAAAAAAAACAGCGAATTATTCGAAAAACAGCGAATAATTTACAAAAACAGAATCTAGTGTCTCGTATATTAATCTTTTGCTCGAAATCCTTCCCGAACACTTACCGAATATTTTCCGAATACCTGCCCATTTTTTTCTGAATAGTTCTCCGAATCCGAATTTTAGACCTCGCCGAATTATTGCCGAATCACAAATTTGTGACTATGCTTGTGTGTGTGAAGAATTGGACTTACATTACATATAAAAAATTTGACTTTTTACATAGATTTCCATTTGGGGAAGAGAGGAATGCAAAGGGGAAAAAAACCTTACAATTGCAGCGTTAGTGATGGCAAAATAATCGATGTAAAGCCAATATATCTGTGAAAGTTCAAAAAATACAGATCGAAATATGAAAGAGCATTACATAGAGAATAAAATTCTATATACACATAAGGGGTAAGAGTTCCACTAGAAAACCTAGAGGGCGAAAGACAGCGAGAGCGTACGACAAGAAGAACAGAGCGAGAGCGAGATCGAACGGATAGGAATGAGTGGGGAAGAGAGAGAGAGAGAGAGGGTGCAAGAGGGAGATCGAGCGGGCGAGCGTGGGGGCAAGAGGGAGGAGGGGCAAAGCGAGGGCGCGAGAGAGAGAGAGTGAGAGTTCTCACCTTAGCTCTAAAGCGGGCGTTCGAGAGGAATTTTTTTCTTTTAGATTAAACAGTGGAGGCTGAGAAAATTGAGAAGAATCAGGAAATATGTTAGTATTATTTTTTAAAGATTTTGCTATTTAATTTTTTTTCTATATCTGCTTCTTAAGAAATGATTCGCTACCATAATTTGCGTTAAAAAATATACTGCCTAGGGTATTTTCCTTGGGGAAACCTAAAATTATTCTCTGTTAAAATATTGGAAACAGAAAATGGACCTCCAAACTATTTTTTGGGTGGGAATAAAAAAAATTCACACATTACAAGAGGATTTTTCCTTGCCGGTATTTATATTTATTATATTTTTCTTTTTCTAAATAGCGGGAATTATTTGCTATATATTTTTTAGATTTTCTATCAAGGGAAAGCCGTACTTGGGATAAATCCCTTGTCAACGCTTGAGAAAATAAAACCAAAAAATAAAAAAAATATTTTTATACGGAGAAAAACTGTTTGTCAGATAACTTTTAGATTTTCTCCCAAGAGAAAGTTACACATGGCTGTTTTGAGGAATTTTTTTTAAAAAAAAATCTAAACATTTTATATTTATGATGTGTTATTTTAATTTTTAAATTGGAAAAAATCATATGTACACAAATATTTTACATTCTCTTGCAAGGATAACTTATACTTGAAAAAAATCCCTTACAAATGTTCTTCCATCCTTTGGGAATAAGTTCTTCGTGAAGAAAACATCACCATATGATTGGTATCTTCTAGGAATGGGAGCATTACCAAGAAAAAATAGCCCCTTGGCAATGATCACTCGAAAATACCATATTTTCTACTAGTGAGTTACATACATGTATAGTATTGAAAAATTATGTTGAGATAACATTTTTGGTCTAGAAATCCGTCGAAACATTGAAAAAACATTAAAAAATTATAATATAAAAAACATCAAAATATATAAACATCAAAACAAAAAGAAGAAAAAAGAGCAAGTGTCCTAGATTTTACCGTATAGGACAAACAAAGGCCGTGCGGTCCACCGAAACATTATAGAACATAAAACATTAAAATCATTATAATGAAAAAAACATTAGGCTTGTTTACTGAAACCCATTACCTGACACCATACTCACAAATTCGTGATTCGGCAATAATTCGGCGAGGTCGAAAATTTGAATTCGGAAAACTATTCGGAAAAAATCGGCGGGTATTCGGGAAAGATTCGGTAAGTGTTCGGGAAATGTTCGGGAAGGATTTCAAACAAAACATTAATATAAAATTAATATATGAGACGTTAGATTTTGATTTCATGAATTATTTACTATTTTTTGAATAATTCGCTTTTTTGTTGAATAATTCAGCAATAATTCGGCGCGTTCGGTGATGGCGAATAATTCGCAGATTTAATCGGCAATCACATAATTTGCGAATTCGTCGAATAATTCACGAATTATGTGACTATGCACACTAAACTGCTTTTTCTTTTCGAAATTACAGAAAATTATCTTAACTTAACAGTAGACTTTAACGTGTTAAATTTAATATATAATGACATTTTTGCCCTTTTCATATACAATTAATTAATTATAATAACTTTAAAGAATTATTAAATATTAATTAGACAATTAATAATTATTGAATGGAGAAAGAGGTCAACAGCCACGGTACCTGATGGGTGGAGGAGGTTGTGGATGGCGAGAACGGACGAGACGAGACGAGGACCGAGGTGGAGACGCGGGGAAGAATAGAAGAAAGATGACCATTGAGGAGGGGGATGTCCAGTGTCCTGGTGCCGGGATGGGGGTTGGAGGAGTCTTTGGGTTTTTATTTTTTTATTTATGTAAGTAATAAAGGTCAGGATTAAAACAAAAAGGTAATTTTGGGTTTGTAACTTATTTAGTTGATATGACATCCTTAAGCACCATAGTTTTTTATAATTTGAAATGGAAATTTTAGTTTAGCCTCAGGAGACCATGAAGAGCTTTCAGTAAACAAGCCAAAACATTAAAACAAAAAATAAGGACGGATGTTTTCAAAATTTATTGGTTTCCGCAGACGAAAAGGAGAGTTCAAACAACTACCATTTAATAATATTTGTTAAAAAAAATGACCGAACATATGTTCCAAATCTGCATATGAAAATAATCAAGAGGCTATACATGGAAGATGGAGCTGATTAAAATTCATGTTTATATTCAATTTTCATTAGAAAAACAAATATCGATACACTTTTTTCTTAGGATATTGGACTCTATCTTAGTTTGAAAAAGTTTAAATCAAAACATGGGGCAAAAATATATGATAATGAGAGATTGTAAAACGTAACAAATAGATAACAGGAAAATGAGTCCAACCTTACATTGTGCTGTAAATTGTATCAATTATCAAATAAAATTGTATGGATTATTAATTAATAGTGCTGTAACATCAAGACACAACACAACACCAAACCAAGTCGTAGACAAAAGAAACCTCAATCAGAAAAAAGAAAGCTATTTTTGCTCTTTTCAAACCATTAGAAAACATGTAGAACTGAACAACAAAACTAAATATCACATCTAAATACGAGATTGCCAGATACAAAAACACAGCCTGCCAGTAACTACAAATATTTTTTTAAAAAAATCACCACAGAACTCAAGATTACACATGCCTATAATTCAAAATCGCTTCCATGGCCTTCATTATTTAGGGTACATTTAAAGACAAGAAGCTCAATTCACTCACACAAGTTTCAGAACAAAAGCAGCAGGGTTTACTACTATCTTCAAGGACTCTACATAACACGGTTATAATTAAACATTATAACATCATAACCAACTAATTAATTATCATAAATCTTATTTAGAACCCTGGATATGGCTCTGATAGTTCTTGGGGTTGTTCTACAACAGCCTCCGATGAGTGAAGCTCCAGCCTCATGCCATTTGCTCACGTACGAAACAAAATCTTCATCTGAGACACCAGTAGAGGCCTACAAGGAGTAGGGAAATTATAGGACACCACAAGCAATCAGCGAGCACGTAAATTAGAAGTAGATTATATAAGAAAGGTGAATTCAAGCATTTCATTCAGTTCAAACAGATATAGAATGCAAAGGATACAAAGGTGTTTTGAGCCCTTGGGTTTGAATAGCTGTATAAAGGAAATTCGGTTGTAAAAACATGCTTCTAGAATAGGAAAATATTCCAATCATTAATCTTTATACGAAAATGCCTTCCTTCAGGGGTGACTTGCCTTTTCTATGGGAAATCAACCCCCTTAAGGGATCGAACTTGCGACCTCTCTCACATTGGTGAGGAAATTGGTACCTCTATCACCAGTAGCACTAAAGCCCAGTTGGTAGGAGTGACATACTTGAGCCAATAAAAATGACGAAATTAGAGATTCTCCACTTAATGAACGTTATAGTTTCTTTCTAGGAGGTATTTTTTGGAACTTCATTATAGAAGATTCCCTGTTAAAGACAAACGATTAATAGTGATTTTGTTATTAACTCATGTAGAAAGTTTTGTGGATGCCATAGCAAACAATGCCTTTGAATACTTATCAGAGAATTTAACTTATTCAAGGGTTTTCTTGATATTGTCCCCCAAATCGTTGATATTAAAAAGAGGGGGAAAAAGAGCTTTGTATCCGAAAAATGCCCCCCCCCCCCAAACCTCCTCTTACCTTAGCTACCAACCCGAGTTAGATTGACCAGGAAAAGTTAATGCCCTCACCATCCCCGAATTCGAACTCCACAAACACCATTTCCAATCAGCTCCATGCAAAAAGCTATTCTTCTCTCTCCTCCCTATCATGCGCTGATACCCTAATCAAGCTCTAAACTTGGAGGGTTACACCCCACCCCCCTCCCCCGCGGGAAATAAAAAACAAAACAGAAGTACAAAGATTTGGGGGATGGAAGTGTCATTTTACAGTCGTAATGATTATAATTAACACCGTTAGAGATGTAAATAACCAAGGCCTTTTTAGTTAGAGGATTTAGGAGGCTTATTTCATGATACAAAGGTTTGGAGGGTGTTTTACTCTATGTTTTTCCATCTTCTTCTATTTCTTTTTCTCCTTTTTCTTTTTTTTTCCTTTTTTTTTGGGGGGGGGGGGGGGTCTTTTTTCTTTTTGGAGTGAGGGAGGGGGGGGGGGTTGCGTGCGTGCATATCACAGAGAGAGATTTCAGTGTAAATCAAGTGACATAGGCTTGAAAGCATAGGAAAAGTTTACTTACCACCCATTCCTTTTTATCCGCATCATAGGTTTCCCCGCTGTTGGGATAAATTAAAACTGGCTTATCCGTCACCTGAATAAATTGATAAACCATAAAAAATCACATATTAGGTTAAGTCACATATATAATTGCGACAAGATAATTGCAATACATTTTCAAGATGGAATAACTGATAAATCTAGGCTAGCTTTTAGTAGATGGCTTAGAGGTAATTGGCATCAAGAGGAACCTATTCACAGAATCTTCCCAACTTGTGAAATTTTGTTTACAACGACCGGTATAATTTTAAGGAGATGCAAATGTCTGCTAATTTTCAGTACTGATGTAAACAAATACAATATGCTCGCAAATCAAAGTGATGGAAAATCTCATGTTTAATATGTCGCTCAGTAATCATCTAACAAGTTATACTATCTGTTCAGCTCATTTTAAACAAGAGTGCAAAACTGGATGAGAAAAGAAAGTAGGGAAAAGTCCAAGGTTATTTTGATGAGTTTATTGAGAAGAGAGAGCCTTTTACCTTGTGCAGTACAGTGTAATAAGTTACTGAAGAATACCCCACAATGGCGCCTTACTAAAATAATTTGAGTTTAATCAATGGGTTTGCATCCAAACTTAAGATTTCATCGAATATTCAATGTTTAATTATCATGAATAAACAATTTTCCGGCTATTTATCACATGCAGTGAAAAGTTTGAAATATAGTTATATAAGTGGGAAACTCCAATTTTCAACAACATAAATAGGAAAGAATGACACAGGGACGTCATCTTGAGGTTAAAAGATTCCCAAAACTTGACTAGGATAACACATGTTACCAAGCATTTGTGTAATTTGCATTAAATAAAAGTCAGTTCATTACATCGAGCTAGCTTAGCATCTTTAGATATGATAAACCATTCAAAATTCAGTTGGTAAACTTCCAGAATATCTGTTGGGATAAGGATTCTAACTTCATCTCTCTGTTGCAAAATACCAATCAAAATTCAGTTGGTAAACTTCCAGAACATCTGTTGGGATAAGGATTCTAACTTCATCTCTCTGTTGCAAAATGTTCACCCTTTTCCCCTACTTATGAACTTAAATTCAACTCTGCCGCATAGATTTCTCATATATCTCACAAAAGTAGTTAAAGCTACTAGACGACAAATGACCGTAACAAATTGAACAAAGAAAAAAGTAAAAATCTACCACAGTAATAGAACTTGTAATTTATAAATCATATGTATTGGCCCAAATATAAAACTGGCGAATGGTATAAGTATATTTTACAAAATCATATTATGTGGTGCATTTGGTAGGATTCTACAAGTACATTTTACAAACTTACCGCATTTTCATTCTAAGAATTTACCCAATGATCTGCATTATGTATAAGTGGTGGCAAATACATCCATCTTCTAGTCATTACCAGGCTGAGAGTCAGGTGATTTCACAAGCACCTTTTCTATAGACCAATTAAATTAGTTTTCTAGTAATTATGAAATGCGAATCAGATAGTTGTAGAAGAATCTTGTCAACAAGTGCGGACTTATTAAACCCACATGTTTGTTCCATGGAACTTATAAAAGCTTGTGTACCACACTTGCTTTTATGCTTATGAGTGTCAATATAATGCTAGCCTCAGACCCTAAAAGAATTCCATGGCTCGTACAATTTAGAGCATGGTTGGTTCATCAACATCAAAAGATACTGCGAACAGATCCATTACAACACTTGGAACAGTTGGCATTGAAAATGACACTCATACTAGTGCCAAGATTAGTGGTGACTGCATACAGTAGAGCAGTTATTCATTCCGTAATCTAGAAAGAAAGGAAGGTAAATGTTAACCAATATGCAAATGGAAAACCAAATATATCCTAGCATAATTACCGATTTTGGGGAAGCGGTTAAGATTTCTTTTGTCTTTTTTTTTGGTGAAATGCTAAAGATCCAGTTTTGCTCTCTAGACTGAATGGGTAAGTAGGCAGACAATGCCCGTCATAATATGAAAATAAGATCATTATTTCAAAATTTCATCAACCCCTTCCTCTATCTAAATAGATGATTTCCATGAGTTTACAGTAGGTGAAACTAGTTTCACCAAACTGGTTTCCTTGACATGTCCATTGCTTCTATTATAATATTTAAAATTCTTTAGAATAAAGTTAAGTAGAACCTATGTTGCAAGGATTGTAAATCCATAGTGGATTTGTTTTGGATTCGTACCCCTATCGGGTTCATTCGGATTCATCAAAAAACGGGGGAAAATTAGTCAATTAGAGCCTTTAGATGGAATTGAAATTTGTCGGGGGTAATTTTACATTTAGTGTTGGTCAATTACAACTCCAATTTTCTAGTGTTAGTCATGGATAGAATTAAAACCGGAACTGATGGGTTAAAAGTTCCAATTTTTAATTCCATCATATAAAAACATCTAATTTTATCCTAATAATTACCCCATCTATTTGAGTGGAGCAAATATTAAAAAAATGGAACTACAATAAAAGATCTCTTTCTCTCCCTTTCCCATAACTCCCTCTCTGTCATCCATTCGTCGCCCTCTTATTTCAGTTTTTATGATCAATTATTATTATGTTGTAGTGACTAGACATGCTATGAGTTTTCTTGGGCTTGAAATACCATATTTGATTTTAAGTAATAGATCATTCATGTATTTATCAATCAAAAAAATTGCTCTATATTTTGAAGAAAATAATGTATACAAATTGTTGCTCTAATTTTAACGTAATATTATTATACAGTAATTTATTTTAAATTCTTATTAATAATTATTTCTCAATAGCCCTATTCGTATTATTAAATTACAGTATATTTTATTATACTATTTAAAAGCAAAAAATAATTTTGGTCATATACAAATAACATAAGTTCATATGCCATAAAAGTTATAATAAAGTTCAATTTTCCAGTTCTAGTCCCATTAAAAAAGCTCTAGTTCCAAATACTCCAGTTCTATTTAAAAATTCCAATCGAATGACGGGCCTTAGGGACTTCTTTTCACACATACTATAATTTTTGTTGTATTGTAAATGTACCGAGCATGCATCAATAACTGAGCATGCATCAATAATTGATACTTAACAATATATTGTTGTTTGCAAACATAGATTTGTTACTGATTTTGTATATTTTGCTATTATGTATATATAATTAAACGATAAAAAAATAATATATCCAAACGAATCATATCCTAGAATTTTGGGAAATTGCGAATCAGCGAATCCGTATTGATCGTGTCTCATATCTCATATCTCTATCTGTATCCGATGCCAAGCTACTTAGGGCAGAACCCTACCCCCCACCCTCCATCATTAAACTCCAGTAACGATCTAACAAAACGACCGGCTGTCGAGTTGACATCAAGCCTCTCCAAATAACTGCCAAATTCTTAGTTAAGAAAAGTTAGAAAACTATAACAAGAGGGGCTTGTCAACGTCCTACATGACCCGCTGGTATCCTCCAAATTCTCATAGACTATTTAGAGGTCCAAAAGAGACGGGGGAAAATGATATATTTACTATATGGAAGTATGTTAAAGTTAAACTCCCCTAAACCCCAGAAATAATAAGGTTCGACAGATTTGGGAAATTCCACGGCTAATTTCCCTGAAGTAATTTCATGTGTAAATCCCAAAGTTGACTGCAGAAAATATTTTGTGAATTGCCATCTTGCTTGATAAATATAGGCTGGCCAATGCAAATGCAAATGCAAACGGTTCCAATGGCACAACACTACTACGATTTAGTATTCCACTCCCGAACATATTTTGCATGTACACTATTTTAATACTATCCAGCTCCAACTTGTTCGAGTTGATCTACCACTCAAAACAGAGTGCACAAGTACTCAAGTAAGAAACATATGAGCAACATACTTTAACAGCAACACCAAACTGTAACCTTAAGGTTGGATAATTAAACTAGAATCATAAGTTTCAATAATACAGATATACACATACACAATACCTAGTGGCTTACGCTTTATTTATTCATTCTTTTCTTTTCTTTCATGGACAAAGCATATATAAAAATATGATAATATCTAAGAATGGACATCAAGGACAGAAGTTTAGAATATTCATAAACCAAAAAAATCATGAATAACATATGATGAAAATAAAAACCTGATGAAGAACCATACCTTTTTAATTGAGGATATAAGGTTGTGAATAAATCTGGGAGGTGTGCAATTGATACCAACTGCAACAACTTTCTTGGATGAATCAGCAATAGAGGCACACTCGGTTAAGGAGTCCCCACTAACAACATTAACTCCATCCTTCGAATTAAAGGAAAACCATGCCGGGATATTTATATTTTCTTCCTCAAGAAGTTCAGCATAAGCCTGTACAGGGGCAAAAAATCATAACTAATTCCATCACAATATCTGAAGCAAAATCAGCGCATACCTGGGCTTCAAATTTGTTTGGAGTTGTCTCAAATGCAATTATATCAGCACCGGATTCTGCAAGGACTTGAACTCTTCTCCTATGGAAATCTTTCAAAGTTTCTAAGGTAACTGATTTACCATAGTCACCACTGCAAACATTATATGAGACATATAAAGAGGCAAATGCTTACAAGCATATTTGCAAGTTATATTATTTTGTTGATGGAACAAGTTCCTGAATCCGACCTATACTCAGAACCATCTGCTAAATATGCTCCATAGCTGCCCACAGAAGCTGCTACCAAAATAAGTTGTTGTTTGGAAGCAAGTTCATTCTTCTTTTGGAATATATTTTGTGCTTCACGTGCAATTTCAACACTCTTGCACAGTAGAGCTTCACTTTCTTCTCTAGAAAATCCTTTAGATTCAAAACCTTGAATTGTTCCCTGCTCAGTAAAAATAAACCATGGTTATAAGTTCAGTTTAGCAGGTATTACAAATAAAACCTGCAAAAAGAAAGTACCTGATAGGATGCCGAAATTATGATATTTGCACCTGCTTCAAGGTAGTCTAAGTGAACCTGTTAAGTAAACAAATGATATAAGGAAAGAAAAGATTTGTTAATCTATGAAAAAAGAAGGCATATGATAAAAATACAAAGAATAATTGAATCCATTAAATTACGATTTACTTCAATCTAAGAAAATTGGGCTATCAACCTGACATTTAGAGTTATATAGATTAACGCATACTATTCCTTCAAATTGTATATCAACCTGACATTTAGAGTTGTATAGATTAACTAACGCATACTATTCCCTCTAAATATATCTGAAGAGTAAGAAGTTTTCATAATGTTTATAAAGAAGGCTCAAAACCTATACTTTTTTTATGCCTAGATACTAGAACTTGCAGATGTTACCAGCATTGAAACTATATTTAATTAAGATTGAGCAGTGTTTTATTTTGTTCCACTCAGAATAGTTTTGTGCTGATTTTATACAGAACTCCAGATTATTTATCAGTAAGGTTCTTCAATAATTTGAACCGCAAAGTAACATTGCACATAAATACTTATCAGGTAACTAAAACTCCCACGTAGTTTATCTCATAGATTGAGCATTGTCTCATCTGGTATATAATGCTAGCGGCACTTATATTATTTCAGTAACAAAACAGTCATCTTTCAGAGATATGATGTAATAATCATCAATACCACTTAAGGCTTCTCAGAAGCTACAGCATCAGAGTACACAGTATCAATTGCATTTAAGCTATGAGTTCGACTAGCTGTCTTTGATTAACATTTTCATTTGCATGCAAACATACTTAACACTTATATCACCAGTTTTTTAAGCAAAGATCATACAAGCGATACTCGTTTCACATTTGTTATATCGACTCAATGGGAACAGTTTGGTAAATTGGATTTATTTGTGACGGGGTGGATTGCTGGTTGCAATGTTTGAGAGGAGCAAAATAAAAGCCCTCCCATATAAAAGGAAGGGGTGGAACTTCCCACGTTAACCCTTAAAAAGGTAAATTGTTGATGTATAGCATGAATTGTAGGAAAGCTTGGGCCAAAATAAAAAATTAAAAAGGATTTTCGATGTATACTTCCGGAGCATATAACTTTTGATCCAAGCATCACAACAAGTTGAACAACTATTATAAAAACTTTTCCCACACACAAAAATTTATAATAAAAAATTTTTAAAAAATCATGCTTTAACAAACCTTATATTGACCCAGTGACATCGGTGTCAAGGGCATTTCGGAGTTAATCAAGGGGTGTCCGGAGAGTGGAGGTTTACGTGTCACTTTTCATTGATCGTAATGAAATTTCTATTATAAAGTTTTGGGGTTGTTTTGGAAATTCTTATGTTAGGGCTAGCCTATATTAGAACTCTTTCTTATTTCCGAAGAAGATTATTTATTTATTTATATTCTAGAATTCATCCTTTTCTTATGTTAATCATAGAATGCTACCATCTCCAACGATATCCATCTCTAATCTTCTCCTACGCCAAATCCTCCTCCTCCTCCACATTCTAACCAAACTCATGTCTCTACCCAAGGGACATGCTTAGAGACGGTAGCATGACACAACATACAAATGCTATTGTATGCATTCATGTCCTTATAAAAAATGAATTTTATTAGTACACTTCTTATGTCTAATGATCATGAACAAAATTTGCCCTTTCCCCTTTTTTTCAAGCGTTTCATGCTTCCCCCCCCCCCCCCCCCCAAAAAAAAATCCTCCTCCTCTTCCTCGTTTATTCCAAAACCCAAGCTGACAATGAGATTCACGAGCTTCAATAAACAAGCAAATTCTCATTTGGGATCCTTAGAGCCTCAGAATTCGAATAAGGAAACCCCAAACCGCTGATTTCAAACACCAATTGGGCAATGCATGCGACAAACGAAACATCAAAAATCAAAAAAAGATAACAAATTGAAACCTTTTTGATGAGATCAGGGGAGCTGAGGAGGCATTTAGCGCTCCACAGAGGATCGTTGAGATCGGCGCCGTTGGCCTCCAGCTCCGTGGCGAGTCCGCCGTCGATGACGGCGCAGCCGCCGTTCTTTCTTAGCAAATCATCGATCAACGACGAAGGATCCTCAGTATTTAAGCCCATTCTAAATTCTAGTTCTAGAGAGAGAAAGTGAGAGCGAGGAGAGAAAGCTAGGCGAGTAGCAAGTAAAATGAGTCGCAGCTAGGGTGCTCTGGGTTACCAATACACACCGTCACTGTTATGCATTAATCTTGACCGTTGGATTCCATTTTGCATGGATCGAATCATTTGACCCAATAGATCGGGTGTTGTTTTCCTTTTGTGAGCACGGGCTCCGAATCCGAGTAATAACAAAAGCTTGAGACTTGGCTCTTATAAAAGGAGTTCGGTACCGCTTTTGGTATGAGTTCCAATTTTCTTTTTAATTATCATTTTTTGGGGTTTTTTTTTATATCTCAAGTTGGGTTTTCTTATAGACCACGTCCGATCTATTTTGGTTACGGCCTATTATTCCAGAAAGAAGGTCTCAGCTATTTTACATTTGAGTTTTTGGTGTTGAAGCCTGGATCTCTGTCAAAACTTGAAATTTTAATTGATCAGATTATTTTGAAAATGATATATTCTAATTTATAAACTCATGATTAAAAGGAAATTTAAGTTAGTTCATGTGTACTTATCTAGTGATTTAATATCGTATTCAATCCATTGGCATATATTTTCATTTTAGCTAGGCTATTTAAAGATACTCAACTACTATATGTATATTTTTTTTCTTCATGAAATAGTATTTTGGTCATGTCTATCAAACCATGTATCTTAAGCCAAGTTAGACCCGAATTTCTATTCAAATTCTACATGGGTCTAAACTCATCCGTAAATATTAAATTCCAGATTATTTTTCAACCGTAATGAAGCAGGTCTACTTAGACATTATTCTTTCCGATCCCATAACTTAATTTTCAGGTGGTCACATATTTCTTCATGATTTCCTCTCCTTGTAAGGTTCCAGGAATGAAAGAAAAAGCAGGACGATGCTTAAATTAATGAACTCAATTCACAAACATATTAACATCATATTATCATGATAGCCTTGCAACTAGCTCACTCTAATCTATCTACTAAGAATTCCTACCAAAATTGCATCCAAGTACATTTCGTTTCCCAGCTAGTGAAAAGTTAAGCTTTTGATTGCCCATTAATTCCTGCATATGATTTATGCTCTCAGAATAAATATAATATGGGCAGGTACAATGAATCTAAAAATAACAGTGACAGCTACTCGTTGATGTCATTCTAGGCAGTGAATAACTTATCGTCTTGACATAGAAATGAAAGGAAAGCAAGCACAATGCTTTATATAATGCAAACCTCTTAATTTCTTGCAGTTGATATTAGCTACTTAATGACGTTAATTTTGCAAGCATCGATGCAAGGGCCAACGGCATTTATTTTATATGAAAATTGATGTATACATATTTTAAAGCATGATGATGATGGAGAAAATTGATGGGCATTTGATTTTTGGAACCACTGAGTATTTCCTGTCATGAACTTAAATATTTAGCTTTCATCAGAAGGATTTTGTTCTGATATGTTTGCACACAAGATTATAATTAATGACGGTTGTTCCATTTTATCATGTACATTACAAGGTAAATAATACAACAAGTGATGATGCTCGTAAGTGGGAGCTATCCAGAGCATGAAGCGTGGCAGAAGACGCATCCCGATACATATAGAAACAGGACGAGGACTGCACATTGGAGACGTTCCCCGGGCTACCTTCCCGCTCTTGGACCCGATCTCCGAGGATTCTCTGAAGAGTCCTGTAAACGACTGATGGCTCACCTCCGAGCCCTCCTGCACGCTGAGCTCCCTCAGCCCTCCCATCTCGTCTCCGAGCTGTCACGGCACCGAACTTCCTCGGCCTTCCGCTCGCCTCCGAGCCTCCCGCCAAGCTAAGATTCCTCGGTTCTATTGGGCGACCCAGAACGCAGATCACGGGCGTCTCCACCATGGCTTCGCAAATCTCGCCAAACGCGAGATATCCGCTGCCCCACGATCCCGCGTTCCACGCCGTCGCATCCCCCATTAACGAGTGGATCCCGTCATTAATGGGGGATCCCGCCATTCACGCAGGCGTAACAGCCGGCGTGAATCTCACGCCCGCTAGCCCATGGCTGCCGCTATATAAACCCCTCTCTCAGACGACTCAGGTGAGACAATTTTACTCCAATAGGCCGCTACGCTGCCCAAATAGCTCGACTAACTTGATCGTCAGAGGGTCCACTGTGGTACAACCATCCCGGAACTTCTTTGGAGGTAGCTCGGTTTCTCACCAAACCAAACCCACTGAGAACCACACGCCTCAGGAGACAGCTCTCAAACCCAATCTCAGCCGTCCATCAACACTCGCAACAGATCGACGGAGGATAACATCTGAAGGAGATCCAGACCTCCATCAGTTGGCGCCGTCTGTAGGAACAAAAGTTCCACTCATCGAAAGTTGACCTTCCAATCTCAAGCTGATGGCGAGTGATCATCACGACGATCCCAGCACTAGCCGCCGTCCTCCCCGCAACGGAGGCGCGGACGGATCCCCTCCTCCCCCGAACGCCGTTCACGCTCTGTCTGCACGGATCGACAGGCTCGTGTCCATCGTGGATGCCCTTGTCTGTGTCCAGACAGCTGGGCAAGCCACACAGGCCGTCGTACCCCCACCTCGGGACCGTGACCTCCGCAGAGGGGGAGACGACGCTGCCCACGCTGGCACGGCGGAACAGCGCCTCGCTATTTCCGGCGGCCACAGATCCCCTGTGGCGACCAATTCAATGACCTGCTGGGCACCTCACAGCTCCACGCCGAGGTCTCAAGCAAGAGCACCCCGCCCCCGAGGCCCATCACGCACCTGTCCCTCCTGAGGAGGTGTTGGTCAGCTCGCCTGCACCCAGGCATGGCCAGCACCCTCTCCCTCGATAGGTTCGCGCGGATGGCACTCACCACGGTGGCTCGAGGACGACCTCGCCAGAGGACCTGAGGAACCTCATAGAACGGAATCGGAGCCGCGGCCAGGCGCAGGCCGACATCGGGAGGAGCCATAACTCCGAGTAGGCCGAATCCTCGGGATACCACGACCGTCTCGATTCCCCTAAAAAGAAGATCGAAGGTATACATCGGGAGAGTCGTCCTTCAAACGAGGGGGCCAGGTATGCCGCTGACTTTCTTACGAAGCCATTTACTGAAGAACTGCTCGCTGTCCGCGTCTCTTCCAGAAACAAGCCTCCAAAGGTGACCCTCTTCGACGGAAAGTCCAAACCGAAAGACCACCTAGACGCGTTCACAGCGGGGATGAGTGTCACGACCCGAAATTTGGCACGTGACGACCCTAATACTACGCAACGCCTAAAGACATAACGCAGTAAAAGAAAGCCAAAACCCAGAAATCTAAACCAAGAAAAAACGGAAAAGATAATATAAGTTTTTGAAACATTTGAAATCGCAACCCAAGTTCTTTAAAAGTCCTACTTTCTTTCTTTAAAATTTTGGCAACACCCCATTTTGTAAAAACTAGCCCAAGATGAATACAACACAAATATACGACGCCGTAGCGAAGAAATAAAGACAATTGAGAGAAAGCTGTATATAAAAGACAACAAATCCATAAATAATATACAGTATCGTCATCACCAAGTCTCTAAGTCAACAACATAATAGTAGATGGAGAGTACAAGATACAACGAATGTACAATATGAAATACAGATAATCATCTAACCCACCTAAGCAAAATAGTATACTGTGAGCCGATGCGGTATCTGTAGCAAAAGATGATAGATGAATAGCTGGATAGCCTGCCTCGACTACTCTGGGTAACAACCTGAAAGACCTGTGGCACAACGGGGGTGAGTTGCCAACTCGTGAATAGTAGATAACATATGCAGGTAATCGCAGGAATGTACGTACATCATGAATCTAAGATATGCGATTACAGTAATAACATGTCATGTAAATGCCGAATAATGGAAAGTACACTAGCAGGTACAATCAATATGTGAAGCAATAATAACATGACAATAGTATGCAATAACTATGCAATAGGGATATGAGAATGCAAATATGCAGCAATCATGAAGGGTACACTAACAGGTACTCCTAATACATGGAACAGTGCATCAGTGAAAAGGTATGAGGTATGGAGTGAAATATGTCATCCCACGGAATCCTGTCATCGTGGTAGGATCACAATCCATCAAGACACTCAAATCCCAATTCCTCAAATCAGCCCCCACGTTGGGCTCTCACATCATATAAGTCTCACGTCTCCTCAATGTACAATATCGAGTAATCTCCTATATCCCGAATGTACAAATCAATAATCCCATATGTATGTCCAATCTCAACGAATCACCCGATATCCCAAGTCAAGGTCTCAAGTAAGATTCTAGCATCCTATATATATATATATATATATATATATATACATATACATATATATATATATATATACATATACATATATATATATATACATATATATATATATATATACATATATATATATATGCAGAAATAAATATGATGGGGTTAATACACATATATTAGCGTCTCATTCCACTAATATTGGTGTAAGGGTATATATAACAACGGCTAAATCACCTGTTATATATACAAAGGTGTTTAAAAGAAATATCATGAAAACAATATGCCAAGCATCGACATAGAAATCCTGATAGGTACGTATCATACGCTGTCCCGAAAGCACGAGTGCCTAGCTCTGACCCTCGCCTTTCGACGTATGCATACGTGCATGCCCGCCGAGTCATTAGTACTGTCACCGGTAGGTACTAGCCCGCCTCCAGGCTCAATCGGCAACATCCATCGATCTTCTTGTCGAGGGGAACCATACCGGGCCCCACCATGTACCCTCATACGGCAACCACACCTCGTATGGAGTATATAATCAGAACCGATAAATCTCATGGTGGCTGCGCAAATATCATATCAAGGAAACCGGGTTTTTCAATGTATGCATAATTTCATGAACTCCCGCGGTTCCCAAATCCAGAAATCATCATGTGAAATCCAAATAACAATGCGCAAATTCAGGAATAAATATATACGATATATCTGAAATGCGAGCATATAAATGAGAATATGTAGCTGAAACCAGATGTATGCGAAACCAATAAGGTACAGCTAAGTAACATCAGTAAAGGTAAATATGTAACTGCAACTGAATATGTGTGTAACATACAGGTGTAGCAATGTATTGGTATCTACCTATAAGAACTAATATCGTTTACCCCCCTGGGTATAAGTAGAATATGTAAGATACCCCCCATGGGTATAAATAAAACATGAGCAAGCTATACCTGTAGCTATATCGTAAGGTGTATATGTACCTATCACTAATGGTATAATACACTATAGGTATACCGATAAGCTAGATGTCATGTGTGATATGCAATATAGTATCTATAATGGTTGGTGTGTGACATGGTAATTATTGACGGTGTGTGTGTAGCATACAATCCGTGCTCGTGCAAAATGAACCGTCAATAATATGTACAGTACCCTACGGCTACTAGTCACAGTACAACTATATCTAAGTAAATAGGATAAAGGCGCAATTCTAACAATGACGTAGAATATGCGACAAGTATTAGAATCCTAGCCCAGACGCATAACGCCATGCGGGCGATTCCCCTGTAGATGTTAAATCTACTCACCTACGCTTCACGCTAGGTGAATCCTACCATCTGCTCCCCCCTGTAGCAGTGTCCGTAGTCCCCGCCTGCAAACCTGCAATTTAGACATGGAAATCATATATAAGACAAATATTCCGCAAAACGCGATATCGAACCCAAACGAGAAACTCGCGTCGCGAACTAAACGCGCGTGTGCACGATACGCTAAAACGTGTGTATACGCGTCTAAAACAACCGCGACACGCTGGATCGCAGAACCCACTCACGTATCGCGCGTATCGCGAAAACACAACGAACTAGAAAAACGATATATTGTCCCAGATTTTCCTACAGGCCAAATCTTACAAAACTACACATGCCAAAACACTACAATACACTGCAGACTACCCTACACAAAACCCCAACATCCAACTCACCTTCCTGGCAGCAAATTGCGGCCAAATTGAATTAATTGGCTGCCTGGGTAGGGAGAGGGTGGCTCGTGTTCTTGTGGTGGTATCTATACCTAGTGTACATGCCCCAGTTTTCTCAATTTTAACCTGAAGGCCCCGGGTCAATAGCAGATTACAAAATGCTTATATATCGCTTAAAAACACCGATTTTGCACAAAAAGCAAACCCTATGGTATTTTAGTGTAATCTGGGTCCATTCTTAGTTAAAGTAACCCTAACAACACTAAAATAGGCTAGGTTAGCTAACACAAACACATTCTAACCAAAATTCCACAAAAAACACCATATTTAGCACTAAACTCACATAAATCGCAAACCGAAACTAAACTAACACATAAGCTTAGCAACTAGGGATAGAGTTCAGAAAATATACCCTAAGGAACCCTAGAAGCAGGAGAAGAAGTGGAAAAGAGCTGCTGTAGTTGCTGGGGCTGCTGCTGCTACAGTTGCTGCTTGCTTCTGCAGCTGCTGCTAATGCTGTTGCTGTCTGCTGCTGATGTTGCTGTTGTTGATGCTGCTGTTGCTGCTGCTGGAGCTTCAGCTGATGATGTTGTTGTGTGTGTGTTTGAGAGTGAGAGAATGAGAGAATGAGAGTGAGAATGGAAAAGGAGAGCAACAAACACACACATCCCCCTTCTCTCTCTCTCTCTTCATTAAATGGGCATGGCACAAGCCATGTTGCCCCATGCCCATCTCTCTCTCTCCCCTTGGTCAACCATTCAAACAATTTAAAATTCCTTTTAATTTCATTTTTCATTTTCTTTTTAAAAGAACAACTATACACTATTAAACCCAAAACACTTAATACAAACTTCTAAAACTAGATTAGGGGAAATGGTTAGCTAACCATGATTGCTAATCATGTTTAACTTCCAAATTAGCACCCTAGTTAACATGCACAAGTGTGTGCAAGCCTAGGATAAATCTAATAAAATATTCATTAAATAGGATAAAATAATTGAAAACCAATTTGGTAAACTTTTTATTAAAAAACCATATATTAAAATATAATTAGCTACAAACACAATCTAAGGTGTTACAATCTCCCTCCTTAAAAGAAATTCGTCCCAGAATTTAAAAATATACTGCTACGCGTATCTTCAAAGAGAAGATTACAACTCTCAAATCTCGCTCGCAGCCTCCTAAGTGATTACCTCACTATACGGCTACGCCCAAGAAAACCCTTCACAGATGGCAAGACCCTTGACCGGCGTTTCTCCACCTGCCGAGCCATTAACACAATTGGCTGCTGGTGAACGAAAGATCGCGTCCAAGCTACATGGTCTGGTGCTAAATCATGTGAGAAAGGTCAAGAAGGTAATTGTAAAGTATCATCAACAAGGAATACGGGGTGAAAATTCAATAACCTGGGCGGAAGTGCCAAATTAAAGGTAACGAAACTAACTCGCTTATAGGATCTTAGAAGGACCTAAATCCTGGGACAAGCTACCCAAAATCCAACACGTCATTCATCGGAAAGTCCGTAGGAATACATGATCTGTCCCTGCGAACTCGAGTCTATGACCAACACAGTCAGCATAAGACCTCAGTTCGCAATGGACAATTCCCATCCTGACCTAACATAACTGGACCATCTCCGAAGTCTCTAGACTAGCTTGGGTCCCAAGTCCTACTTACGCAGAGTCAGAAAAACAACAGACTGGTGATCGATATGACCTAACCCCTAAACCTAAAGGTGGCCAATTGGAGTGTCTCCTGATAACAGCTATCGAAGAAGAACCCTAACGATGGCGAGTGACGATCCCCAACCGCTGACAACAATCAATACAAACACACAACTTAACAAGAAACAACTGAGCAAATTGAGTATAACCGGACGACAAGAATCCGAATGGAGTCACACCCTGACTAAACTTGGGTAGAAACCATAACGAAATTCGTGGAGATCTGCTCCCACTCCTATTTCGGAACGGTAAAAGGTTGCAACTCTCTAGCCGGCCTCAGAAACTCAACTCAAACACACAAAAGACACACCTTGAAACGAAACCTGAAACTTCTCTTTACACCCCTGTCCACCCGTAACTATCTCACAAGTCAGGTCAATGTTGGTGGAACCTGAATAAAAACAGAGAGTTGACTGATGTGCCTGTTCTAGGATTTCATGTCTCTACCTGATAATATCAGGTACACAAACGCGTCCCTAACTTAGCACACCATTGTCATAAATCAAGGACTCCGAATCATTACCCAGCCGAGTATGCTCAAGTATCTCTGACGAACGAGCATCGGCGAGCAGTGTCTCGCGAAAGCAATTTTAAGAAAAGTGGTCGGGCGCGGACATGAGCAAGTTGTCCCCTCCGTAGAGATGAACTTAAGCTGTACTCGACGATCACACAAGAACTGTAAATCTGCAAAAGACTATCACAACCATCAAAATCCGCTGCAGGAAGATGTATTTTAAGCTCTGGTGGTCCGTGAAAATTTGACACGACTTCCGAACGAGTAGTGTCTCCAAATCTCCAACGCAAAACCACCGCGGCCATCTCCAGATCATGAGTGGAATATCCTTCTCGTACTTCCTCTAAATATAGGGAAGCAAAAGCGATAACTCTATAGTGTCACCTCAGTACACACTCGAGCCCACTCAAGAAACATTACAGTTAAACAACAAGGTCGCCCGAACCACAAGCAAGGAAGAAACTGGTGCAGTTGTTAAGAGAATCTTCAACCGCTGAAACTCCGCACACATGCCTCAGTCCAAAGAAAGAAACCTCCCTTCCGGTCCATTCAGTCGACGGTGCAGCACTACTCTAGCAATCCTGCATGAAACGGCGGCAAAAACCTGCTAAGCCCAACAATCTGCGGATCTCTGTCCTGCACACAAGTCTGGGCCTAAGCTGTACGACCACGATCTCCCTCGGAACCATACGAAACCGTCTCCCGTGACTACAAGACCTAGGAGTCAACACAAAACAAGCCTGAAGAAATACTCCAAGAATTTAGCAAACTGCTGGTGCTCTCCCAGTATCTGCATAACAAATCCTCAAGTGCTACTACTGTCCCTCAAGACACATTAAATAGACCAGAATGTCATAAATAACACAACAAAAACTGGTTGAGGAACGGCCTGAAGAAATCTGGTTCATCACATCTACGAATGCTGCTAGGGCACTGGTGAGTCCAATGACACACCAAAACACACAAAGCCCGTAGCACGCACAAGGCAGTCTTCGGAATGCCATCACTCCGAACCGCAATAATGATGACCTGATCCCAAACAAACTTGGAAAATGTTTCGCACTGTGGAGCTGATCGAAGAAATCGTTACGGCGAGGTAAATGATACCTATCCACACCGTAAGCCGGTTCAATTGACGATCCGTTGATACACAACCTCAAACTGCTGTCTTCCTCCTCAACGAACAGAAATAGGAGCTTCCAAAAGCGAAACACTCAGACACACAAAACTCCCCAAACCACAACTCTGCAGCTGATCCTTTAGCTCCCAAGCTTCGCCAGCTCATCCAGAACAACGTCGGAAAAACTCTCGCACGAAAGGAACACCGGTCCAACAAACCCTCTGTGGCTACGGTATCACGAATGAACGCCAAGAATCCACGACATCTCCTCAGTAGCCGACTAGCAAAAAAGGCTGAATTCAAGCTGTGAGAGGCGGCACAACTATCCACCTGCACAACAAGAACTGACTCGCCGGGAAAAAAATTCCCGACTGTTTCCTCACGGCAGTCCACAAACGCCTAACACGTAGCTAAACAGTCCGTGCCCAGGAGAACGTCAAATCCAACATTTCTAGAAGGATCAAAACGACGGACGAATCTCTATCTCCTATCCGATTGGCACACAACTAAATACGTGTCGCGTAACAAAAGAATCGCTGACAGAAATTAACACAACTACGACTAATCTACCCAACCACGGTACAAGGTGTGGAAAGCAAATGAGTACACCAAAAGAACATATAAATTAAGGATACCTGAAAACTCTGCATTGGACGTCTGCGCGTCCCGATGAGTAGAAGCAAACTCCTGTGTCTGCCCTCTACCCGCAACAGGCTGAACTCCTCTGGTAGACTGATCCCTCTGAGCGAACCTTCCACGTCCACGGCCTCTCTGAATACGATCCTGACGCCGTGCTAAGGAACAATCCCTGACGAAGTGCTGAAGGCTCCTGCATCGAAAACATCCACGCGCTGACTGCTGACCATCCTGGGGATAAGAGCTGAACGACTGTCCTCGTCCTAAGCCTCTGCTACTCCCGCGACGGCCATGAAATCTGTCTCGATGACCAATCCTCTGTCTCTGGGCTGGTACACTGGTACGAGTCCTCCACTGTCCTGGAACTCTCTGAGCCTCGGGAATATGCGCCTCGTCAACTGGAGCTGCAACCACTGGTGCTATGTAGGTGATGGACTGCTGCATGCTGATCGTAAGTGACAACTGAGTAACAGGGGTGACAACCTCCTGTCGTAGCTCCCGAACGACATCAACCAATGAACTCATCGTCTGGCGGAAGTCCTGCATCTCTGCCAAAAGCCTATCAATAGTATATGTCGTAGGCTGATCCGTCTGCACCTGTGCAACTAGAGTGCCATCCTGGTCAGTACTCGTCTCACTCGAGCCAACTCTGACCTCGGCCCTCGCTGCATCACTCTGAGTCCCCATAATCATCGGCGGCAAGGCTATAAATAGATATAAGATTCGATGAGAATAAGGAATCGAATCTCAAGGATATGAATCATCAAGGAAGGAATTTCAAGCAATTTGTACTTAGGTCACTTAAGGCGAAGTACCGCATCGTGGGTATGCTGCAGACATACACACACTACGTTACTTTGCTTAAGCTACCTACTCCATCATACTAAGGTCATCCTACACTCCGAAAGGTAAAACCTAGCGCTCTGATACCAACTTTGTCACGACCCTAAATTTGGCACGTGACGGCCCTAATACTACGCAACGCGTAAAGACGTAACGCAGTAAAAGAAAACCAAAACCTAGAAATCTAAACCAAGAAAAAACGGAAAAGATAATATAAGTTTTTGAAACATTTGAAATCGCAACCCAAGTTCTTTAAAAGTCCTACTTTCTTTCTTTAAAATTTTGGCAACACCCCATTTTGTAAAAACTAGCCCAAGATGAATACAACACAAATATACGACGCCGTAGCGAAGAAATAAAGACAATAGAGAGAAAGCTGTATATAAAAAACAACAAATCCACAAATAATATACAGTATCGTCCTCACCAAGTCTCTAAGTCAACAATATAATAGTAGATGGAGAGTACAAGATACAACGAATGTACAATATGAAATACAGATAATCATCTAACCCACCTAAGCAAAATAGTATACTGTGAGCCGATACGGTATCTGTAGCAAAAGATGATAGATGAATAGCTGGATAGCCTGCCTCGACTACTCTGGGGAACAACTTGAAACACCTGTGGCACAACGGGGGTGAGTTGCCAACTCGTGAATAGTAGATAACATATGCAGGTAATCGCAGGAATGTACGTACAGCATGAATCTAAGATATGCGATTACAGTAATAACATGTCATGTAAATGCCGAATAATGGAAAGTACACTAGCAGGTACAATCAATATGTGAAGCAATAATAACATGACAATAGTATGCAATAACTATGCAATAGGGATATGAGAATGCAAATATGCAGCAATCATGAAGGGTACACTAACAGGTACTCCTAATACATGGAACAGTGCATAAGTGAAAAGGTATGAGGTATGGAGTGAAATATGTCATCCCACGGAATCCTGTCATCGTGGTAGGATCACAATCCATCAAGACACTCAAATCCCAATTCCTCAAATCAGCCCCCACGTTGGGCTCTCACATCATATAAGTCTCACGTCTCCTCAATGTACAATATCGAGTAATCTCCTATATCCCGAATGTACAAATCAATAATCCCATATGTATGTCCAATCTCAATGAATCACCTGATATCCCAAGTCAAAGTCTCAAGTAAGATTCTAGTATCCTAAATATATATATATATATATATATATATACACACACACACACACAGAAATAAATATGATGGGGTCAATACACATATATTAGCATCCCATTCCACTAATATTGGTGTAAGGGTATATATAACAACGGCTAAATCCCCTGTTATATATACAAAGGTGTTTAAAAGAAATATCATAAAAACAATGTGCCAAGCATCGACACAGAAATCCTGATAGGTATGTATCATACGCTGTCCCGAAAGCACGAGTGCCTAGCTCTGACCCTCGCCTTTCGACGTATGCATACGTGCATGACTCCCAACGGTATCTCCATGATCCCTGCCGAGTCATTAGTACTGTCACCGGTAGGTACTAGCCCGCCTCCAGGCTCAATCGGCAACATCCATCGATCTTCTTGCCGAGGGGAACCATACCGGGCCCCACCATGTACCCTCATACGGCAACCACACCTCGTATGGAGTATATAATCAGAACCGATAAATCTCATGGTGGCTGCGCAAATATCATATCAAGGAAACCGGGTTTTTCAACGTATGCATAATTTCATGAACTCCCGCGGTTCCCAAATCCAGAAATCATCATGTGAAATCCAAATAACAATGCGCAAATCCAGGAATAAATATATGCGATATATCTGAAATGCGAGCATATAAATGAGAATATGTAGCTGAAACCAGATGTATGCGAAACCAATAAGGTACAGCTAAGTAACATCAGTAAAGGTAAATATGTAACTGCAACTGAATATGTGTGTAACATACAGGTGTAGTAATGTATAGGTATCTACCTATAAGAACTGATGTCGTATACCCCCCTGGGTATAAGTAGAATATGTAAGATACCCCCCTGGGTATAAATAAAACATGAGCAAGGTATACCTGCAGCTGTATCGTAAGGTGTATATGTACCTATCATTAATGGTATGATACACTATAGGTATACCGATAAGCTATATGTCATGTGTGATAAGCAATATAGTATCTATAATGGTTGGTGTGTGACATGGCAATTATTGACGGTGTGTGTGTAGCATACAATCCGTGCTCGTGCAACATGAACCGTCAATAATATGTGCGGTGCCCTACGGCTACTAGTCACAGTACAACTATATCTAAGTAAATAGGGTAAAGGCGCAATTCTAACAATGACGTAGAATATACGACAAGTATTAGAATCCTAGCCCAGACGCATAACGCCATGCGGGCGATTCCCCTATAGATGTTAAATCTACTCACCTACGCTCCACGCTAGGTGAATCCTACCATCTGCTCCCTACTGTAGCAGTGTCCGTAGTCCCTGCCTGCAAACCTGCAATTTAGACATGGAAATCATATATAAGCCATTCCGCAAAACGCAATATCGAACCCAAACGAGAAACTCGCGTCGCGAACTAAACGCGCGTGTGTAGGAGACGCTAAAACGTGTGTATACGCGTCTAAAACTACCGTGACACGCCGCGACACGCTGGATCGCAGAACCCACTCACGTATCGCGCGTATCGCGAAAACACAACGAACTTGAAAAACGATATATTGTCCCAGATTTTCCTACAGGCCAAATCTTACAAAACTACACATGCCAAAACACTACAATACACTGCAGACTACCCTACACAAAACCCCAACATCCAACTCACCTTCCTGGCCGCAAATTGCGGCCAAATTGAATTAATTGGGGGCCTGGGTAGGGAGAGGGTGGCTCGTGTTCTTGTGGTGGTATCTATACCTAGTGTACATGCCCCAGTTTTCTCAATTTTAACCTGAAGGCCCCGGGTCAATAGCAGATTACAAAATGCTTATCTATCGCTATAAAAACACCGATTTTGCACAAAAAGCAAACCCTATGGTATTTTAGTGTAATCTGGGTCCATTCTCAGTTAATGTAACCCTAACAACACTAAAATAGGCTAGGTTAACTAACACAAACACATTCTAACCAAAATTCCACAAAAACACCATATTTAGCACTAAACTCACATAAATCGCAAACCGAAGCTAAACTAACACATAAGCTTAGCAACTAGGGATAGAGCTCAGAAAATATACCGTAAGGAACCCTAGAAGCAGGAGAAGAAGTGGAAAAGAGCTGCTGTAGTTGCTGGGGCTACTGCTGCTACAGTTGCTGCTTGCTTCTGCAGCTGCTGCTAATGCTGTTGCTGTCTGCTACTGATGTTGCTGTTGTTGATGCTGCCGCTGCTGCTGCTGGAGCTTCAGCTGATGATGTTGTTGTGTGTGTGTTTGAGAATGAGAGAATGAGAGAATGAGAATGGAAAAGGAGAGCAACAAACACATACATCCCCCTTCTCTCTCTCTCTCTCTTCATTAAATGGGCATGGCACAAGCCATGTTGCCCCATGCCCATCTCTCTCTCTCCCCTTGGTCAACCATTCAAACAATTTAAAATTCCTTTTAAATTCATTTTTCATTTTCTTTTTAAAAGAACAACTATACACTATTAAACCCAAAACACTTAATACAAACTTCTAAAACTAGATTAGGGGAAATGGTTAGCTAACCATGATTGCTAATCATGTTTAACTTCCAAATTAGCACCCTAGTTAACATGCACAAGTGTGTGCAAGCCTAGGATAAATCTAATAAAATATTCATTAAATAGGATAAAATAATTGAAAACCAATTTGGTAAACTTTTTATTAAAAAACCATATATTAAAATATAATTAGCTACAAACACAATCTAAGGTGTTACAATCTCCCCCCCTTAAAAGAAATTCGTCCCCGAATTTAAAAATATACTGCTACGCGTACCTTCAAAGAGAAGATTACAACTCTCAAATCTCGCTCGCAGCCTCCCAAGTGATTACCTCACTATACGGCTACGCCCAAGAAAACCCTTCACAGATGGCAAGACCCTTGACCGACGTTCCTCCACCTGCCGAGCCATTAACACAATTGGCTGCTGGTGAACGAAAGATCGCGTCCAAGCTACATGGTCTGGTGCTAAATCATGTGAGAAAGGTCAAGAAGGTAATTGTAAAGTATCATCACAATGAATACGGGATGAAAATTCAATAATCTGGGCGGAAGTGCCAAATTAAAGGTAACGAAACTAACTCGCTTATAGGATCTCAGAAGGACCTAAATCCTGGGACAAGCTTCCCAAAATCCAACACGTCATTCATCGGAAAGTCCGTAGGAATACATGATCTATCCCTGCGAACTCGAGTCCATGACCAACACAGTCGGCATATGACCTCAGTTCGCAATGGACAATTCCCATCCCGACCTAACACAACTGGACCATCTCCGAAGTCTCTAGACTAGCTGGGGTCCCAAGTCCTACTTACGAAGAGTCAGAAAAACAACAGACTGCTGATCGACACGACCTAACCCCTAAACCTAAAGGTGGCCAATTGGAGTGTCTCCTGATAACAGCTATCGAAGGAGAATCCTAACGATGGCGAGTGACGATCCCCAACCGCTGACAACAATCAATACAAACACACAACTTAACAAGAAACAACTGAGCAAATTGAGTATAACCGGACGACAAGAATCCGAATGGAGTCATACCCTGACTAAACTTGGGTAGAAACTATAACGAAATTCGTGGAGATCTGCTCCCACTCCTACTTCGGAACGGTAAAAGGTTGCAACTCTCTAGCCGGTCTCAGATACTCAACCCAAACACACAAAAGACACACCTTGAAACGAAACCTGAAACTTCTCTTTACACCCCTGTCCACCCGTAACTATCTCACAAGTCACGTCAATGTTGGTGGAACCTGAATGAAAACAGAGAGTTGACTGATGTGCTTGTTCTAGGATTTCACGTCTCTACCTGATAATATCAGGTACACAAACGCGTCCCTAACTTAGCACACCATTGTCACAAATCAAGGACTCCGAATCATTACCCAGCCGAGTATGCTCAAGTATCTCTGACGAACGAGCATCGGCGGGCAGTGTCTCGCGAAAGCGATTTTAAGAAAAGTGGTCGGGCGCGGACATGAGCAAGCTGTCCCCTTCGTAGAGACGAACTTAAGCTTTACTCGACGATCACACAAGAACTGTAAATCTGCAGAAGACTATCACAACCATCAAAATCCGCTGCAGGAAGATGTATTTTAAGCTCTGGTGGTCCGTGAAAATCTGACACGACTTCCGAACGAGTAGTGTCTCCAAATCTCCAACGCAAAACCACCGCGGCCATCTCCAGAGTTTGAGTGGAATATCCTTCTCGTACTTCCTCCAAATATAGGGAAGCAAAAGCGATAACTCTATAGTGTCACCTCAGTACACATTCGAGCCCACTCAAGAAACATTACAGTTAAACAACAAGGTCGTCCGAACCACAAGCAAGGAAGAAACTGGTGCAGTTGTTAAGAGAATCTTCAACCACTGAAACTCCGCACACATGCCTCAGTCCAAAGAAAGAAACCTCCCTTCCGGTCCATTCAGTCGACGGTGCAGCACTACTCTAGCAATCCTGCATGAAACGGCGGCAAAAACCTGCTAAGCCCAACAATCTGCGGATCTCCGTCCTGCACACAAGTCTGGGCCTAAGCTGTACGGCCACGATCTCCCTCGGAACCATACGAAACCGTCTTCCGTGACTACAAGACCTAGGAGTCAACACAAAACAAGCCTGAAGAAACACTCCGAGAATTTAGCAAACTGCTGGTGCTCTCCCAGTATCTGCATAACAAATCCTCAAGTGCTACTACTATCCCTCAAGACACATTAAATAGACCAGAATGTCGTAAATAACATAAAAAAAACAGGTCGAGGAACGGCCTGAAGAAATCTGGTTCATCACATCTACGAATGCTGCTAGGGCACTGGTGAGTCCAATGACACACCAAAACACACAAAGCCCGTAGCACGCACAAGGCAGTCTTCGAAATGCCATCACTCCGAACCGCAATAATGATGACCTGATCCCAAACAAACTTGGAAAATGTTTCGCACTGTGGAGCTGATCGAAGAAATCGTCACGGCGAGGTAAAGGATACCTATCCGTACCGTAAGCCGGTTCAATTGACTATCCGTCGATACACAACCTCAAACTGCCGTCTTCCTCCTCAACGAACAGAAATAGGAGCTTCCAAAAGCGAAACACTCAGACGCACAAAACTCCCCAAACCACAACTCTGCAGCTGATCCTTTAGCTCCCAAGCTTCGCCGGCTCATCCGGAACAACGTCGGAAAAACTCTTGCACAAAAGGAACACCGGTCCAACAAACCCTCAGTGGCTACGGTATCATGAATGAACGCTAAGAATCCACGACATCTCCTCAGTAGCCGACTAGCGAAAAAGGCTGAATTCAAGATGTGAGAGGCGGCACAACTATCCACCTGCACAACAAGAACTGACTTGCCGGGAAAACAATTCCTGACTGTTTCCTCACGGCAGTCCACAAATGCCTAACACGTAGCTAAACAGTCCGTGCCCAGGAGAACGTCAAATCCAACATCTCTAGAAGGATCAAAACGACGGACGAATCTCTATCTCCTATCCGATTGGCACACAACTGAATACGTGTCGCGTAACAAAAGAATCGCTGACAGAAGTTAACACAACTACGACTAATCTACCCAACCACGGTACAAGGTGTGGAAAGCAAACGAGTACACCAAAAGAACATATAAATTAAGAATACCTGAAAACTCTGCATTGGACGTCTGCGCGTCCCGATGAGTAGAAGCAAACTCCTGTGTCTGCCCTCTACCCGCAACAGGCTGAACTCCTCTGGTAGACTGATCCCCTGAGCGAACCTTCCACATCCACGGCCTCTCTGAATACGATCCTAACGCCGTGCTAAGGAACAATCCCTGACGAAGTGCTGAAGGCTCCCGCATCGAAAACATCCACGCGCTGACTGCTGACCATCCTGGGGATAAGAGCTGAACGACTGTCCTCGTCCTAAGCCTCTGCTACTCCCGCGACGGCCACGAAATCTGTCTCGATGACCAATCCTCTGTCTCTGGGCTGGTACACTAGTACGAGTCCTCCACTGTCCTGGAACTCTCTGAGCCTCGGGAATATGCGCCTCATCAACTGGAGCTGCAACCACTAGTGCTATGTAGGTGACAGACTGCTGCATGCTGATCGTAAGTGACAACTGAGTAATAGGGGTGACAACCTCCTGTCGTAGCTCCCGAACGACATCAACCAATGAACTCATCGTCTGGCGGAAGTCCTGCATCTCTGCCAAAAGCCTATCAATAGTATATGTCGTAGGCTAATCCGTCTGCACCTGTGCAACTAGAGTGCCATCCTGGTCAGTACTCGTCTCACTCGAGCCAACTCTGACCTCGGCCCTCGCTGCATCACTCTGAGTCCCCATAGTCATCGGCGGTAAGGCTATAAATAGATATAAGATTCGATGAGAATAAGGAATCGAATCTCAAGGATATGAATCATCAAGGAAGGAATTTCAAGCAATTTGTACTTAGGTCACTTAAGGCGAAATACCGCATCGTGGGTATGCTGCAGACATACACACACTACGTTACTTTACTTAAGCTACCTACTCTATCATACTAAGGTCATCCTACACTCCGAAAGGTAAAACCTAGCGCTCTGATACCAACTTTGTCACGACCCGAAATTTGGCACGTGACGGCCCTAATACTACGCAACGCCTAAAGACGTAACGCAGTAAAAGAAAGCCAAAACCTAGAAATCTAAACCAAGAAAAAACGGAAAAGATAATATAAGTTTTTGAAACATTTGAAATCGCAACCCAAGTTCTTTAAAAGTCCTACTTTCTTTCTTTAAAATTTTGGCAACACCCCATTTTGTAAAAACTAGCCCAAGATGAATACAACACAAATATACGACGCCGTAGCGAAGAAATAAAGACAATAGAGAGAAAGCTGTATATAAAAGATAACAAATCCACAAATAATATACAATATCGTCATCACCAAGTCTCTAAGTCAACAACATAATAGTAGATGGAGAGTACAAGATACAACGAATGTACAATATGAAATACAGATAATCATCTAACCCACCTAAGCAAAATAGTATAATGTGAGCCGATGCGGTATCTGTAGCAAAAGATGATAGATGAATAGCTGGATAGCCTTCCTCGACTACTCTGGGGAACAACCTGAAACACCTGTGGCACAACGGGGGTGAGTTGCCAACTCGTGAATAGTAGATAACATATGCAGGTAATCGCAGGAATGTACGTACATCATGAATCTAAGATATGCGATTACAGTAATAACATGTCATGTAAATGCCGAATAATGGAAAGTACACTAGCAGGTACAATCAATATGTGAAGCAATAATAACATGACAATAGTATGCAATAACTATGCAATAGGGATATGAGAATGCAAATATGCAGCAATCATGAAGGGTACACTAACAGGTACTCCTAATACATGGAATAATGCATAAGTGAAAATGTATGAGGTATGGAGTGAAATATATCGTCCCACGGAATCCTGTCATCGTGGTAGGATCACAATCCATCAAGACACTCAAATCCCAATTCCTCAAATCAGCCCCCACGTTGGGCTCTCACATCATATAAGTCTCACGTCTCCTCAATGTACAATATCGAGTAATCTCCTATATCCCGAATGTACAAATCAATAATCCCATATGTATGACCAATCTCAATGAATCACCTGATATCCCAAGTCAAAGTCTCAAGTAAGATTCTAGTATCCTAAATATATATATATATATATATATATATATATATATATACACACACACACACAGAAATAAATATGATGGGGTCAATACACATATATTAGCATCCCATTCCACTAATATTGGTGTAAGGGTATATATAACAACGGCTAAATCCCCTGTTATATATACAAAGGTGTTTAAAAGAAATATCATGAAAATAATGTGCCAAGCATCGACACAGAAATCCTGATAGGTACGTATCATACGCTGTCCCGAAAGCACGAGTGCCTAGCTCTGACCCTCGCCTTTCGACGTATGCATACGTGCATGACTCCCAACGGTATCTCCATGATCCCCGCCGAGTCATTAGTACTGTCACCGGTAGGTATTAGCCCGCCTCCAGGCTCAATCGGCAACATCCATCGATCTTCTTGCCGAGGGAAACCTTACCGGGCCCCACCATGTACCCTCATACGGCAACCACACCTCGTATGGAGTATATAATCAGAACCGATAAATCTCATGGTGGCTGCGCAAATATCATATCAAGGAAACCGGGTTTTTCAATGTATGCATAATTTCATGAACTCCCGCGGTTCCCAAATCCAGAAATCATCATGTGAAATCCAAATAACAATGCGCAAATCCAGGAATAAATATATGCGATATATCTGAAATGCGAGCATATAAATGAGAATATGTAGCTGAAACCAGATGTATGCGAAACCAATAAGGTACAGCTAAGTAACATCAGTAAAGGTAAATATGTAACTGCAACTGAATATGTGTGTAACATACAGGTGTAGCAATGTATTGGTATCTACCTATAAGAACTGATATCCTTTACCCCCCTGGGTATAAGTAGAATATGTAAGATACCCCCCATGGGTATAAATAAAACATGAGCAAGCTATACCTGTAGCTATATCGTAAGGTGTATATGTACCTATCACTAATAGTATAATACACTATAGGTATACCGATAAGCTAGATGTCATGTGTGATATGCAATATAGTATCTATAATGGTTGGTGTGTGATATGGTAATTATTGACGGTGTGTGTGTAGCATACAATCCATGCTCGTGCAAAATGAACCGTCAATAATATGTACTGTGCCCTACGGCTACTAGTCACAGTACAACTATATATAAGTAAATAGGGTAAAGGCGCAATTCTAACAATGACGTAGAATATGCGACAAGTATTAGAATCCTAGCCCAGACGCATAACGCCATGCTGGCGATTCCCCTGTAGATGTTAAATCTACTCACCTACGCTCCACGCTAGGTGAATCCTACCATCTGCTCCCCCTGTAGCAGTGTCCGTAGTCCCCGCCTGCAAACCTGCAATTTAGACATGGAAATCATATATATGCCAAATATTCCGCAAAACGCGATATCGAACCCAAACGAGAAACTCGCGTCGCGAACTAAACGCGCGTGTGCACGATACGCTAAAACGTGTGTATACGCGTCTAAAACTACCGCGACACGCCGCGACATGCTGGATCGCAGAACCCACTCACGTATCGCGCGTATCGCGAAAACACAACGAACTAGAAAAACGATATATTGTCCCAGATTTTCCTACAGGCCAAATCTTACAAAACTACACATGCCAAAACACTACAATACACTGCAGACTACCCTACACAAAACCCCAACATCCAACTCACCTTCCTGGCAGTAAATTGCGGCCAAATTGAATTAATTGGCGGCCTGGATAGGGAGAGGGTGGCTCGTGTTCTTGTGGTGGTATCTATACCTAGTGTACATGCCCCAGTTTTCTCAATTTTAACCTGAAGGCCCCGGGTCAATAGCAGATTACAAAATGCTTATATATCTCTTAAAAACACCGATTTGCACAAAAAGCAAACCCTATGGTATTTTAGTGTAATCTGGGTCCATTCTCAGTTAAAGTAACCCTAACAACACTAAAATAGACTAGGTTAGCTAACAAAAACACATTCTAACCAAAATTCCACAAAAAACACCATATTTAGCACTAAACTCACATAAATCGCAAACCGAAGCTAAACTAACACATAAGCTTAGCAACTAGGGATAGAGTTCAGAAAATATACCCTAAGGAACCCTAGAAGCAGGAGAAGAAGTGGAAAAGAGCTGCTGTAGTTGCTGGGGCTGCTGCTGCTACAGTTGCTGCTTGCTTCTGCAGCTGCTGCTAATGCTGTTGCTGTCTGCTGCTGATGTTGCTGTTGTTGATGCTGCTGTTGCTGCTGCTGGAGCTTCAGCTGATGATGTTGTTGTGTGTGTGTTTGAGAGTGAGAGAATGAGAGTGAGAATGGAAAAGGAGAGCAACAAACACACACATCCCCCTTCTCTCTCTCTCTCTTCATTAAATGGGCATGACACAAGCTATGTAGCCCCATGCCTATCTCTCTCTCTCCCCTTGGTCAACCATTCAAACAATTTAAAATTCCTTTTAAATTCATTTTTCATTTTCTTTTTAAAAGAACAACCATACACTATTAAACCCAAAACACTTAATACAAATTTCTAAAACTAGATTAGGGGAAATGGTTAGCTAACCATGATTGCTAATCATGTTTAACTTCCAAATTAGCACCCTAGTTAACTTGCACAAGTGTGTGCAAGCCTAGGATAAATCTAATAAAATATTCATTAAATAGGATAAAATAATTGAAAACTAATTTGGTAAACTTTTTATTAAAAAACCATATATTAAAATATAATTAGCTACAAACACAATCTAAGGTGTTACAATGAGCTTCCAGGACAACTCTGACGCCGCCTAATGCCGAGCGTTTCCCTCCACTCTCATCCATACCGGACGAGATTGGTTCCGAGGACTCACGCTACGCTCCATCTCTACCTTCGATGAGCTGGCCACCCATTTTCTCGGGCATTTCGTCAGGAACAGACGGCAGAGGCGGACGGTCGATTACCTCTTCACTATAAAGAGCGGGGACAAGGAATCCTTCAAAGGATACGTCACCCGCTTCTACAACGCTCTTCTTGACGTTCCACAGCACCGAGACGAGACTGTCATCATGGCCCTTGGGTCAGGTCTTAGGCACAAGGAGTGGCTCCGCTCCTTTGCATTAGCGCAACCTAAGACCATGGCCGAGGTAAAGGCCTGGACCGAGCGAGAAATCTAGCTCGAGTCCGAGATAAACGCGAACCTACCCCGAAGTGACCAGGCCGATCAAAAGAAGAGGGGTAGAGAAGAGAAGAATAAGACTGACCGGCCAAAGCCATACTCCCCGAAGTTTTAGGAGTATACCCCGCTCAACATCTCCTAGACAGAGTTGTTGGAGGAGGCAAAGGGCGAGCGATTTTTCAAACTCCCTCCGGTCACCAATAGGGCTGCCAAACGGACACGAGGCCCTTACTGCGCCTTCCATAGGTCACAGGGACATCCCACCGAAAACTGCAAACAGCTCCGCGACTACATCGATGAGCTAATTCGCTCGGGGAACCTGGCAAAATACTTGTAGGAAAAGCGACAAGCCAACCGGGAGCAATAGAACCATCCCCCTCCCAGTGAGCTGACGATCGGCCAAATCATGGTCGTGTCAACAGGGAGTGCGCCTGGAGCCGGCGAGATTCGACGCCTCCTGCCGGTCGAGGGGACTAGCAGCCAGCCCCGGAAGAAGAGCAAAGCTGCCGAGCCCATCACCTTCATCGACGAGGACCTCCATGGGATATCCTTGCCTTAAAACGACCCCCTGGTGATTACAGCACGGGTCCGCCGCTACGAGGTTCAAAGGATACTGGTCGACTCGGGGAGTTCGGCAGACATCCTTTTCTACGATTGCTTTTTACGTATGGGGCTTGGCCCGTCGGACCTGAAGCCGACCGCCCACATTCTATCGGGGTTTACTAACTACTCCATCCTGGCAGAAGGAGTGGTTACCCTCCTACTTAACATCGGGGAGGTGGGTCGTACGCGAACCGTACCAAGTGGAGTTCATTGTCGCTAGAATTCCATCGACCTACAATATCCTCCTGGGACGCCCGACGCTAAACTCCCTTCGGGCCCAAATCTCGACCTACCACCTCGCGATCAAGTTTCCACTCGACCAAGGCGGAATAGGCCGGGCCTACAGTTACCAGCAAACCGCAAAGATTTGCTTCACAGCGACATCTATGCCCGAGGAACGAAGCGGCGACCTTGAGGGCACGGGTGATTTCATGAGGTCCTTGGATACTCGGGACGAACAAAAAGAAATCCGAGGGGCCCCGGTGGAGCCGCTAACAGAGGCCCCCCTCGTCGAAGGGGACAATGAAAGAACCGTCCAAATCGGGTCACTCTTAACGAGGGCCCGGCGCGACGACATGGTCCACTTCCTCAGAGGAAACTCGGACGTGTTCGCTTGGGCGCCGGCTGACATGCACAGGATCGACCCCCAAGTAATATCACATAAGCTCGGGGTCAACCCGACGGTCAGACCCGTCAGGCAGAAGAAATGAAGCTTCGCTTCGATCAAACAAAAGGCGATCGAGGACGAAGTTGACAGGTTGCTCGCAGCCAACTTCATTCGAAACGTGGCCTACTCAGAATAGCTGGTGAATGTGGTAATGGTTAAAAAGGCGAGTGGGAAGTGGCGCATGTGCATCGACTTCACAAACCTCAATAAGGCCTGCACGAAGGACAACTATCCCCTCCCTCGGATAGATCAGCTCGTCGACAGTTCGGCGGGCTACGAGTTACTAAGCTTCATGGATGCTTTCTCCGGCTACAACCAGATCCGTATGAATCCGGCAGACGAAGAGCTCACCACATTCACAACGGACCGGGGGGTATACTGCTATAAGGTGATGCCCTTCGGCCTCAAAAACGCCGGAGCTACATACCAACGCTTGGTCAATAGGATGTTCAAATCACAGATCAGGAGGAACATGGAGGTCTACGTCGACGACATGCTCGTTAAATCGACCTCGTCAGATGAGCACACTAAAGATCTTGGCGAGACTTTCGACATCCTCCGCAAATACAAAATGAAGCTGAATCTCGCCAAGTGCGCGTTCGGGGTCACTAGTGGGAAGTTCCTTGGATTCATGGTTACTCACTAGGGAATTGAGGCTAACCCGGAGAAAATCAGTGTCATCCTCAACATGGCCGCTCCAAAAACCAACGTCGAAATCATGCGGCTCACAGGGAGAATAGCCGCTCTGAGTCGCTTCATGTCAAGGTCCGGGAAAAAGTGCCTCACATTCTTCAAAGCCCTGAGGAAAATCCTAAGGTTCGAATGGTTGGAGGATTGTCAGATCGATTTCGAGCAACTGAAGGTACACCCGGCGACTCCCTCACCGCTCACCCGACCAATTAAGGGAGACGAGCTATCACTGTAGCTAGCTGTATCCGATCAGGCTGCCAGCTCGGTGCTTGTCCGAGAAGTCGAAGGAGTCCAAAAGCCGATCTACTACGTAAGCCACGTCTTTAAAGACGTGGAAATAAGGTACCCGGACAATAAAAAGATCGTATTGGTGCTTATCATGACCTCGAGGAAACTATGTCACTACTTCCAGGCACACACCATCCTCGTTCTCACCGAGCGTCCTTTGGGGGCTATTCTCGCCTCCCCGAGTCATCTGGTCGCTTGGAGAAGTGGAGATGAGAGTTATCTCAATTCGACATCAAGTAACGCCCAAGGCAGGCTATCAAAGCATAAGTCCTGGCCGATTTTATTGTCGAATGCACTATCCCCAGCAAGGAGGCAGTGTCAGGGCTGGCCTCCGGATCTCAACCCTCGATCAAAGAGAGGCCCGTCTCCTTCCCCGATTGGGTTCTTTACGTCGATGGATCATCAACCGAGGATGGCTGTGGTGCCGGCCTCATCATTCGAGGCCCGAACGAGGCAGAGATGGAGTATTCTTTGAAGCTCGGATTCAAGGCCTCAAACAACGCCGTGGAGTACGAGGCTTTGCTAGCTGGGCTATGAATCGCCTCCGGAGTGCGGTTGAAGACGATCCGAATCCGCAGTGACTCCGCCCCGGTCGTAGGCCAGGTGACCGGCCGTTTCGAGGGACGGGCGCCTCTGATGGTGAAATATTTAGCCGAGGTATGGAGATAGCGAAAAGACTTCGACGAAGTTCAAATAGAGCAGATCCCCCGGCACCTAAACGCCTAGGCCGACGCTATGAGCAAACTAGCTTCCACCTATATAGCCAACAATAAGAGAAATATTCTCTTTGAGGTCTTGCCACGGCCCAGCATGGAAGACAGAGCGACATCACTTCAAGTTTACGCTTCTCGGGAAGAAGACCGGGATTGGAGGAAGCCCATAGTAGAATTTCTTAAGGAAGATACGCTCCCAGAAGATCGAGGGGAAGTCCACCGCCTCTGAGCTAAGGCCCACCATTTCGATTGGAGCAGCGGAAACCTCTACAAGAAAGCCTTCACTCAACCCCTGCTTCGATGCGTCGACCCCTACGAGGCCGTCTACGTCCTCTGTGAGGTTCACGAAGGGGTCGGCGGGGCACATCAAGGGGCCCGCACCTTAGTCCAGAAGACGCTACTCTAAGGATACTATTGGCCGACCATCTATCAGGACGCTCAGAAGCTAATCAGAAGATACAAGATCTGCCAATTCCATGGCAGCATACCCCGTCTTCCGGCTACCGAGCTAACGGCCCTGACCTCCCCATGGCCGTTTGCCCAGTGGGGAATGGACATGATAGGCCAACTCCCTACTGGTACGGGCGGGCACAAATACATTCTTGTCGCGGTAGACTACTTTATGAAGTGGGTCGAGGCCGTCCCCATCAAAAAACTGGACACCACCATGACTATCAAGTTCCTGCAGAACAACATAATATTCCGGTTCGGGATTCCGAGGTGTATCGTTACCGACCATGGGACAAATTTCGAAAATGACAAAGTTGCGTGCGCGTGGGCGCGAATCCTGGGATTTTCTTGGCTCTTCCAATACCGTACCGCCATGTGGTGGGCACCCCGTATTTCTCAGCTAACCGCAATTAGAACGACGCAGATCTTGGAACGCCTCGCCCCACCTATTCGTTTTTGCCACATGTCGTCCGCGACGGTCACTCTACCGGATTTTCGAGCGTCGAGGGAGGACGAGCGACGCCTCACAAAACCGAGCATCATGAATTGGCTCGGAACATTCTATGCTACCATTGATTGTCGTCAAAGGAGGGTAGTATTCGAAATTCCAGAGCATCTGGTCTTCTATTTCAGAAGTAGAGACCGTACCCTGGAGCCAAGTATACTTACAAGACGAAACCAAAGAAGGCAGTGATTGCAGCAATTCAAGCAGAGGAAGGATCAAAGTTAGAAGTAGTTCGAGAGTTCGACGATGTGTTTCCTGATGATATATCAGGTTTGCCTCCCAATCGAACTATTGAATTCAGCATTGATTTAGTACCAGGAGCACAACCAGTAATCAAAGCACCGTATCGATTAAGTCCGGAAGGTTTAAAGGAGGTCCGAACTCAGTTAGACGAATTATTGGCGAAAATATGGATTCGTCCCAGCACGTCAAGTTGAGGATCACCAGTACTGCTTTTGAAGAAGAATGAAGGTTCATACAGAATGTGCATCGATTATAGATCCTTGAACGAAGTAACGATAAAGAACAAGTATCCACTCCCGCGCATCGACGATCTGTTTGATTAGCTAAGTGGGTCTTGTGTTTTCTCCAAGTTAGATCTTCGTTCAGGTTACATCAGGTGAAGGTCAAAGAAGCTAATATTCATAAAACAGCATTCAGAACTCGCTATGGTTGTTCCCTGATTAAAAATCAGGAATTACCTCAATGAGGTATCACGTGTTCACACGTGACCAAGGGTCACGTGTGGACACGTGATCTATTTACAGAATTAAATTCTAAGCAAGCAGAAGTATAAACAAGCGGCTGAGGAAAGACCCCAATGGGGGAGGGGGGTCACGTGCTCACACGTGACCAGGGGTCACGTGTTGACATGTGATGATCCTTCAGCCCAGTTAGAAGACAGAATTAAAATTCTGAATGAGGAAGGGTCACGTGCCAACATATGATAGGCTTTGAAAGCCTTATAACTTGATAGAATTAAATTCTAATTAAGGGAAATCAAAGACCCTAACTGGGAAAGTATTTCTCTAAATCTTTCTAAACAAAATAGGATTATTGGGGACCGTTGGATTAAAAATCCAAGGGTGGTTAAAAATCACCAATTTATGGAAAGATTTTAGACAAGGAAAGATTTCCTTAAATTTCACCAAAAATAACAAACAGAATATCTTTTGGATTAAAAATCCAATAGTGAATAAAATTCACTGAGTGATCTAAAAGATCACATTAGTTACGAAAAAAAACAAAATCTTTCAATGAGAGATTTACTAAACAAATTGATTCTTTTCCTTCTCCTATAAATAGGAGCCAAGAAGAGAAGAAAGAGATAGAATTTTGGGATCTTGAAATTTTCTAAAGGCAAATAGCTGAGAGAAAAGAAAGGAGAATTTAATTCTCAAGAAAAGAAATCCTAGGTGAGAAAAAGGAAAAGGACCAAAACTTCAAAAGAGAATTTAATTCTCAATCTAAGAGTTCAACTCTTCTGCAAAAGAACTTAGTTCTTCCTCTGGTTGAACATCTGCAGAAGCAAATCTCCCCATAGGTTGAGAATTTAATTCTCATCGGGTTTAGATTCTGCCATGCAGATCCAAAACTTAGAGGGAGAATTGAGTTTAGAGAATTTAATTCTCCTAAATTCACAGGAATTTAATTCCTCCAAGATAAAACTAGGGTTTAACCCTATACGAGAATTTAATTCTCCCAAACTTACAGGAATTCAATTCCTTCAAGATAAAACTAGGGTTTAATCCTATATGAGAATTTAATTCTCCTAAATTTATAGAAATTTAATTCCTTCAAGATAGACAAAACTAGGGTTTAACCCTACTTAAGAATTTAATTCTCTCTAATTCACAGGAATTTAATTCCTCCTAAATGAAATTAGGGTTTCACCTTATATAAAAATTTAATTCTTTCACATACATAGGAATTTAATTCCTCTAAAACCATAATTAGGGTTTAACCCTACAGAGAATTTAATTCTTAAAAATAAAGAGACTTGAAAGATCTCCATGCATACAAAGAACTAAGGTCACGTGGCCCCACGTGACCCCTAAACAGATCCCTCAAAAATGAGAAGGAAACATCCCAGAGGCAATGCCTCATGTGCTCCCACGTGACCTTCAAAATAAAGAGAATAAAAGCAAAGGCAATGTTGGCGTTGGGCGCTCTCACGTGCTACCACGTGACCCCTTAATAAATGTTTTAATAATCAACGCACAAATCTCTATCACGTGCCAACACGTGATGGTCAGAAAATTAAAAGTGTTTAACACTTATTTGCAAAACAAAGTAAAGGAGATCTGGCCTCACCTTTGGGTACCCTCACGTGTCCTCACGTGACCCCTTCCTCGCTATTGTTAAACACTAATTTGAGGGTTTTTATTTCTAGTGTTTAACACTAATTTGAGAATTTCATTTCCAGTGTTTAACACTGTTGTCTTCTAGTGTTTAACACTAATTTGAGAGTTTTATTTTCAGTGTTTAACACTGTTGTTCTCTAGTGTTTAACACTATTTTTAGCCAAATTGGCTAATTTTCCAGAGGCAAAAGCCTCCCCTTTAACTGAATCTCAAAATTGAGTAAAATTCAGAGTTATAATGTTTAATGCTCAGTCAAAGATAAAAATGTTATCAGAGCCCTCAAACTCTTGTTTAGCATTGCTAAGTGATGAGGGGCTGAACCCACACAAATGTCTAATGGTCCAACAAAGGGCCAATGTTTCAAACTTAATTGGACTTAGCCCAAGTTGGCCATAAGTCCTCAATTCAGACTTAACTGAGCCAATGTGCTCATAATATAATTAATTGATCTTAGTTCCAAATTGGACTACAGACCACTTAATCCACTTTGGTTCGAGGGTACATCTCTTCACTCCTCCGATATTTGTCGTTGTAATCCTTCAACGTCTTCAGAGAGGTGACGGGTCCCAACAACCACACATTTCACGGACTATGATGTCTTTAAATTAACATTGGACTGTGGGCTCCTTAAACTCATGGACTATGATGTCCTTAACCTCGACCGTGATGTCTTTAAACTGACATTGGACTGTGGGGACTTTAAACTAACATCACATTATTAACTCTTGTCCGTCGAAGCTTCGTACAAGGGATGATATTCAGAAGCCTCCGCATAGACCGTTCCAGGGGCAGAAACAGCTAACTCAAGGACCTAATCAGGCTCGAGCTTTTACCTTGACAGCTGAGGAAGCTAAGGCATCAGGAGAAGTTGTTTCAGGTATTCCACTCGTTCATGGTTTTCCCGCATTAGCGTTATTTGATTCTGGTGCATCCCATTGTTTTATGTCATCCAAGTTTATAAATACACGCTCGATTACCTGCTCGACCCTGCCTAGTTTCTGGGACATACACACTGGGAATGGGAAAATCATAGCTAGTAGGGAATGTAAAGATTGTATAGTTGTTGTGTGCGGACGGGAGCTTTTTACAGATTTCTTGGTGATTGATACGGGCAGCTACGAGGTCGTCTTGGGAATGGATTTTCTTGGTACTTTCCACGCTCACATTGATTGTAGGGCAAGGAAAGTAATTTTCCAGATTCCCAGACATCCCGAGTTTAGCTTCACTGGAGGAAGCAGTTCTGTCGGGCCAGTCGAGTTTAGGGCTAGGCCGACAAACAATATTCTTGCATCAATGGAAGTTGATAAAAGTGAGGAGCCAGCTGTTGTTCGCGATTTTATGGACATGTTTGAAGATATATCGGGTTTACCGCCGAAGCGAGACGTGGAGTTCGCAATTGATCTCATTCCTGGTGCAGCGCCGGTATCTAAAGCGTATTATCCAATGGCACCAGTGGAGTTGGAAGAAGTCAAGAAACAGGTTGCTGAATTGCTTGAGAAGGGTTGGATTCGAAACAGGTTCTCGCCTTGGGGAGCTCCAGTTCTTCTAGTAAAGAAGAAGGATGGCACGAGAAGGATGTGCATCGACTATCGAGAATTAAACCGGGTGACTATTAAGAACAAGTACCCGATCCCTCGCATTGGAGAACTTTTTGAGCAGCTCAGTGGCGCGAGGGTATTCTCGAAGCTGGATTTGCGATCCGGATATCATCAGGTCCGAGTGAAAGCAGAAGATATTGGCAAGACGACGTTCCGAACTCGGTATGGACATTACGAGTACTTAGTGATGCCCTTCGGAGTAACGAATGCACCAGCGATATTCATGGACTTGATGAACCGAATCTTTTCACCATTCTTGGACCAGTTTATTGTGGTATTCATTGACGATATTCTGGTGTACTCGAAGAGTTTTGAAGAGCTTGTTGAGCATCTAAAGAATGCACTGCAGACGCTGAGACAAGAGAAGTTGTATGCGAAGATGAGCAAGTGTGGGTTTTGGCTGGAGGAAGTAAAGTTTTTGGGGCATGTTGTGTCTGGCCAGGGAATCGCCGTCGATCCAGAAAAGATTGTAGCGGTTCGAAATTGGCCGATTCCAAAGAATGTTGCTGAGATAAGAAGTTTCCTTGGACTGGCCGGATATTACAGAAGATTTATGGAGAACTTTGCTCGTCTGGCGGAGCCATTGACCAAGCTTACGCGCAAGGAGGTACCGTTTGTGTGGACGGATAGATGTGCGTCAGCTTTTGAGACATTGAAGCAGAAATTGATAACCGCCCCTATTCTGACCGTGCCAGACAATTCCGGAGGATTGGTGATTCACAGCGACGCATCTGGGAAATGATTGGGATGTGTTTTGATGCAGCATGGGAAGGTTGTAGCGTACGCATCGAGACAGTTGAAGACCCATAAGAAGAATTACCCAACTCATGACTTGGAACTTGCGGCTGTGATTTTCGCTTTGAATATTTGGAGACACTACCTTTTGGGCGAAAGGGTCGAAGTGTTTACTGATCATAAGAGTTTGAAGTATGTGTTCACACAGAAGGAGCTTAATATGAGGCAACGTAGATGGTTAGAGCTGATGGCTGACTACGATCTTGATCTTAAGTACCATCCGGGGAAGGTTAATGTCGTGCCGTATGCGCTCAGTCGGTTACCAGCAATTCAGATGTTGACTACGCAGAAGGAGCTCATTGAAGATTTTCGAAGATTTGACTTGGAGGTTGTGCTACCGCATTCTTTGGGATAATTGATGCAGCTGCAAGTACGTTCGTCGTTGATCGAGAATATTAAAGCAGCGTAATCGCAGGATCCTAGACTGCAAAAGTTTCGAGAACAGGTTGAAGCCGGACTACGAATAGATTTACTGATACATGAGGATGGTTCGTTGAGATATGGTAGCCGTTTGTGTGTTCCAAAGGGAGATACTCGTGAAGAACTTATGAAGAAGGCACACAGTTCAGCTTATTCTGTACATCCAGGAGGCACAAAGATGTACCGAGATATTCGACAGCATTTCTGGTGGGAAGGCATGAAGCGGGAGATTGCTCGCTTTGTGGCAAAGTGCTTGGTGTGTCAGCAAGTTAAGGCTGAACACCAAAGGGTTGCTGGTTTATTGCAACCACTTCCGATTCCTCAGTGGAAGTGGGAACATATAACCATGGATTTCGTGACGGCTTTACCGCGGAGTCCAAACGGCAACAATGCGGTATGGGTGATTGTTGATCGATTGACCAAGGCAGCTCACTTTATTCCTTTTCGGGTTGGTCAATCAACAGAGACTTTGGCGGAGCGGTACATGCAGGAGATTGTAAGATTGCATGGAGTACCGGTAAGCATCGTGTCCGATCGGGACACTCGGTTCTTATCACACTTTTGGCGGAGTTTACAGGAAAGTTTGGGGACTCGATTGATGTTTAGCACAGCTTATCATCCTCAAACTGATGGTCAGCCGGAGAGAACGATCCAAACTCTTGAAGATATGTTGAGAGCGTGCATATTGGACTTCAAGGGTTCTTGGGAGGATCATCTACATTTGGTGGAGTTTTCTTACAACAACAGTTACCAGGAAACTATCCAGATGGCTCCGTTTGAAGCTTTGTATGGTCGTAAATGCCGTTCACCTGTTTGTTGGGACGATATCGGTGAACGAAGATTGTTGGGACCAGATTTGGTTGTGCAGACAGTTGAGAAAGTTAACACTATCAGAAATCATATGAAGGCAGCTCAAGACCGACAGAAAAGTTGGGCAGCTACGTCGAGAAGACCTCTAGAGTTCGCCGTGGGTGATTTGGTATTCTTGAAGATATCACCGACTAGAGGGGTGATTCGCTTTGGAAGTCGAGGAAAGCTCAGTCCTCGATTTGTTGGACCCTTTGGGATCTTAGAGCGTGTTGGTGTGGTAGCGTATCGTTTGGCGTTACCGCCGTCCTTGGCGAATGTGCACGATGTGTTCCATGTATCTCAACTCCGTAGGTACGTTCGAGATGAAACGCAAGTATTGGATCATTCGGAGCTAACGGTACGAGAAGACTTGACTTTTGAGGAGCGACCGGTTGAAATTATGGATCGAAGGGAAAAGGTTCTTAAGAACAAGGTTATCCCTCTTGTACTTGTTTCTTAGGGTAATCGCTCGCATGGAGAGTCCACCTGGGAACGAGAAGATGAAATCCGGCAGAAGTTTTCTCATCTTTTCTTGTAGTTGTTGTCGTCTATCTTTGTATTCTTGGAATTTCGAGGACAAAATTCTTTTTGTAGTTGGGTATAATATAACAACCGAGTCCAGTTCTACTAATTTCAGTTACCGTATAAGCGGAGTGTGGCACTTATTTCATTTATCTTACTTAATTGTGACTTATTGTAATTTTACCCCGTCAATTCAATTCTGCATATAACAATTTAAGGCATCTAAAATAAAATTAAAATATTTGACATAGCCTGATCGACACCCCTAACCCCGTGGTAGCGTCTCTGCATCGTGTTCTCGTCCCGTTCAGTGAAACGGACGTGTTTGGACGGCTACGCGCACGTACGTGTGTTCGTTTTGGGTGTATGCTTTTTGATTATAAAATACTTCATTTTAAATTTTGGATCCCGCCTATAATTTTCTTATTTCAATTTCAAATTTTTGGACCCGACCCGGGCGCAATTCGGAAATATTTTACTTTGGCGCCAAATCCCAATTTCTAGTATTTTTAACCGTCGAATATATATATTATAACCCCAAAATATATTTTTTCCGTTTCATTTTTTTTCCTAAAAATCTTTATTCAATTTCTCACAACAAATCTCCATTATTCTTACCTCCCCTGGGCCCACACGCTTTCCCCAGCCAATCACGTTTCTCTCTCTCGCTTTCTCTTCTCTCTTTCTCTCTCTGCGAATAATCCAATTTTATCTCTCCTCTAATCCTCTCTCTCTCCTCTCGATCTCTCTCCCCTCTCTATATCTCTCTTCTCTCTCTCCCCCCGTAATCTTTCTCTCTCTCTCTCCCCCCGTCTCTCTCTCCCCATCTCCTTTTCTCTCTCTCTCTCTCCCATATAAATATTTTCCTCTTCCTCTTTATTTCTCCAGAATACAAACCCACATCGCGAGAAGCCCTAGCCGCCTCTCCCTTCGCCGCAGTAGCCCAACGCCGACGCCATCACCATCGGCCTTGTCGTCTCCTTGCCCTCGTCGCATCCACATCCACCTCTTCTTCCTCCTTCATCAACTCCCCGTGCACCCTGCACCGGCAACCGCAGCCACCTGCACACCGCCTACACCTTGTGGGATCGCCGCCGGCGATCTCGATCCGTCCCCCCGGCCTCGTGCATCCCTCAGTGAGTGTTTTCTTCTCCTTCTCCTCTCCTCCTCTCTTCTCTTTTCTTCTTCTTCTTCTCGGTTCATGTTTTCTAGATCTGTAGGTTTCCGTCGCTGTCGTCGTAGGCCGGCCGCCGGAGCTCCGTCGATGTGATCGGCGACCATAACCTCCCCACAGATCCTCGTGAGCACCCCCTTCTCTGTCCTCCTTCCCTTCTTCTTTATTTTCTTTTCTTTTCTTGTTGCATTCTTGATCGTTCACTGTTTTTGCATCTCGCCGGAATCCGGCCGTGCCGGCGACGTGTCTCGACGATCCAGCGAGATACCCTGACCTGTGTGGTTCCACTGTTCGTCGTTTGGGTTCATTCCGTGAACCGTGCGCCGTCGCGAGATTTCCCCCGCCGACGTTAACGTTCCGTTTTCCCGATTCGCAACCCGTCGAGGCAAGTACCACTTGCTACATGCTAAATAATATTTACATATACATTGAGAACTCCCTAAACCTGCAGTTTAACTTTAGTACTATAATTTCCTCGTTTCGTGTCAATGTCGTGTTATATCTTTTTAGCTTTCAAGCTTGAAACCTACCGTTTGCATTTACTTTATTAAACTTAATAATCACATCCATATGTTTTAATCACATTTCTACTATTGTCACAGCCTATGGCATTCTCTCTATAGTTCTACTCCATTCGGACACTTGTGCGCATTTAATCTGTATTAGCTGTGATTCCGTCCATTGAACCTATATATAAATCATTGCACCTATAAAGTTCTTAAAACTTGTTAACATGATTTAACGGCCAAAATTGTCATACTGTATTCTTATGTTGTTGAAATCATCTCTGAAAACACAACTGATATCTGTACTGCTAGTTAATTGAATCTGCTTTATGGTTTAATTCATTGTTTAGATTATGTTATTGATAACCGTGCTTGATTATGTAACTGATTATGAGCACACCCATGATATCATTTACATCTTGACATGCTTGCTACATACATATTGATCGACCCGACATGGTACCGTATATTGCTTGACTTGACCTGATGTACCATGACCTGACCCGTTACCTGATCTTGTGTCTAATGCCAACAAACCTGACATATAGTCCTCACGGACCGTTCCTGTTGTCTATCTAGACAAACCTGCTTACCTGATCCTATGTTGGCATTAGTTCTTGATTACTGAATACCTGACTTGACATACACATATAGCTTGGGGTATGGGGAAATCAAAGGTGAAACCTGACTTGTAACTCAACAGTTCGCTACTTGTTCTGATCAGTTTTAGAGGCTAGGCCCGCCTCGTGACGATGCTGCTGACATCGTTGGTCTGTACTCCTTTCCTATTAGTGCCTAGCGGCACGTCTCGGTTTCAGCCTGAGAGTCTGTAGACCGTGGTCCCGGGCATGCACGGGATACTATTGAGTTACATCGATGATTCACCAATTTGATTTCAAGGACTTTAGAACAGAAAACCTGATAGAATAGTCTAGTTTACCCACTGCACACTACCCTGCACTGCCCTGATATCTATTTTGTTACCATTGCTTTATTCATGTTTATATTCGCATTGCCTGTTACACTGTTCATATTTTATTACTTGATGACACGACGCGCTGACGTCTGGGTTTTGCATGGCCCAGATTCTGTACCGCTGTTGCAGTCCGAGCATGAGTACTTCAGCCAGCAGGCCGAGCATGAGTACTCACAGCTCCAGTATTAGTTAGTTCTTTATTTCCTGCATTTTATTCCTGATGTGAGCCCGCATTATGGGACATACATTCCAGTTATTGTATATTGGATCTTTTGCTTCCGCACTTTTATTATTCTTGACTCACGTTATTTTGGATTATGGACATGTTTTAGATAGTTTTATCTTGTTCTTGATATCTCTACAGCCGTAATGTGACTGTGGATGGATACTTCCTACCCACAGGTAGCATGGTTGGCTATGTCACGTGCCCAATCTAGCGTGCTCTGGGAAGCGGGGCGTGACATGGTTCTTTTGGTATCAAAGCCATAGGTTAGTCGGGTTGATTCTTTTGTAGTTGGGTATTATACCTAATACACGAATCAGAATACCCATGTTTAGGAAACATGTCCTGCCACCTTGCCGTTTTACCATTCTTGAATCACATTCTTCCTGATTATATCTTTTACGATGTGCAAACTTCCTTTGCATATCGACTCGAAAACCCGAATCCTTGTTATCTCTAGGACTTAGGCGACTTGGGTGGAGTTATGTAATTGTGGCTGTGATACTGCGGCATAGTTACAATGCGGCACTCTATTTAAGTAACTTGGAGTTCTAGCCCTGATCTATATTTTGAATCTATCATCATGCTAATGTTGGGTGTTTTGATTTCAGGAATATGGCAGATAAGAATTTAAAGACGTACCAAAGGCGTGTGGACGAAGCCGCCATGCTTGGAGTGATAAGAGGAATGCTGGAGAGTCAAAAGAGACAGACCGAGCTGATCCAGCAGCAAGCGGAATCGTTTCAGGAAGGTTTGCAGATCGTTCAGCAGTCTGTGAACAATGTGGGAGCTAAACCAGTTGACCGAGTAGGGACCGTAGCAGATTTCAGGCGTTTGGGTCCGTCTGCATTTACTGGTTTGGAGGATCCGTTGCCAGCGGAGCAGTGGCTGGTTGATATGGAGAATTTACTTATTGCGGCCCAGATTCCAGATGAGAAAAGAGTTGATGTGGTACGCATTCAGTTAGTGAACTACGCCCGAGAATGGTGGCTTGTGGAGGAGACCCGCTTACCCAAGCCGATCAAGTGGGCGGATTTTTCGAAGAGTTTCCTAGAGAAGTTCTTCCCGCGGACCGCACGGAAGGAAATGGAAGAGAAATTCAATGGGCTAAGGCAGAATGGAGCACCCGTGGATGTGCATGCAGCAGAATGGACAAGACTCAGCAGATTCGCTGGACCTTTAGTTGCCAACGATGCAGACAGGGCACGGAGGTTCATGCGCAGCTTGGATGTGGACATCCAGAGGCAGATTGTCTCGCTGGGTTTGACCACTTTCTCACAGGTACTTACGGCAGCTCGAGAACAGCAGAACCTATCTAGGATGAAGGGAAGTTTGCAGCAGACAGCAGTTGCGGTAAGGAAGCCAGCAGTTGTACCCAACCGAGCTCATGGTCGCAGAGGTATTCCAGTGGACCGTCGAGGCGTAACACCGATGAAGAAGCCTACTGTCGTTGATCAGAAGAAGCGTGTGGTCTGTAGCTATTGCCACTTACCTGGACATTTGCAAAGGGAGTGTCGCAGGATGCAGGGACTCTGTTTAGTTTGTGGAGCGGCAGATCACACTATTAACTCTTGTCCGTCGAAGCTTCGTACAAGGGATGATATTCAGAAGCCTCCGCATAGACCGTTCCAGGGGCAGAAACAGCTGACTTAAGGACCTAATCAGGCTTGAGCTTTTACCTTGACAGCTGAGGAAGCTAAGGCGTCAGGAGAAGTTGTTTCAGGTATTCCACTCGTTCATGGTTTTCCCGCATTAGCGTTATTTGATTCTGGTGCATCCCATTGTTTTATGTCATCCAAGCTTATAAATACACGCTCGATTACCTGCTCGACCCTGCCTAGTTTCTGGGACATACACACTGGGAATGGGAAAATCATAGCTAGTAGGGAATGTAAAGATTGTACAGTTGTTGTGTGCGGATGGGAGCTTTTTACAGATTTCTTGGTGATTGATACGGGCAGCTACGAGGTCGTCTTGGGAATGGATTTTCTTGGCACTTTCCACGCTCACATTGATTGTAGGGCAAGGAAAGTAATTTTCCAGATTCCCGGACATCCCGAGTTTAGCTTCACTGGAGGAAGCAGTTCTGTCGGGCCAGTCGAGTTTAGGGCTAGGCCGACAAACAATATTCTTGCATCAATGGAAGTTGATAAAAGTGAGGAGCCAGCTGTTGTTCGCGATTTTATGGACGTGTTTGAAGATATATCGGGTTTACCGCCGAAGCGAGACGTGGAGTTCGCAATTGATCTCATTCCTGGTGCGGCGCCGGTATCTAAAGCGTATTATCCAATGGCACCAGTGGAGTTGGAAGAAGTCAAGAAACATGTTGCTGAATTGCTTGAGAAGGGTTGGATTCGAAGCAGTAACTCTCCTTGGGGAGCTCCAGTTCTTCTAGTAAAGAAGAAGGATGGCACGAGAAGGATGTGCATTGACAATCGAGAATTAATCCGGGTGACTATTAAGAACAAGTACCCGATCCCTCGCATTGGAGAACTTTTTGAGCAGCTCAGTGGCGCGAGGGTATTCTCGAAGCTGGATTTGCGATCCGGATATCATCATGTCCGAGTGAAAGCAGAAGATATTGGCAAGACGGCGTTCCGAACTCGGTATGGACATTACGAGTACTTAGTGATGCCCTTCGGAGTAACGAATGCACCAGCGATATTCATGGACTTGATGAACCGAATCTTTTCACCATTCTTGGACCAGTTTATTGTGGTATTCATTGACGATATTCTGGTGTACTCGAAGAGTTTTGAAGAGCATGTTGAGCATCTAAAGATTGCACTGCAGACGCTGAGACAAGAGAAGTTGTATGCGAAGATGAGCAAGTGTGAGTTTTGGCTGGAGGAAGTAAAGTTTTTGGGGCATGTTGTGTCTGGCGAGGGAATCGCCGTCGATCCAGAAAAGATTGTAGCGGTTCGAGATTGGCCGATTCCAAAGAATGTTGCTGAGATAAGAAGTTTCCTTGGACTGGCCGGATATTACAGAAGATTTCTGGCGGAGCCATTGACCAAACTTACGCGCAAGGAGGTACCGTTTGTGTGGACGGATAGATGTGCGTCAGCTTTTGAGACGTTGAAGCAGAAATTGATAACCGCCCTTATTCTGACCGTTCCAGACAATTCCGGAGGATTGGTGATTCACAGCGACGCATCTGGGAAAGGATTGGGATGTGTTTTGATGCAGCATGAGAAGGTTGTAGCATACGCATCGAGACATTTGAAGACCCATGAGAAGAATTACCCAACTCATGACTTGTAAGTTGTGGCTGTGATTTTCGCTTTGAAGATTTGGAGACACTACCTTTTGGGCGAAAGGGTCGAAGTGTTTACTGATCATAAGAGTTTGAAGTATGCGTTCACAAAGAAGGAGCTTAATATGAGGCAACGTAGATGGTTAGAGCTGATGGCTGACTACGATCTTGATCTTAAGTACCATCCGGGGAAGGTTAATGTCGTGCCGGATGTGCTCAGTCGGTTACCAGCAATTCAGATGTTGACTACGCAGAAGGAGCTCGTTGAAGATTTTTGAAGATTTGACTTGGAGGTTGTGCTACCGCATTCTTTGGGACAATTGATGCAGCTGCAAGTACGTTCGTCGTTGATCGAGAATATTAAAGCAGCGCAATCGCAGGATCCTAGACTGCAAAAGTTTCGAGAACAGGTTGAAGCCGGACTACGAACAGATTTACTGATACATGAGGATGGTTCGTTGAGATATGGTAGCCGTTTGTGTGTTCCAAAGGGAGATACTCGTGAAGAACTTATGAAGGAGGCACACAGTTCAGCTTATTCTGTACATCCAGGAGGCACAAAGATGTACCGAGATATTCGACAGCATTTCTGGTGGGAAGGCATGAAGCGGGAGATTGCTCGCTTTGTGGCAAAGTGCTTGGTGTGTCAGCAAGTTAAGGCTGAACACCAAAGGGTTGCTGGTTTATTGCAACCACTTCCGATTCCTCAGTGGAAGTGGGAACATATAACCATGGATTTCGTGACGGCTTTACCGCGGAGTCCAAAAGGCAACAATGCGGTATGGGTGATTGTTGATCGATTGACCAAGGCAGCTCACTTTATTCCTTTTCGGGTTGGTCAATCAACAGAGACTTTGGCGGAGCGGTACATGCAGGAGATTGTAACATTGCATGGAGTACCGGTAAGCATCGTGTCCGATCGGGACACTCGGTTCTTCTCATACTTTTGGCGGAGTTTACAGGAAAGTTTGGGGACTCGATTGAAGTTTAGCACAGCTTATCATCCTTAAACTGATGGTCAGTCGGAGAGAACGATCCAAACTCTTGAAGACATGTTGAGAGCGTGCATGTTGGACTTCAAGGGTTCTTGGGAGGATCATCTACATTTGGTGGAGTTTTCTTACAACAACAGTTACCAGGCAACTATCCAGATGGCTCCGTTTGAAGCTTTGTATGGTCGTAAATGCCGTTCACCTGTTTGTTGGGACGATGTCGGTGAACGAAGATTGTTAGGACCAGATTTGGTTATGCAGACAGTTGAGAAAGTTAACACTATCAGAAATCATATGAAGGCAGCTCAAGACCGATAGAAAAGTTGGGCAGATACGTCGAGAAGACCTCTAGAGTTTGCCGTGGTTGATTTGGTATTCTTGAAGATATCACCGACTAGAGGGGTGATTCGCTTTTGAAGTCGAGGAAAGCTCAGTCCTCGATTTGTTGGACCCTTTGGGATCTTGGAGCGTGTTGGTGAGGTAGCGTATCATTTGGCGTTACCGCCGTCCTTGGCGAATGTGCACGATGTGTTCCATGTATCTCAACTCCGTAGGTATGTTCGAGATGAAACGCATGTATTGGATCATTCGGAGCTAACGGTATGAGAAGACTTGACTTTTGAGGAGCGACCAGTTGAAATTGTGGATCGAAGGGAAAAGGTTCTTAAGAACAAGGTTATCCCTCTTGTACTTATTTCTTGGGGTAATCGCTCGCATGGAGAGTCCACCTGGGAACGAGAAGATGAAATCCGGCAGAAGTTTCCTCATCTTTTCTTGTAGTTGTTGTCGTCTATCTTTGTATTCTTGGAATTTCGAGGACGAAATTCTTTTTGTAGTTGGGTATAATGTAACAACCGAGTCCAGTTCTACTAATTTCAGTTACCGTATGAGCGGAGTATGGCACTTATTTCATTTATCTTGCTTAATTGTGACTTATTGTAATTTTACCCCGTCAATTCAATTCTGCATATAACAATTTAAGGTATCTAAAATAAAATTAAAATATTTGACATAGCCTGCTCGACACCCCTAACCCCGTGGTAGCGTCTCTGCATCGTGTTCTCGTCCCGTTCAGTGAAACGGACGTGTTTGGACGGCTACGCGCACGTGCGTGTGTTCGTTTTGGGGGTATGCTTTTTGATTATAAAATACTTCATTTTAAATTTTGGATCTCGCCTATAATTTTCTTATTTCAATTTCAAATTTTTAGACCCGACCCGGGCGCAATTCGGAAATATTTTACTTTGGCGCCAAATCCCAATTTCTAGTATTTTTAACCGTCGAATATATATATTATAACCCCAAAATATATTTTTTCCGTTTCATTTTTTTCCCTAAAAATCTTTATACAATTTCTCACAACCAATCCCCATTATTCTTACCTCCCCTGGGCCCACACGCTTTCCCCAGCCAATCGCGTTTCTCTCTTTCTCTCTCGCTTTCTCTTCTCTCTTTCTCTCTCTGCGAATAATCCAATTTTATCTCTCCTCTAATCCTCTCTCTCTCCTCTCGATCTCTCTCCCCTCTCTATATCTCTCTTCTCTCTCTCCTCTCGTAATCTTTCTCTCTCTCTTTCTTTCTCTCCCCGTCTCCTTTTCTCTCTCTCTCTCTCCTATATAAATATTTTCCTCTTCCTCCTTATTTCTCCAGAATACGAACCCACATCGCGAGAAGCCCTAGCCGCCTCGCCCTTCGCCGCAGTAGCCCAACGCCGACGCCATCACCACCGGCCTCGTCGTCTCCTCGCCCTCGTCGCATCCACATCCACCTCTTCTTCCTCCTTCATCAACTCCCCGTGCACCCTGCACCGGCAACCGCGACCACCTGCACACCGCCTACACCTCGTGGGATCGCCGCCGGCGATCTCGATCCGTCCCCCTGGCCTCGTGCATCCCTCAGTGAGTGTCTTCTTCTCCTTCTCCTCTCCTCCTCTCTTCACCTTTCTTCTTCTTCTTCTCGGTTCTTGTTTTCTTGATCTGTAGGTTTCCGTTGCTGTCGTCGTAGGCCGACCGCCGGAGCTCCGTCGACGTGATCGGCGACCACAACCTCCCCACAGATCCTCGTGAGCACCCCCTTCTCTGTCCTCCTTCCCTTCTTCTTTATTTTCTTTTCTTTTCTTGTTGCATTCTTGATCGTTCACTGTTTTTGCATCTCGCCGGAATCCGTCCGTGCCGGCGACGTGTCTCGACGATCCAGCGAGATACCCTGACCTGTGTGGTTCCACTGTTCGTCGTTTGGGTTCATTCCGTGAACCGTGCGCCGTCGTGAGATTTCCCCCGCCGACGTTAACGTTCCGTTTTCCCGATTCGCAACCCGTCGAGGCAAGTACCACTTGCTACATGCTAAATAATATTTACATATACATTGAGAACTCCCTAAACCTGCAGTTTAACTTTAGTACTATAATTTCCCCGTTTCGTGTCAATGTCGTGTTATATCTTTTTAGCTTTCAAGCTTGAAACGTACCGTTTGTATTTACTTTATTAAACTTAATAATCACATCCATATGTTTTAATCACATTTCTACTATTGTCACAGCCTATGGCATTCTCTCTATAGTTTTACTCCATTCGGACACTTGTGCGCATTTAATCTGTATTAGCTGTGATTCCGTCCATTGAACTTATATATAAATCATTGCACCTATAAAGTTCTTAAAACTTGTTAACATGATTTAACGGCCAAAATTGTCATACTGTATTCTTATGTTGTTGAAATCATCTCTGAAAACACAACTGATATCTGTACTGCTAGTTAATTGAATCTGCTTTATGTTTAATTCATTGTTTAGATTATGTTATTGATAACCGTGCTTGATTATGTAACTGATTATGAGCACACCCATGATATCCTTTACATCTTGACATGACTTGCTACATACATATTGATCGACCCGACATGGTACCGTATACTGCTTGACTTGACCTGATGTACCATGACCTGACCCGTTACCTGATCCTGTGTCTAATGCCAACAAACCTGACATGTAGTCCTCACGGACCGTTCCTGTTGTCTATCCAGACAAACCTGCTTACCTGATCCTGTGTTGGCATTAGTTCTTGATTACTGAATACCTGACTTGACATACACATATAGCTTGGGGTATGGGGAAATCAAAGGTGAAACCTGACTTGTAACTCAACAGTTCGCTACTTGTTCTGATCAGTTTTAGAGGCTAGGCCCGCCTCGTGACGATGCTGCTGACATCGTTGGTCTGTACTCCTTTCCTATTAGTGCCTAGCGACACGTCTCGGTTTCAGCCCGAGAGTCTGTAGACCATGGTCCCGGGCATGCACGGGATACTATTGAGTTACATCGATGATTCACCAATTTGATTTCAAGGACTTTAGAACAGAAAACCTGATAGAACAGTCTAGTTTACTCACTGCACACTACCCTGCACTGCCCTGATATCTATTTTGTTACCATTGCTTTATTCATGTTTATATTCGCATTGCCTGTTACACTGTTCATATTTTATTACTTGATGACACGACGCGCTGACGTCTGGGTTTTGCATGGCCCAGATTCTGTACCGCTGTTGCAGTCCGAGCAGGAGTACTTCAGCCAGCAGGCTGAGCTGTGAGGTGTCAGTATTAGTTAGTTCTTTATTTCCTGCATTTTATTCCTGATGTGAGCCCGCATTATAGGACATACATTCCAGTTATTGTATATTGGATCTTTTGCTTCCGCACTTTTATTATTCTTGACTCACGTTATTTTGGATTATGGACATGTTTTAGATAGTTTTATCTTGTTCTTGATATCTCTACAGCCGTAATGTGACTGTGGATGGATACTTCCTATCCACAGGTAGCATGGTTGGCTATGTCACGTGCCCAATCTAGCGTACTCTGGGAAGCGGGGCGTGACAGATGTATTTAAACTAACAATGGACCGAGATGTCCTTAAACTAACAATGGATCGTAATGTCCTTAAACTAATCGACCGCAATGTCACTAAACTAAACAATAGAGCCCAATTACTCTCTTGTTGGATCTAAACGATCCCGTTAAGTTGATCTTAGTCTAAAATAGGACTAACGTATCCTTAACTAACGTTTAAGTTGATCTTAGTCTCAAATGAGGCTAATGTATCCTTAAACCCAACCCCAAACCCAAATCTAAGAAGATTCGAATTTGGACTAGTCCACGCCCTACGGGCGACAACATAAATTAGTCTTCGTATATAATCCACGGGCAACCAAACACAAAACAAACACCCACGACACGAAGTGACCATATGGAGAAGGAGAAAGTTGTTACCGTGATGCGGTAGCGTAATTAACTGCAGGGGCTTGCGCCTGCAGGGAAGAGCATCCCCACAATCAAAAACCCCCTCAAACGAGGGGGAATCTGACGAAGTCTGCTACATCGGCTGCATCCGTTTAAACCTTCGATACATGGTGCCATAAATCAACTTGGCATCTTCGGAGAGGTGGACGGATAGCACCAATTAGCATCTGCCCCGAAATTCAGGCAAGACGTTTATCGCGTCTCCGTCTTTCGGCGGGGAACAGATTCTGGCACTCCCAGTAGGACCTTTTCCTCTTTCCACTCCACACTTCGTGTGTCGTGTTTTTCCCGCTATCAGATAATCGCGGTGTGTATGTTTTTGGTTGCCCTTAGGGGAGTGGATACTAAAGCCGGCATTTCCTCTCTATGAAGAATGGCGTTTGCTCCCACTCTAGCAACTTAGGCTCTGTCATATCCGGTGGAGTCAAGTATGGGTCACTTGCAGCCTCAAATCTCTGCAATCCGGCTCTTCAAGAAATCAACGAGCTTCTTTTTGGGTCGATACTCCCACCTCCCACCCTCGGCGCCTCAACGTCGAAGGAGGAAGACCAGGAGAAGTCTGTCTTCTACAGGCTGGCTCCCCAAGCAGCAGCTTTGCCGACGGAATCAGTCTTCAAACAACTGGCACATGCCAAGGACCAAGGACGACGCTGGGGGTAGAATATTCAAGCTCTCAAAGGAAACAGGGGGTAGTCTCGGCAAAATCCTGAAGCTAATTAAATCCCGGCCGTAAGAAACGGTCGACGTCGATATCAGCGTCATACAAAATGAGCTGAGAGCAGTTCTCTGTATGGTCCTGTTTCAACCCCAGTGGTGATTGTTGTTGTTCCAACTGGGAACAGCTTCAAATTGTTGTGAAGGGTCAGATAAAGTTCTCCTACCGCAATATTGAAGAAGTCTTCGCAGCCCATGGAGATCCCACGAGAGCAGAAACCAGTTCGCTCCTTGAGACAACTTTCCTCATCTATATATAAGGTGTGAAAGCAGGTGAAGGGGACTCACCCCAAAACGGATCCTGATACAGCGGTTCCTCCCAGAACCAAAGCAGATTTTTACAACAAGAAGCCCAATAAAGCTCAAGTGCTCGAAGCAAACTCCAAAGGCCTAAAAACTCCAAACATCCCAAGCCTGGGGGCATGGTAGTTCACATAGTCTATGTTGTGAATTCCAAAGACGAAGTTCGAGCTTCTACTAGTCACCGACATCAAACTCGGTCCTTAACAAAAGTTCAACTGCAATGTGAAAAGCTGCAGGAGATGCTTGCTCAGGCGACACCACTCGCTAATCCATCGTCTAAGGCAAATATCAAAGACGCACCTGGAGAAAGAAATCTGGCACGGCGCCGATTCTACGCTCGACAGGCTCCAGCCCATCCGTCTGCCTAGATACTACACGGAAGGCTTGAAAAGGCTATTGAAGCGCCAAAGGGTACCCCTCAGACAGAATACTCGACAAGCTCGATTCTACAATAGGATTTGGGACGTTCCCGGAACTCAACGAAAGTTGCCCAATAGAAGAATGGAAACGATCGGGCTTGGATATGTTCAATCCAGAAAATGAGAACGAATCCATGTCAGCTACGTCATATATGACTTCGATGAGGAAGGAGACATTCTGTTAAAAGACGCTGATCCTGAACCAAAACAAGGTCCTGTCATCAAAGCGCCGAGTCCGTCGTTTGAATAACGGATGGATAAGCTAGTAAGGGAAGCGTGTCAAAAGATCCAGGATGACCATAACCGAGAGATGGCCATTTATGAGAAAGCTAGGATGCAGCGCCTCCTTCAACAGGCCGCGGAGAATGGCAATGCTCTTCGACGCCAGCCCATCATACAAAAGGCCCGACGCAGAGGCAAAAATAAATCAAAGAGCGGGAAAGGCGTTCGACAGCGACAAAGCGGGACCAAAAAGCCACGCGATCGGGAATCGAGCAATCCGGATTCGTCTCTTACAAAGAAGATGGGTCGAGCATACTCTTTTCTTCAGAACAAAACACGGAAGATACTTTATCTTGTCATAAAACATTAGATGATGACACTCCCGGAGTCCAAGCACCCCGAGCAAGCAGGGAAGTCTCTCACCCGAACTATTGCTCCTATCATAGGGCAATAGGACATCCTCTTGAAGACTGCTTCACATTTAAAGACTGGGTAGAAGACCAGTATCAGCAAGGCAGGTTCGCTCTATCCAGCAGCTGGAGGGTAACTCCGCCGCAGAAGCACGAACCAAAAGCCGCGCATACAGCGAGAGTAGAACCAGATCAACATCGGTCTTGGAAGCGAGCTTGTTTCTGTCATATGATAACGCAATCAAAAGGAGAGCCCGAGAATATGTATGACCTCCCCTGGTGCTTCAAAAACAATGATGATGAGGTGATCTCAGAGTTTCCACCGGCGCCGAAAGAGCTAGAAGATGGAATACACATTACTGCAGATAACCTCAAGAAAATTGATTTGGCGACGGCAAGTGACCTGCAACCGACATTCGTCAGTGAGCTGCTGTCTGAAGAAAGGGTGGCTATGCTAAAAGACGTGCTCATGCAGCATAAAAATTGCTTCGCATGGAACTATTCTGAGATGCCAGGATTAGATCCAGAGATCGCTGTGCACAAATTGGCGATATCCCCGGACGTCAAGCCAATCAAACAGGCACCGAGAAGAATGCGACTCGAGCTTGAGATGAGCATCAACGCCGAGGTCAAAAAGCTAATCGACTCCGGCTTCATCCAAGAGGTTCAATATCCTGATTGGATCGCCAACATCGTCCCGGTGATGAAGAAGAATGGGACGGTGCGCATATGTGTGGACTTTCGGGACCTCAATAAAGCTTGCCCGAAGGATGATTTTCCCATACCAATCACTGAGCTGATGATAGATAACACGTCCACTCACGAAGTTTTCTCCTTCATGGATGGCTCATCAGGATACAATCAGATAAAGATGCATCCTGGGGACCAGAAACATAACGCTTTCCGGACCCCTTTGGGTATATTCTGCTACAAGGTGATGCCTTTTGGTCTAAAGAACGCCGGTGCCACCTATCAGAGGGCCATGACGAAGATCTTCGATGACCTCATACATGAAATCGTCGAATGCTATATCGACGACCTCGTGGTGAAAATCAAATCATACGAGGAACATTTAGAGCATCTGAGAATCGTGTTTCAACGCCTTCGGCAATACAACTTGAAGATGAATCCTCTCAAATGCGCGTTCGGAGTCTCCTCGGGCAAGTTCCTAGGATTCATCGTCCGACACCGAGGCATCGAGATAGATCCATCAAAGATCAAGGTGATTATGGAGATGCCCCCGCCAAGGACTCTCAAGCAATTGCGGTCTCTCCAAGGGAAGCTCGCGTATATCCGGCGATTTATAGCCAATCTCTCAGGTAAGTGCCGTCCTTACAGTCACCTGATGAAGAAGGGAACCCCTTTCCTCTGGGATCGCAAATGCCAAAACGCACTGGACGAAATCAAGCAATACCTACAGAATCCTCCAGTACTGGCCGTCCCCGTTAAGGGAAAACCTCTCATTCTGTATACAACCGCCCTTGAAGGTTCCTTAGGTGTATTATGGGCACAGGACAACGGCCAAGGGAAAGAGAGAGCTCTCTACTATTTGAGTCGAGTTCTACTGGGAGCAGAAAGCAATTAGTCTCCCATCGAAAAACACTGCTTGGCATTGATCTTCGCGATAATGAAGCTCAGGCACTATGCGTTGGCGCATGAAGTCCGCCTCATATCGAAGGTGGATCCTCTCAAGTATTTGATGTCAAAGGCCATATTGACGGGGCGGCTCGCTAAATGGGCCCTGCTTTTGATGGAGTTCTCGATAACTTATCAGCCTCTTAAGGCAGTGAAAGGCCAGGCCATCGCCGACTTCCTCGCTGAGCATCCGATACCTGCCGATTCTCCTTTGAATTGCAAACTGCCAGACGAACATATGTTTGACACGATCGACGGAGGTGATACCCATTGGGAACTTTACTTCGATGGATCATCCTCCATGAAGAAGCACAAACAAAGCACCCCTATAATCAAATCAGGGGTAGGTCTCATCTTCATAACTCCACAAGGAGGGATAACGCGTTTTGCCTTCACCTTAACAGAGCCAAGGACAAACAATGAAGCCGAGTATGAAACTTTGATAGCAGGTCTCGAGATGGCCATTGACATGGGAATTGAGAACCTCCTCATATACGGAGACTCCCAACTGGTCGTTAGTCAAGTAAACGGCGACTATCAAACGTGCAAGCCAGAGTTGGTAAAGTACGGCGAGAGAGTACAGCAACTGCTGACCCAAATACCTTCCTACACCTTGGAAAGCATATCGCGTGCGGAAAATAGCAAAGCGGATGCATTAGCCAAGCTTGCTAAAGAATTGGCCGATGAGAACCTCGATGACGTAAGAATCGTGGTACAAAGTCGTCGGGTTCTTGCACCGGCAGAAATATCTCCGGAATTGTCCGAGGAAAAAGGAGCGACCGAGCAAATGGCTCTACAAGTAAAAGACCAAGAAAAGGTTATGGATTGGAGGAAAGTCTTTATAGATTACTTCAAATCCCGTCGAACACCTGAAGATGCGTCCTCAAAACATCAGCTCATGAAGCGAGCCCTATCTTTCGCCTTCGTCAACGATACTCTGTACAAAAGGTCATTTGATTCTCTGTGGTTAAGATGCCTGGGACCTGAAGAAGCAAAAAGAGTTGTCCAAGAAACTCACGACGGACTCTGCGGTTCTCATCAAGCCGGGCCGAAGATGAAGCTGAAGATTAAAAGGATGGGCTACTATTGGCCCACGATGATCCAAGATTGCCTCGAATACGCGAAGCAATGCCACTTGTGCCAGATTCACGGGGACTTTATCCATCAGCATCCAAATCCACTACATCTAACGGTGGCTAGCTGGCCGTTCAAAATGTGGGGGACTGACATAATTGGCCCCATCGAGCCAGCATCGTCCAGAGGACATCGATTCATTTTGGCGACAACTGATTACTTCTCCGAATGGGCAGAAGCAGTACCACTGAGGGAAGTGAAGACGGAGAATATCCTCCATTTTTTCAAGACACACGTCATTTATCGGTTTGGAACTCCAAGACGGATCATCTCCGATAACGGGCCGGCCTACAGAAACCACAAGATCAGCCGCTTCGCACAACAGCACAACATAGACTGGAGATACTCCTCAGTCTATAACCCCCGAGCGAACGGTCTAGCTGAAGCTTTCAACAAGACCTTAACGAAGATCGTGAAAAAGACGGTGTCTCGAAATAAGAAGGACTGGCATGAGAGACTGCATGAAGCTCTGTGGGCGTATCGAACTATGTTCAAAACGGCCACGAACACAACGCCATACGCATTGGTATTCGGTACAGAGGCGGTACTCCCCCTCGAGGTAGAGCTACCCTCTTTACGAGTGGCAGTTCATTACGAGCTAATGGACGAAGAGAATGCTCACCTTCGGCTTGAGGAGCTCGATGCCCTTGATGAAACCCGGCTCATAGCGCAACAAAATCTGGAGGCTTATAAAGCAAAGATGACGCGCTCATACGAAAGATTGACTAGGCCGAGGACATTCCGCCAAGGCGAACTCGTGCTAGTGGTCAAAAGACCTATGATCCTCAATCATGCCAAACGGGGAAAATTCGAGCCGAACTATGAAGGCCCGTATATCATAGACAAGGTCTACCAGGGTGGGGCCTATCTGATCATGGACATGCATGGTGAAAGACCTTTCAGGCCAATAAACGGTCGCTTCCTGAAAAAAGTACTACGCCTGACGAGTCACGGCCTAGGTCAATGATAGATGACGACGACTATGTCCGCTCGCTATCTTCCTGAGCCCGAACTCTATAAGTAGTAGCCGGCGCCATGGACCGAAACGTCCTTAAACTAATAGCGGACCGAAATGTCCTTAAACTAATAACGGACCGAAACGTCTTTAAACTAACAACGGACCGAAACTATATCCTAAAACTAGCCGTTGACCGAGATGTCGATAAATTACGGTGGATTGCAGCATCCCAAAGCTGATACAAAAAAAAGAATAAAAAAAGAGAAAAAAATTAAAAAAACGGTATGTCCATAAGCAAAATGGGCACGGATGAAAACCCGAAAGGGCTCCGTGAGTAAAAACAGCAGGGCTACCGGAGAGTTTTGTGAAAACCAGGGCGCATCCTCGTTAGAATAAAAAAAAAGGAAAACGGTATGTCCATAAGCAAAAGGGCACGGATGAAAACCCGAAAAGGCTCCGTGAGTAAAAACAGCAGGGCTACCGGCGAGTGTTTGTGAAAACCCGAAAGGGCGCAACCTCGTTAAAAGACACTTGCAGGGTCCTCTCGATTTTGTAAGGAGAAACCACCTGCGTGAGATCCTTACGACTCACAAGGGAGCAACACACTTAGGGATCCCCACGATCCCTAGGGAGAAATTACACTTGCGAGATCCTCACGACTCGTAAGGAGAAGCCTCTTATGGGACCCTCACGGCTCATAAGATTCAAAAGTCTTAAGCTATAGGGATCTGAACCTGTTCTTAAGCAGCCCCCACAACCTCCGATACTGCCCTACAAGCGGTTCAGTATTGACCCTTGTATACAATCCACGAGTGCGAATAAACATTTCCCTAACAAAGTCCCATTCGTGACAAGGGATATGTCTACATGTTGAACAACCTTGTAAGTCTTCTCGACTTATAAGGAGAAAACACTCTTGTAAGATCCTTATGACTTATAGGAGAACATGCACTTAGGAATCCTCACGACTCCTAAGGAGAAAACGCACCTACGAGATTCTCACGACTTGTAGAGAGAAATACCTTTATGAGACCCTTACGACTCATAAAGTCGACAGCCTTAGTCGACAGGATCTTAACCTTGTTTACTAAGCCATCTTTGTTCGTCATTGACAGAGGCAAATGATGATTCGCTCCTGGCAATATCCCAGTTGTAGCAGTGCTGATGCCGAAGTCGGTGTCTAATTCCAAGCTTGCAGCAAAAAGCCAGCAAGCCACACATGCATACAAAATAGCCGAAATGATGGGGCAACTTGCAACAAAATCAGCAAGTAAAAATGTATGCATGCAAAATAGCCGAAATGATTGGGCAACTCGCAATAAAGAGCAGCGAGTAAAAGTAAAATAAATAGCCGAAATGATTGGGCACCGCGAAAAATAGCCGAAATGATTGGGCGATCACGACTTTCGCGATATAAAAGCTGAAATGATAGAGCATCGCGGAAAGAAATAAAATAAAAAAATATGAATGAAATTTTTGCCCTACAGGTGATATCATATCAATCCCTGTATACAATCCAGGGACGCAAACAAAGAGGGAATCACACCTTTCCTCCCCAGGCCTCATCAGAAGAAGAAGCCAAATCTCAATGGTTCACAAATAGCCTGGAGATCATCTCAACATTCGTCTCATTACGATAGACACAACATCAAGCAAAGCGGAACAGCGGTAACTCCCAGTTCCATGACTCGACAGTGCACAGATGACCGAGAGTCAAACCCCGACTCCGTGAAATGCGGATAAAGTCAACCCTTCCTGATCACGTGGAACACGGCTATGACCCCGTGTGAAGCATCCAGAGCGGAGCTTGGTCCTCGCAGAACACGGCAATGACCCCGTGGGAAGCATCCAGAGCAAAATTCCTGGTTACGTGGAACGCGGCTTATGTCAATTATGACCCCGTGGGAAACATCCAGAGTGGAGTTTGGTCCTCGCAGAACACGGCAGTGAACCCGTGGGAAGCATCCAGAGCAAAATTCCTGGTTGCATGGAACGCGGCTTATGTCAATCCTGACCCCATGGGAAACATCCAGAGCGGATCCTGGTCCTCACAGAGCACGGCAATGACCCCGTGTGAAGCATCCAGAGCGGAGCATGGTCCTCGCAGAACACGGCAGTGAACCAGTGGGAAGCATCCAGAGCAAAATTCCTGGTTACGTGGAACACGGCTTATGTCAATCCTGACCCCATGGGAAACGTCCAGAACGGATCCTGGTCCTCGCAGAATATGGCAATGACCCCGTGTGAAGTATCCAAAGCGGAGCCCGGTCTCGCAGAACACGGCAATGACCCCGTGGGAAGCATCCAGAGCAAATTCCTGGTCACGTGGAACGCGGCTTATGTCAATCCTGACCCCGTGGGAAACGTCCAGAGCGGATCCTGGTCCTCGCAGAGTACGGCAATGACCCCCTGTGAAGCATCCAGAGCGGAGCCTGGTCCTCGCAGAACACGGCAATGACCCCGTGGGAAGCATCCAGAGCAAAATTCCTGGTTACGTGGAACGCGGCTTATGTCAATCCTGACCCCGTGGGAAACGTCCAGAGCGGATTCTGGTCCTCACAGAGCACGGCAATGACCCCGTGTGAAGCATCCAGAGCGGAGCCTGGTCCTCGCAGAACACGGCAATGACCCCGTGGGAAGCATCCAGAGCAAAATTCCTGGTCACGTGGAACGCGGCTATGTCAATCCTGACCCCGTGGGAAACGTCCAGAGCGGAGCCTGGTCCTCGCAGAACACGGCTATGACCCCGTGGGAATCATCCAGAGCAACTCCTGATTCTGTGAAATGCGGATAATGGTAACCTCACCCATCACTTACGGGTCCTCATGACTCGTAAGGGAGAAAATTCTCTTGTGAGATCCTTACGACTTTCAAGAGAAAAACACACTTAGGAATCCTCACGATTCTTAAGGAGAAATTACACCTATGGGATCCTCTCGACCGGTAGGGAGAAAATTCTTTATGAGACCCTCACGACTCATAAAGTTGAAAAGTCTTAGGAGGCAGATCTTAACCCTGAATCCTAAGCCATCGTTGTCCTGCAAAGAAATCGAGATAGACTATCCACAAAATACATTTACTAAAAGGGATACACCATCGTGAAGAAAAATATGTCTTTTATTCATGAATCAAAATGAATACAAAGTACAATTTGTGAAAGAACAAAAAAAAATATACTCTCATTCAGGAGTATGTACAAAGGAAGAATGAAAAAATATATATACAATTCATCAAGTCGGCAGGCGATTTAGCAGATTTGCCAGTTCATCCCTTTTTCGCTGAGCCTCGCCTTCATGATTTAGTATCGTCAAAAGGCGGGCCTCCGCCTGAGCTTGCTGGGCCTGGTATAAGGCAAGCCAGCCTTCAAGCTCTTTCTCAGTAGCCTTATGAGCCTCAACCATTTCATGAGTGAATACGACGACCTTATTAATGGCTACCACCTCCTTGATGGCCTCTTGAAGCACTCGCCAAAGTTCATACGCTTTATTGGCCTTGGCCGTGAGGTTGGCTTGAAGCTCCCTCAGCGCTTTAGAAGCCAGCTCCCTCTCTGAAAACTTGCGGCCGAGCCACTTCTCACATGATATCATATTCGCCGCACACCGCTCAATTAGATCCCGTAAGCTCGCCTTTGCAGCCACAACCTCCGAAGAAAGGCGTGTACATTCAAGCACATGCAAGCAAGCCTCCACCTGCCGACAAAACTTAACCCAGACTTGCACCACTGTTTCACTATGATAAGTGGAAAGAAAGGGAAGAGAGCCGTTAGCTTCAGCAGCAAACGCTTCGGCCGTGATTAGACTGCCAGCGCGAAGGTCCTCGATTAGGGATGACAGAGAGGCGAGGCTTAGCTTTGCCATCTGTTCCGACGCACACAGAGTATAGGGACCGGGTGGCATGGCGATGCGTGACTCCAGCGCGGTGAGAACTGGCAAGGCTGTTCAGATTTATAAACATTCAGCGAAACTTGTAAGTAAATAACAAATGGAACGACGTTGAGACTTTACTTACCCACAGTCATACAAGAGGGATCGGAGGGCTCCCCAGTCCCGTCAAGAACCTCAACCTCGTCGTCGGCCTCCAGAAACGTAAAAGACGTTGGTGTCATTTTATGAAACAGTGATAATGCTGTGAAAAGAGGGTAAACAACACTAACCTTGTCCGGAAGATAGGACGATACGCTGAGGAGATATCGCTTGCGGAGCAGCTATCTCCAACAACCGCTGAAAGGACTGCCTGGGAGATAGATCGACAATAGATGCCGCCAATCCGCGCAATTCTGAAAAGACAGAAAGGTTCAGATAATGGAGAAGTTATTAATGTAAAATATAGAAGGCTACCTTCGACGCTCCTCCCATTCTGAGCTGGAGGGATAGCTTCAGCAGCCTCCTCTGTGATCTCGGGCACATCATCGGGGACGTCGACCAATGTAGCTACTTCTGAGCAAGGAGCAGCAGCTACTACGGCATGCTCCAGTGGAAGGACGGTAGCCTCGACTACCTGTCCCCTAATCACCGGGTCGCCCTCAGGAAGATCCATTGGAGCGGCGGCCGACAAAGATTCCTCCCCCGAGGGAGCAAGCGCCTCGGGAGCGAGAACCACCGAGGAAGACTCCATCGCAAGAGCGACGGTTGCATCGACCCCCTCCACACTGATTGGTGTTTCACGGGGATATCAGCAGGATCTACAATCAAAGCGCGGCTCAGAGCTGCTACCGCCGCCGAAATCCCTGCAAAGTTTTGCATGAGGATAAGGATACATATATATGTATGCAAGCAATACAAAATATTACAAAATAGATATATGAACATACCGATGCGCAGGGGAGCTTCTTGTATGGCTTGTTCAAGCCGACGTTCCTTCCTAAGGAGGTGTTCTCGCCGAGGTCCGAGGGTGGACTCGTGGCCACCGGTCCACAGTGAAAGCGCGTCCTCGGCGTCGGCCGAAACAGCCTGTTTAAGGGCCCTTTCGCCCCATTCTTCCAAAGGGCCTATGAATCGTCGCCGTATCCACGGAGGGTCTTCGTAAAAGATGACGGCAGGGTAGGGCTTCTTTGGAATCTTTACATTCTCCGATTCATCTTGCGAACGTCTTATAGCCTCAGCCAATTGTGCGGCTTCCTCGGCAGATGAACTCGGGAAAAGTAGGCCACCATCCGACTCTTGCATAGCCAACGGTTCATCCTGAAGAATAGGCCCAGACTCTATTAAAGAGTCGAGCAGATTGGTAGCAGTCTTCCTCCACCTCTTGGACCCGGAACCAACCGCCGAAGATGATCGTTTCCTCCCCCATGGAACTTTGGCACGACGCTGACCCACTTCACCTTCGACGCCCTCGCTTGGCGGTGCTACCGAGGACGACACGACCATTGTCGACGCTGCGGGTGATGATACTGCTACCGGCGCCCTATTAGCCCTCGATTGAGCCTAAGTACCCAGTGGCATACCAGCTGTGGGAGTGAAGTCCACTTCCGCCACCTCCGGAATAAGCACAACACTGGTGTCCCTCAGGGGAAAGCGAACCGGTGCACGCGGTCGCGGCGGAACTCCCGTGGCTTGAACCGGAATGGGAGCGCTGTATCCAAGAAGCACCCTCTTCTCCTCAACAATAATTGGACTGACCCGATGAAGGTACCGGCCCGTGAAGGACCCCACACATCGGGGAATATGGTTATCCTCAGGAATCATGAAGCGAGAACCAGTGTTCAGCCTCACAAAATGATGAGCAGCGTCACGAACAGCTTCAAGTGATGGACTGGGCGCAACTGTAAATGCCTCGCAAGGGACGCCCTGATCATATCCAAGTTGCCGGGCAAAGCGGTGTGGGTTATACCGCATAAAAAGGGCCGCACTGTTTTGACGAAATACCAGGTAACCTGGTCTGATCGCGTACAGGTGCATGGCTTCCCTGGGCTTCAGAGAAGGTACCTCCTCTTTCGACAAGTCGTAGAGTTGTTAAATCGGACCTAAAGGAGCAGATAGAGCCCGATCAACGAATACCATTCCGCCCGTACTAGCATAGCGATCAACACGCGAATAGCCCCAAACTGAGTCAGGTCAGGAGCAGAAGCGTCCACCAACAGCATGAGTCGTGGAAAAGTGTAGGCATCATAAAATTTAGGTCTCTGGTGCGCAGCAAAGGCCTCCAACACGTGCATCTCAATCCAAGATGTGAAGTAATGAAGTGAGAAATTTACCACATCTACACCTGGAGTTGAGGTATTAGCCGCGGCGCCTAACCCATGATAAAGATGCGCTAGCGCTGGCATGCCCACAGCTAGCCGTGTTCCCTCAGCAATATGATGAGCAGGGTAGATAACCGAGGCTCTCATAAAACGGCGATGCATGGGAATGTCGAACCAGCTAAGCCAAACGCTGATGAAGCCCACAAAGAAAGTCTCCTCATCCATGCCAGGAGCTGCAATCAACTCAAAAGATACCACCGACATGATAGGAATGTAATACTGCAGCAAGTCCTCTTCCTTAGTCGGCCGCCTGTTTAAACCAAACCCAAAGGGGTCATTAATGTTCGCGAACTTTGGAGCCGTCTTCTATAGGACACCCTCGCGAAGGAAGCAAGCAATAAAACTTTTAAAAGTGATGCCCTGCTCCTCTGACTCTGTGAATAGTTTGTCAAAAATGCCCAGGGTCTTGATCAAACTCGGGCGCTTGTGGCAGACGACGTTCTCGGTAGACAGGCCGTTAAGGATTGCAGGCTCGGTTTCAAAGACATACTCATTAGGAGGCATCAATTCTTCATAAAGTGTCCCTCTGATCGGCAGCCCAGAGATCTCGCGAAATTCTTCCAAGGAAATCGAAACTTCACGGTCCCCTAGAAGGAAGGTGTTGGTGGGAAGATTCCATTGGTTCAAGAAAGCCTTAACCCACCAGACATGAGGAGATTGGTAGTGGAAGAGGGACGCATATATCGCCTGATAAATCCCAACCCTCTGCAGTCGCGCGCGATGGGCAGACAAGATGTAACGAGCCCAAAAAAGGTAGCCCGTGGGGTGTCGAGAGGTGAGCCCTATCTTGTAAATCTACCCCCATGGCTGGGCTTCGCCCTGACAAATGCGGCGCCCCAAAATATCTATAGCCGGTACCGGATGGTTCAGAATACCAGTTGTTGAAGGCTCAAGCCGTCCCTTAGGGGTCCAATTCGGCATCTCCGCAGCAAAGACAGTCCTTGGAGGATCCATCGGCAGGAATGGATAGGTAGGCTCCGTCGGTATCTCACAAAGAAAACTGTGGCGGCCGCGGATGATGTGATCGTACCAGGTCCCCCACAGAAGCAAGTTGGTGCGATTCGGGTCATGAGCCCTGATCATAGCCATTACTTCCTCGTCAGACGGTGACTGAGGAAAAGCAGCTTCCGAGCGAGTGAAGGGGAAGTATGGAACAGAAGTCATTGTGCCTGAAATAAAAAAGGGGAAACTGTTAAAGCGAAGCCAACGGTTTATATACATATGTTTATAAATGTATATATCTAAAAAGATAGTGGAAGAAAGCGACAGGGGACTCATTTTATGGGACCATTGGTTACAAAACACATGGGTCCCACAAAATCAAGATGGCGGCTCGCTAATGATGAGACAAAGCAATTACAATGAGACAAAAAGAAGATTCTCAATAAATGAACAATGGATTTTAAATGACCCTACACATTACTCAAAAAGAAATCCATCTTGGACTCTGCAACAAATCAAGCAGAAGCTAGGGAATTAAATTCCCAGAAAACACTACTGCAAACCTCTTCTTCTTGGTTGCAAAGAGACAACTTAGGGCGAGAAAATCCCAAGAAGTTCTCTGGAAAGAACTAAGTTCTTCATAGGAATTAAATTCCTTTTGAAAAGGGGAATTAAATTCCCAGAAAACACTTTTTCAGAACCGAAGCTCTTCAGGGTGGAATTAAATTCCACAGAAAAGACAAGCGCAACCATTGATTCTTTAAGATCAAAGAAACCCTAGCGAAAGGGGTTTATTCTTTAAAATTGGACATCTCTGAAGGACTTAAAAAGATGGGTTCTTTAAAGGGAAAAGCCCTTGGTGTAGATTTAAAATCCAAAGAGTTTTTTTATATATGAAAGCTCTTCGGTCGTTCAAAGCCATTACCTGAAGAAAAAGGTCTTTCTTGAACAGAGTTAAACTCTGATTTCGAAACAGAGAATTAAGCTCTGAGAAAAGAGAATTAAATTCTCAAAGGGAAAATGTTAGCAAGGAAGAAGATGAAAGAGTGAAGGCGCTTCTGAAGAGACCAATGCATTTATAGGATATGATGGGAACCGTTTCATCTCCTCTATTCCCTAGACAGATCCAACGGTCATAAAGGTGACAGCGTTGCACTTACGTGCAGACATGTGAGAGTAACGCGGTGTGGGCATTTGTTCCCTGATTAAAAATCAGGAATTACCTCAATGAGGTATCACATGTTCACACGTGACCAAGGGTCACGTGATTTATTTACAGAATTAAATTCTAAGCAAGCAGAAGTGTAAACAAGCGGCTGAGGAAAGACCCCAATGGGGGGTCATGTGCTCACACGTGACCAGGGGTCACGTGCTCACACGTGACCAGGGGTCACGTGCTCACACGTGACCAGGGGTCACGTGCTCACACGTGACCAGGGGTCACGTGCTCACACGTGATGATCCTTCAGCCCAGTTAGAAGACAGAATTAAAATTCTGAATGAGGAAGGGTCACGTGCCAACACGTGATAGGCTTTGAAAGCCTTATAACTTGATAGAATTAAATTCTAATTAAGGGAAATCAAAGACCCTAACTGGGAAAGTATTTCTCTAAATCTTTACAAACAAAAAAGGATTATGGGGGACCGTTGGATTAAAAATCCAAGGGTGGTTAAAAATCATCAATTTATGAAAAGATTTTAGAAAAGGAAAGATTTTCCTAAATTTCACCAAAAATAACAAACAGAATATCTTTTGGATTAAAAATCCAATGGTGAATAAAATTCACTGAGTGATCTAAAAGATCACATTAGTTACGAAAAACAAACAAAATCTTTCAATGAGAGATTTACTAAACAAATTGATTCTTTTCCTTCTCCTATAAATAGGAGCCAAGAAGAGAAGAGAGAGATAGAATTTTGTGATCTTGAAATTTTCTAAAGGCAAATAGCAGAGAGAAAAGAAAGGAGAATTTAATTCTCAAGAAAAGAAATCCTAGGTGAGAAAAAGGAAAAGGACCAAAACTTCAAAAAGAGAATTTAATTCTCAATCTAAGAGTTCAACTCTTCTGCAAAAGAACTTAGTTCTTCCTCTGGTTGATGATCTGCAGAAGCAAATCTTCCCATAAGTTGAGAATTTAATTCTCATTGGGTTGAGATTCTGCCATGCAGATCCAAAACTTAGAGGGAGAATTGAGTTTAGAGAATTTAATTCTTCCAAATTCACAGGAATTTAATTCCTCCAAGATAAAACTAGGGTTTAACCCTATATGAGAATTTAATTCTCCCAAACTTACAGGAATTCAATTCCTTCAAGATAAAACTAGAGTTTAACCCTATATGAGAATTTAATTCTCCTAAATTTATAGGAATTTAATTCCTTCAAGATAGACAAAACTAGGGTTTAATCCTACTTAAGAATTTAATTCTCTCAAATTCACAGGAATTTAATTCCTCCTAAATGAAATTAGGGTTTCACCTTACATAAGAATTTAATTCTTTCACATACATAGGAATTTAATTCCTCTAAAACCATAATTAGGGTTTAACCCTACAGAGAATTTAATTCTTAAAAATAAAGAGACTTGAAAGATCTCCATGCATACAAAGAACTAAGGTCACGTGGCCCCATGTGACCCCTAAACAGATCTCCCAAAAATGAGAAGGAAACAGCCTAGAGGCAATGCCTTACGTGCTCCCACGTGACCTTCAAAATAAAGAGAATAAAAGCAAAGGCAATGTTAGCGTTGGGCGCTCTCACGTGCTACCACGTGACCCCTTAATAAATGTTTTAATAATCAACGCACAAATCTCTATCACGTGCCAACACGTGATGGTCAGAAAATTAAAAGTGTTTAACACTTATTTGCAAAACAAAGTAAAGGAGATCTGGCCCCACCTTTGGGTACCCTCACGTGTCCCCATGTGACCCCTTCTTCTCTATTGTTAAACACTAATTTGAGGTTTTTTATTTCTAGTGTTTAACACTAATTTGAGAATTTCATTTCCAGTGTTTAACACTGTTGTCTTCTAGAGTTTAACACTAATTTGAGAGTTTTATTTCCAGTGTTTAACACTGTTGTTCTCTAGTGTTTAACACTATTTTTAGCCAAATTGGCTAATTTTCCAGAGGCAAAAGCCTCCCCTTTAACTGAATCTCAAAATTGAGTAAAATTCAGAGCTATAATGTTTAATGCTCAGTCAAAGATAAAAATGTTATCAGAGCCCTCAAACTCTTGTTTAGCATTGCTAAGTGATGAGGGGCCGAACCCACACAAATGTCTAATGGTCCAACAAAGGGCCAATGTTTCAAACTTAATTGGACTTAGCCCAAGTTGGCCATAAGTCCTCAATTCAGACTTAACTGAGCCAATGTGCTCATAATATAATTAATTGATCTTAGTTCCAAATTGGACTACAGGCCACTTAATCCACTTTGGTTCGAGAGTACATCTCTTCACTCCTCCGATATTTATCGTTGTAATCCTTCAACGTCTTCAGAGAGGTGACGGGTCCCAACAACCACACATTTCACGGACTATGATGTCTTTAAACTAACATTGGACTGTGGGGTCTTTAAACTCATGGAATATGATGTCCTTAATCTCGACCGTGATGTCTTTAAACTAATATTGGACTGTGGGGTCCTTAAACCCATGGACTATGATGTCCTTAACCTCGACCGTGATATCTTTAAATTAACATTGGATTGTGGGGTCCTTAAACTCATGGACTATGATGTCCTTAACCTCGACCGTGATGTCTTTAAACTAACATTGGACTGTGGGGTCCTTAAACCCATGGACTATGATGTCCTTAACCTCGACCGTGATGTCTTTAAACTAACATTGGACTGTGGGGTCCTTAAACCCATGGACTATGATATCCTTAACCTCGACTGTGACGTCTTTAAACTAACATCGGACCGTGGGGTCCTTAAACTCACGGACTATGATGTCCTTAACCTCGACCGTGATGTTTTTAAACTAACAATGGACTGAGATGTCCTTAAACTAACAATGGACCGTAATGTCCTTAAACTAATCGACCACAATGTCACTAAACAAAACAATAGAGCCCAATTACTCTCTTGTTGGATCTAAACGATCCCGTTAAGTGGATCTTAGTCTAAAATAGGACTAACGTATCCTTAACTAACGTTTAAGTTGATCTTAGTCTCAAATGAGGCTAACGTATTCTTAAACCCAGCCCCCAAACCCAAATCTAAGAAGATACGGATTTGGACTAGTCCACGCCCTACGGGCGACAACATAAATTAGTCTCCGTATACAATCCACGGGCAACCAAACACAAAACAAACACCCACGACACGAAATGACCATATGGATAAGGAGAAAGTTGTTGCCGCGATGCGGTAGCGTAATTAACTGCAGGGAAGAGCGTCCCCACAATCAAAAATCCCCCAAACGAGGGAGAATCTGACGAAGCCTGCTACATCGGCCGCATCCGTTTAAACCTTCGATACATGGTGCCATAAATCAACTTGGCATCTTCGGAGAGGTGGACGGATAGCACCAATTAGCATCTGCCCCGAAATTCAGGCAAGACGTTTATCGCGTCTCCGTCTTTCGGCGGGGAACAATGGTCATTACGAATTTCTTGTGATGCCATTTGGAGTGACCAACGCACCAGCAATATTCATGAACCTGATGAATCAAGTTTTCCAGGAGTACTTAGACAGGTTCGTTGTCATCTTCATCGATGACATCCTGGTGTATTCCAAGAGTCGGAAAGAATATGTCGAGCACCTACGAATTGTCATGGAAACTCTACGACAACATCAACTCTACGACAAGTACTACAAGTGCGAGTTTTGGCTAGATCAAGTTGGTTTCCTTCGACATATTGTATCAAGCGAAGGAATCTCTGTATATCCAGCGAAAGTTTCAGCAGTAAGCGAATGGCCGACACCAAAGTCAGTGAAGGACATTCGAAGTTTCTTGGGTCTAGCTGAATATTACAGAAGGTTCATTGAAGACTTTTCGAAGATAGCAACGCCCCTGACCAAGCTCATACGTAAAGATGAAGACTTTGTGTGGTCAGAAGCATGTGAGCAAGCTTTCGTAGAACTCAAGTCAAGATTGACATCAGCGCCAATTCTCGTTATACCAGACCAATCTGGAGGTTTCGAAGTGCATTGTGATGCATCCGGTAAGTGATTAGGATGTGTTCTACATCAGCATGGTAAAGTTGTGGCTTATGCTTCAAGACAGCTGAAGATTCATGAGCGCAATTATCCGACGCATGATTTGGAATTGGCAGCCGTTATCTTTGCTCTTAAGATTTGGCGCCATTATCTTCTTGGTGAACGAGTGAACATATATACAGATCACAAGAGTCTGAAATACGTGTTTACTCATAAGGAGCTTAACATGTGGCAGAGACGATGGTTAGAACTCATGGCAGACTTCGACATCAACCTACAGTATTATCCAGGGAAGATGAATGTGGTACCTGATACCCTTAGTCGCCAACCATTATCGATGAATCTCAGCGCTCAGTGGAAGCTTCAACAAGACTTGCATCAGATAGAGATTGAAGTGATCATGCCAGGTAACGCTTCAAGTTTGATGAATTTACAAGTTCAATCTACCATTGTCAATCAGATCAAAGAAGCTCAAGCAAGTGATGCTAAGTTGTAAAAGATCAGAGAACAAGTAAAAGATCAGAACAAACTTCATCATTCATGAAGACGGATCTTTGAGATACGGCAGCAGATTATGTGTACTAAAAGGTTCTGTTCAGGAAGAGTTAATGAAAGAAGCTCACAACTCTCCCTGTTCAGTACACCCTGGAGGTACAAAGATATACAAAGATCTACGTCAATATTACTGGTGGCATGGAATGAAGCGTGAAGTAGCCAGAAGCGTCGCTAAATGCTTGGTGTATCAGCAAGTAAAGACTGAACATCACAGGACAGCTGGATTACTTCAACCGTTATCTATTCCAGAATGGAAGTGGCAACACATCACAATGGATTTTGTGACTGCACTTCCTCACAGCACAAAGGGTAACGATGCGGTATGGGTTATTGTGGATCGACTCACAAAGTCGGCTCACTCCATCCCATTTCGAGTTGGCCAATCTACTGAGACACTAGTAAAGAAGTATATGGAGGTAAGAATTTACTTAAGATTTAAACTCTTCATAGTGTACTATCTCTGATACCCATGAACTTGTACAGGAAATTGTGAGATTTCATGGAGTACCGGTCTGCATTGTCTCCGATCGTGACACTAGATTTCGATCGCAGTTTTGTCAAAATCTGCAAGCGAGCTTGGGAACAAGTCTGAACTTCAGCACGGCTTATCATCCACAAACAGATGGTCAGTCTGAACAAACTATTCAGATCTTGTAGGATATACTTAGAGCGTGTATGCTAGACTTCGGAGGATCATGGGAAGATCACCTAAATCTTGTGGAGTTTTCATATAACAACAGCTACCAAGCAAGTATCGGAATGGCACCTTTTGCAGCACTTTATGGAAGGAAGTGTCGATCGCCATTAAGTCAGGACGACATCAGAGATAGAGAACTTCTTGGACCTGAGATGATAGTAGCAACTGTTTATGTGGTTCGTACTATCAGAGAAAGAATGCACATAGCCCAAGATCGACAGAACCACTGGGCTGATGCAAAGCGCCGTCATTTGGAGTTCCAGCCGGGAGATCATGTATTTCTGAAGATATCTCCAAACCGTGGAGTGATTCAATTTGGAAGACGGGGTAAGCTAAGTCCGAGATACATTGGACCGATCGACATACTCGAATGAGTCGGTGAAGTGGCTTATCGCTTGGCACTTCCACCTTCATTAGAAGGAGTGCACAATGTGTTTCACATATCCCAACTCAGAAGGTATGTGCATGACCCCAGCCATATTCTCGATCATTTCGAGCTCACCGTACAACCCGACTTATCTTGTGAGAAACAACCTGTGGAGATCCTGGAAAAGAAAGTGAAGTCACTTCGGAACAAGAAAGTCAACTTGGTTCAAGTGATGTGGAGAATGGACACTCCAGGAGAATCGTCATGGGAAAGGGAAGATAAGATGCGTGCAAGATATCCCTACTTATTTGTAAACTGGTCCTTAAAAAAAATTGTAAATTTCGAGGACGAAATTTTTGTAAGGAGGGTAGACTGTAACAACTCCAATTCTTGTATACATAAAATTGATTTAAAATTAATTTATACTTGGGGTATTTACATTTCCTGTGAGTACTATAAGTATTTAATTTAATTTTGAACAGCAAGCAAGAGCTTGTAGCTCACTGGTATGACCTTGCACTGCTGAACCAAAGTACCAGAGTTCAAATCCCATCAGCCACATTATTTTTTTAATTAGTTTTCTTTTAATTTTTGTAGAAGCCCAATAGTCTACACGTACATAACCCATAAAACCAAGAGTCACACATAAAACAAACGAGTCCACTGTGGTAACCAAGCGACGGGGGACACGTGGCGGCGAGACCCGGCCCGACCCGGCCGACTCGGGCAAGCGACTCGGCCGAATCGGCCGGCGCCGCAGGCCTGACTCAGCCGAAATCTTATATTCTTTTGTTTTTCTGGCAACTCTTGGACTTCTCATAACTCCTGAACTATTCATTTCCCTGTACATTTACAGAGCATTTTAAAACACACAATTGATCCATTTTTAATACAAATTTTTAATACACCTTTTCACATCCCTAAACCCTAATTTTTCCTATAAATACCACACCTAAAATCACCCCTCCTCACTTCCAAATCTCTGTCCAAACTCTCAAGAAAATTCCATAGACTTTTTGTGTGCGAGTGGAGTTACAAAGGGCGAAGCTCCGACGAACTTCTGACGACGTTCCGAAGAGATTCCGGCGACGAAACGATACACCGACACCTCCTACTTCTTCCTTTTCCTCTCCTCTCTACTACAATCTAGTAAGTCCCTTTTCTCCTTCTCTTTACTATTCTAAAAACTTAGAATTCTGAAACCCGACGGAAGTGGAGTTAATCCGACTTCCGATTCGGTTTTTCCTTAAAAATCATATTTTTCTTAAACACAATAATACCAAACTCTCACATCATGATCATTAAATATTAACAAAACATATTGGCAATTTTCATATCATAAGAATTTATATTTCAATTTTATAGCACTTTTACAGAAAAATACCATATAGTTTAGTTTCGACATAAAACATCATTATCCTTACTATACGTTTAAATAGTTCATGAGGTAATGACCTACCTCCTCACAACACTCGTATGTAACATAGCACGATGATCTTTGGGAACATATTTTTGGGAAAATACGATTTTACACAAAACTATCTCAAACTTATAAAAACCCTTTTCTACAAGATATGTATTTTTAACAAATCTTTGCAATGTGCCGCTACAACCCTTTTTGGGGAACCCGTTCGGGATGGTGCGGATTATCGCACATCCTTGGGCTTAGTAGTGCGAGATGCAGACCTCTGCAAGGAGCATACGGTCTCGAAAGATTTAAAATACAATTTTCTTTAGAAAATGTGATTTTTATTATAAATAAAACTAATGTTTTTAATAAATAAATATATATGTAATTAATATCAAAATATCTATTTTTAATATTTATAATATTCCACATTTCCAAAATTCAAGAAAAACATTTCATTTACAAGAAAATACCATACAAATTCCAATATTACAAATAAATACAATATATTATGAAATTAGGCTCTATTTCACTAGAAATGTCACATTGATAAAATATACACCACTAAAAACTTTAAAGACGATAATAAATTACTTGAGGTATATTTTGAAAATTATACAAAATTAGTTTTACATAAAACCCCCTCAAGTTATACTAAATTACAATAAGGTCCCTAGTAAACATAGGTTTAAGCGAGACTAGTCTTTTGAGCCTCAGGGAGCTGGAGATATGGGTGCTTGCCTATTTAAGGTAGACAACTTAACAAACGGTGTTATTAATACGGTAATTGTCTTTGAAAAAGATACAAATCCTCCCGTCCATGTGCAGCGGTTACCGATAACACCAAAACCTAATTCAGGATTCAATTTCTTTTCTAATTGTGTGACTCAGACCGAGTCTCAATATAATCAATCTGACTTGAATGAGATTCAAGTATATATAACAATTCAATATGAATCCATATATTCAATCTGTTCAATCTATCAATACAACTTGACCGAACGAACCATGGATATACATCCATCTACATGATTCTCCAGTTACATCCATTTACTGATATCATGGTTTCGGCAAGTCATCAATCTATACAATCTATAATACAAGACAATACAATTTACAATACAATACAAACAATACAATCAAGATATCGCGGGGTTTAAGGGGTAGATTGGTATGGAAGGTGTTAGAAGTGGCACGAGACTGCAACCATTAAGACACTTAACTTGAATTCAATTGCCGTTGTACCATGGCTGAACGATTCCTTATATTCCGTCCACCGTAGTCTCTGGTCTAACGAGACTCCTCTCGTATACACTGGCCTCTTCTGTACCAAGCTACAAACAACAGCGTTAACACTAAATACAATATTATAACAATATAATACCACTTAAAAGTTACACTCTCTCTCTGTCTATTCTACTTCTCCCTTATCTTTGGGACTTACCGAGCGATTGTTCGCTGACGACATTCCTTCTCTTTCTTTCTTGGAATGTTGTCAGGTGGATCGGACCTTCAGGAGATCGAGCCTACCAGCGAGGATTTGGACCAGCTAGCTTTCGACCCGGAACTCTAGATACTTGTACATTTCATTTCAGTACTTTCCATTTCTGTTATGCCACTGTTTAGGCATTGCTTTTCATTCCATATATTTACTTTTCAGATGTATTGTAAAAAGAATATGAATAAATAAAGTTGCCGTTCATTTATATCTATTGTCTCCGTCTCTTGTGCATTTTACTTATATTGCTTAGATACGCTCAGCGTGTTTACTTCAGAGTAAATACGTAGCGGTCTCATCGCGTCCTCTGCCCGTATACTGGGAAGCGGAGCGTGACATACACCCACTCGGTTTATTTTGAAATACATGATTTTAATAGCGGAGCTTAAACCGCTCCTTTTCAAAATCACTCGATTCTACAACGATATCAAGTTCATTACGGAAAAGATTTTCTTAAAAAACTGTTGTAGCCCTCCGTCATTTCAGATAAGGACTATTTAGTATTCGTGCTGCGTTTGTTGGCCTTTGTCAAGGCGTAGTGTGCGGTAGCTGATTAGTGCTTATCTGCTAATATCATGTGATACGATTGGATTAGGGTAGTCGTGCGAGTTTGTTGGCCTTTGTCAAGGGTCGTGCGGATGGGTTTAATTCAATCATGAAATGTACGGGTTGAACTTGACTAGCATCCTATAGTTTGTTGGCCTTTGTCAAGGTCATAGGAGGCTAAGGGCAAAATATTATTGGGAATTTCAAGTGTTAAAATTTGCAATGAGATTGCATATCTTCTATGAGATAGTTGGATCCCGATACCCACTGCGAGTAAGAGTTACTCCTGGGAGTGTTTTGCACATTACAATTAGCCGATCAAAGTAGGTGTCTTGAAAGGTGTTAACGAGATTACGCCCCTGGGAAAACGAGGTTTATTTTAATTAGGTCCGTGCGAAAGCACGGGGAACCTCCCTCAAAGTACCGACACTGGCCTGGCCGAAAGATTGGTGAACTTGTAGGGTGTAATTAATTCCGGTTAGTCTTACCTTTTAGGGTTTGAAGGAAGATTTGATAAAAACAGTGGGAGCCGTCCCGATTAGATAAAATAATAACCAATCTGATCTTGCAAGAGCATACGCAGAGTGTTTTCTTCTCTCTCTCTCTCTCTCGTGGTAGCGACTGTGGCATGCCTTAATCAAGATAATAATATGGATGTGTTGACCAAACCTGCTTATTATGCTGAGCTTGAGAATGTTGGTTCGGCTTTACCTTATAATTGTTATAAGTCCGAACAGGAAATAGGGGAATACCAGGATTCCCATGCCACCCAATCGAGAAATAAGTATGCTGATGCTTCTTCTTCGGGTGTGTTAGTTACCGAGAACTGTTTCTCAGTATCCTCTACGTCCTAGGTATGAGATACCGGATCAGGATCCCACATATGTAATCTGTTACATGGGCTACTGTTCATCTCAGAAAACTGCAATTTAATACCGCTCATTCATTATCTATTTTTTGTATATATCGGTACTATTAACCAGTGCCTGCTCAGTAAATACAGATTGCAGGTATCTGTGACACAATACTGGAAACACACTCAAAATCACGGATATAACGTTTGTGAGCCGACACTGCAACCGGAACTGCAAACTGATCGATACCCAAAGAGTTCTTTAGCAAATAAATGTGTGCACACAATTTTGGTCCAACACAATACAAGTGCACACACAACTCTTTGGCATGGACCGTGGTGGGGCTGCCCATGGCACATATGATATGATGAATTGGGCATATGGGGGGACAAGAGTTATAAATGCAAAAAGTGTGATGTGACCAAAAGCTATAAAGTTTCCCTCCAAATCCCTGAGTGCAGACCAACTTCTTATAGACAAATTAAGCAGCACCAGGGTGATATTGGAGAGCACACAAGACCACAACACCAACACGAGCCAAGTTGCTCGGATTTGGGCCGGAGACATGCCCAATAAATCCGGTCTCGCCGGTCCCTCTAGCCCCAACGAGTCCCATTTTTATTCTGGCTCTTCCTTGATGTCACATCAACTCATTTTTATTACCTGTTTAATTTTCTTTTGAGCCTATAAATACAGACCAGTGAGCAAGGGAAATGGGGTCTCATATTGTCTCACATTGTAATACTTTGTATACTTTTTGTTTCTCTTTTCTTTTAGTTCTTGTACATAGCTTGTTTGCCTTGAGTTATTTGCCTTCTCTTGGTCTTGCAACATATTTATTGAGCTTGCAAGTTTAAGTTTTGGTTATTGAACACATGGTTTGTATCACTTGGACATAATAAAGCTTTCATTTTGCACTTTGGGTTCTTAGTAGTTTCTATCTCTTTTACTTACTTGCATTTTCATTCTTGCCATTTACTTACTTGCTCTTTTATTTCCATGCCATTTACTTTCTTGCAATGTTGTTTATTCTTTTCTTTGTATCATTTCTTTTGCTCTTTCTTGTTGTTGTTTTGATGGTTGTGAAGATGGTGTTGTTAGGAAAAAGAATGGTGTTGTAAGTTAAGGTTTCTTTTCTCATTTTCCTTTGCTCGATATTTTTCTATTTGAACTCCGTCCAAACCTTACGCAAGTGCTCCGTTAGGCACCCTACCCTACCAAGGTATCGATGATCCGTAACCACGACCGGTTGCGTTCGGTTTGGCCGAAGGCGAAAGCCAAGAGATAAGAACGGACGTACAAGGTTCAATAAGCCGGATTTCACTAATATCGTGCTTAAGTACCCTAATCCACGTTGTTGCGGACTGCTCTAGCTTCAAAGGTTATATTTGGCACAAAGGATTGAGTGCGGAATTCACTAATTTACACTATTCTATCTAATCCTAACAACTTATACTTTACATATATACACTTAGGGTTAGAAACAAACAATTCCGCCCCGTGCGCTTAACTCGTGATAACAAGAACTTAAAATGCTCTGTCTCCTTGCGGACGTCCCGTACTCATCGCGGCTAGCTACACACGACGCTGTCTTGATTGCGGTTAATTTTAGAACTTAAAATACGACATGCCAAAAGCGTGCCAATCAAATGGCGCCGTTGCCGGAGAGACGGTAACGTTTTTATTCTTGTTATTTCGGGTTAATCTTGTTTATATCATCTAACACCATTTTTAAAACAAAACAAACTAAAATTTTTTTTAAAAAATTCAAAACCAAAACAAAAATTAACATTGCTAACATTTTGTTCTCTGGATTTTTGACCTGCAAGCACTCTGGATCTCAACAGAAAATATAAACAATAACATTGAAACACTAGTAGAACACTGAGACAACAGAAGAAAATTGGAGCCCTAACTCTAAGAGAAGTCCGGCGACACACCCCAGAAATCCGGCACCGCCGCCCCAAGAGCCTCCATTTGCTCCAAAATTTGGTTCTGTGCTCCAGTGTTCTAATTTTGTCCCAATTTTATTGCTTGATTTTTATAATTTTGAGTGTGTAGGAGTTTGGGCATTCATATCGCTTTTTCGCACTAAAAAACCGTTTTCCGACATTTGTAGATTTGATGGATTTGCAAACTGCGATCGTATGGAGCAAAGTGTACATTCAAAGCTAAGGTGATTTTGAAGTATAGTGCCAAAGATCCGGATAGTTTGACCCGCACAAACGAACATTCCAAGCTATTCAGATTTAATTCAAACGGGGGTTTCTTAACCCAAAAACTTATCGGTACGTATTTTCCTAACACCTTCTTCTCAAATCCGACGCATCCAATATAATATCTTTGCAGGATTCTTTGCAAGTTCGCTATCAAACGCTAAAATTGACTAACCCGTATTTGTTGTAGTGCCGTGCTTAAACATAAAAATCGATTTTTTTAGGTTTTTAACAACATTTTCATTGATTTGCGCATTGCATCTATTAATACGGACTTAGGGGCAAGCGAACCCCATAACATACGGTAAAGGATTTCATCCCCTTTTCCGTGGCCCACAAATCACGAAATTGAGCATAACATTTACCCGCACAAATTTTAAAAGAAACTAGACTTTAAGCCTTTAAGGACTTCGCGCTCATTAAGAGAAATTAACTGTGTTTAGAATACCGTTTAACTGTATATCGTTTACGGGGTGTCTAGGAAAGTGTTCACGGCGAAACCGCCAAAAGAGAAAGGGTTATCTAATTTAAGACATACGCGAAAACGTTGGATAAGCTCTCCTTATCTCTGCACTTACCTGGCCTCGTGATTAGTATATCTTGAGCTCGTTTTTCGACACAGTTTTACTTTGACAATCAAGTTCTTGAGCAGGTCTAGTTGACCCAGGTGAACCCTAGACCGATTATGTGTGTGGTATTTTGTGTCGTGATTATTTTTGTGTTTATATTTCATTCTTTTGTTGATAACTAACAATAAAATAAAATAAAATAAAAAAATTTCACATTCTTCTTCCTCTCCTTCTATTCATATCATGGGTACCCTACCCAGAAAAACACTCGCCGAACTTTAATACCCACAATCAGACATTACTTCTTACAGTTTTTGCTTTGGTCAAACTTCGAACGATCCATCCATGCCCAAAATTTCTTTGAAAGACCGGATAGATGCGTCTAGGACAAACAATTGGACTCCGCAATCCACTTTGTATCAACCGTTTCAACCTCCCCCACCTTCTTACGTTGATACCCCTTTTGAGAGTCATGTTGTAACTCCAAGACCTATGTCTATTGCTGAACGTATTGAACAATCTTGTAGCCGATCTTTCACTCCTTTCACCACTTCCAATTCTTTTGATCAACAATTCCATTCACCTTCTTATCATAACGTTGATCTTAGCCCTGTCAAACCATTCGATCCCTATCAATCCTACCCGACTGTTGCATTTCCCTAGACATTGCTTCTATACAGCCATTTGGGAGTTTCCAGTATCCAACCGACTTTGAATCGTTTTGTGAAACTCCTCCACAACCCATGTCTAGTCTGGAACAGTTATTGGAAGATTTTCGGGTAGCGTTATGCTAACAGATGATGGATTTGAATGCGTCCATGGCCGCCCTCATACAACCTAGTGACTTGGTAGCTAGTTTCCAACTAGCTCCATATTTTCCAATGTATGATGAGGCGATTGTAAGTCCACGTTGCCCACCCCGGTGCTTGCGGGGAGGCGGAAAACGGAATAAAAATCGAATTTTTATGAGCTTAGGCAACATGGACTAGACTATGAGGGATCTTTGCTAAACAAAAACAAGCTAAAGCTAACTAGAAACTAGCTAAGTACTAGAAAGGTTATACCTTGGGCTTTATGTCCTTCTCTCCTTGCTCCTTGGAGTGGTGGAAGGAGGTCACCTTAGTCGTCTTCTCACGTCGAAGAAAGATCCACCTGAAAGCCTCGACCTTTGGCTTCAACTCCAAGCTAGAAGTAACTAGGGTGCAAGAAGTGCTAATCCTTGAACCCTAGATGAGAGTAGAGATTATCAAGAGAGGGTTTTTCTCAAGCTCAAGTGTTTCTCAACACATGAGAGGGGAGAGCTTGAGGGAGAGGAAGAACAAGAGAGAGAAAGTAAATGATAGAATGAGAATAAAATAAACCATTCTCACATATATGTGTGAATTATTGTAATTAGATAATTAGTGAGATAATTGTCATGGCTTAATCAAGACATGACCATTATCATTTCATTTTTAATGCAAATTGCAAGGATCAAAGAGCATCTTCGAAATGAAATGATGATGGTCAAAGTGTCAACAAGGTCAACAAGTCAAGATAGGTCAAATGGTCAACAACCATAACCATGCACAATTATTAAACTAATATCAATTAACAATAATACACACATAAGCATTAGGGTTAATAAAATGACAATAGTCATTAACCCTAATCAAAGTCCTCTCCCTCTGTCTCAAGCAACTGTGCATACGCACCCGTATTCGTGATCCGAGAAACACGAATACAAAGAGAAAAAACCAATCCCAAATCTATACTAGGATCTGGCTTAAACCAAAGCCTGCTAGTATAAGCTGTCCGGACAGCAAACGTGCACAAGTGCGCGGATGTGAACGAACCCTGTCGCAAAACCATGCGACCTCTACTCATTTTGCCTAAAGGCGAATAGCTCTCTGTGTGGGACTCTAAAGACTCGACACTACGCTGGCAGTGGGTTTAACCACAGACCGCAAGCGGCACTAGCTGTACGTAACGGTCCCCAGGTAGATATCGATAAGAAGACTGACGAGGTGAACCCCATCTGAACTCCTACTGAGCCTGTATGTGACAATCTCCGTACAGTCCGGCCTGTTCGTCTGATACATCGCATGGCGGGCCTAGGGGGGCGGTGAACGTCAGTCCCCTAATAGCGGTACAAGTCGTGTCGGAGTGTAGCCCAGAACACCCTGAGATAACACTGGAAACCTACCAGTATATCTCGCTTGCCCTGGCCAGGGACTACTCGTGTAATGGCTCTCCTGGACACAGCGCGATGTCAACCCCAATACCGGGAGAGACGAATCCTGTCTAACTGTCACTGCCTCCAAGTGCTTCGGGACTGCACCCAAAAACTACCTGTTTGCACGACTCCTTTGAGCCGTGGTAGGGTAGCAATCAAAGTGCAGTGGGAACACACTCGAGGCGAAGCGACAGTGTCAAGTCAGCGGACTAAGCTGTACTCATGTCACCTGGGAACTGATAACTGACGATAGGTATAATACCAACCAACAGTTCCCGACGAGTCCTGTCCAGTGTACTCGTAACCTAACGAGCACCCGCATACTATCTCAAGTACGACGTACTGACGGCTGTGGGACAGACCGTCTCCCACGCTGGGATGAGAAGCGCATACGCTAGTCTACTCCGGAGTATCGATGCCCTGTCTCGATAGTCCAACGACTAGGGACCTGTATAAGGATGTGCTTATAGATCACCCAGCTCCCACGAGTGTGAGCGCCATCACAACGCTGGTAATCAAGCAAAGATCCTAAGGGCTCTACTAATATGTATATCAGCAATATGCTAAAAGAAACACATGCACATATTAAAGCAGAGACAAACCAAGTAGCATACTACCATTTCGAGCAAGATTGTATATACAACTGTGAATATCCCAAGCTTCCATTAAGTAATATACAAACTAGTATGATACAGTAATGGCCTCTAGGGCATATACACTAACAATCTCCCACTTGCACTAAGGCCATGTACTGGCGTATCAAAGACCTATCATTTCGATCAGCCGCTCGAACTGAGTCTGGGGCAAGGCCTTGGTGAATGGATCTGCTGTGTTATCTTCTGAAGCAACCCTCCGAACCTCGATCTCCTGGCGATCCACGATCTCCCTGATCAGGTGATACCGCCTCAAGATGTGTCTGGATTTCTGATGGGACCTGGGTTCCTTCGCTAAAGCTATAGCCCCGTTGTTGTCACAATACAGAGGTATTGGGTCAACAATGGACGGAACCACCTGAAGTTCTCTCAAGAACTTCCTCATCCAGACAGCTTCTTTTGCGGCATCAGATGCAGCGATGTATTCCGCTTCCATAGTCGAGTCAGCAACGGTTTCCTGTTTGGAGCTCTTCCAACACACCGCCCCTCCATTGAGGGTAAAGACAAAACCCGACATGGACTTGGAATCATCCTTGTCACTCTGGAAGCTGGAGTCAGCAAAGGCCTCAATCTGTAGGTCTTTTCCGCCATACACCAAGAACATCTCCTTAGTCCTTCTCAGGTACTTGAGAATGTTCTTTACTGCTATCCAATGTTTCTCCCCAGGGTTTGACTGATACCTGCTTACCACACTCAGTGCATAAGCCACATCCGGTCTGGTACACAACATCGCATACATTATAGAGCCTACCGCAGAAGCGTAGGGTATAATAGACATGCGATCCCTCTCCAAATCAGTCTTGGGAGACATCTCTTTGGAGAGGGTGATCCCGTGACAAGCCGGTAGATTACCGCGCTTGGAATCTTCCATACTGAATCTCTTCAGTATGGTGTCGATGTACCTGGACTGCGAAAGTCCTAATATCCTCTTGGATCTGTCACGGTAGATCCGGATACCCAGAATGTATGAGGCATCACCCAGGTCTTTCATGGAGAACCTGTGTGACAAGAACCCCTTGACAGATTGTAGCATAGGAATGTCATTTCCTATTAAGAGAATGTCATCCACGTATAAAACGAGGAATACTACAGTTCTCGCTACAAATCTACAATAGATGCATGGTTCATCTGGATTTTTGATAAAGCCAAATTCCTTGACCGTCTCATCAAAACAGATGTTCCAACTCCGCGATGCCTGCTTTAGTCCATAAATGGACTTAATCAACTTGCACACCTTTCCGCTACTCCCACTCTGAATGAAACCCTCTGGCTGATCCATATAGACACACTCCTCTAAATGTCCATTTAGAAAAGCTGTCTTTACGTCCATCTGCCAAATCTCATAATCGTGGAAGGCAGCAATGGCAAGAAGGATCCGAATGGATTTCAGCATAGCTACTGGAGAAAAGGTTTCGTCATAGTCCAAACCAGGTCGCTGACGAAAACCCTTTGCTACCAGTCTAGCTTTATAGGTCTCAACCTGTCCATCTACACCAATCTTCCTTTTGAAGATCCACTTGCATCCTACGGGTTTTACCCCATCTGGAGCAATGTCCAACGTCCATACTTTGTTGGTGTACATGGACTCCATTTCGGTCCGCATTGCATCCAGCCATTTTACCGAGTTGACGCTCTGAATGGCTTGCTGGAAGCTAGTAGGCTCATCAAAGTCTATGATGCAATCCTCTCTATCCCCGTCAATGAGAAAACCGTAGTATCTCTCGGGCGGATGAGACTGCCTACTACTCCTGCGGAGTGGCGTGGGAATGTCCTGATCTTTCGAACCCTCTGGTTCTACTAAGCTTTCAGTAATAGCTCATGGTTCTGTAATCTCTTCCAGTTCTATTGCGCTCCCACTTAATTCTTTTTCTATGAACTGGTGTTCTAGAAAGTGGGCATGGCGAGAAACAAACATCTTTTGTTCCTCTTCGCAATAGAAGAAATATCCCTTGGAGTTCTTTGGATATCCCACAAACTTGCACTGTACTGAGCGTGCCTCGAGCTTGTCCGTATGCTGCTTTTTTACAAAAGCTGGACATCCCCATGTCTTAATGTGATTAAGATAGGGTCTCTTCCCACACCACATCTGATATGGTGTAGTAGGCACAGTCTTAGTTGGAACTCGGTTCAAAAGGTATGCAGCTGATTCTATTGCATATCCCCAGAACGATCGCGGCAACTCAGCATTACTCATCATGGACCGTACCATATCCAATAGGGTTTGGTTCCGTCTCTCCGATACACCGTTATGTTGCGGAGTGTACGGAGGAGTAAGCTGAGAGAGAATTCCATTCTCTTTTAGGTAACCGAGGAACTCGGCACTCAAGTATTCACCACCTCGATCAGATCTCAGTGCCTTGATACTTTTGCCTGTTTGTTTTTCTACTTCATTCTTATATTCCTGGAATTTTTCAAAAGCCTCGGATTTATGTTTCATTAAGAAGACATAACCGTACCTTGAAAAGTCATCCGTAAAAGTAATGAAGTAAGAATAACCGCTTCGTGCATGTGTAGACATTGGACCGCACACGTCGCTGTGTACGAGTCCCAAGAGCTCGCTCGCTCTTACTCCGTGTCCAGTGAACGGAGTCTTTGTCATCTTTCCCTTGAGACAGGATTGACAAGTTGCATACGATTGATATTCGAACGAATCCAAATATCCTTCTGCATGTAACTTAGTCAACCTTCTCTCATTGATGTGACCCAGTCTACAATGCCATAAGAAAGTTTTATCGATTTCTGGAGACTTTCTTTTGTGTGTATTCTGGACATTGAAAATCTGTGGCTGGTTTAATACGTATATACCGTTGTTCAATATACCTGACCCAATCAAAACTTGATTAAGGTGAATGTTCACTACATTACTTACAAATGCAAATTCATAACCTTCTTTAGATAATAAAGATACATAAATGATATTACAGGTTGCATTTGGTACATAATAACAACTACGCAAAACCAAAAAGTGTCCATCCGACAATCCCAGGTGATAGTCCCCCACGGCCTCAGCATCCATGCTAGCACCGTTTGCAACTCTGAGGGTCATGTCACCTGCCTTCAAAACTCTACGCTTTCTCAACGCCTGCAAAGAATTACAGATATGAGATCCTGATCCGGTATCCAATACCCAGGATGTAGAGTTTATTGATAGACAGTTTTCAATAACATACACACCTGAAGCTGAAGCTGCAACTCGCTTCAAATCCTGTGTTCTGGCTTTCCAAGCCTTGCAATCCTGTTTCTAGTGACCACTTTTGTGACAATAGAAGCATTCTTCCTTCCCTACCAGCTTTCCCGCTATCTTTGTTGCTTTTCCTTTTCCCTTCGTATCCACTTTACCGACACCGCCTCTTGGTTTGGCGGGGGCTTTCTTCTTCTTGCCCTTGGCTTTCGCCCTGGACCTAGAAGAGGAAGATCCTCCTACAAACAAAATGGATGTCTCCCTACCCTTCTGAAGGGTGCCCTCAGCACTCCTCAACATGTTCAGAAGTTCGGAAAGTTCAACCTCCTTTCCTTGCATGTTGAAGTTAAGAATAAACTGGGCGTAAGTGGAAGGAAGGGACTGGAGAATCAAATCAGTATAGAGTTCATTCTCCAACGTGGTCCCAAGGTCCACGAGCTCCTCAATGTAGCCAATCATCTTAAGCACGTGTTTCGCTACCGATGATCCGACGGCCAACCTTGCCGCAAACAACTTCTTCGACACTTCGTATCTTGCGATACGAGACTGCTCTCCATACAGTTCTTTTGTATGAAGAAATATGGACTCTAGGTCCATATTCTCGTGCCTCCTCTGATGTTCGTTGTCCATCGAGGCTAGTACGAGGCATCTGGCCTTCGCGCAATCTATTTCCCAGGTCTTGTAGATTTCCCTATCTACGACACTGGTTTTGGGACCTGGGACAGGGGGAGCTTTGGTGGTAAGGACATACCTCAACTTGTCATAAGTGATTGCCATCTTGACATTCCTGAGCCAATCTTTGTAGTTTGGCCCTGTCAAAATGTTTTTATCTAGTAATAACTTAAGTCCGGTCATGTTGAATGGTCGCTGCAATTAGGAGAGAGAAAAGAAACACTTTAGCATGATGCTCTTGCAAGTTTAGAGTGGTTTTTAGTTTGTCTAAACTGGATGGCTCCCACTGTCTCTCGAATCCCTTCTCAAACAGTAAAGAAAGGATTAGTCAGGATCAATCTCACCGTACAATACTTGCTTAACCGTTCAGCCAGGCCAGTGTCGGTACTTCGAGGGAGGTTTTCCAACGCTTTCGCGAAGTTCCTTAATTAAGTAACCTCTTTTCCCTGTGGGCGTAGCCCCGCTAACACTTTTCTAGACACCTACTAAGTTTATAGCATTGATCGTTAAGTGAGAGTTTTCCCAAGGAGCAGCATATACTCACAGTAGGATCGGGATCCAAATATCATCGCGTGATAAAACCGAAGGAATCCTACCAGAATCATCACACTCCAAATGGTATGCAGCGCTAGCAAGTTTCAGTACTTATGAAACTCCCGATGTGGATTTTTGCCCCATGCTTTTATGACCTTGACTTTGGCCAAAATATCATAAGTCACATGTCAAGTTCTACCCGTCATTCTCCTGGTTAATTTGGACCCACCCGTACCTACCCTTGACTTTGGCCAAAATGGCAGCACGACTGTCCCAAACCAACGCATCTATCTATGCTGCACATGAATACCCAATAGCTACCAATCACTATTCCTTGACTTTGGCCAAAATGCATAGCTTGAATACTTTTTGACCATTCATGTGGAATGACGGAGGGCTACGAATGGTTTGGTGAAACCGTGAACGTAGTGAACTTGATATAATCGATGGAACGAGATAGCTTTTAAAAGGAGTGGTTCAAGCTCCGCGTTTAAAAGTTTAGTTTTTGAAAAGAACCGAGTGGTTTTCAAAGTGTTCCAATCGACTTTTACTTGGTTTATTTTCTTGCATTAGTTCTTTTAATGCGTCCCATCATTTAATCCTACCATTGCAGAAAACAACCAAAATATGACGTACGCTTATGCCATTCGCATTCGCCACGGGGCCCCGTCATCACCCGTTAGGTTACTTAACTAACGACAGAGTGGGGGCTGGGCTAGCGCGGCTGTAAAACATAAGCAACGCCTAAATAGTTATCATATATAAATATATAGCAATGATAGACATTACAGATCACAGATGAATACATTGGATATACTAGGAATCCGCAATCCGTTCGAGCCTGCAACGAAAAGCGGATTACACGGTCGCGGTGAATAGCCAATACCCCACCCAAGACCCCTACGGGTGCGGTAAACTACCCGCCAAGTACCCGGTAGTTTGTGCACCCCCTCACCACCGTGAGTAGGCCACTCGGCACTTCGAGATACCCGGTAGTTTGTGCACCCCCTCCATGGGTCCATCCTAGGAGCAAAAACAGTAAAAAGAATTATACAATGACGGCTACAATCCCGACCCGGTTGTGCGGCCAAACAAATAATAATATTACATCAATTTACATATTACAATGAATGAAAGAAAAAGCAACACTCATCTCACATCCACCCCGGCTATTCATCTGCGACAATCCAACCCATTCATATACACATACCATCATCAATCACAGATCACAGATATGTATAACCCCGACTAATCGACATATAGCGATTAGCCGATGTTCAATACATGTAAACATCACAGATATAACTTTTTAGTCAAAGTGTATTGAAGTTCGGAAAAAATACGGATTTATAGGCCCCCAAAAATAAATTTCTATTCTGGAAAATCTGGGCACATATAAACCATCTTAAAAATCCTAAAACCAAGTCAGAAATACACTGCACCAAACTCGACCCAGAGAAGAGCCAAGATGGCCGCGGTTGCGCGGCAATAGCTTGCTATTGCCGCGGAACCGCGGCTCTTTGGTCGAATCTTTGGATCGTTTTTGGTGGCTTTCTTCACAGAACCCTGAGATGATTTTTGGAGTACAACAAATTTTATTTTGAACAGAAAAAAAAAATTTAACAGAAACTTAGGGTTTTGAAAACTCGTTTTTTCGATTTTTCCGATTCGAACTTCGATACACTCTACTACCTAGCTAGTTTATGTTTAGTTAGGCTCTGATACCACTGTAAGTCCACATTGCCCACCCCGGTGCTTGCGGGGAGGCGGAAAACGGAATAAAAATCGAATTTTTATGAGCTTAGGCAACATGGACTAGACTATGAGGGATCTTTGCTAAACAAAAACAAGCTAAAGCTAACTAGAAACTAGCTAAGTGCTAGAAAGGTTATACCTTGGGCTTTATGTCCTTCTCTCCTTGCTCCTTGGAGTGGTGGAAGGAGGTCACCTTAGTCGTCTTCTCACGTCGAAGAAAGATCCACCTGAAAGCCTCGACCTTTGGCTTCAACTCCAAGCTAGAAGTAACTAGGGTGCAAGAAGTGCTAATCCTTGAACCCTAGATGAGAGTAGAGATTATCAAGAGAGGGTTTTTCTCAAGCTCAAGTGTTTCTCAACACATGAGAGGGGAGAGCTTGAGGGAGAGGAAGAACAAGAGAGAGAAAGTAAATGATAGAATGAGAATAAAATAAACCATTCTCACATATATGTGTGAATTATTGTAATTAGATAATTAGTGAGATAATTGTCATGGCTTAATCAAGACATGACCATTATCATTTCATTTTTAATGCAAATTGCAAGGATCAAAGAGCATCTTCCAAATGAAATGATGATGGTCAAAGTGTTAACAAGGTCAACAAGTCAAGATAGGTCAAATGGTCAACAACCATAACCATGCACAATTATTAAACTAATATCAATTAACAATAATACACACATAAGCATTAGGGTTAATAAAATGACAATAGTCATTAACCCTAATCAAAGTCCTCTCCCTCTGTCTCAAGCAACTGTGCATACGCACCCGTATTCGTGATCCGAGGAACACGAATACAAAGAGAAAAAACCAATCCCAAATCTATACTAGGATCTGGCTTAAACCAAAGCCCGCTAGTATAAGCTGTCCGGACAGCAAACGTGCACAAGTGCGCGGATGTGAACGAACCCTGTCGCAAAACCATGCGACCTATACTCATTTTGCCTAAAGGCGAATAGCTCTCTGTGTGGGACTCTAAAGACTCGACACTACGCTGGCAGTGGGTTTAACCACAGACCGCAAGCGGCACTAGCTGTACGTAACGGTTCCCACGTAGATGTCGATAAGAAGACTGACGAGGTGAACCCCATCTGAACTCCTGCTGAGCCTGTATGTGACAATCTCCGTACAGTCCGGTCTGTTCGTCTGATACATCGCATGGCGGGCCTAGGGGGCGGTGAACGTCAGTCCCCTAATAGCGGTACAAGTCGTGTCGGAGTGTAGCCCAGAACACCCTGAGATAACACTGGAAACCTACCAGTATATCTCGCTTGCCCTGGCCAGGGACTACTCGTGTAATGGCTCTCCTGGACACAGCGCGATGTCAACCCCCAATACCGGGAGAGACGAATCCTGTCTAACCGTCACTGCCTCCAAGTGCTTCGGGACTGCACCCAAAAACTACCTGTTTGCACGACTCCTTTGAGCCTTGGTAGGGTAGCAATCAAAGTGCAGTGGGAACACACTCGAGGCGAAGCGACAGTGTCAAGTCAGCGGACTAAGCTGTACTCATGTCACCTGGGAACTGATAACTGACGATAGGTATAGTACCAACCAACAGTTCCCGACGAGTCCTGTCCAGTGTACTCGTAACCTAACGAGCACCCGCATACTATCTCAAATACGACGTACTGACGGCTGTGGGACAGACCGTCTCCCACGCTGGGATGAGAAGCGCATACGCTAGTCTACTCCGGAGTATCGATGCCCTGTCTCGATAGTCCAACGACTAGGGACCTGTATAAGGATGTGCTTATAGATCACCCAGCTCCCACGAGTGTGAGCGCCATCACAACGCTGGTAATCAAGCAAGATCCTAAGGGCTCTACTAATATGTATATCAGCAATATGCTAAAAGAAACACATGCACATATTAAAGCAGAGACAAACCAAGTAGCATACTACCATTTCGAGCAAGATTGTATATACAACTGTGAATATCCCAAGCTTCCATTAAGTAATATACAAACTAGTATGATACAGTAATGGCCTCTAGGGCATATACACTAACAGCGATAGGACAGGTTGCGAATTTAAGTGGTGAGAGTGAGCAGTACACCCTTCCAAATCAAACCTACCCGTTGCAAATTGAATTCCACAACTCCGGTTTTGAAAGTCTATCGAGTGTCCCAAATGATTCACCGATTGAAGATAGAACGTTTGATGAGTTGTGCGACTTTGTAGTGTTTGATTTAGCAGATTGTGAAGGGACCCTGTCAAGTGAAACCACACCCAATCCCTTTGACCTCCACACCTCCACTCTAGAACCTGAATTGATTGAAATCCATGCTTTTGATGAGATGTCTGAGAATATTGATTTTCACTTGATTGAGGATATTGACGCTGGGAATATTTTGGATGATGAACCCACAGTTTTGGATGAGTTTTTCACACCAATTCATCATTTACTTTCACTTCCGTGTGGACATCATCCCGAGTCATTAACTGTTTTTCCCGAACTCCATATGCTTATTGATATTGATGATGATAAATGCATGGATGAGATAATTTTTTAGGAGACTTTTGAGGATAGTATTGAGGATGAAACAGTTCTACTTGATGAGTCAGATTTTCTAATTCATCCTATCCCTTTCACTGACTGTGTGCACCCTCCTGAACCTTTAACTGATACCCTTCCTCGATCACTCTCCTCCATCCTTTTCGTCGTTCCGACCTTGCAAGACGCCGTATCACTTTCATTTACTATGTCTGGTTTACCAAGTTCAGTCTACCCATGTTTTCTCATGAATCTTGAGGGATTTGACCCCATTTCTCGATGGGTTAATAGATTAGTACAATCTCTTTTTACATATTGGTCATCACAAATTGTATTAATTTATTCACTCCATTTTCACCTTCAAGTTCGTACTCCATTTCTTTTTCCCTTCCGCCATTCTTCTCCTCATATACCGAGACCGTATCCTACTTCTATCCCCATACGGTCTCACGTATTCTCCATTTCTTTCCTCTCCGCATTCTTTCACCAACCTGCACACTATCGCGATAGAATTTTTGAATGGTTGGTGTTAACTTTTGGCCTGTGTAAGGCCTTGTATAGATTGATACTGTTCTCTCCCCTAACTTGAACTTCAATGCCTAAACAGTGGAAACACTGTTTCACTTAAGTTTGGGGGGGGGGACTTTTTGTGTATATATTTTTGGTTTGCCTTTTCTTTTATAAAAAATAAAAAGAAAAAAAACATGGGAGCGCCGACAATTTTGACCCTCTTGGTATAGCCTGACAGTGAGGGCACTGTCAAGTTTAAGTTTGGGGGTGTGCTCAGTAAGCTTTCTACCTTCACATTCATTTGAATATTCTACATTTGCATACATATTTTAAAACCCATAAAAATCAAAAAAATTTACAAAAATATAAAAACTTTGTCGTCAAGTTAGCTAATAGGGTAACCGAGATTTTTATTCCGAAAGTTTAGTTGATACGTTAGAAATAACTAAATCCTAGGCTTAGGAATTGAAAACCCTAAAAATAACCCTCCTTCTGTTTAACCTTGGTAATTATACGTTCTTGCAGTTTTTTTTATAGAAGTAGGTAATCTTGAGTTCAGTTCTTGAGTTAAGTTGAGATGAAGGGAAAGTATTGAAAGCCTTACTGAAGGATAAGTCTGAAAAATAGTTTCTATTCTTAAGTCCAAATTTAGAAAGTATATACCCTACAAACTGCACTTACATGCACCTTGAAACTTGGGATAGTAGAGAATACCTAGAAATACTCTTGCCAGAAAACCTAGTATGAAAGAAAAAAAAACGGTATTTAAAACTAACCACCAAAAGAGCATCATTGAAAAATATATCAGGTCTTGAAAAAGAAAAATAAAGAAAAAAAAGAAAAAGAAAAAAATAAATAAAGTCAAGACCTTAAAACTGCTATTTACGCTTTAAGCTCACACATTTAGTAATCGGCTGTTAGTGCCTCAAGAAGTATTAATAGTCGCATGAAAGGTGTGTGAGCAAATCCGTCCATCATTAACGGAAAAAATTAGTATTAGGTATTAAGGCAAGGGTACTATAGCTTGAATTGAATTCTTGAGTGCATGGATGAAAAAATTTACACACACGTGGGGGTATATGATCAATATTTGGAGGAAAGATATGAATAAAGAATAAGACTTATGTTTTCTGTAAAGTTGATAAAAATTCCGGATTGGAGACTACGCTTTAGAAGGAAAACTCAGGAGAAACCGAGATCTTTTTAAACTGTCAAAACGTATAGGATCTTGGGTTGAATAAATACGAGGCGTGAAACATAAGGGTTGAATATTTCTAACTTAAGATGATAGAATTTCTAACCTTGATACTAAACAGTAGGAGTAGAATTGACGTTAACTTGTGAAACTAGTTTGACGAGATTTTATGGGTGTAATCCGCTGAAAACCCTCAGGAGACAACACTGCTCCTACTAGGGACACCTAGAGGTTTAACGGCTTGTTGCACGAGCTCAGTGCAATCGCGTTCCCTGCGAAAGTGAGGCTAGGATTTTGTTTTGCTCGGGACGAGCAAAAGATAAGTTTGGGGGCATTTGTTCATCTCAGAAAACTGCAATTTAAAACCGGTCATTCATTATCTATTTTTTGTATATATCGGTACTGTTAACCAGTGTCTGCTCAGTAAATACAGATTGTAGGTATCCATGACACAATACTAGAAACACACTCAAAATCACGGATATAATATTTGTGAGCTGACACTGCAACCGAAACTGCAAACCGATCGATACCCAAAGAGTTCTTTAGCAAATAAATGTGTGCGCACAATTTTGGTCCAACACAATACAAGTGTGCACACAACTCTTTGGCATGGACCATGGTGGGGCTGCCCATGGCACACATGATATGATGAATTGGGCACATGGGGGGACAAGAGTTATAAATGAAAAAAGTGTGATGTGACCAAAAGCTATAAAGTTTCCCTCCAAATCCCTGGGTGCAGACCAGGTTTTTATAGACAAATCAAGCAGCACCAGAGTGATATTGGAGAGCACACAAGACCACAGCACCAATACGAGCCAAGTTGCTCGGATTTAGGCCGGCGACATGCCCAATAAATCCGGTCTTGCCGGCTCTCCTAGCCCAATGAGTCCCATTTTTATTCTGGTTCTCCCTTGCTGTCACATTAACTCATTTTTATTACTTGTTTAATTTTCTTTTGAGCCTATAAATACAGACCAGTGAGCAAGGGAAAGGGGGTCTCATATTGTCTCACATTGTCATACTTTGTATACTTTTTGTTTCTTTTTTCTTTTAGTTCTTGTACATAGCTCGTTTGCCTTGAGTTCTTTGCCTTCTCTTGGTCTTGCAACCTCTTCATTGAGCTTGCAAGTTTAAGTTTTGGTTATTGAACTCATGGTTTGTATCACTTGGATATAATAAAGCTTTCATTTTGCACTTTGGGTTCTTAGTAGTTTCTATCTCTTTTACTTACTTGCATTTTCATTCTTGCCATTTACTTACTTGCTCTTTTATTTCCATGCCATTTACTTTCTTGCAATGTTGTTTATTCTTTTCTTTGTATCATTTCTTTTGCTCTTTCTTGTTGTTGTTTTGATGGTTGTGAATATGGTGTTGTTAGGAAAAAATGGTGTTGTAAATTAAGGTTTCTTTTCTCATTTTCCTTTACCCGATATTTTTCTATTTGAATTCTGCCCAAACCTTACGCAAGCGCTCCATTAGGCACCCTACCCTACCATGGTATCAGTGATCCGTAACCACGATCAGTTGCGTTCGGTTTGGCCGGAGGCGAAAGCCAAGAGACAAGAACGGACGGATAGGGTTCAATAAGCCGGATTTCACAAATATCGTGCTTAAGTACCTTAATCCACGTTGTTGCCGACTGCTCTAGCTTCAAAGGTTAAATTTGGCACAAAGGATTGAGTGCGGAATTCACTAACTTACACTATTCTATCTAATCCTAACAACTTATACTTTGCATATATACACTTAAGGTTAGAAACAAACAATTCCGACCCGCGCGCTTAACTCGTGATAACAAGAACTTAAAATGCTCCGTCTCCCTGCGGACGACCCGTACTCATCGTGGCTAGCTACATACGACGCCGTCTTGATTGCGGTTAACTTTAGAACTTAAAATACGACACGCCAAAAGCGTGCCAATTAGCTACAGAAAGGTAGAGAACTGGGATTGGGTGATATGTTTCTAAGTGTAGAGAATGGTGCAATTGTTGCAGCCAAATAAGTTGGCAAATATCACCTTGTATTAATACATTGATTTTGGACGAATGTTATTACATACCGAACCTGATATACAACATTACATCAGTTTCTTTATTAAGTTAAAGAAAGATATAATTTTGTATTGCAGGATAATGTTGTCAACATTTTTCTTAATCAAGAGTTGATTGGATCAGGCACGTTATATAATAGCATAAACGTTCGAAATCAAACCATAGTTCAAAGTGTACATAACACACACAAGAGGAGTAGTTCAGAAATGAAAGAATCCTTCTTGTGGTATTGTAGACTAGGTCATATCAATGCGACATGACTAGATAAGTTACATAAGGATGAATATTTGAATCCGTTCGAATTTTCATCTTATGATACTTGCCAGTCTTGTCTCAAAAGTAAAATGACCAATACTCCGTTTACTGGAAACAGAGAAAGAGTTATTGAACTCTTGGGATTGATACATGGTGATGTATATGGTCTTATGTCTACAAATGCCAGGGTTGGTTCCTCGTACTTCATTATATTCACTGACCATCTCTCAAGATTCAGACATATATTCCTGTTGAAATACAAGTCTGAAACTTTTAAGAAATTCAAGGAATATAAGCTTGAAATTGAGAACCAGACGGGTAGAAGTATTAAAGTCCTTCGATGTGATCGGGGAGGAGAATACTTCAGTACAGAGTTCCTGAATTATTTAAAAGAGAATAGGATTCTCTCTCAGCTTACTCCTCCGCATACACCACAGTACAACGGTGTATCGGGATGGAGGTATCGTGCCCTATGAGATATGGCGCGCTTTATGATGAGTACTGCTGAGTTACCTGTTTTCTTTTGGGGGTTATACAATTGAGAAGTTGTATACCTATTGAATAGGGTTCCATCCAAATCAGTGCCTACCACTCCATATGAGAGATGGAATGGGAAGAGACCATGTCTTAAACGAGTTAAGATATGGGGTTGTCCGGCCTCTGTTGAAAAGCAAAATCTGGACAAGCTTGAGGCAAGGTCAGTTCTGTATAAGTTTGTTGGATATCCCGAACATTCGCGAGAGTATATCTTCTACCACACTGAGGAGTAAAATGTGTTTTGTTTCTGAGCATGCCACCTTTTTAGAAAAGGAATTTCTTATGGAAGAAATTAGTGGTCATGAGGTAGAACTGGAAGGAGTTCCAGCTAGACAAATTAACAGCTGATGATTTAATAGAACCAAAGGATCCAATAGTCTCCAATGAACCTCAGCCTCTCTGCGAATCTGGTAAGGGTTCCTCATCCACCTGAGAGATACTACGGTTTCCTCAGTGACGGTGGGAGCGAGGATTGCATCATGGTAGATGATGACCCAACTAGGTTCAGGCAGGCAATCATGAGTGGAGACTCTGTGAAATGGCTGGATGCTATGTGATCTGAGATGGAATCCATATACACCAACAAAGTATGGACTTTGCATGTTGAACCTGAAGGGGTAAAACCCATCGGGAGCAAGTGGATCTTGAGAAGATTCTTGGTGTAAATGGAAAAGTTGAGACTTTCGAAGCTAGACTTGTAGTAAAAGGTTTTCGTCAATAACCAGGTGTGGTTTTTGACGAAACCTTTTCTCCAGTGACTATGCTTATGTCCATCAGGATTAAAACAGGCATCGCGGAGATGGAACACCTGTTTTGATCTGGAAGTCAAAGAGTTTGACTTCATCAAAAATGTAGATGAACCTTGTATATACAAAGAAGGTTGTAGAGAGTAAGACTATCTTTCTCGTATTGTACGTGGATGACATACTCTTGATAGGAAATGAGTTTCCTATGCTACACTCGGTCAAGCTCTCTTATCACGAGGATCTCCATGAAAGATCTAGGTGATACCTACTACATCTTGAGGATTTAGATCTATAGAGATAGATCTAAGTGGACGTTGTGAGTGTCCTAAATCTTGGTACATTAACACCATACTAAAGGGATTTAGTATGGAAGATTCTGAGCGTAGTGGTTCGCCCACTTACTCAGGAATCACTCTCTCCAAAAGGATGGCTTCCAAGACTGATTTGGAGAGAGCTTACGTGGAAGGGAAAACCTATGCTTCGATAGTAGGCTCTATCATATATGCGATGTTATATACCAGACTAGATGTAGCTAACTCACTAGGTGTAGTGATCAGGAATCAATCGGATTTTGGGAGAATCACTGGACAGCTGTGAAGGACATTCTTAAGTACTTGAGAAGCACTGAAGAAATGTTCTTGGTGTTTGGTATCGGTGAACTCCAGTGGGAGTCCTTTACCGATTCGTGCTTCCAGAGTGATAAGGTCGACTGAAAGTCAGTCTCAGGCTTTGTTTTTACCCTCAGTAGAAGAACGGTATGTTGGAAAAGTTCCAAGCTAGATACCGTGGCAAACTAGACGATAAAGGCTGAATACATCGCTACCAACGATACTGCCAAAGTGGATGTCTGGATATTTCTTATTCATCAGATGAACATGGTTCCTACCATTGAGCGTCAATTAACTGTTATTGTGACAACAATGGAGTTGTGGCTTTGGCCTAGGAACCCCGGTCCCATCAGCGATCTAGACATATTCCGAGGCAGTATTGCAGGGTTCCTTAGGTAGCCGCTGAGTTTCGGGAGGTATCGACCATGCCATTTTAAAAAATTTGGCGTTCTAAAGAACCCTAACCTAGAATCTTAACTAAAGAATTAAACAATACAAGAATGTAAACATCTTTACATCTAAGTGAACAAGGAATACAACCTTTATAGACTGGTCCTTCACTTCAATAGCTCCGTGTAATAGTACCTTCGCTCCAAGTAATGAACTCCCGGACTCTAGAAAGGCTCCACAAGATGAACGGAACAAGCTTGCTTGAAGTCTTCGAGGCCGAAGATGACCTACGTTGAGGAGACACCAACTCAAGCTATCTCTTCACTAATATGGAATTAGTGAAGCAAACACCCTAAACTAAATGGCTAATCTAGTAGAGGATGATGAAGTAGAAATTTTGCTCACTTTAGAAATATTTTTCTCACTATTTTTCTTCACCTCTCAAATTGCAAGAGAGCTAAAGGAAGGAGATGAAGAAAAGCAACCATGGAAAATGTTAAGTGTAGAATGGGAACCATGGGTGAGTTAATATCATATATTAACTCATGTAGAGACTAAACCATGCCTAATCATGATGGTTGGGTTAATAAATATTTTAAGCAAAACAAAATTGGTGGACTTAGTTAATGATTCTACAAGCTTCCATTAAGCTTCAACCATGACTAATTTCCACTCAATTTTGAATTACTATAAATAAATAAAACCCTTGATTATGTTAAGTATGGTGTGAGTCACATACACCCATGTCACATGTATCATCTAGCATGACCCACAAAAAAATGTACATTAATATATATCACATATATACTAAATGCACAAGTGAGAAAAAGAAATGCTTAAGTGAGCAAATATTAGTTATGTAAATTAATATATCACATATATAATTATACATTAAATTATTAAATCAACACTTGATTTAATAATCCGGCTATATCGTATACAACCGACTAATATCAAATGTATCAACTTATCAAATCAACACTTGATCCGATAACCCGGCTATATCTCATATAACCGACCGCTATCACATATCGCTAGAATAGAATGCGGTATCACATACGCGCATTAATCTCGGTCCCGCACATATCACATATGTGCTCCTACTTCGTTTCACCTGAGCCAGGAAAGCTCTGTGTAGGACTCTAAAGACTCGTCAATCCGCCGACAGTAGGTGGTGATCATATCAATCACCCACAAGCCGCAAGCGGTCTGCTAAACGTAACGGCCACTCAGGTATTGAGCGATCAGAGGATCAACAAGCAAGCCTGCTCATACTCCTACGAATCTAATCAGTAACACTACCGTATAGTCCGGTCTCGTCGTCTGATATGTCGCATATCGCAGCTTGGGGGTGGTAAACGTCAGACCCCAATAGCCTGATAAGTCATGCCAATATGAGGCTCATAACGGTTCGAGAAACTACCGATAACACTTACCAGTAGATCTTAGCAACTCTGGCCAGGAATTTCCTGTTATGGCCAATCAAGCATAGTGCAACATCAACCCCCAATACCGGGAGAGACGAAATCCCTTCCTATCGCTCATTACCTCCATGCAACTCGGGACTGTACCCAAAAACCACCGTTTTGCATGATCTCTTGAACATGGTAAAGTGGAAATCAAAGCACAGTGGGAATCACACAAGACTCTAAGACGATCTCGGGTCGAAAGACTAACCTGTACCAGTGTCACCAGAGAACTGCTATCTGACGATAGGTATAATACCATCTAGGAGTTCTCGGCGAGTCCGTTCAGTGTACCCAGTCTCCACCGAGCACCCATATACCTTCTCTGATGTCAAACACCAATGGATGTGGGATCATCCATTACCCATTATATGGGTCAAGAAGCGTATACATTAGTCTACTCTAGAATATCGATGCCCCGTCTCGAAACTCCCACGACTAGGAACATTTGAAGGATATACTTACCGACTACCTCTGCCCCACTAGTATGATCTGCATCATAATCCTGGTAGTCAAGTACTCATCCTAAGGGCTTTATCAACATGTAATAGAGAGACAATAAGTGTACATATTAAGATAAAGAGCAACCAGATAGATACTATCATGTCGAGCAAGAAATTCTTTCCTATATATGTCCAAGCATCCACTATAATATACATCACATGTATAATAATGGCCTCTAGGGCATACATATAACTAACAAGTATCACCTGATCAGGGAGATGGTTGATCTCCAGGGGATCGAGGTTAGGAGAGTTGACTTGAAGAATAATACGGCGGATCCACTCACAAAGGCCTTTCCCAAGAGAGACTTTTATGGGACGTTGGGTATGAGATTCTACAACAACTGACCCTAGTGCAAGTGGGAGATTGTTAGTTGTATGTATGCCCTAGAGGCCATTATTGTACATATGATGTATATTATAGTGGATGCTTGGACATATATAGGGAGGACTTTCTTGCTCGACATGATAGTATGCTACCTGGTTACTCTTTATCTTAACAGTTACACTTATTGTTTCTCTGTTATATGTTGAGAAAGCCCTTAGGATGAGTACTTGACTGCCAGGATTATGATGCAGATCATACTAGTGGGTCTAGGGTAGTCCATAAGTACATCCTTCAATTGTTCTTAGTCGTCGGAGTATCGAGACAGGGCATCGATATTTCAGAGTAGACTAGCGTATACGTTTCTTGACCCATATGATGGACGATGGATGATCCCACATCCATTGGTGTTTGACATCAAAGATTGTATACGGATGCTCAGTGGAGACTGGGTACACTGAACAGGACTCGCCGAGAACTCCTAGATGGTATTATACCTTACGTCAAATAGCAGTTCTCTGGTGACACTGGTACAGGTTAGTCTGTAGACCCGAGATCGTCATAGAGACTTGTGTGATTCCCACTGTGCTTTGATTTCCACCTTACCACGTTCAAGAGGATGAAAATGGTGGTTTTTGGGTACAGTCCCGAGTCACATGGAGGCAATGAGCGATAGGAGGGGATTTCGTCTCTCCCGGTATTGGGGGTTGATGTTGTGCTATGCTCGATTGGCCATCACAGGAAATCCCTGGCCAGGGTTGCTGATATTTACTGGTAAGTGTTATCAGCAGTTTCTCAAACTGTTATGGGCCTCACATCGGCATGACTTATCAAGCTATTGGGGTCTGACGTTTACCACCCCCTGTTCATACCATAATATTGCATTATTATATTCCCCATTCTTATGTATTTTACAAATAAACAGGTGCTTTTGACGCATGTCTGCTATATATTACAGGTTACAGGTTCTTGGACAGAAAATAGTGAAAACGATGAAAAGACGATGCAAAAGTGGACTTTGACCAACAAACAGAAGACTCTTGATCAAGCCTACATCAAAGATAAAATTCACAAAGTACAAGGCAATGCAAGGTTCAAGATTACAAAGCGAACGATTAAAAGACCACCACAATTATTCACTGGAGATCTGGAAGAAACATAGAAGCTATTTTAATAAAAGAACCAAATAATAAGGAAGCCCAAAGACAGAAGAGCTAACAAAGGAAATTTCAAGGCCCAATACTTCCTTTTAAAGAGACAGAGACATAAAATTTGACCAAAGCTTGGAGTCTACTTTGACTAGGTCTTCCTAAGGATATTTTGGTAAATGTAGACGTGCGAATCAATTGTAACCTAGGGTTTCCTATCCTCTATAAATAGGAACTCTAAATTATTGTAAAGGCTATGCCTCCCTTCATTAATAAATTTTAGAATTCTTTTGGAGAGCATCGGTGCTTCTTTTCATTTCATGAATTCAGATCTGACAACCCTGTGTTGATGTTTGGAGAGAGTCATCTATAAAGTAGGCAATTTTTCATTCTCTGCTCTAGTTTAGATTTAATTCCTTGCCTTAGATAATTGTTAGAGTTAGCTTTGGGGAAGGCTTTTTGAGAGATGAGATCTCTCATCCCTTTCTTGCCCATCATATATTTTCAATAGGACTCCATGCATACACGCACACACCGTGCCCTACGGCACCCTATCACTCGAGGTAGCGGTGATACCGTAGTATAAAGGCCCGGTTGCGCGTGTTTTCCATGGAGGTTAGGGTAAGGATCTCTAAAGGAAGGACAAGAACCTAGAGGAAGGAACACCTTCCCGAATGATCTAATCCCCTTTATTGATAATTACCATAACTCCTCATAGATCTTCAATTGGGTATAGAAAGCGTTGAGATTTATTTACATTTCCAAACCATTCCTAAACCTAACCCTAGCAAGATTTAGATCTAGATAATCTTAGTATAGATAGATTTAGTTTTTAGATTTAATAAATCAATCCGACTCCCATCGGAATTAACTCGTTTGAGCGATTAGGAAATTCACAACATCCCTGTGGACCGACCCATACTCACCGGCTAGCTGCAAAGCGACGCCGTTCTTGATTGCGGTTATAGATAGTTTTTGAGACAAATCACCCCCTAGGCTGGATATGCGACATATCAGACGAAGAGACCAGACTGTACGATAATGTTACTTATTGGATTCGTAGAAGTATGAGCATGATTTCTTGTTGATCTTCTGATCACTCAATACCCGGTTAGCCGTTACGTCCAGCTAGTACCGCTGACAGCTTGTGGGTGATTGATATGATCATTACCTACTGCCGGCGTATTGACGAGTCTTTAGAGTGCTACACAGAGGTTTCCTGGATCAGGAGAAACGAAGTAGGAGCACATATGTGATATGTGCGGGACCGAGATTAATATGCGTATGTGATACCGTAATTCTAATCTCGCGATATGTGATATCGGTCGATTATATGTGATATAGCCGGGTTATCGAATCAAGTGTTGATTCGATAAGTTGATACAGATGATATTGGTCGATTATATGTGATATAGCCGGATCATTAAATCAAGTGTTGATTTAATAATTTAATGTATGATTATATATTTGATATATTAATTTTATACTAACTAATATTAGCTCACTTAAGCATTTCTTTTTCCCACTCATATATAATATATATGTGATGTATATTATTGTTTTTGTATCATGCTTGATGATACATTATACATATAAGACTCATACCATGTCATAGATAATTGGGGTTTTTATTTGTTTAGGTAAATACAAAATTAGGTGGAATAATCACATGGTTTGAAGCTTAGTGGAAGCTTGTAGAACCATTGACTTAGTCTACTAATTTTGTCTCACCCTAGATATTTATTAACCCAACTATTATCTTAAGCCATGGTTAAGTATCTACATGAGTTAATATGAGATATTATCTCACCCATGGTTGCTATTCTCACTCAATTCATTCTCCACTTCATCTTCTTCTTCATCTCAAGAAAGCTTTCTAGGTTTTCAAGAGGAGAAGAAATATTGTGAGAAAAATTATTCTAAAGTGAGCAAAAATCCCGCTTTATCAACCTACACTAGATTAGCCATTTGGTTTAGTTTGTTTGCTTCACTAATTCCCAATTAGTGAAGAGGTAGCTTGAGTTAGAGTCTCCTCGACGTAGATCATTTTCGGCCTCGAAGACTTCAAGCAAGCTTGTTCATTTCGCTTTGTGGAGCCTAACTTGAATCCGGGAGATCACTACTTGGAACGAATGGACTACTACACGGAGCATTAGAAGTGAAGGACCGGTCTACAAAGGTTGTATTCCTCATTCACTTAGTGTAATGTTTGATTACATGTTGCTTTACCTTAATTCCTCTAGTTAGATCCTTGGTTACGGTTCTTCAGCACCTTAGAATTTTTTAAAATGGCATGGTTGATGCCTTTCAAAACCTAGTGAGGGTGCTAAGGAACCCAGCAGACCGACTTCCGAGGATTCCCTGAAGAGTCCTGTAAGCGACCGATGGCTCACCTCCGAGCCCTCCTGCACGCTGAGCTTCCTCAGCCCTCCTATCTCGTCTCCGAGCTGTCACAACACCAAACTTCCTTGGCCTCCCGCTCGGCTCCGAGTCTCCCGCCGAGCTAAGATTCCTCGATTCTATTGGGCGACCCAGAACGCAGATCACAGGCGTCTCCGCGAATCTCGCCAAACGTGAGATATCCGCCGCCCCATCGTGTTCCACGCTGTCGCGTCCCCCATTAACGAGCGTATCCCGTCATTAATGGGGATCCCGCCATTCATGCAGGCGTAACGCTAGGGGGGTAACGGCCGGCGTGAATCTCGCTCCCGCTAGTCGATGGCTGCCGCTATATAAACCCCCCTCTCAGACGACTCAGGTGAGGCAATTTTACTCCAATAGGCCGCTACTATGCCCAAATACCTCGACTAACTTGATCGTCGGAGGGTCCACGGTGGTACAACTACCCCGGGACTTCTTTGCAGGTAGCTCGGCTTCTCACCAAACCAAACCCACTGAGATCTACATGCCTCAGGAGACAGCTCTCAAACCCAATCTCAGTAGTCTATCAACACTCGCAACAGATCGACGGAGGACAACATCTGAAGGAGATCCAGACCTCCATCAGTTGGCGCCGTCTGTGGGAACAAAAGTTCCACTCATTGAAAGTTGACCTTCCGATCTCAAGCTGATGGTGAGTGATCATCGTGATGATCCCAGCATTAGCCACCGTGCTCCCCGCAATGGAGGCGCGGACGGATCCCCTCCTCCCCCGAACGCCGTTCACGCTCTGTCTGCAAGGATCGACAGGCTCGCGTCCATCGTGGATACCCTTGTCCGTGTCCAGATAGCTGGGAAAGCCACACAGGCCACCGTAACCCCTCCTTGGGACCGTGACCTCCGCATAGGGGGAGACGACGCTGCCCATGCTAGCACGACGGAACAGCGCTTCGCTATTTCCGGCGGTCACAGATCCGCCGTGGTGACCAATTCAATGACCCGCTGGGCACCTCACAGCTCCACGCCGAGGTCTCACGCAAGAGCACCCCGCTCCGAGGCCCATCGCGCACCTGTCCTACTCGAGGGGGTGTCGGTCAGCTCGCCTACACCCAGGCATGGCCGGCACCCTCTCCCTCGACAGGTTCACGCGGATGGCACTCACCACGGTGGCTCAAGGACGACCTCGCCAGGGGACCTGAGGAATCTCATAGAATGGAACCGGAGCCATGGCCAGGCGCAGGCCGACATCGGGAGGAGCCATAACTCCGAGTACGCCGAATCCTCGAGATACCACGACCGCCTCGATTCCCTCGAAAAGAAGATCGAAGGTATACATCGGGAGAGTCGTCCTTTAAATGAGGGGGCCAGGTATGCCGCCGACTCGATTACGAAGCCCTTCACTGAAGAACTGCTCGCTATCCACGTCTCCTCCAGAAACAAGCCTCCAACGGTGGCCCTCTTCAATGGAAAGTCCGACCCGAAAGACCACCTAGACGTGTTCACGGTGGGGATGAGCTTCCAGGACAACTCTGACGCCGCCTAATGACGAGCGTTTCCTGCCACTCTCATCCACGCCGGACGAGATTTGTTCCGAGGACTCATGCCACGCTCCATCTCTACCTTCGATGAGCTGGCTGCCCAGTTCCTCGGGCATTTCGTCGGGAACAGACGGCAGAGACGGACGGTCGATTACCCCTTCACTATAAAGAGCAGGGACAAGGAATCCTTTAAAGGATACGTCACCCATTTCTACAACTCTCTTCTTGACGTCCCAGAGCACCAAGATGAGACTGTCAACACGGCCCTTAGGTCGGGTCTTAGGCACATGGAGTGACTCCGCTCCTTTGCATTAGCGCAACCTAAAATCATGGCCGAGGTAAAGGCCTGGACCGAGCGAGAAATCTAGCTCGAGTTCGAGGTAAACGCGAACCTACCCCGAAGCGACCAACCCGATCAAAAGAAGAGGGGTAGAGAAGAGAATAAGAAGACCGACCGGCCAAAGCCATACTCCCCGAAGTTCCAGGAGTATACCCCGCTCAACATCTCCCAGACAGAGCTGTTGGAGGAGGCAAAGGGCGAGCGATTTTTCAAACTCTCTCCGGTCACCAATAGGGCGGCCAAACGGACATGAGGCCTTTACTGCGTCTTCCATAGGTCGCAGGGACATCCCACCAAAAATTGCAAACAGTTCCGCGACTACATCGAGGAGTTAATTCGCTCGGGGCACGTGGCAAAATACTTGCGGGAGAAGCGACAAGCCGACTGGGAGGAGAACCATCCCCCTCCCGGTGAGCTGACGATCGGCCAAATCATGGTTGTGTCAACAGGGAGTGCGCCTGGAGCCGGTGAGATTAGATGCCTCCTGTTGGTCGAGGGGACTAGCAGCCAGCCCCGGAAGAAGAGAAAAGCAGCCGAGCCCATCACCTTCACCGACGAGGACCTCCATGGGATATCTTTGCCTCACAACGATCCCCTGGTATTTACAGCATGGGTCCACCGCTATGGGGTTCAAAGGATACTGGTCGACTCAAGGAGCTCGGCAGACATCCTTTTCTACGACTGCTTTTTACGTATGGGGCTCGGCTCGTTGGACCTAAGGCTGACCGCCCACATTCTGTCAGGGTTTACTAACCACTCCATCCCAGCAGAAGGAGTGGTCACCTTCCTACTTAACATCGGGAAGGAAGGCCGTCCGCGAACCGTACCAGTGGAGTTCATTGTCGCTAGAATTCCATCGACCTACAATATCCTCCTGGGATGCCCGACGCTAAACTCCCTTCGGGCCCTGATCTCGACCTACCACCTCACGATCAAGTTTCCACTCAACCAAGGTGAAATAGGCCGGGCCTACGAGAACCAGCAAACCGCAAATTTTTGCTTCACAGTGACATCTATGCCCGAGGAACGAAGTGGCGACCTTGAGGGCACGAGTGATTTCAGGGGGTCCTTGGATACACGGGACGAACAAAAAGAAATCCGAGGGGCCTCGGTGGGGATGCTAACAGAGGTCCCCCTCATCGAAGGGGACAATGAACGAACCGTCCAAATCAGGTCACTCTTAACGGGGGCCCGACGCGATGACATGGTTCACTTCCTCAGAGGAAACTCGGACGTGTTGGGCGTCCGCTGACATGCCCGGAATCGACCCTGTAACAACCCTAACTTTCTGTACGAAAATTTTCAAAATACTGAAAGGGACACCTAAGCCTGAGCACGAGTTATAAGTTTGTTTTTCTTTTGAACAGCAAGAAGGAGCTTGTAGCTCATTGGTAAGACCTTGCACTGTTGAGACATAGCTCCAGAGTTCAAATCCCATCAGCCACATATTCTTTTTATTAAAATTTCTTTTAATCTTTTTAGAAGCCCAAGAGTCTACACGTGCACAACACGTAAACTGAAGAGACACAGTATAAACAAACATATGCACTGAAGAATACAAATCGACACCTACACGTGGCACCAACCTTAGCCCTACCTGACGGTAAAGACCCGGCGAAAAGCTCTTTTTGGCCGGCGCCGCCGGGCTTGCCCGTTGGTAAAGCCCCCATTCTTTTCCCCTGCAACCTTTGGCCTACCCCACTCCCTTTCACACTGCTTGTTTTCTCTGCATTCACACAGAGAACATTGAATCACCCATTTAATCAAATTTTAATGTAAATTTTAAATGCATTCCTTTCACACACCAAACTCTAATTTTCCCTATAAATACCCACTCCATTTTACACCCCTCTCACTCAGAATTCTATTACAAAAACTATACAAAATTCCCAAGTTTTTTAGTGTACAAGTGGAGTTTGCGAAGGGCGAAGCTCCGACGAACTTCCGAGGAGATTCCGGCGACGAAACAACGTCCCGACGCTTCCTAATCCTTCTCCTACCTCTCCCCTCTATTTTAAAGCCAGTAATTCATATCTCCCCCTCTCTTTTTCTTCTTTAAAAATTTACATTTCTAAAATCCGACGGAAGCAAAGTTAATCCGACTTCCGATTCGGTTTTTCTTTAAAACTCAACTTTTCTTAATCATGAACATACCATACTCTCACATATTGTTTAACGAACATTAATGAATCTATTAAAACAAGTTTCACCTTAAAATAATCATTTTTGTAACTTTTATCGCACTTTTTTTCAGAAAAAACCATATACTTTAGTTTTGACATAAATCATCATAATTCCTTGCTATACCTTTAGATAGTTCACAAGGTAATGACCTAACTCACCACAACACACATCTTTATCATAGCACGATGGATTTTGGGACAATAGAATACAGGAAAATATGACTTTACAAATAAATACCCTAAACTTACAAAACCGTTTTCTATAAAAAGATGTATTAAACATTTCCATGCAATTACGTCTCTACAACCCATTTTGGGGACCCCGTTTAGGATGGTGCGGATTATCGCACATCCTCGGGCTCAGCAGAGCGAGATGCAGACCTCCGCAAGGAGAATTCGATCTCGATGGAATTTTTATGCATTTTTATTTAGAAAAATGAGATTTCTACAAGAAAATAAATAAATTATTTTCATTAAATATATATATATATATTATTAAAATACCTATTTTAATTATATAAATATTCCAAGTTTTCTAAATCAAAGGAATCAATATTACATGAAAATACCATCCAAATACAACACAAGTACAATATTTCAATAAAATACCATATACTATGAAACTAGGTTCTATTCACTAGAAATTTCATATTTATAAAATATACATCTATGAAAAGCCTAAAGACGATAATTAAATGCTTGAGATGTATTTTGAAATTATGCCAAAACTATTTTTACATAAACCCCCCTCAAATTATATTAAATTACAATAAGGACCCTAGTAAACATAGGTTTAAGCGAGACCAGTCTCTTGAGCCTCAGAGAGCCGGAGATATGTGTGCTTGCCTATTTAAGATAGACAATCTAACAAACGATGTTATCAACACGGTAATTGTCTTGGAAAAAGACATAAATCCTGCCGTCCATGTGCAGCAGTTACCGATAATATCAAAACTAATTCAGGACTTCAATTTCTTTTCAAAGTGTTTGACTCAGACTGAGTCTCAATCTAATCAATCTGACTTGAATACGATTCAAGTACAATACAACCATTCAATATGAATCCATCTGTACAATCTATTTCAATATATAACTTGACCGAACCGAACCATGGATATACATCTATCTACATGATTCTCCAATTACATCCATTTACTGATATCATGGTTTCGGCAAGTCATCCATCTATATAACAGACAATACAATCCATACAATCAATACATAAACACTACGGGGTTATAAAGGGGTAGACTGGTATGGAACATTTTAAAGGTGGCACGAGGTGGTCACTTAAGACGTAATTACATCCATGCCGTTGTTCCGTGGTATTATCGACGGAGCCTTGTAGTACGGGTTACCAAAGTCTCCGGTGTAAGTGGGACTCCTCTCGTATACACTGGCATTTTCTATACCAAGCTACAAACAACAGCGTTAACAATATAATACAACTTCAAAAGTCACATTCTCTTTCTGTCTATTCTGTCTCTATTTACCTTTGGGACTTACCGAGCGATTGTTCGCTGATGACATTCCTATTTCTCTTCTTCTTTGGAATGTTGTCAGGAGGACCCAACTCTAAGGAGTACGAGACCAGCCAGGAGCATTTGGAGCAGGCCCCTGAGCAGTACACCGAAGACCCAGAGCTGTAGCCACTTGTACTTATTCCATTTTCATTTCTGTTATTCTACTGTTTAGGCATTGCTTTTATTTCAATGTATTTACTTTTCATTGTATTGTAAAAAGAATGTTAATAAATAAAGCTGCTGTTCATTTACATCTTGTCTCTTATGTATTTTACTTTATACTGCTTAGATACGCTCAGCTTGTTTACTTCTGAGTAAATACGTAGCGGCCTCGTCGCGTCCTCCGCCCGTACACTAGGAAGCGGGGCATGACAGACCCCCAAGTAATATCACATAAGCTCGGGGTTGACCCGACGGTCCGACCCGTCAGGCAGAAGAAACGAAGTTTCGCTTCGATCAAACAAAAGGCGATCGAGGATGAAGTTGACAGGTTGCTCGCAGCTAACTTCATTCGAAACATGGCCTACTCAGAATGGATGGCGAATATGGTAATGGTTAAAAAGGTGAGCGGGAAGTGGCGCATGTGCGTCGACTTCACAGACCTCAATAAGGCCTGCCCGAAGGACAACTATCCCCTCCCTCAGATAGATCGGCTTGTCGACAGTTTGGCGGGCCACGAGTTACTCAGCTTCATAGATGCTTTCTCCGGCACAACCAGATCCGTATGAATCCGGCAGACGAAGAGCTCACCACATTCACAACGGACCGGGGGGTATACTGCTATAAGGTGATGCCCTTCGGCCTCAAAAACGCCGGAGCTACATACCAACGCTTGGTCAACAGGATGTTCAAATCACAGATCAGGAGAAACATGGAGGTCTACGTCGACGACATGCTCGTTAAATCGACCTCGTCAGATGAGCACACTAAAGATCTTGGCGAGACTTTCGACATCCTCCGCAAATACAAAATGAAGTTGAATCCCGCCAAGTGCGCGTTCGGGGTCACTAGTGGGAAGTTCCTCGGATTCATGGTTACTCACCGGGGAATCGAGGCTAACCCGATGAAAATCAGCGCCATCCTTAACATGGCTATGCCAAAAACCAACGTCGAAATCATGCGGCTCACAGGGAGAGTAGCCGCTCTGAGTCGCTTCATGTCAAGGTCCGAGTAAAAGTGCCTCCCATTCTTCAAAGCCCTGAGGAAAATCCTAAGGTTCGAATGGTCGGAGTATTGTCAGATCGCTTTCGAGCAACTAAAGTTACACCTGGCGACTCCCCCACCACTCACCCGACCGATTGAGGGAGACGAGCTATCACTGTATCTAGCTGTGTCCGATCAGGCTGCCAGCTCGGTGCTTGTTCGAGAAGTCGAAGGAGTCCAAAAGCCGGTCTACTACGTAAGCCACGTCTTTAAAGATGCGGAAACAAGGTACCCGGCCATAGAAAAGATCGTATTGGCGCTTATCATGACCTCGAGGAAACTACGACACTACTTCTAGGCACACACCATCCTCGTTCTCACCGAGCGTCCTTTGGGGGCTATTCTCGCCTCCCCTGAGTCTTCTGGTCACTTGGAGAAGTGGAGGTGGGAGTTATCTCAATTCGACATCAAGTACCGCCCAAGGCAGGCTATCAAAGCACAAGTCCTGGCCGATTTTATTGTTGAATGACTATCCCCAGCAAGGAGGCAGTGTCAGGGCCGACCTCCGGATCTCAACCCTCGATCAAAGAGAGGCCCGTCTCCATCCCCGATTGGGTCCTTTACGTTGATGGATCATCAATCGAGGATGGCTGTGGTGCCGGTGTCATCATTCGAGGCCCGAATGAGGCAGAGATGGAGTATTCTTTGAAGCTCAGATTTAAGGCCTCAAACAACGCCGTGGAGTACGAGGCTTTGCTAGCTGGGCTACAAATCTCCTCCGGAGTGGGGCTGAAGATGATCCGAATCCGCAGTGACTCCACCCTGGTCGTAGACCAGGTGACTGGCCATTTCGAGGCACGGGAGCCTCTGATGGTGAAATATTTTGCCGAGGTAAGGAGACTGCGAAAAGACTTCGACGAAGTTCAAATAGAGCAGATCCCCCGGCACCTAAACGCCCAGGCCGATGCTCTGAGCAAACTAACTTCCACCTATATGGCCAACAACAAGAGGAATATCTTCTTCGAGGTCTTGTCACGGCCCAGCATGGAAGACAGAGCGACAACACTTCAAGCTTACGCTGCCCGGGAAGAAGACCGGAATTGGAGGAAGCCTATAGTAGAATTCCTTAAGGAGGGTACGCTCTCAGAAGATCGAGGGGAAGCCTGCCGCCTTCGAGCCAAGGCCTGCCATTTCGTTTGGAGCAGCGGAAACCTCTACAAGAAAGCCTTCACTCAACCCCTGCTTCGGTGCGTCGACCCCCACGAGACCGACTACGTCCTCCGTGAGGTTCATCAAGGGGTCGGCGGAGCACATCAAGGGGCCCGCGCCTTAGTCCAGAAGACGCTGCTCCAAGGATACTATTGGCCGACCATCCATCAGGATGCTCAGAAGCTCGTCAGAAGATGCAAGAGCCGCCAACTCCATGGCAGCATACCCCGTCTTCCGGCTACCGAGCTAACGGCTCTGACCACCCCATGGCCGTTTGCCCAGTGGAGAATGTGTTAGTTATATGTATGCCCTAGAGGCCATTACTGTAGATAGGATGTATATTGTAGTGGATGCTGGGACATATATAGGGAGGACTTTCTTGCTCGACATGATAGTATGCTATCTGGTTGAACTTTACCTTAACGTGTATACTGATTGTCTCTCTGTTACATGTTGGTAAAGCCCTTAGGATGTGTACTTAACTACCTGGACTATGATGCGGATCATACTAGTGGGGACATGGTAGTCCATAAGTACATCCTTCAAAGTCCCTAGTCGTGGGTGTATCGAGACGGGGCATCGATATACCAGAGTAGACTAGCGTATACCTTCTCGACCCATACAGATGGGCGATGGATGATCCCATATCCATCGGTGTTTGACATCAGAGATGATATACGGGTGCTCAGTGGAGACTGGGTACACTGGACGGACTCGCCGAGAACTCCCAGATGGTATTATACCTTACGTCAGATGGCAGTTCTCTGGTGACACTGGTACAGAGTAGTCTGTTGAACCGAGATCGTCATAGAGTCTTGTGTGGTTCCCACTGTGCTTTGATTTCCATCTTACCACGTCCAAGAGGGCGTGCAAAACGGTGGTTTTTGGGTACAGTCCCGAGTCACATGGAGGCAATGAGCGATAGGAGGGGATTCGTCTCTCCCGGTATAGGGGGTTGATGTTGCGCTGTGTTCGATTGGCTATAACAGGAAATCCCTGGCCAGGGTTGCTGAGATTTACTGGTAAGTGTTACCAGTAGTTTCTCGAATTGTTATAGACCTCATATCGACACGATTTATCGAGCTATTGGGGTCTGACGTTTACCACCCCTAGGCGAGATATGCGACATATCAGACGATCAGACCGGACTGTACGGTAGTGTTACTGGTTGGATTCACTGGAGTGTGAGCGGGCTTGCTCGTCGATCTTCTGATCGCTCAATACCCGGGTGGCCGTTACGTTTAGCAGACCGCTTGCGGCTTGTAGGTGCTTGATATGATCATCACCTGCTGCCGGCGTATTGACGAGTCTTTAGAGTCCTACACAGAGGTTTCCTGGCTCAAGCGAAACGAAATAGGAGCGCATATGAGATATGTTCGGGACCGAGAATAATGCGTGTATGTGATACCGTATTCTATTCTCGCGATGAATGTGTCGAATGGTTGTATGCGATATAACCTAGTTATCGAATCGAGGATTGATTCGATAAGCCGATACATTGGATACTAGTCGGTTATATGCGATATGACCGGATCGTTAAATCAAGTGTTGATTTAATGATTTAATGTATAATTATATATTTGATATATTACTTTACATTAACTAGTATTGGTTCACTTTAAATGGATTTTCTCACTCGGTTTGTGCACATTGTATATGTGATATACTTTTGTACACATGATTGTATCATGTTTGATGATACATGTTTCCTTGGTTAAGTGTAAAGAATTAAACCATGGTTAAACATATAATTAGGGTTTTATTTTTCCATTACTTATTTATTCATTTATTTATTTGTTTATACATTTTGGAAAATAAATGGAAAAGAGAAAAGAATGGTGGCTTTATTTGTTGTTTAGTTGAAGCTTCATGAAGCTTTGACTTTGTCCACCATTCTTATCTCATCCTTAACCCTAACCATTCCTTTAACCATGATTGATTCTCTACACATTACCATAGTTAACATTATGATAAGGTTTGATTATTCTTTTCTTTTTAATTAACTTATCATATCATTTCTTCTTCTTCTTCCTTGAACTCAAGAAGAAAACCTTGAGGTCATCAATGGTGATTGATGATAAAGAGTGAGAAATCCAATTCTAAATTGAACCCACTTCCTATTTTTTCATCCTCTACCTCTTGCCAAGTAGTAGAGTGTGTTTTCTTCACAAGTTTCTTGACTTGGTGAAGTCGGAGCTTGATTTAGCGATGCCTCGACGTAGATCATCTTCGGCATGGACATCGATGACCTAGCCCGTCCATTCTCCGATGAAGCCGACGCTAGAGCCCGGGATTTGTTATGGACAGCGAGGAGACTTCATTGCGGAGCTATGGAGGTGGAGAACCGGATCTACAAAGGTTGTATTTCCGTATCTCTTAGTTAAGTGTTAACTAGTTTATTGTTTCGCCTAGATTTCTAGCCAACGATCCGTACACTAGGGTTTCTCGGCACCATAATTTTTGAAATTGGCATGGTTGATGCCTTGTGAGACCTCCTTGGGGTGCCTAGGAACCCTACAGTGGTATCAGAGCCTAGCTAGAGCCTTAGGCAAAGTCCAGACGGAATTTGAATTCCGAACGAACCCGAAACCCCAATACAAATTGCTCTCTGTACTTTTTCTGAAAACGTGGATTTTTCCAGATTAAAAATTACCAAAAAATTCAGCAGGTAATTGCATGAGTTACTGTGAAGCACGTGATAATAACTCGACTACAGAGGCGCGGAACCGCGGCCCCCACCATGGGATTAGCGGCGGTTCCGCGGCCACTGTGTTGAGTTACACCACGTGGCTTGCACAGTAATTCATGTTTTGTAATGCTGAGTCTTCTGGAAATTTTTAGTATTTATTCAAGAGTTGAATTTTCTGGGGTAGTGTTGGGACTTCGTATATTCGATCGGAGTATCAAATTTTGTCTGTGTGGCTTTCCGGATAAATTTTAGAATATGTTAAAAAGTTCGACCGGATATAAATACCCAATTTTTCCCCTGTCGGGAAATTTCCAAGTGTTGGATTTTTCCGAAGTTTAACGACGTTCTAAGTAGTGCAAGTAACGCGATGGACCCTCTAGAAGACAACAAACCTTAACTCGATTATGTGACCGTCTTGAACTGCCCTTTGAACCTTCGGGTTTGGGGCAGTACGGCGTGCCACATGTGAGGCGTTGGCTTGACCCTTCTACGGCTGGACCGTTGGTACTGAGGCACGAACTGAATGTTGTTAGACTTATTTCATGTGTTGATCTGTATCGGGAAAACTTGGGTGTTTGACTGTTCGATCGGAAAGTTTATCATTTTCTATTTATCCGGAATGGGATACAATAATTGGAATTCACAAGTAGTTATGAGATAACTGAATGAATGTTATAAACATAGCACTTTAGTCTCACTTGATCGGTTGCCACGGAATTGTAAGTCCGTGTTGCCCACCCCGGTGCTTACGGGGAGGCGGAAAACATAATAAAAATTTGATTTTTATCAACTATAGGCAACATGGACTATGCTTTAAGGATCTTTGCTAAACATAAACTTGCTAACCCTAACTACAAAGTAGCTAAGTGATGGAAAGGTTATACCTTTGGTCTTTAGTCCTTCTCTCCTTGCTCCTAGGAATGGTAGAAAGAGTTCACCTTGCTTGTCTTCTCCCGTCAAAGAAAGATCCACTTGAAAGCCACCACCTTTAGCTTCAACTCCAAGCTAGGAGTAACTAGAGTGCAAGAAATGCTAAGACTTGAACCCTAGAAGAGAGTAGAGAGGATCAAGTGAAGGTTTTTCTCAAGCTTTTTGTTTCTCAACACATGAGAGGGAGAGAGCTTGAGGGAGAGGATGAACAAGAGAGAGAAATGATATGAGAGAATGAGAAAATAATAGAGCCCTTCTCACTAATATGTGTGAATTAATTTAATTGAATAATTAGCTAGATAATTATCATGGTAAATCATGACATGACCATTATCAATTCAAATTGCAAAGATCAAAAAGCATCTTCCAAAAGAAATGATGATGGTCAAAGTGTCAACCTAGGTCAACAAGTCAAAGAAGTCAAATGGTCAACAACCACAACCATGGATAATTATTAAACTAATTACTAAGTAACAATAACACACACATAAATATTAGGGTTAATAAAATGACAATAGCCATTAACCCTAATCAAGGTCCTCTCCCTCAATCTCAAGCAACTGTGCATACGCACCCGCATTCGTGATCCGAGGAACACGAACACAATGAGAAAAACCAATCTCAAATCATATACTAGGATCCGGCTTAAACCAAAGCCCGCTAGTATAAACTGTCCGGACAGCAAACGTGCACAAGTGCGCGGATGCGAACGAACCCTGTCGCAAAACCATGCGACCTCTACTCATTTTGCCTAAAGGCGAATAGCTCTCTGTGTGGGACTCTAAAGACTCGACACTACGCTGGCAGTGGGTTTAACCACAAACCGCAAGCGGCACTAGCTGTACGTAACGGTCCCCAGGTAGATGTCGATAAGAAGACTGACGAGGTGAACCCCATCTGCACTCCTACTGAGCCTGTATGTGACAGTCTCCGTACAGTCCGGTCTGTTCGTCTGATACATCGCATGGCGGGCCTAGGGGGGCGGTAAACGTCAGTCCCCTAATAGCGGTACAAGTCGTGCCGGAGTGAAGCCCAGAACACCCTGAGATAACACTGGAAACCTACCAGTATATCTCGCTTGCCCTGGCCAGGGACTACTCGTGTAATGGCTCTCCTAGACACAGCGCGATGTCAACCCCCAATACCGGGAGAGACGAATCCTGTCTAACCGTCACTGCCTCCAAGTGCTTCGGGACTGCACCCAAAAACTACCTGTTTGCACAGCTCCTTTGAGCCGTGGTAGGGTAGTAATCAAAGTGCAGTGGGAACACACTCGAGGCGAAGTGACAGTGTCAAGTCAGCGGACTAAGCTGTACTCATGTCACCTGGGAACTGATAACTGACGATAGGTATATTACCAACCAACAGTTCCCGACGAGTCCTGTCCAGTATACTCGTAACCTAACGAGCACCCGCATACTATCCCAAGTACGACGTACTAACGGCTGTGGGACAGACCGTCTCCCACACTGGGATGAGAAGCGCATACGCTAGTCTACTCCGGAGTATCGATGCCCTGTCTCGATAGTCCAACGACCAGGGACCTGTATAAGGATGTGCTTATAGATTACCCAGCTCCCACGAGTGCGAGCGCCATCACAACGCTGGTAATCAAGCAAAGATCCTAAGGGCTCTACTAATATGTATACCAGCAATATGCTAAAAGAAACACATGCACATATTAAAGCAGAGACAAACCAAGTAGCATACTACCATTTCGAACAAGATTGTATATACAACTGTGAATATCCCAAGCTTCCATTAAGTAATATACAAACTAGTATGATACAGTAATGGCCTCTAGGGCATATACACTAACAGGAATTTTGATGTGATCAAAAGTCCGTCGCAATCACGTAGCGTACGCGGATACTCGCCGGGTAAACTTAATAGACAGCCTCACCCCATTGCCCCGACCAAGTGACTGTAGGAGAACCCCGTCGCCGAAAGCATCCGTTCGGGTGCTCGCGGTAGCGGTGTTCCGCCTTGGTGCACTTCGTCGACGGTATCGGGGGTGCAGCCGCCTACTAAAGTTTGCGACGAGCATTCGATCAAAATGTCGGGAATCTTGTTGAATTGCCCGACTTAATATTGAAAAGTGTTTTCGATTTTGAGACTAAAATGCGGGGTTTATAATTGTTAGGCATGCGATGTCTAAGTAATTTATTTGGTCAGGCATGCGATGTCTGAGGTGGTTGCGGATTCCAACTTTTGTAGTTTTACACTTTCTTTTCTGTGACCGTAAGTGTAATATGTGATATCGCCGGTTTCGTTGCTATATGTCAACGACAATTGGGATGCGCATATTTACTTACGTTGATGACATGTGATGTTATGTGTTGCTGGATATGTTATATTGGATCGTCGTGTTTGAATAGCCGGGGGATTTTATGTGAGATGAGTGTTTTTCATTTTCATTCATGTAAAAAATTGTATGTAATATTCTTTTATTGGGGCGCTTCCAGGTTGCGGAAGTTGTCACCGTTTGTATATTATTTACTTTTCCGCACTAGGATAGACCCAAGGAGGAGGGCATAAGTAACCGGGTTCTGGAGTCCAGTGGGAGACCAACTCGAGGAGTCGAGTCCGGGTCTCCTAACTCTAGAATTGGTAGGGTTGCTTGCCGCTCTCGTAGGGGTCTTGGGGTGTGGGTTTGGCTATTCATCACGACCGTGGAATCCGTGTTTTATACTGGCTCGTATTGAAAACACGGACGTCCTAGTATATCCAATATTTCATATGATTCTTCTGCTGCGATATCTGTGATGTGATCATGTGATGTTCTGTGATAGATACAGTACATAGTATATATGATATATTATATAGACGTTACTTATGTTTTATACCCGCGCTAGCCCTGCCCCGCTCTGCCGTTAGTTACCTAACCTAACGGTGCACGAGGGGACATCGAGGCGAATGCGGATGGCATAAGTGTACGTCGTATTTATCTGTGATGTTTAGGTACTTAAATGATGGGACTTCATTAATGTGATTAATGAAATAAAAGAAACCTAAGATGTTGTAGAATCGAATTTCAGAATAAAAAGGGTAGCTACAGTTCTTGCTTTGCACAGAGGTATATATGATATATCCTGCACCTTATTCGATGAGGAAAGGACCGAGATCCCTTCACCGGGAGTGACTCCTTTAGCAATAACTGGCAGATGCTACACACTCGGTTTGTCTTTTGATTGCTTTTAAGAGTTCTGCTTTGCACAGAGATATATATGATATATCCCGCACCTCATTCGACGAGGAAAGGACCGACAATCCCTTCACCGGGAGTGACTCCTTTAGCAAAACTAGAAAAGCCTCAAAAGCACTCCATTTTAAAATCATTTGATTCTACAGCGATATCAAGTTCATTACGCAATAGGTTTTCAGAAAAACCTGTCGTAGCCCTCCGTCATTTCAGATACGTACTAGTTAGTATTCGTGCTGCGGTTGTTTGGCCTCCGTCAAGGCGTAGTGTACGGTAGCTAACTAGTGCTTATCTGCTAGCATATGATGCGATTGGATTAGGGTATTCGTACGGCGTTGTTTGGCCTCCGTCAAGGGTCGTGCGAGTGGGTTTAATTCAATCAGGAAATGACGGGTTGAACTTGACTAGCGGACTATGGGTTGTTTGGCCTCCGTCAAGGTCATAGCGAGCTAGGGGCAAAATATTATCGAGAATTTCAAGTGTTGAAATTTGCAATGAGATTGCATACCTTCTATGAGATAGTTGGATCCCGATACCCGCTGCGAGTAAGAGTTACTCCTGGGAGAGTTTTATACATTACAATTAGCCGATCAAGTAGGTGTCTAGAAAGGTGTCAACGGGGTTACGCCTCTGGAAAAACGAGGTTTACATTAATTAGGTTCGTGCGAAAGCACGGGGGACCTCCCTCAAAGTACCGACACTGGCCTGGCTGAAAGATTGGCGAACTTGTAGTGTGTAATTAATCCCGGCTAGTCTTTCCTTTTAGGGTTTGAAGGAAGATTTGATAAAAAGTAGTGGGAGCCATCCTGATTAGATAAAATAATAACCAATCTATTCTTGCAAGAGCGCACGCTGAGTGTTTTCTTCTCTCTCTCTCCAGGTAGCGACCATATCACGCCTTAATCAAGATAATAATACGGATTATTGACCGAACCCGCTTGTTATACTGAGCTGGGGAACGTTGGTCCCGCTCCAACTTATAATTGTTATAAGACAGAGCAGGAAATTGGGGAATACCAGAATTCCCGTGCCACCCAAACGAAGAGAGTGCATGCTGATGCATCATCTTCGGGTGTGTTCATTACAAAGAACTGTTTCTCTGTATCCTCTACGTCCTGGGTATGTGATACCAGATCAGGATCCCAGATATGTAATCTGTTACATAGGGCTACAGATAGGTAGAGAACTGAGATCGGGTGATAAGTTTCATGAGGCAGAAAACGGGGCAAGTGTTGCAGCCAAGTCTGTTGGTCACTGTCACCCTGTATTACCAATACATTGATTCTGAACGAATGTTATTAGATACCGAACCTGATATACAAAATCATATCAGTCTCTTTATTAGTAAAGAAATGATAAAATTTTGTATTGTTGGATAATGTTTTGAACATTTCCTATATCAAAAGTTGATCGGTTCAGGCACGTTATCTAAAAGCATTGATGTTCTAAATCAAATTACAGTTCTTAGTATATGGAACACACATAAGAGGAAGAGTTCAGAAATGAACGGATCCTTCTTAAGGTATTGTAGACTAGGTCAGATTAATGTGACCCGACTAGCTGAAGTTACATATAGATGCATATTTAAATCAGTTTGAATCTACATCTTGTGAAACTTGCCAGTCATGTCACAAAGATATAATGACACTAGCTCTGTTTATTGGAAACAGAGAAAGAGTTAGTGAACTCTTGGGATGATACATGTTGATGTATGTAGGTCCCCTGTCTACATATGCCAGGACTGGTTCTTTGTACTTCATTACATTCTCTGATAATCTCTCAAGATTCAGACATATGTTCCTGTTGAAACACAAGTCCGAACCTTTTGAGATATTCACAGAATATAAGTTAGAAGTAGAGAAACAATACGGGTATAAGTATTATGTCCTTTGATGAGATCAAGGAGGAGAATACTTGAGCACGGAATTCCTGGACTATTCTAAAGGAGAATGAGATTCTCTCTCGGCATTACTCCTCCGCATACACCATAGCACGATGGTATATCGGGGTGGAGCAATTACACCCTATGTGATAAGGTGTGCTCTATGATGAGTAATACTGAGCTACCTATTTCCTTTTGGGTGTTATGCACTTGAGAAGCTGCATACCTATTGAATAGGGTTCTAATCAAATCAGTTGCCTACCGCTTCATATGTGATATGGAATGGGAAGAACCCATGTCTTAAGTTAGTTAAGATTTGGGGTTGTCCGGCCTGTGTCTAAAAGCATAATCCGGACAAGCTCGAGGCAAGAGCTGTAATGTAGAACTGGAAAGGTCCCAGCTATACAAACTGCAGCTGATGATTTGAAAGAACCAAAGTATTCAATAGTTACCAACGAACCTCAACCTCTCCGCCGATCTAGTAGGGTTCCTCACCCTCTCCGTTTATCACAATGATTATCCACATAGGATCAAAGTGATACCTCCTAAATCCTGGGTTTTGGATCTATGAGATAGATCTAAATGGATGTTAGGATACTCACTAGATGTAGTGAGAAGGTATCAATTGGTCCTGGGGAGAATCACTGGAATGGTTCCAGGGAGATAAAGACGACTGAGTGTCAGTCACAGGCATTGTCTTTACCCTCAGTAAAGGGACGGTATGTTGGAAGAGTTCCAAGCTAGATACCGTGGCATACTAGACGATAAAGGCTTGATACATCGCTATTTAAGATGCTACCAAAGAGGCTGTTTGGGTGTATATTAGTTCATGAGATGAACTACGTTCCTACCATTGTGAGACAATGGAGTTGTGGCTCATGCCGAGGAACACCGGTCCCATCAGTTATCCAGAGTTATTCTGAGGCAGCATGGCCTGATCATGGAGATAGTTGATCTCCAGGGTGATCGAGGTTAGGAGAGTAGATTCAGAGGACAACACAGCGGATCCACTCACAAAGGCCTGTTCCCAGAGAGAGATTTTTATGGGATGGTTGAGTATGAGATACTACAACCACTGCTACAGATGGCCCTAGTGCAAGTGGGAGATTGTTAGTTATATGTATGCCCTAGAGGCCATTACTGTACATAGGATGTATATTGTAGTGGATGCTGGGACATATATAGGGAGGACTTTCTTGCTCGACATGATAGTATGCTATCTGGTTGAACTTTACCTTAACGTGTATACTGATTGTCTCTCTGTTACATGTTGGTAAAGCCCTTAGGATGTGTACTTGACTACCTGGACTATGATGCGGATCATACTAGTGGGGACATGGTAGTCCATAAGTACATCCTTCAAAGTCCCTAGTCGTGGGTGTATCGAGACGGGGCATCGATATACCAGAGTAGACTAGCGTATACCTTCTCGACCCATACAGATGGGCGATGGATGATCCCATATCCATCGGTGTTTGACATCAGAGATGATATACGGGTGCTCAGTGGAGACTGGGTACACTGGACGGACTCGCCGAGAACTCCCAGATGGTATTATACCTTACGTCAGATGGCAGTTCTCTGGTGACACTGGTACAGAGTAGTCTGTTGACCCGAGATCGTCATAGAGTCTTGTGTGGTTCCCACTGTGCTTTGATTTCCATCTTACCACGTCCAAGAGGGCGTGCAAAACGGTGGTTTTTGGGTACAGTCCCGAGTCACATGGAGGCAATGAGCGATAGGAGGGGATTCGTCTCTCCCGGTATAGGGGGTTGATGTTGCGCTGTGTTCGATTGGCTATAACAGGAAATCCCTGGCCAGGGTTGCTGAGATTTACTGGTAAGTGTTACCAGTAGTTTCTCGAATTGTTATAGACCTCATATCGACACGATTTATCGAGCTATTGGGGTCTGACGTTTACCACCCCTAGGCGAGATATGCGACATATCAGACGATCAGACCGGACTGTACGGTAGTGTTACTGGTTGGATTCACTGGAGTGTGAGCGGGCTTGCTCGTCGATCTTCTGATCGCTCAATACCCGGGTGGCCGTTACGTTTAGCAGACCGCTTGCGGCTTGTGGGTGCTTGATATGATCATCACCTGCTGCCGGCGTATTGACGAGTCTTTAGAGTCCTACACAGAGGTTTCCTGGCTCAAGCGAAACGAAATAGGAGCGCATATGAGATATGTGCGGGACCGAGAATAATGCGTGTATGTGATACCGTATTCTATTCTCGCGATGAATGTGTCGAATGGTTGTATGCGATATAACCTAGTTATCGAATCGAGGATTGATTCGATAAGCCGATACATTGGATACTAGTCGGTTATATACGATATGACCGGATCGTTAAATCAAGTGTTGATTTAATGATTTAATGTATAATTATATATTTGATATATTACTTTACATTAACTAGTATTGGTTCACTTTAAATGGATTTTCTCACTCGGTTTGTGCACATTGTATATGTGATATACTTTTGTACACATGATTGTATCATGTTTGATGATACATGTTTCCTTGGTTAAGTGTAAAGAATTAAACCATGGTTAAACATATAATTAGGGTTTTATTTTTCCATTACTTATTTATTCATTTATTTATTTGTTTATACATTTTGGAAAATAAATGGAAAAGAGAAAAGAATGGTGGCTTTATTTGTTGTTTAGTTGAAGCTTCATGAAGCTTTGACTTTGTCCACCATTCTTATCTCATCCTTAACCCTAACCATTCCTTTAACCATGATTGATTCTCTACACATTACCATAGTTAACATTATGATAAGGTTTGATTATTCTTTTCTTTTTAATTAACTTATCATATCATTTCTTCTTCTTCTTCCTTGAACTCAAGAAGAAAACCTTGAGGTCATCAATGGTGATTGATGATAAAGAGTGAGAAATCCAATTCTAAATTGAACCCACTTCCTATTTCTTCATCCTCTACCTCTTGCCAAGTAGTAGAGTGTGTTTTCTTCACAAGTTTCTTGACTTGGTGAAGTCGGAGCTTGATTTAGCGATGCCTCGACGTAGATCATCTTCGGCATGGACATCGATGACCTAGCCCGTCCATTCTCCGATGAAGCCGACGCTAGAGCCCGGGACTTGTTATGGACAGTGAGGAGACTTCATTGCGGAGCTATGGAGGTGGAGAACCGGATCTACAAAGGTTGTATTTCCGTATCTCTTAGTTAAGTGTTAACTAGTTTATTGTTTCGCCTAGATTTCTAGCCAACGATCCATACACTAGGGTTTCTCGGCACCATAATTTTTGAAATTGGCATGGTTGATGCCTTGTGAGACCTCCTTGGGGTGCCTAGGAACCCTACAGAATGGACATGATAGGCCAACTCTCTACCGGTACGAGCGGGCACAAATACATTCTTGTCGCGGTGGACTAATTTACGAAGTGGGTCGTGGCAGTCCCCATCAGAAAATCGGACGCCACCACGACCATCAAGTTCCTGCAGAACAACATAATATTCCGGTTCGGGATCTCGAGGTGTATCGTTACCGACCATGGGACGAATTTCGAAAATGACAAAGTTAAAGGATTCTGCAGCGAATACCATATACTGATGAAGTTTGCCGCGGTGGCGCATTGATTGATCATCTCTTTGTGTGTCGTGTTTAGAAAAGTGTAAAAGATCACAACCAAAGAAATTTATACCGCAATCAATTGACGGTGTCTATTATAGTTTCGTCGGTGAATGCGGATCGTCCACTGAGAAAGTGTGATTTGTTCGTTATCGTTTTAGTTGAGTTGAAAATTAAAAGGTAAAAGAAATTGCACGAAAATTGATTCAAGATTTGTGAGTTTTCATTTCAAGAAACATAAAGAAAATAGAGATCTAGAATCAAGAATCATGAAATTGTCCAAATTGTTTGAATTATCAAGATTTGTAAAGAGGCTTGTCAGAATCGATCCAATTGATAGTGATGATGAATACTAATGATTACAAATTCTTATCTATTGAAGATTTATTGCTAGATCGATGACGATCAACGAGGTTTAGGGATCTATTGAAGAAACTAGGGTTTCTTCATCAACATCCCTTGTCCTTTCATTGATTATCATTCAAATTCTAGCCTTTAGCAAATTAAATCACCGATCGTTGATCTCTAATTTGGAGCGAAAACATTCAAGAAAGCGATCTCGCTCAAATTAGGTTTTCGATGATTCAATTTCATAAAGTTTACAAAACTCATAAGATTTAAGAATCGTTCAAGAATTTAATCATCATCATCTACCTATTTTCTCGATTCTGCTACAAGTGGAGAATTTACTCACGCATCATTATAAAGCAATTAAGAACTAAGAATATCATAATGCGCGAATGAATAGAAAGCAAGAATAGAGATTTTCACCTTTATTTAGATCTTCTTCAAATTACAACTCTCACTCAAGTTTACAAGACTAGCTCTAGCTCACTCAATTGAGAAGGAATTTGGCGTCGATCTTTGCGTGGCTCGATCGTCGTGAGTCGCGGATCGTCATGGATCTCTTGCTCGGATGAAGATCGGCGTTGCTTCAAAGGCTCGTTGAATGCTTGCTTGATTTGGTACTCGATGTATCTTGATTTGGCTTTGGAATTGGATTCGGTCTAGGGTTTTGAGTTGCAAGTTGTGTCACTCAACTTGCGGAATTTTTGCTCAATATTCAACAACCTTTTTAATGATGCCCCAGGTGCCCTTTTATGGTTTTCCCTCAAACTTCCCTTAGAAGCTAGGTCTAGCTTCCCTTGGAAGCTTGGTTGTTATGAAGCTTGCATAGGAAGCTAGGTAGTTATGTAGAAGTTTCTACATTAAGGTAGTTAGCTAGCTTGCATGAGAAGCTTGGTTGTTATGTAGCTTGCATGAGAAGCTTGGTAGATATTAAGCTTGCACAAGAAACTTGGTTGTTAGATGGGAAGCTTCTGGAGAATTCGAGGGACTTTGAAGCGTCTTGAAGAAGTTTGGCCGTTTAAAGAGAAGCCTCGGGAAAAGTTCCAACCGCCGACGAGTCAGATCGACCGCGGATCCACGGCGGATCGGCCTGAGTCGGCCGCGAATCCGCGGCCTTCTGGTGGGCTCAGTGCATGGAAATTTCAGGGTTGTATGGTGTTGGCTTTATGGCACTTTCCTGATGTCTGGAATATTTTTATACTTTCTTGTTTACTGCCAGATTTCACGTCTTTGACTTGACGTATTTTATCAGCACTTTTAGCAGTTCCAACACTTTTACCTGGAGAATTTCCTGCACACAATCTCGAGACAAGTGTTTGATACACAAAAGATCACGTATGCAATAATAAACACACAATTCATAATGCTGGTTATAATGTATAACACATGTTATTTGGTATTTTGCAGACAAATTGCTAATTTGTGCTATATTTATACCAAACACTTTTAGATGATTACAAATAGTAGGGAAATTGATGTGTTAAAAATGCAATATTTTCGACTGATCAAATTCCCCCAAACTTAATTTTGTTCGTCTCGAGCAAACTTGTTTTATTCAAGAGAAGGAGAAAATATAAGAAAAAGAAAAACTAACTAGCACACTTTCGTAGGCAACACGATTGCACTGAGCACGTGCAACAAGTCTTTAAACCTCTAGGTGTCCCTAGTAGGAGGAGTGTTGTCTCCTGAGGGTTTTCAGCGGATTGCACCCACAAAATCCAATAATAAAAGGAAGACCGTGAAAGTTACATGTAAAGATAAGAATTGTAAAAGAAAGACTTTGAAAATTAGAGTTTCCAACTACACTATTTTTTCGGTTGTCATGAGCCCTATCTTAATAGTTATGAAAAGATGTTAGAAATCACATCATCCCTCAATAAAACATCGTCTTTATTCTTCATCCCTATCTTTCTTCCAAACACCGATCATATACCCCTACGTGTGTGTAAAAGACATCCTTACACTCGTAGAATTCAATTTAAGCTATCATACTCTTGTCCATCTACCTCAGTACTTTTTAATCAGTGAATATTTAGATGGATTTTCTCACATATTTTTCATGCGGCCGTTAATACTTCTTGAGGTACTAACCGACCGATTACTCATGTGCTTGCTGATTAGGTGTATTAGCATTTTCCTCGTCTTGCACCACCTAAGGCTTAGCAGTGACTCCCAAACCAGTTGGTCTAAGGCACTTGGTGATGAAGCACCCTGGCTATATATATATTTTTTATTGCTGCCTTGGTGATAACAAAATCAGTGTTCATTTTTCTTCACCATTTTACCTTTTATTCATTTATAATTTCCTTCATACTTTGGCTTTTAGACAAGAGCATTTCAAGGTATCCTCTACTATCTCGAGTTTCAAGACGTGTGAAAGTGCGTATAGTAGGGTATCAACATTCAAATGTTTGGCTTCCAGAATAGGAATTATTTTTCAGACTTATTTTTATTCGCAGATTGGTGACTTCTTCCATCTTACTAACCCTTGGGACAACGGCTCATAACTACTTATTACTAGTTTGTTTAAGAAAACTTCTAATTTTCTTGGTTTTCTTAAAATTTTCCAATCTTTTGGATGTAATTTTTCACTATCTAATCTTTTATTATAAAGTTAAATATTAAATATTTTTATCTTTTTTTTTAAAAAAAAATTTAAAATTTTTATATGTTTTATATGCTTTGTGCTTATGCAAAGTATGATGCAAAATGATGCGAAAATAAGCACAAATCTTCCCCAAACTTGTTTTCACCAGTGTCTTCACTGTTGTCTTCTGTTGGATCACAAAAATCTGTAAGCTTGGGAGGAAATTTATTAACGGGGGCAATAAATATGATCGTGAAACTCTCCCCTAAACTTATTCTTTTCACTCACCTCCATTCTAAAGATGATACAGTATTTTACAAGACATGGAGGTGAGACGGAGGAATTTTAATCAAGATAAAGCGGTTCCTGTAAAAACAGGAGCTCCTCCTGTTGGAGATAGTGCCCTCATAGTCAATTATTGGATCGCAGGTATGTGATTGCAATGATTGCGGATGACCTATCCCGGTAGGACAGTCCTACTCGAGATGATAGTATGCTATCTGGTTTGCCTTTATCAGTCGTGTACATGTTCAGGTGACTGATTGCATGTTACACTTTGATAGAGCCCTTAGGATCTGGCTTTACTACCAACTGTATGATGGCGATCATATACGTGAGAGTTGGGTAGTTTATATGCATATCCTTAATTGTAGTCCCTAGTCGTGGGAGTTTCGAGACAGGGCATCGATACTCCGGAGTAGACTAGTGTATACAGTCGAGACCCCGACGAGGGGCGGTGGCCGGTCTCACAAGCCACTGGTGTCAGTTGGATCACCTAAGATGTATACAGGTGCTCATTGGGTTATGAGTACACCGGACAGGACTCGCTGGGAATCTGCTAGTTAGTATTATATCTACCGTCAGATAGCAGTTCCCTGGTGACATGTGTACAGGTTAGTTCATCGACCTGAGGTCGTCATTTGTCTCGTGTGAGTTCCCACTGTGCTTTGATTACTACCCTACCACGGCTCAAAGGAGTCGTGCAAACAGGTAGCTTTTGGGTACAGTCCCGAGCCATATGGAGGCACGTGAGCGGATCGGCAGGGGATTCGTCTCTCCCGGTATTGGGGGCGAGATCGTGCTGTGTCTAGGAGAGCCATTACACAAAGTCCATGGCCATGGCAGGAGATTTACTGGTAGGTACTCCAGTAGTATCTCAGGGTGTAATTGGGCTTCACTCCGACACGACTTATACTGCTATTGGGGGTCTGACGTTACTAGCCCCCTAGGCAGATATGCGATACTCATTGACGAACGGACCGGACTGTATATACATTGTCACTGTTAGGCTCAGTAGGGTTTCTGGATGTGTTAGCTCATCGGCCACCCTTGAGTGCGCTCATCAGTATCCCTTGAGGTCAGTCCGTGGGCAGCCGTTATGCATTGCTAGTGCCGCTAACGGTTTGTGGTTAAACCCACTGCCAGGTTGCTGACGAGTCATTAGAGTCCCCCACAGACAGTTTCCCAAGTTTCGGGCGAAACGTTGTAGAGGCCGTATGGTTTTATGGCAGGGTTCGGAAAATGCACGTGCGTTTACGCACGTGTCAGTTTTCGGGCAGATAATACTGGTCGGCTTTGGTTTAAGCCGGATCCGAGTATTATATTGAGTAGGTATAATATCTTTGTCTCAGTTGCATTTGTATTCGGTCGTAATACAAATGCGGGTATTTTTATACAGTTACGGGGTTATCCTGAAAGTCGTTTCAGGATCACTTTTGGAAGTTGCCAGTTTCCAGTTTTCTATCAGCCGTCTTTTAACATTCGGTTAAAGACGGATTTATCTTTTCTTCAGTTGGAGTGAGTCATGCTTCTAGAAGGTTCTAGATTTGGTGAGGTGGAGGGTGACTCATGCTTTGATTTCAAAGAGGTTTTGTTTTCATTAAGATATTTTTGCTTGATCTTTTGGTTATGATAAGGTTACATGCTATTCTCACCCTCTCTCTCTCCTTCACTCACCTCCCCCCCTCTCATATATAGGCCGGCCCTCTCTCTCCTCCCCCTTGATTGATTTTGAGAAAATTATGGTTGCAAAAGAAAAGAGTATAGTTTTGGATGCATGGAAATTTCATAGTTCATTTCTTGTTCCATTTCATTTCCATCGGCAACTTCATTAACCGATCGTCCACGGACTTGGACGAAACGAGACAAAGTCATCTACTCATTCTCTACATCAATTCTTGGTCGTCTCTTTTAGCAAACTTGACGATCGAGTTGCCTCGAGTCAGAGGCGGGAGCCCGTTTAAAGAACCGATCATGTGGTGCCACCTCGACGAGGATATCGGAGTTCGACGAGATCGGAGCAGCCGCAACGGAGCGTGGGATGATGGTTGAAGAACGAAGGACTCGGATCGTTCGGTATAACCTTTCTACACTCTTTACAGTTTGTTAGTTTAGCAATAATGGCAGATCCGGGTTAAAGTATACGATAGCGCCAGTTTAAAAGTTTTGTTCCGCATTTTGGCGTCTGTAGACTGCCGGGGCGCTAGCGTAGACTTACAGTGGTATCAGAGCCTAACCATTTTGCTATACTAACTTGTGCTAACGCGTTTAAAACATCGATCGAACCGGAAATCGAAAATTGCAAAATCCATGCCCGACAGTTTCTGTTGATTTTAAATGGTCTCAAAAATGATTTCTGGATGTCTTAAAAATCAGAGCAGGGTTTTCTATGAACTACGACGAAATTTGGGGTTTTGTTCCCTCCAAGCTGCCGCGGAAGGGCGGCCAAACCCATGGTTTCGCCGCGCTTCCGCGGTCAGGTGGGGAGCACGTGCTCCCAAATTTTGTCAGTAGGTTCTATTTTGGATTTTGGGGTTTTTGGTAACTTTCGTTTTGGCCCAGGTTTTGTTACTGTTCACCAGTAAGCAGTGGGGCCCACTTTTTGATATTTGGTCTTTGGTCGATCGAAATTTAAACACGTTAGTTTACAGTGCTTACATTATATCTCCGACCGGGAATGTCATTTGATCGGTAAACCGCGTCCGATTGCTATAGTTCTTTTAGACGGGTTTGCGAACGTGACATTCGCGTTGATGTTCTGTGTTGTGCTGTGATGTTGCGGATTTGTCGTGGTGGATAGCAGTGTGCAATGGTAGTACAGTTTGAGTTTATTTGTACATTTGATATTGCGGGGCGAGCGTCCAACTTGTGGACTGCCGTCACTGCCTGTTGTATAATATTCTTTTGGGGCACGACCAGGTTGCGGTCGATGTACCTATTGTACTATTTTTCATTACTGTACTAGGTTTTACCCCGCGACGGAGTGCACGGATAGCCGGGTTCGGGAAAGCAACGGGTCCGCATCTTATGGCTTTGAGAGGCAGAGGGGCCCCACTTCAGAATTGGCAGACTATTCGCCGCACTCGTAGGGGGTACAGGTTGACCCAAGGAGGGATGCCCAAGTTTACCGGATTCCGTGAAGTGCCGGGTGTTCCATTCACTATGCTGTGGGGACTGCCTCGCTTCAGGTTTTGGCGGGTAACTTGCCGCACCCGTAGGGGTCTAGGTTTCATTGCACAGGCTATCCACACGACAGGGGAACGTCGAGTTTCAGCAGCGGCTCTGTGAAACTCGGGGATCCCAGATATCTGTATTGTTCTGTGATGCTTATTACTTTTCTGTAATGTTGCATATTATCACGCCTGGAGCGATTATGTATATTGGTTTATATACTATTAGATGTTGTATATGTTTTACACCCGCGCTAGTCCTGTCCCCGCTCTGTCGTTAGTTAAGTAACCTAACGGGTGATGACGGGACCCAGTGACGAATGCGGATGGCATATACGTACATTTTATTTTCGTTCTTTTCTGGTGTGATTAAATGATGGGACTGTGTTGATTCTGATCAATACAAAGTAAAACAAACCTGTTTACAGTTGTTGGAACAATTTAAAAAGTGTTATTGCAAAGACATTTTCTTTTGTTATGCATAGCGGTATTCAGTGGAATATCCAGCACCTCATTCGACGAGGCAAGGGCTGATATCCCTTCACCGGGAAAGACCCCTTGGACAGAAGTTTGCGTCAGGGTAATAACTTTACTATAGTCGATTACAAGTTGCTTTGCATAGCGGTATTCAGTAGAATATCCTGCACCTCATTCCACGAGGAAAGAGCCGAGATCCCTTTACCGGGAGTGACCTCTTTAGCAAAAGGTTTTCGCCACTATATTTTAAAAAAAGCTATCAGGTTCCTTCAGCGATATCAAGTTCACTACGCTAAAGGTTTTTCGCCAAAAACCAGCCGTAGCCCTCCGTCACTTCTTTTGGGTATTCAGTAGTATTCAAGCTATGTATTTTAGCCAAAGTTAAGGCATAGTGTTTGGTAGCTGCTGGGTATTCAATTGTTGCATAGATAGATGAGTTAGTTTGGGACAGTCGTTCTGCCGATTGGCCAAAGTCAGGGGCATGTGCGGGTGGGTTCAAATTGACAAGATAGTGATGGGTAGAACTTGGCATGTGACTTATGACATTTTGACCAAAGCCAAGGTTATAAGAGCATGGGGCAAAAATCAGATCGGGAGTTTCTAAAGAAACTGAAACTTGCCAAGTATGCGCATACCTTCTGGAGTATGAGTAACGTGGATGCATTCCATCACGTTATCATGCGATGAGAGTTGGATCCCGATTCCCACTGATGAGTTGGTTTACTCTTCGGGTGATCCCGATTGATTCTTCTTTAGGTTTGGAGGAGAATTTGACAGGACAGTGGGAGGTTTCCGGATTAGATAAAGATATGACCATTCTGATCTAGGTTAGAGTGCACGCAGAGTGTTTCTTTTCTCTCTCTCTCTTTGGCAGCGACCTTTGACCGACCCTAGACTATGACTCAGTGACCAGGTTGACCGAACCTTCTTAAAATACTGGCTTTTGGATTGTCTATGTTGCATAAGTCATTGCCACTCCTTCTTTTACCCTTTGAATTTCTCAGAACACCCGTATTACTACGGATATCCACTTCCATTGGATAGATCCATCGTATGGTTATATACGAACTCGAAGGGACTTCTTCGAGGATGGATCCAGGTTCAGGAGAAATAGAATTGGTTTATTCAGTTGTCTTTTATTATCACCTTCTCTCAGGTTGCGAGAGCTCCTTGGTTTAGGAGAGTACGCCTATTACGCTTATTGGATAGTCTTATTCCAAACCATAGGCAGGTGCCGAAAGGTAGGGAATGAAGAAAACCAATTAGCCTAAGTAGGGTGTGCAGAAGGTAATATATAAAGACAAAATAAAGGGATTAGAAAGAGGGCAAAGTAAATTGCGACTGATATCATTCACGACCAAAACCGCGTACTTCATCGCCACTCCTATTTCACTTTTAAAGGAATAAGGTATTATTCAGTTGTCTTTTATCATCACCTTCTCTCGAGATACGAGTATTCCTTGGTTTAGGAGGGTACACCTATTATGCTTACTGGATAGTCTTCTTCCAAACCATAGGCTGGTGCTGAACGGTAGGGAAGGAAGAAAACCATTTAGCATAACGATGGTGTACAGAAGGTAACGACTAAAGACAAGTAAAGCGATTTGGAGAGATGGCAATAAAATATACGGTTAAAGTCATGAATTGGATTATGGAAGAGGCATTGCTATGAATACCAGGATACCCCTACGAAACATTTTCATGTTTCAGTGCATTGTTAAAGAAAACTGTTTTCCCGATTAGACACTTACTCCAAGGGTATGTATTTACCAGGTTTCATTATCATATCTGTATGGTTTTACAGATGATGAGTGGGAGTAAGATATTGGGAATTAGGTGATCATCCTCATTATATCGGAATTCGTTGTAATTGGTGATATTTGAGGAAATCGCCAGGGTACAGTTTTCTACCTACGACGCACAGGTTTTGAGTTGTTTAACTCAGCGGACTTATACAGAGTATTGTATGTTGTCCAGTGTCCTTCGGGACAAAGGGGTAGGTCCTCGTACTATGTTCTGCTTACTTATAACTTCTCTAGTATTTAGGCAAGTGTTTCGTAGAAATACAAGGTCTAAGTTTTGAGAAGTTGTGGGTATAAGAATAAAGTAGAGAACCAGGTATCACAAGTATCGGGATTCTTCAAAGAGATCGAAGATGTAGATTCTTGTGATTGGTATTCAGATGATAGTGATGGTTTTGAGAAACGTGTTTCTCTTTCAGGTTACTCATAATTGGATGGATTCCTAAGTTGAGTAATGCTGATTACCCTCTTTCCATTAAGTTGATATGCACTGGAGACAGCTGCATGATTTGAATATGGTTCCAATTAAATAAGTGCCAAAGTTTCTATATTGGATATAGAATTGATCGTACCTTAAAAGAAATTAAGGTATGGGGAGTTGTCCAGTTTATGCTTAAAACCAGACACTGGATAACTCAGGGCACGTTTCTGTAATGGCTGTTTGTGGGTTGACCCTGGCTATGACGATGGTTAATATTCTACCATTTGGAAGATCAATAGTGATATTGTTCTTGACTCGCCACAGTTTTAGTAAAATGGATCTTTTTCAGAAAACAGCAGTGGGAGTATGGTAGAACTGGAAGTGATTCCAGAACCGCGAACGATTACGGAAAATTTTAATAGGAACTATATATTCAATCAGGTTAGACATTCCAATAGCCACTCCGCAGATATGGTGGGTAACCTCAGACACCCGAGAGGTACTTCGGTAGGCTCAAGGACGGTGACAGGAAGGTTATTATCTACCCAGACTTGACACTACTGTTGTTCCAGGATATGAGACCCGGTAAGAGGGTTGTCGTATTCAGTGGGAGCAGCAAAAACATAGTGGGCAAGATGCTTATATCTATTTATAGACTTGAGCAGTTATAGCGGAGATAGATCATCTGATTTTGATGTGACAGTCATGGGTTTGACTTCAATCAGAATAGGGGATGGATCAGTTAAGAAGGTAGTAGGGTGTCATGTCATGGTATCTGGATGACATACACAGAGTAGGAAGTAAAATTCCTATACTACGATCGGTTGAACTATGGTCGTCACACAGTTGTTTCTCCAGACAGGAAATGGATATAATATTTGACATTCTGGTTTCTGGATCTATGGTTTTAGATCTGGATTTGGGTAGTTTCCCAATGTGGGTACTTTGACAGATATTCTAATGGTTTTTAGAATAGTTGACTCCTAGCATGGTAGTATACCTGCAGGTGATGGAGTCACCCTCTCTAATGGTGTCGTATAGACTAAAGGGGAGAGGGATGTGCATGATTGGCAGATCACTTGCTTAGGCAATTGAGTCAATCATGAGATATCAAGTACCGCACCAAATGTTGTTTTTGCACTAGATGCAATAAGTTTGTATTAATCCAATCCTGGAGAAACATAAGGAAGCAGTTTTAGAACATTGGTACATGTTCTACGGATTTGATAACGGCAGCCTCTTTCGGGAGACGGTTATCATTCCAGGCTTCAAAGGTGACATGGATGACAGAGTGATTGTCAGAGTTTTAGTTTTCCCTCTGACGAGGGACAGTATTATGGACAGGTGGTTCCAGAGGATACTATGGGTGGCATGGTGCCGGATACTGATTAGGTTCAGTGATCCATACAGTCTAAGAAGTTTGGATATGGAGTTCATTTATGAACTAAGGTCCCATCAGATATCCAGACATATTCTAAGACAGGTACTACTCAATTCGGGAGATGGCTTTCTCCGCGAATTTGAGATTATGAGAGATACAGAAAGATACTTCTAGGCGGATCCACTCACTGAGGCTATTTCTCGAACACAATAGTTTTACAAACGGGCTTTGTGAAACTGATTAGTAGAGGAGTTGGATGTTCGGTTTCACACGGGCTGTGAGTAGTCGACATCGCAATAATTAGCCTTGAGTGCAAGTGGGAGATTGTTGGAGATAGTGCCCTCATAGTCAATTATTGGATCGCAGGTACGTGATTGCAATGATTGCGGAGGACCTATCCCGGTAGGACAGTCCTACTCGAGATGATAGTATGCTATCTGGTTTGCCTTTATCAGTCGTGTACATGTTCAGGTGACTGATTGCATGTTACACTTTGATAGAGCCCTTAGGATCTGGCTTTACTACCAACTGTATGATGGCGATCATATACGTGAGAGTTGGGTAGTTTATATGCATATCCTTAATTGTAGTCCCTAGTCGTGGGAGTTTCGAGACAGGGCATCGATACTCCGGAGTAGACTAGTGTATACAGTAGAGACCCCGACGAGGGGCGGTGGCCGGTCTCACAAGCCACTGGTGTCAGTTGGATCACCTAAGATGTATACAGGTGCTCATTGGGTTATGAGTACACCGGACAGGACTCGCTGGGAATCTGCTAGTTAGTATTATATCTACCGTCAGATAGCAGTTCCCTGGTGACATGTGTACAGGTTAGTTCATCGACCTGAGGTCGTCATTTGTCTCGTGTGAGTTCCCACTGTGCTTTGATTACTACCCTACCACGGCTCAAAGGAGTCGTGCAAACAGGTAGCTTTTGGGTACAGTCCCGAGCCATATGGAGGCACGTGAGCGGATCGGCAGGGGATTCGTCTCTCCCGGTATTGGGGGCGAGATCGTGCTGTGTCTAGGAGAGCCATTACACAAAGTCCATGGCCATGGCAGGAGATTTACTGGTAGGTACTCCAGTAGTATCTCAGGGTGTAATTGGGCTTCACTCCGACACGACTTATACTGCTATTGGGGGTCTGACGTTACTAGCCCCCTAGGCGGATATGCGATACTCATTGACGAACGGACCGGACTGTATATACATTGTCACTGTTAGGCTCAGTAGGGTTTCTGGATGTGTTAGCTCATCGGCCACCCTTGAGTGCGCTCATCAGTATCCCTTGAGGTCAGTCCGTGGGCAGCCGTTATGCATTGCTAGTGCCGCTAACGGTTTGTGGTTAAACCCACTGCCAGGGTGCTGACGAGTCATTAGAGTCCCCCACAGACAGTTTCCCAAGTTTCGGGCGAAACGTTGTAGAGGCCGTATGGTTTTATGGCAGGGTTCGGAAAATGCACGTGCGTTTACGCACGTGTCAGTTTTCGGGCAGATAATACTGGTCGGCTTTGGTTTAAGCCGGATCCGAGTATTATATTGAGTAGGTATAATATCTTTGTCTCAGTTGCATTTGTATTCGGTCGTAATACAAATGCGGGTATTTTTATACAGTTACGGGATTATCCTGAAAGTCGTTTCAGGATCACTTTTGGAAGTTGCCAGTTTCCAGTTTTCTATCAGCCGTCTTTTAACATTCGGTTAAAGACGGATTTATCTTTTCTTCAGTTGGAGTGAGTCATGCTTCTAGAAGGTTCTAGAAGGTTCTAGATTTGGTGAGATGGAGGGTGACTCATGCTTTGATTTCAAAGAGGTTTTGTTTTCATTAAGATATTTTTGCTTGATCTTTTGGTTATGATAAGGTTACATGCTATTCTCACCCTCTCTCTCTCCTTCACTCACCTCCCCCCCTCTCATATATAGGCCGGCCCTCTCTCTCCTCCCCCTTGATTGATTTTGAGAAAATTATGGTTGCAAAAGAAAAGAGTATAGTTTTGGATGCATGGAAATTTCATAGTTCATTTCTTGTTCCATTTCATTTCCATCGGCAACTTCATTAACCGATCGTCTACGGACTTGGACGAAACGAGACAAAGTCATCTACTCATTCTCTACATCAATTCTTGGTCGTCTCTTTTAGCAAACTTGACGATCGAGTTGCCTCGAGTCAGAGGCGGGAGCCCGTTTAAAGAACCGATCATGTGGTGCCACCTCGACGAGGATATCGGAGTTCGACGAGATCGGAGCAGCCGCAACGGAGCGTGGGATGATGGTTGAAGAACGAAGGACTCGGATCGTTCGGTATAACCTTTCTACACTCTTTACAGTTTGTTAGTTTAGTAATAATGGCAGATCCGGGTTAAAGTATACGATAGCGCCAGTTTAAAAGTTTTGTTCCGCATTTTGGCGTCTGTAGACTGCCGGGGCGCTAGCGTAGACTTACACCTCCGTGGGGTCAGTGGAAAATTACGGTTTTAGTCTATGTCAATTTATTTTGAAAATTGTACCGTTTTCAACATTTTCAACCTCAACTGCCCCGTGCGGGTATACATACCACACAACAAAAGGTCCTTTCCACCGAGATTTTAGCTTACCCGCATGAAGATGGAGTCGTGAATCATAAAGAATGACTTGTTGATCAGGTGTAAAAGTTTTTCTCAAAATGTTTTTATCGTGAAATACCTTAGTCCGGTTCTTTACAATTACAGTATTATCGTAAGTTTCATCGCGGAGTTCGCTTAGCTCGTTTAATTGCAGCTTCCGAAAGTTGCAGGCTTGATTTAAGTCAAAGTTAAGTTCTCTAATGGCCCACATTACTTTGTGCTCAATCTCGACCGGAAGGTGACAAGCCTTTCCAGACACTAGTCTGTAAGGAGACATACCTAGATCGATTTTATATGCAGTTCGGAACGCCCAAAGAGCATCTGTCAATTTGGTTGACCAATCTTTTCGATTTTTAGAAACAGTTTTCTCCAAAATTTGTTTGATTTGTCTGTTTGAAACCTCAGCTTGCCCGCTTGTTTGGGGATGGTAGGGTGTGGAAAGTTTGTGGTTGATTGCATATTTCTGCATCAAAGTATCGAAAGACCGATTACAGAAATGTGTCCCGTTATCGCTAATGATAGCGTGTGGGTGTCCAAATCGCGAAAAGATGTTTTCTTTTAAGAACTTAATGACAACCTTTTTGTCATTAGTGCGACAAGGAATAGCTTCAACCCATTTCGAGACGTAATCAACCGCAAGAAATATGTACAAATTCCCAAAAGAGTTTGGAAAAGGACCCATAAAGTCAATACCCCAAACGCCAAAAATTTCAACCACTAAGATGGGTTGAAGTGGCATCTCATTTCTCCGGGAAATCCTACCATTGTGTTGACACTGTGCACAGGTTTTGCAATGATCAAATGTATCTTTGAACAAAGTCGGACAGTAAAAACCACATTGCAAAACCTTCTCTGCCGTTTTTCGAGGACCAAAGTGACCCCAACATGCCTGATCATGATAAAAAGATAGAACACTCTTGAATTCATCATTAGGGACACACCTGCGAATGATCTGGTCAGGACAATACTTAAACAGATAGGGTTCATCCCAGTAAAAATGTTTTACTGGGGATAGAAATCGATATTTGTCCTGTTTCGACCATTCGCGGGGAATAAGTCCCGTAGCAAGATAATTCACAATATCCCTGAACCAAGGTTCAATGGATACGTTCAAGAGTTGTTCGTCTGGAAAAGAATCATTGATCGGCAGGGTCACAGGTAAAGAAGAGATGCGCGAAAGATGGTCGGCTACAACGTTTTCACATCCTTTCTTATCTTTAATAACAAGATCAAATTTTTGTAATAGAAGGATCCAACGTATTAGCCTACCTGTAGGGTTCCTAGGCACTCTCAAGAGGTCTCACAAAGCATCAACCATGCCAATTTCAAAAATTATGGTGCCGAGAAACCCTAGTGTACTGATCGTTGGCTAGATGTCTAGGCGAAACAATAAACTAGTTAACACTTAACTAAGAGAATACGGAAATACAACCTTTGTAGATCCGGTTCTCCACCTCCATAGCTCCGCAACGAAGTATCCTCGTTGTCCAAATCGAAATCCGGGCTCTTGCGTCGGCTTCATCGGAGAAGAAGCGGGCTAGGTCATCGACGACGTGCCGAAGATGATCTACGTCGAAGCATCGCTAGATCAAGCTCTCACTTCACCAAGTCAAGAAACTTGTGAAGAAAACGCACTCTATTACTTGGCAAGAGGTAGAGGATGAAGAAATAGGAAGTGGGTAGACTTTAGAATTGGATTTCTCACTTGTTTTCATCAATCACCATTGATGAAGTAAGCTTCTTCATGAAGTGAAGAAGAAGAAGAAGATGATAATTGTTATGATAAGAATAATAAAATAGAAAAGAAAATCAATTCTTATCATAAGCAAACCATGGTCAAGTGTAGAGATTAAACCAAGGTTAGTTAGAATGGTTAGGGTTAAGGATGAGATAAGAATGGTTGACTTGATCAAAGTTTCAAGAAGCTTCAACATAAAACAAAATAAGCCACCATCCTTAAATAATTTCCAAAATGAATATATAAATAAATAAATGAATAAATAATCATAACCCTAGCCATTCATATAACCATGGTTCAATATTCACACAAACACAAGTAAACATGTATCATCAAACATGATACAATCAAGTGTACAAAAGTATATCACATATACAATGTGCACAAACCAAGTGAGAAAATCCGTTTAAAGTGAACCAATACTAGTTAGTGCAAAGTAATATATCAAATATATAATTATGCATTAAATCATTAAATCAACACTTGATTTAACGATCCGGTCATGTCGCACACAACCGACTAGTATACAATGTATCGGCTTATCGAATCAATCCTTGATTCGATAACTAGGTTATATCGCATACAACCAATCGATACATTCATCGCGAGAATGAAATACGGTATCACATACACGCATTATTCTCGGTCCCGCACATATCTCATATGCGCTCCTATTTCGTTTCGCTTGAGCCAGGAAACCTCTGTGTAGGACTCTAAAGACTCGTCAATACGCCGGCAGCAGGCGATGATCATATCAAATACCCACAAGCCGCAAGCGGTCTGCTAAACGTAACGGCCACCCGGGTATTGAGCGATCTGAAGATCGACGAGCAAGCCCGCTCACACTCCAGTGAATCCAACCAGTAACACTACCGTACAGTCCGGTCTGATCGTCTGATATGTCGCATATCTCACCTAGGGGTGGTAAACGTCAGACCCCAATAGCTCGATAAGTCGTGTCGATATGAGGTCTATAACTATTCGAGAAACTACTGGTAACACTTACCAGTAAATCTCAGCAACCCTGGCCAGGGATTTCTTGTTATAGCCAATCGAACACAGCGCAACATCAACTCCCTATACCGGGAGAGACGAATCCCCTCCTATCGCTCATTGCCTCCATGTGACTCGGGACTGTACCCAAAAACCACCATTTTGCACGCCCTCTTGGACGTGGTAAGATGGAAATCAAAGCACAGTAGGAACCACACAAGACTCTATGACGATCTCGGGTCAACAGACTACTCTGTACCAGTGTCACCAGAGAACTGCCATCTGACGTGAGGTATAATACCATCTGGGAGTTCTCGGCGAGTCCGTCTAGTGTACCCAGTCTCCACCGAGCACCCGTATATCATCTCTGATGTCAAACACCGATGGATATGGGATCATCCATCGCCCATCTGTATGGGTCGAGAAGGTATACGCTAGTCTACTCTGGTATATCGATGCCCCGTCTCGATACACCCTCGACTAGGGACTTTGAAGGATGTACTTATGGACTACCATGTCCCCACTAGTATGATCCGCATCATAGTCCAGGTAGTCAAGCACACATCCTAAGGGCTTTACCAACATGTAACAGAGAGACAATCAGTATACACGTTAAGGTAAAGTTCAACCAGATAGCATACTATCATGTCGAGCAAGAAAGTCCTCCCTATATATGTCCCAGCATCCACTACAATATACATCCTATGTACAGTAATGGCCTCTAGGGCATACATATAACTAACAATCTCCCACTTGCACTAGGGCCATCTGTAGCAGTGGTTGTAGTATCTCATACTCAACCATCCCATAAAAATCTCTCTCTGGGAACAGGCCTTTGTGAGTGGATCCGCTGTGTTGTCCTCTGAATCTACTCTCCTAACCTCGATCTCCCTGGAGATCAACCATCTCCATGATCAAGTGATACTGCCTTAGAATATGTCTGGATCACTGATGGGACCGGCGTTCCTTGGCATAAGCCACAACTCCATTGTCACACAATGGAAGGAACATAGTTCATCTCATGAACCAATATACACCCAAACAGTCTCTTTGGTAGCATCTTAAGTAGCGATGTATCCAGCCTTTATCGTCTAGTATGTCACGGTATCTAGCTTGGAACTCTTCCAGCATACCGTCCCTTTACTGAGGGTATAGACAATGCCTGTGACTGACATTCAGTCGTCTTTATCACCCTGGAACACTTCCAGTGATTTTCCCCAGGATCAACTGATACCATCTCACTACAACTAGTGAGTATCCTAACATCTATTTAAATCTCTCTCATAGATCCAAAATCCAAGATTTAGGAGGTATCACTTTGATCCTATATGGAGAATCATTGTGATAAGCGGAGATTGATCGAGCGTAGCATAGGAAACTCCTTCCCTATCAAGAGTATGTCATCCACGTACTTTACGAGGATCGTCACCATACTCCCTACTCCCTTTTTGTATATACAAGGTTCATCTACCATTTTGATGATGTCAAACTCTTTGACTACTTCATCAAAACAGACGTTCCAACTCCGCGATGCCTGCTTTATCCTATAAGGCAGCTTGCACACGTTTCCGCTGCTCCCACTGTCTACGAGGCCCTCTGGCTGTGTACTTATAGACGCTCTTTTCCAAATCATCATTTAGAAAAGCAGTCATGACACCCAACCACCAGATATCGTAGTCATGGTATGTAGCCGTGGCAAGTAGGATCTGGATGGACTTAAGCATAGATCCTTAGAAAAAGTTTCATCATGATCCATATCTGGTCAATGATGCAAACTTTTAACAAGTCTAGCTTTGAAAGTCTCAACTTTTCCATGTACACCAAGTAATCTTCTCAAGATATACTTGCTCCTGATGGGAATTTAACCCTTCAGATATAGCAACCAAAGTCCATACTTTGTTGGTGTATAAGGATTCCATCTCAGATCACTAAGCATCCAGCCATTCTTACAGAGTCACACTCCTGATGGCCAGCTCGAAACTAGTTGGGTCATCATCTCATGATGCAATCCTCGCTCCCACTATCATAGAGAAACCGAAGTATCTCTCAGGTGGGTGAGGAACCCTACTAGATCGGCGGAGAGGCTGAGGTTCGTTGGTAACTATTGAATCCTTTGGTTCTTTCAAATCATCAGCTGCAGTTTGTATAGCTGGAACATTTCCAGTTCTATATAACTTACATTGCCTCGAGCTTGTCCGGATTTTGCTTTTCAGACATAGGCCGGACAACCTCAAATCTTAACTAACTTAAGAAATGGGCTCTTCCTTTTCCATATCACATATGAAGTGGTAGGCAACTGATTTGATTTGAACCCTATTCAATAGGTATGCAACTTCTCAAGTGCATAACTCCCAAAAGGAAATAGGTAACTCAGCAGTACTCATCATAGAGCACACCATATCAAATAGGGTGTATCTGCTCCGCCCCGTTATACCATCGTGCTATGGTGTATACGGAGGAGTAATGCTGAGAGAGAATCTCATTCTCCTTTAGAATAGTCCAGGAATTCCGCGCACAAGTATTCTCCTCCTTGATCTCATCAAAGGACATAATACTTATACTCGTATCTTGGTTCTCTACTTCTAACTTATATTTTGTGAATATCTCAAAAGGTTCGGACTTGTGTTTCAACAGGAACATATGTCTGAATCTTGAGAGATTTATCAGAGAATGTAACGAAGTACAAAGAACTATTCTTGGCATGTGTAGACAGGAGACCTTACATACATCATCATGTATCAGTCCCAAGAGTTCACTAACTCTTTCTCTGTTTCCAATAAACAGAGCTATGGTCATCTTATCTTTGTGACATGACTGGCAAGTTTCACAAGATGTAAATTCAAACTGATTTAAATATGCATCTATATGTAACTTCAGCTAGTCGGGTCACATTGATATGACCTAGTCTACAATGCCTCAAGAAGGATTCGTTCATTTCTGAACTCTTCCTCTTGTGTGTGTTCTGTATACTAAAGAACTGTAGTTTGATTTAGAACATCAATGCTTTTAGATAACGTGCCTGAACCGATCAACTTTTGATATAGGAAATGTTCAAAACATTATCCAACAATACAAAATTTTATCATTTCTTTACTTATAAAGAGACTGATATGATTTTGTATATCAGGTTCGGTATCTAATAACATTCGTTCAGAATCAATGTATTGGTAATACAGGGTGACAGTGACCAACAGACTTGGCTGCAACACTTGCCCCGTTTTCTGCCTCATGAAACTTATCACCCGTTCTCAGTTCTCTATCTTTCTGTAGCCCTATGTAACAGATTACATATCTGGGATCCTGATCTGGTATCAAATACCCAGGACGTAGAGAATAGAGAAACAGTTCTGTATAAAGAACACACCCGAAGATGATGCATCAGCATGCACTCTCTTCGTTTGGGCTGCACGGGAATTCTGGTAATCCCCAATTTCCTGCTCTGTCTTATAACAATTATAAGTTAGAGCGGGACCAACGTTCCCCAGCTCAGAATAACAAGCGGGTTCGGTCAATATTCCGTATTATTATCTTGATTAAGGCGTGATATGGTCGCTACCTGGAGAGAGAGAGAAGAAAACACTCAGCGTGCGCTCTTGCAAGAATAGATTGGTTATTATTTTATCTAATCAGGATGGCTCCCACTGCTTTTTATCAAATCTTCCTTCAAACCCTAAAAGGAAAGACTAGCCGGGATTAATTACACACTACAAGTTCGCCAATCTTTCAGCCAGGCCAGTGTCGGTACTTTGAGGGAGGTCCCCCGTGCTTTCGCACGAACCTAATTAATGTAAACCTCGTTTTCCCAGAGGCGTAACCTCGTTAACACCTTTCTAGACACCTACTTGATCAGCTAATTGTAATGTATAAAACTCTCCCAGGAGTAACTCTTACTCGCAGCGGGTATCGGGATCCAACTATCTCATAGAAGGTATGCAATCTCATTGCAAATTTCAACACTTGAAATTCCCGATAATATTTTGCCCCGAACGATCTATGACCTTGACAAGGTCAACAAACCATAGACCGCAAGTCAAGTTCAACCCGTCATTTCTTGATTGAATTAAACCCACCCGCACGACCCTTGACAAGGTCAACAAGGCCGCACGACTACCCTAACCCAATCTGCATCATATGCATAAGCAGATAAATACTGGTTAGCTACCGCACACTGCGCCTTGACAAGGTCAACAAACGCAGCACGAATACTAAACAGGATTTATCTGAAATGACGGAGGGCAACGACAGGTTTTTCTGAAAACCTATTGCGTAATGAACTTGAAATCGTTGTAGAATCGAATGAATTTTGAAATGGAGTGTTTTTGAGGCTTTTCTAGTTTTGCTAAAGGAGTCACTCCCGGTGAAGGGATCGTCGGTCCTTTCCTCGTCGAATGAGGTGCGGGATATATCATATATATCACTGTGCAAAGCAAAAACCCTTAAAAGCAATCAAAAGACAAACCGAGTGTGTAGCATCTGCCAGTTATTGCTAAAGGAGTCACTCCCGGTGAAGGGATCTCGGTCCTTTCCTCATCGAATAAGGTGCAGGATATATCACATATACCGCTGTGCAAAGCAAGAACTGTAGCTACCTGTTTTATTTTGAAATTCGATTCTACAACATCTTAGGTTTCTTTTACTTTCATTAATCACATTAATGAAGTCCCATCAATTATGTACCTAAACATCACAGATAAATACGACGTACACTTATGCCATCCGCATTCGCCTCGATGTCCCCTCGTGCACCGTTAGGTTAGGTAACTAACGGCAGAGCGGGGCAGGGCTAGCGCGGGTGTAAAACATAAGTAACGCCTATATAATATACCATATATACTATATACTGTATCTATCACAGAACATCACATGATCACATCACAGATATCGCAGCAGAAGAAACATATGAAATATTGGATATACTAGGACGTCCGTGTTTTCAATACGAGCCAGTATAAAACACGGATTCCACGGTCGTGATGAATAGCCAAACCCACACCCCTAGACCCCTACGAGAGCGGCAAGCAACCCTACCAATTCTGGAGTTAGGAGACCCGGACTCGACTCCTCGAGTTGGTCTTCCACTGGACTCCAGAACCCGGTTACTTGTGCCCTCCTCCTTGGGTCTATCCTAGTGCGGAAAAGAAAATAATATACAGAGGGTGACATCTTCCGCAACCTGGAAGTGCCCCAATAAAAGAATATTACATACAAGTTTTTACATGAATGAAAATGAAAAACACTCATCTCACATAAAAACCCCCGGCTATTCAAACACGACGATCCAATATAACATATCCAGCAACACATAACATCACATGTCATCAACGTAAGTAAGTATGCATACCCTAATTGTCGTTGACATATAGCAACGAAACCGGCGACATCATATATTACACTTACGGTCACAGAAAAGAAAGTGTAAAACTACAACAGTTGGAATCCGCAATCTGCATAGACATCGCATGCCTAATCAAATGAATACCTTAGACATCGCATGCCTAACAGTTATAAACCCCGCATTTTAGTCTCATTATCGAAAACTCTTTTCAATATCAAGTCGGGCAATTCAACAAGATTCCCGACATCCTGATCGAATGCTCGTCGCAAACTTCAGTAGACGGCCGCACCCCCGATACCGTCGACAAAGTGCACCAAGGCGGAACACCGCTGCCGCGAGCACCCGAACGGATGCTTTCGGCGACGGGGTTCTCCTACAGTCACTTGGTCGGGGCTATGGAGCGAGGCTGTCTATTAAGTTTATCGGCGAGTATCCGCGTACGCTACGTGATTGCGACGGACTTTTGATCACATCAAAATTTCGTGGCAACCGATCAAGTGAGACTAAACTGCTATGTTTATAACATTCATTCAGTTATCTCATAACTCTTTATGAATTCCAATTATTGTATCACATTCCAGATAATTAGAAAATGTTAGACTTTCCGATCGAACAATCGAACACCAAAGTTTTCCCGGTACAGCTCAACACATGAAATAAGTCTAACAACATTCAGTTCGTGCCTCAGTACCAACGGTCCAGCCGTAGAAGGGTCAAGCCAACGCCTCACATGTGGCACGCCGTACTGCCCCAAACCCGAAGGTTCAAAGGGCAGTTCAAGACGGTCACATAATCGAGTTAAGGTTTGTTGTCTTCTAGAGGGTCCATCGAGTTACTTGCACTACTTAGAACGTCGTTAAACTACGGAAAAATCCAACACTTGGAAATTTCCCGACAGGGGAAAAATTGGGTATTTATATCCGGTCGAACTTTTTAACATATTCTAAAAATTATCCGGAAAGCCACATAGACAAAATTTGATACTCCGATCGAAACACCGAATCCCCAAAACAACTCCAGAAAATTCAACTCTTGAATAAATTTTAAAAATACCCAGAAAATCCAGCATATCAAACCAAGAATTACTGTGTAAATTTCTATGTATAATAAGGTAGTACGGCCGCGGAACCGCCGCACGAGCCATGCTCGTGCCGCGGAACCGCGGCTCAATGATCGAATTATGGCATACGATTTCACAGTAACTCTTAGATCTTCCTGCATGTTTTTCTGCATATTTTTAATATAGAAAAACTCACTGTTTTCAAAAAAGTACAGAGAGCATGATCGGAATTGGGTTTCGGAATTGGGTTTCGGGTTCGTTCGGACTTCAAATTCCGTCTAGACTTCGCCTAAGGCTCTAGCTAGGCTCTGATACCACTGTAGGGTTCCTAGGCACTCTCAAGAGGTCTCACAAGGCATCAACCATGCCAATTTCAAAAATTATGGTGCCGAGAAACCCTAGTGTACGGATCGTTGGCTAGATGTCTAGGCGAAACAATAAACTAGTTAACACTTAACTAAGAGAATACGGAAATACAACCTTTGTAGATCCGGTTCTCCACCTCCATAGCTCCGCAACGAAGTATCCTCGCTGTCCAAATCGAAATCCGGGCTCTTGCGTCGGCTTCATCGGAGAAGAAGCGGGCTAGGTCATCGACGACGTGCCGAAGATGATCTACGTCGAAGCATCGCTAGATCAAGCTCTCACTTCACCAAGTCAAGAAACTTGTGAAGAAAACACACTCTACTACTTGGCAAGAGGTAGAGGATGAAGAAATAGGAAGTGGGTAGACTTTAGAATTGGATTTCTCACTTGTTTTCATCAATCACCATTGATGAAGTAAGCTTCTTCATGAAGTGAAGAAGAAGAAGAAGATGATAATTGTTATGATAAGAATAATAAAATAGAAAAGAAAATCAATTCTTATCATAAGCAAACCATGGTCAAGTGTAGAGATTAAACCAAGGTTAGTTAGAATGGTTAGGGTTAAGGATGAGATAAGAATGGTTGACTTGATCAAAGTTTCAAGAAGCTTCAACATAAAACAAAATAAGCCACCATCCTTAAATAATTTCCAAAATGAATATATAAATAAATGAATGAATAAATAATCATAACCCTAGCCATTCATATAACCATGGTTCAATATTCACACAAACACAAGTAAACATGTATCATCAAACATGATACAATCAAGTGTACAAAAGTATATCACATATACAATGTGCACAAACCAAGTGAGAAAATCCGTTTAAAGTGAACCAATACTAGTTAGTGCAAAGTAATATATCAAATATATAATTATGCATTAAATCATTAAATCAACACTTGATTTAACGATCCGGTCATGTCGCACACAACCGACTAGTATACAATGTATCGGCTTATCGAATCAATCCTTGATTCGATAACTAGGTTATATCGCATACAACCAATCGATACATTCATCGCGAGAATGAAATACGGTATCACATACACGCATTATTCTCGGTCCCGCACATATCTCATATGCGCTCCTATTTCGTTTCGCTTGAGCCAGGAAACCTCTGTGTAGGACTCTAAAGGCTCGTCAATACGCCGGCAGCAGGCGATGATCATATCAAACACCCACAAGCCGCAAGCGGTCTGCTAAACGTAACGGCCACCCGGGTATTGAGCGATCTGAAGATCGACGAGCAAGCCCGCTCACACTCCAGTGAATCCAACCAGTAACACTACCGTACAGTCCGGTCTGATCGTCTGATATGTCGCATATCTCGCCTAGGGGTGGTAAACGTCAGACCCCAATAGCTCGATAAGTCGTGTCGATATGAGGTCTATAACTATTCGAGAAACTACTGGTAACACTTACCAGTAAATCTCAGCAACCCTGGCCAGGGATTTCCTGTTATAGCCAATCGAACACAGCGCAACATCAACTCCCTATACCGGGAGAGACAAATCCCCTCCTATCGCTCATTGCCTCCATGTGACTCGGGACTGTACCCAAAAACCACCGTTTTGCACGCCCTCTTGGACGTGGTAAGATGGAAATCAAAGCACAGTGGGAACCACACAAGACTCTATGACGATCTCGGGTCAACAGACAACTCTGTACCAGTGTCACCAGAGAACTGCCATCTGACGTGAGGTATAATACCATCTGGGAGTTCTCGGCTAGTCCGTCCAGTGTACCCAGTCTCCACCGAGCACCCGTATATCATCTCTGATGTCAAACACCGATGGATATGGGATCATCCATCGCCCATCTGTATGGGTCGAGAAGGTATACGCTAGTCTACTCTGGTATATCGATGCCCCGTCTCGATACACCCTCGACTAGGGACTTTGAAGGATGTACTTATGGACTACCATGTCCCCACTAGTATGATCCGCATCATAGTCCAGGTAGTCAAGCACACATCCTAAGGGCTTTACCAACATGTAACAGAGAGACAATCAGTATACACGTTAAGGTAAAGTTCAACCAGATAGCATACTATCATGTCGAGCAAGAAAGTCCTCCCTATATATGTCCCAGCATCCACTACAATATACATCCTATGTACAGTAATGGCCTCTAGGGCATACATATAACTAACACTACCTTTAGCATCCTTCTTCGCCAAAAGATGTTTCAAGGCGGAGTGGTCAGTGTATACAACAATTGGTGAGCCAATCAAGTAAGGCCTGAATTTTTCTAATGCAAATACAACTGCCAAAAGTTCTTTTTTGGTTGTTGTATAGTTAATTTGAGCATCGTTCAGGGTCTTACTTGCATAATAGATCACGTGTGGCATCTTTTCAATGTGTTGTCCTAAGACTGCACCAACTGCAAAATCTGATGCATCACACATAAGCTCAAAAGGGTGGTTCCAATCTGGAGATGATAGAACGGGGGCTGTAGTGAGGGAGTTTTTAAGTGAGTCAAATGCTGCCTCACAATCCGAGTCAAAGTGAAAGGTTGTGTCCTTGGCTAAGAGAAGAGTTAAAGGCCTAGCAATTTTGCTAAAATCCTTAATGAATCTCCTGTAAAAGCCAGCATGGCCAAGAAAAGATCGTATATCCTTGACGCATTTGGGATGAGGAAGGTTTTGAATGACATCTATTTTAGCTTTGTCAACCTCAATGCCTTTCCGTGAAATAACATGTCCAAGCACAATTCCCTCTTGGACTATGAAATGGCATTTTTCCCAATTCAAGGTTAAGTTTTTCTCTTTACAACGAGTAAGAACTGCGTCAAGATGAGATAGGCAGTCATTAAAAGAATCTCCGAATATCGAGAAATTGTCCATGAAAATCTCCAGAAAATTCTCGACCATGTCCGAGAATATCCCCATCATGCACCGCTGAAATGTAGTGGAGCATTGCATAACCCAAAGGGCATGCGCCTATAAGCAAAAGTACCAAAAGGACAAGTAAATGTGGTTTTGTCTTGATCCTTTTTGGCAATAGGGACCTGGTTATAGCCAGAGTATCCGTCCATGAAACAATAGTATTCCCGTCCAGCTAAGCGTTCTAACATCTGGTCAATGAAAGACAGAGGAAAGTGGTCTTTCCTCGTTGCGGTATTGAGTTTTATATAATCAATACATACATGCCACCCAGTTTGAGCGTGTGTCTGGATTAACTCATTTGCCTCATTTGTTATGACCGTGATGCCAGATTTCTTAGGGACAACATGAATTGGACTTACCCATTGGCTATCGGAGATTGGGTAAATGATACCATTGTCAAGGCATTTGACGATTTCTTTCTTCATTGCATCCTTTATGACGGGGTTTAACCGTCTCTGTGGTTCTTGAGTTGGCTTGGCTTCATCCCTCAGATGTATATGATGTTTAACAATCAAGGGACTAATCCCTCTGATGTCAGCCATAGTCCAACCAAACGCCTGCTTATTAGATCTCAATACCGTCAAAAGTGCATTCTCTTGCTCTGAGGCTAGGGAAGCTGATATGATAACAGGTAAAGACTCATTCTCACCTAAATATGCATATTTAAGATGAGAAGGTAAAAGTTTAAGATCTATTGTTGGTGGAGAAACTATAGAAGGTGGGATCATCGAATGATATTCAGAGTCACAAAGAAGCTCGTAGCCTGCAAAGGATACAGACTTGGAAAGTGATGAGTCAAGAGTGTCAGACTCAGGAGTAGAAAGAGTGTCCTCACAAAGATGTGCAAGATCAAACATTGATGTGCTAGTGTCGTCGAGATTTTCAAAGCAAAGTTCATCAACTTCGCAACTTTCGGAAGCAATCTCGTGGACAGAACAGACATCAAGTATGTGAGCAGAGGGTTCAGACGTCTGACTTCCAATTTTATAGATGTTCAATTCAATTGTCATTTTTCCAAAAGATAGGTTCATTGAACCGTTTCGACAATTAATGACAGCATTGGAAGTGGCAAGGAATAGTCGACCCAGAATCACTGGAATTTGGTTCTGTGGGTTTGCTACAGGTTGTGTATCGAGAACAATAAAGTCTACAGGGAATATGAATTCCCCGACTTTTATCAACACATCCTCCAGTTCACCCTTAGGTTTGGTGAATGAACGGTCTGCCATTTGGAGAGTGCAATGAGCTGGTTTCAACTCTCCAATCCCTAACTGCTCGTAAACAGAATATGGAAGCAGGTTAACACTTGCGCCAAGGTCAAGTAAAGCACGGTTAATGTTATTACCCCCAATAGAGATCGAGATCGTAGGACATCCTGGGTCTTTACGTTTCTTTGGTAACTATGGGGTGAAAGCAGTGCTAACATTATTGGTCATGAATACCTTTTTGGGCACTTGAGTCTTTCTCTTCCTAGTGCACAAGTCTTTGAGAATTTTCGCATAAGCGGGGACTTGTTGGATAGCATCTAGGAGAGGGATGTTGATGTTAACCTGTTTGAACATTTCCATAATCTTCTCCATATGTGGACTCGATTTGTTTGCTCTTAACCGATTCGGATAAGGAGCTTTAGCAATAAGAACTGGGTCCAACATTGGAGAAGGTGGTGTGTGTGGAACTGATCCTAAAATAGAAGTGGGGATTGTCTTTGGTGGACTAAAAGAGGTATGCTGAGGTGTCGAGCCTTGGAAAAAACGAAGAATAGGCTCGCAAGAAGTAGGTGGGGTAGAAGAACTAGGGTCAGAAGTAGAAGTAGATGTGGAAGGAAAAGTGTCAGCCGGGGTTTTATTGATTAATTCTTCATGATTATCAATCCCTTCCCCAACTTGATTATTCAGCACTCTTCCAGATCTCAATATTGTAATGGCATTCAAATTGTAGTGTTGTGAATGTCCAGGATTCGGTAGGGGTTGAGACGGAAGTTTCCCTTTCTCTCTAGCACTCATTTCGGCTTTTAATTGTGCAATTTGTGCTTCCATAGATTTTATACTCTCAGTTTGGGAGGCAGAGTTTTTCTTTATATCATCGACAAAAGACTGAACCTCAGCCGAAACTTGCATGAAATTTTTCAGAATCAAATTCTTGGTTTGTGCGAGTGAAGAGGATTCATCAGTACCGGTCAACTGCAAAGGATTATATGGTGCAGGTGTGTTGACCAGATTTTGAAAGTTTTGTGATTGGTAGGGGTGCTGACTTATTTGTAGTGGTTGTTGTTGTGGTGGAGGAGCCCTTTGGAAATTGTTTTGATTTGGAACCGTGTTTTGAGTTTGTGATTGGTTCCAAGCAAAGTTAGGGTGATTCCTCCAACCCTGATTATAAGTGGAAGAATACGGATCGTTTCTATGTCTTTGTTGGAAAGCAGCATTGGTATGTTCTTGACCTTGAAACAGAGAATTCAGTGGACATCCGTAAGATGAGATGGATCAGAACAACATCCACAGACAGTTTTGGAGAGTGACATCTGATTTAGGGAGGCTGCTAAAAATTTATGTTCCATAGCTTCGAGTTTCTTTTGCATTGCTGCCATTTCAGCTCTAACTCCTATGGAAACATCAAGTTGATGAATGCCACCCCTAGACGATGACTGGTTTACACTCTCCCACTGTAAAGTTCTTTCAGCGAAATCTTCTAAAAATCTCCAGGCTTCACCATCATCTTTATTCATGAAGGTGCCTTGACACATGGATTCAAGGGTCTGTTTTGTTGTGGGATTAATGCCCTCATATATGATTCTACACAGATCCCATCTAGGAATTCCGTGATGAGGACATTGAACTAACATATCCTTGAAGCGTTCAAAACACTTCGAGAATGGTTCGTTTGGAAGCTGGGTAAATTGATTTATTTCGCTACGGACTCGAGCTGTTTTATGATTGGGCTAGAATTTCTTTAGGAAAGCTGTTTCGAATTCTCCCCAGTTCGAAATAGAATGTGCGGCTGTGTTATAAAGCCACTTCTCGGCTATATCGCACAAAGTGAATGGGAGAAGACGTAATCTCATAGCATCCATAGAAAGCTGTGAAGTACCCATCATAGCGCATACATTTTCAAATTTGGTAATAAAGACGTATGCGTCTTCAGACTCGAAACCGTGATATTTGGGTAGAAGATTGATGTATTGTGGTTTGATTTCAAAGTTGTCCCCATTGGCTGGTGGAATGGTGAGACAGGTCGAAAGAGGACCTCGCATAGGGTAGCATCTCTCTTGGAGAGAGATGCGGGGAGGATTCTACGCACCTGCGGGCGGTGACAGAGTAGTGTTAAAGAAGTTCGATGGAGAACCGTCCATCGAAGTGGATGTGGTAGTGGGTGAAGAAAAAGTAGACGTAGAAATAACGACTTCGGAGTCGATAGGGGGAACGCGGACAAGACGGGCACTAGAATCCCGTGTCCAGCCGAGCATGCACTAAATGGCTTAGCACAAGTGGTAGCATTGTGATAATTAAGGAAAAGATGAGTTTGGTGTTTGTTTTGAAAAAATACGGATTTTTGAAAAATTCACACAAACAATGCACAAGCAACCCTAAATATAGTGGTCACCTAGGTCAAGTCTCTAGACCGCTCCTAGACTTCCAGAAGACAAGTCGCAAGATAGATCCTCTACTGCCTCTTTGCCCCTTCTGTGGCCAGGTAAGTACCAGATAAGTGAGAAGTTCTCCACTATGTAAGTAGTGGGCCTAATTAAGTAACCACTTGCCTTAGACACACTTGCCTTAGACACCACAAAAGAAACGCGGATAAGCAATAGATTACCCACGACCTCCTTCTGTCCTAAGTGAGCGCGACGGTCCTTAGAGTCTTGTCTAGATATTTTTTAGTTAATGAGGGTGATGCGGATGCAAGTTTGTGATTTTTGGGGCTTAAGAAGGGTAATGAACTCCCCACCTAATCTGAATTTGGTCTTTGCCCCTTAATTTCCATGTTAAAAAATGCAAACAACCAAGATCAAACACGCAACAATTTTTTTTTCTTTTTGCGGCGCTGCGAATTTTTGCAAAGAAATCTGCAGAAATTGGTTAATGGACAGAGCAGGGAGGAGATAAGAAAGACAGAAGTATACCTGAAAAGTTTGGTGCACTGAAACCTTCAACTCACCGCGGTTCCGCCGCAATATTGCCCTAACCGCCATGGATGCGCAGTCTTATGAAGAGATCCCTGCACAAAAATTGGTACTGATGCTTCTGTTGCTTCACTGAGATCCCTGCGATGCCCTGAAAATTTTTCCTCTTGCTCCAGAGATTCCAGATCTCCTTGCAACAATTCACAACAAATCGTTAAGCGCTTGTATGAATTTTGATCTAAAAATTCTGATGGAATAATAAATTTTTCAACTCAAATTACAAAAACGAACAAATTAGCACACTATCTCCGGCAACGGCGCCATTTGATTGATCATCTCTTTGTGTGTCGTGTTTAGAAAAGTGTAAAAGATCACAACCAAAGAAATTTATACCGCAATCAACTGACGGTGTCTATTGTAGTTTCGTCGGTGAATGTGGATCGTCCACTGAGAAAGTGTGATTTGTTCGTTATCGTTTTAGTTGAGTTGAAAATTAAAAGGTAAAAGAAATTGCACGAAAATTGATTCAAGATTTGTGAGTTTTCATTTCAAGAAACACAAAGAAAATAGAGATCTAGAATCAAGAATCATGAAATTGTCCAAATTGTTTGAATTATCAAGATTTGTAAAGAGACTTGTCGGAATCGATCCAATTGATAGTGATGATGAATACTAATGATTACAAATGCTTATCTATTGAAGATTTGTTGCTAGATCGATGACGATCAATGAGATTTAGGGATCTACTGAAGAAACTAGGGTTTCTTCATCATCATCCCTTGTCCTTTCATTGATTATCATTCAAATTCTAGCCTCTAGCAAATTAAATCACCGATCGTTGATATCTAATTTGGAGCGAAAACATTCAAGAAAACGATCTCGCTCAAATTAGGTTTTTGATGATTCAATTTCCTAAAGTTTAAAAAACTCATAAGATTTAAGAATCGTTCAAGAATTTAATCATCATCATCTACCTATTTTCTCGATTCCGCTACAAGCGGAGAATTTACTCACGCATCATTATAAAGCAATTAAGAACTAAGAATATCATAATGCGCGAATGAATAGAAAGCAAGAATAGAGATTTTCACCTTTATTTAGATCTTCTTCAAATTACAACTCTCACTCAAGTTTACAAGACTAGCTCTAGCTCACTCAATTGAGAAGGAATTTGGCGTCGATCTTTGCGTGGCTCGATCGTCGTGAGTCGCGTATTGTCATGGATCTCTTGCTCGGATGAAGATCGGCGTTGCTTCAAAGGCTCGTTGAATGCTTGCTTGATTTGGTACTCGATGTATCTTGATTTGGCTTTGGAATTGGATTCGGTCTAGGGTTTTGAGTTGCAAGTTGTGTCACTCAACTTGCGGAATTTTTGCTCAATATTCAACAACCTTTTTAATGATGCCCCAGGTGCCCTTTTATAGTTTTCCCTCAAGCTTCCCTTAGAAGCTAGGTCTAGCTTCCCTTGAAAGCTTGGTTGTTATGAAGCTTGCATAGGAAGTTAGGTAGTTATGTAGAAGTTTCTAGATTAAGGTAGTTAGCTAGCATGCATGAGAAGCTTGGTTGTTATGAGGCTTGCATGAGAAGCTTGGTAGATATTAAGCTTGCACAAGAAGCTTGGCTGTTAGAAGGGAAGCTTCTGGAGAATTCGAGGGACTTTGAAGCGTCTTGAAGAAGTTTGGCCGTTTAAAAAGAAGCCTCGGGAAAAGTTCCAACCGCCGACGAGTCAGATCGGCCACGGATCCGCGGCAGATCGGCCTGACTCGGCCGTGGATCCGCGGCCATCTGGTGGGATCAGTGCATGGAAATTTCAGGGTTGTCTGGTGTTGGCTTTATGGCACTTTCCTGACGTCTGGAATATTTTTATACTTTCTTGTTTACTGCCAGATTTCAAGTCTTTGACTTGACGTATTTTATCAGCACTTTTAGCAGTTCCAACACTTTTACCTGGAGAATTTCCTGCACACAATCTCGAGACAAGTGTTTGATACACAAAAGATCACGTATGCAATAATAAACACACAATTTCCCTCATAATGTTGGTTATAAGGTATAACACATGTTATTTGGTATTTTACAGACAAATTGCTAGTTTGTGCTATATTTATACCAAACACCATTAGATGATTACAAATAGTAGGGAAATTGATGTGTTAAAAATGCAATATTTTCGACTAATCACGCATCCCTAGTGCAATGGGCAGGCCGAGGTCTAACCGGGACGTCATTCGAGATCTTCGAGCTCACCTGGAAGGACGACAGGGCAGTTGGGTCGACCAATTACCCCGAGTTTTATGGGCCTTGCGCACATCGAAGAAGACCCCACTGGAGAGACCCCATTCAGCCTCTGCTACGGCACCGAGGCGATGGTCCCAGCAGAGATCGGGCTGCCCAGTTACAGGCTCGAGCATTTCGATGACGAAGTAAACACCTCGGCCTTCCGGACTAATCTAGACATCTTGTTGGAGAAACGAGACCGGGCACAGATCAAAGCCGCCGCTTATCAACAGCAAACTACCCGCTACTACTACGCGCGAGTCAAGCTTCGCGCCTTCAAGACCAGAGATTTGGTCCTAAGGCGGAACGAGTTCGTTGACCAGGGCAAGTTACACAAGTTTTCCCCAAAGTGGGACGGCCCATTCCTCGTCTCCGAAGTATTTCCCGGCGGGGCCTATCTCTTGCAAGACGTGGTGGGTCGCAAATTTCCGCGACCCTACAATGCCGAGAAGCTTAAGTTGTACCTCTGAAAATTGTATCTATGAATATAAATTTCTTCTTTGCCAAAGCGATGTACTAAGTCTTTTGAATTAGAAGAAATTCCTCCTATGTGTTTCCCTCTTCTTCAGTTCAAAGGTCACAGAGTCTGTTTCGTAAACATACTCAAACGCACCCAGAAAGGAAGCAAAAATACGTTGCAAAAAGAGGACTTTATTTATCAAAGGTATTGTGGGCTCCTCAGCCTTACATGAAAATTAAAATTACAACATAGGGGGTACAAGGTCAAGGTAGCACTGTTGGTGGTACTCCGTGGAGATCTCCGCCAGCCGAGCCCTGGCCTCTTCAGCCCGTTCCTGGTGATGCTGCCCACATACCAGGGATGCCACGAAAGCACCGGGCCCCCATCTGCCGAGCAGGTGCCTGCGATCTGCTTCTTTCGGAAGCACTCCAAAATAAGGGCAAAAAATCGGTCATGCATGTTCTTTGAGATAAGGCCGAGGACATAGAGCGTACGCACCTTGTCGAGCACCTCATCCAGCAGCTCCTCGGAGAGAGGGTTGTACAGCCCCAGGGACCTCCTCCAAATTGTGTATATTAGCAATTGGAGGAGGGACGGCCGACGAGGAAGCAGACGGCCGAACTGGTCCTCGATACGCTGGGCCATGCCCCGATACGTCTCATCGGAAACCGACTGGTCGTACATGTAGACATTATCGGAAGAGACGATCTCTTCAATCGCGTAGATACGCCCGGCCATCTCAGGAAAACGATGCTAAAAGAAACCCATCTCCTCCTCTATTTATAGCCTCTACAGAATCCCCTGTAGGGTGTTTTTCGTCACCCCATTGAGATAGGAATACGCGCGCGCTTGTCAGGCGCATTACAGATTCTCTCTGCCTAGGGTAGGTGTAACAACCGAGTTCATTTATACCAATTCCAGTTCCCGTATTTACTTATCTGTGGTATTTTCTTGATTTAACGGGTTTATGGGTGCGAATGGTATTTTTACATTTTATATTGTATTCGACCCGACCCGCTTGCTTGAACCTGTTTGATTCATATTTATAGATTACCCTGGTTTGTTACATAGACACGTGCATCTAATATAAACTGCATACTGGCATTTCATCTAGCATCGCATATTTTACCATATAACATTTTAGGTCATGTAAAATAAATTAAAATTGCATTTCATAGCCTGCATGATACCCCTAACCCCGTGGTAGCGTCCGCTCATCTTGTTCTCGTCCCGTTCAATGAAACGGACGTGTTTGGAATCGCTACGCGCACGTACGTGCATCCGTTCTTGGGGGTATGCATTTTCATTAACTGAGCATTCATTTTGAAATTTGGAAGTTGCATATATTTTCGTATTTTAAAACTGAAATTTTAGACCCGACCCGGGTGCGTTTTGAAATATTTTTGTATCCCGCCTAATTTCAAACTTGTTTAATATTTATATTTAAATTCGTTAACTGTTAATATAACGAACTAAATCTTTTAAAGAAAATTTTATCTAAATCCTAACACCTTCTAACAAACTAAAATCTTTTTACAAATTTTAAATCCTAATAACAACCCTGATCTCTCTTTCTTTAGCGCTCTCTTTATTCCTCTGGGCCCCACCACCACAAGCCAATAAAATCGCTTCTTTTCCTATCGCTGGCCCACAACTCTTTCTCTCTCTTCTCTTTCCTCTTCTCTTTCTCTCTCTCCCTCGCGGTTGTCTCTCTCTCTCTCTCCCCTCTTTCTCTCTCCTCTCGCACTCTCTCTCACATCTCGCGATTACTTTGCTTATCTCGAATACGCTCACCTCCCCTCAGATCCCGTCACCTCCCTCTTTATATTTTCTCCCTCGTCTTCCTCTTTCGTTTGCAAAACCCCGAGTCTCCTCACTTCTCCTCAACCCTAACCCTAACTTCGTCACAACCCCCTCAACCGAGCCTCCTCCTCCTCGTCACCATTCCCTCTTCTCCTTCCTCCTTCTTTCTCCTCCTTCTTCCATATCCCGAGCACCCTGCAACCCCTACACACCCATCTCAACCCAAGAAACCCACCTCGTCGCCGCCGACCACCTCATCCCGTCGCCATCTCGTTCTTCTTCTCTCCTCTGTCTTCTCCCCTCACAGAACCCTCAAACCCATCAAGAAACCCTGCAAACTAAAACCCAAACCCTAGACACCGAAACCCTAGCCTCTATCTCGATCGCCGCTCATCGCCGGTGAACCCTACACCACTACCTCATCTCCTCTGTCCCCTGGAACCTCAGTGCACCAAACCACAGTGAACTTTCTCTCTCTCATTCCTTCTCTTTTTCTTTTCTTCTCTTTCCTTCTTTCTTTCTTTTCTTTTCTTTTCTGTAAATCTTGATTTCTGTAGTTCGCCGGAGACGTAACGACGCCGACGATCCAGACGACCCAGCGGACGTGCCTTGCTTGCGTGATCACCTTTGTGCGTTGTTTGGAACCGTTCCGTGTACCGTGCGCGCGTCGCGACATTTCACCGACGTGAGACGTTCCGTACACATCCGTTCTTGATCCGTCGAGGCAAGTTAATCTTGCTACATGCTATCTAAATTATTATTATACCTATTTAAATATATATTATACCTGTAGTTTAAATCTGGTACCCCATGTATCATTTTATAGCGTGTCGATGTTCCGTTTGCATCCGTTTATATCATTTTAGATCTATAACATGAAAACTAATCTTGTTACATAGTAGATTACATTACAATGCATCCATACCAATATTTATATCACATAGTGCTTATTTGTACATCCCATAATACCATTTTTACAGTTTATAACCTTTCGGACACCCGTTTGCATCCATCTCGTCTAATATATATATATAATTGCATCCATAGATCATATTAACACATAATACTGTGATATTAACATTCCATGTTTATTATAGTGCATCCTAATTGGTGTTGGAACTATAACTTTAACTATATATATATAATTGCATCCATAGATCATATTAACACATAATACTGTGATATTAACATTCCATGTTTAATAAAGTGCATCCTAATTGGTGTTGGAACTATAACTTTAACTCTAATCGATAATTGTGCATCCATATGTTAGAATCTATACCTATTTGCATACCACATCACACTATTCCATTTTATTGTTATATTGGTATCCCATACTTGTTTTTGTGTACCCATGCTTATTATAGTTTGATTATGAGCACCCACGTGACACTTGTGCACCCCTGACATGACTTGATACACTACTACTTGACACGACTTGATACCGTGCACTTCTTGACATGATTGATACTTTTTCACTACCTGACATGACCTGATGTACCACAGCTTGACCTGTTACCTGATCTTGTTACTAATGCCGACAATCTTGACCTGTTGTCCCTATGGACATTTCCTGTTGTCTATTCAGACAAACCTACACTTGCTTGATCCTGTGTTGACATTAGCTCCAGATTTATCAATACCTGTCTTGAACACATAACTTGGGGGTATGGGGAAATCAATGATGAAACCTGACTTGTAACCCGACAGTTCGATACCTTTACCGATCAATCTTACGGGCTAGGCCAGCCCCGGGATGATGCGGCTGACATCATTCATCGTTACATACTACCTTTTACTGCCTAGCGGCACGTCTCGAATTCAGCCCAAGAATCCTGACCGTGGTCCCGGGCACGCACGGGATACTATTGAGTTACATCGATGATTCATCAAATTGATTTCAAGACTTGAGAGTAGTTAACCCGGTAGACCAGTATAGATTACTCACTGCACATCACCTATACCTTACCCTTCACTGTCCTTATTTTATGTTACTGTTATACCTGTTTTACCGTTCATACACTTACCTGCATGTCTTGCTACCCCTGTTTATATTATTGCTTGATATTATGACGCACTGACGTCTGGGTTTTTCATGGCCCAGATTCTTTACCTTTGCTGCAGGCCGAGCAGGAGTATTTCAGTCAGCAGGCCGAGAAGTGAGGACTTGTTAGTATTTTGGTTTTATTTATGCATTTTCATTTCTGATGTGAGCCCGCATTATGGGACGTACATTCCAGTTTATTCTTGTATTGGATCTTTTTGCTTCCGCATTATTTTATTCTTGACTCGTTTATTTTGGCCTATGGACATGTGTTAGATAGTTTATTATTGTTCTTGATATCTCTACAGCCGTAATGTGACTGTGGAAGGATATTTCCTATCCATAGGTAGCATGGTTGGCTCTGTCACGTGCCTATCTTAGCGTACTCTGGGAAGCGGGGCGTGACAGTAGGATGGGGTTAATTGATAGTGGGAATCTGAATCTCCGGCAGCCGTGGACTAAGCTGCCGTTAATTACTCCTCGCATTTGGAGCGAGAGAACCTCCGATTGACGGGCTAAACTGGTCATGTGAACTCAATGTGCAGTGTTGTGTTTTGAAGGGGTTTTGGATATATCGGGGCCCCCGCAGAGTTTTTACGGGGGTCCCGCTACCCGGATAGCGGACTGGGGGTTAAGGGGGCTAGCAGCCCCCTTACGGGGTGCGGGGCAGCGCCCCGTTAGAAATTTTTTCTAACGGGGGACTGTGTTGTAGAGTGTGTGTGTGTGTGTGTGTACAAGAGAAATGGCATCTAAAGGATGTGTGGGGGCCAGCGCCTCACGTGCATGGAGTGTAGGCGCTGGGCGCTAGCGCCTCACGCGCATGGCATGTGGGCGTTGGGCACGCCACGTTCTTGGCACGTGGGCGCTTGTGCTCCGGACGCTGGGCGCACCACGTGCTTGGCATGTGGGCGCTAGCGCTCTGAGCGCTGGGCGCCAGCGCCCCACGTGCTTGGCACGTGGGCGCTGGGCGTCAATCAGAAAGGGGACTTTGTCTCTGCACTGGGAGCTGTGCTCCCGATTTGACTCTTGGAGTTAAACTCCTAAAAAGTTTTAGAACTGATCAAAGGGGGCTGCTTTGTTTCTCCCCTTTGGCCTTGGATCTTCCCAAGATGGGATTTCTGGAGATGGGTCTCCTCTTTCCTCCTCTGTTGGCCGGATCTTGAGGAACAAGAAATATGAGATTTTAAAAATCTCTTATTTTTAAGATCTGATGGGAGATCTAAGTTCCCCTTTGTGGGTTTTGTGGTGAAAAACTATTTAGTTTTGGAAAAAGAAGAGTAAAACTCTTGATTTAATTCAAAAAAAGAAGAAGGTTTAGAATCTTGAGGAAGAAGAAGGAGGCACAAGAACCCTAGTTTTTTTGGGGAGAATAAAAAGTATCCTTTATTCATCATCATGTTGCCTTATATAGGCTTACACATTTACATATAGCCCCTTGGGCTTTACAAAATGGCATTTTGCCCATCCCATGTCTCATGCGCTCATTTCTTTTGCACATAAGCCATGAGCTTACAAAAAAAATTGGTTTTATGCCCATTTTGCATACATTCATGCACAAAAAATTACATCAAAATTATTTGTTACATGATCTTTATTTTGGTATGGCGGAAGGCCGGACACTTCGTGTTCGGGCTCGACCCGGGTATTGGCCCACTTGCTCGGGCTTGGGCCCGCCTGGCTTGGGGTTGCCTCGACTTTGACTTGGTCAACTAGGGGTGCAAATTTTAACCCCAACAAAGTGCCCCCATCAATGAATGCACATCGCACATGTGGGTCGTGTGCATGAAATTGATGGATCTTGAAGCTGGACTTCGAAGTGGAACATCATTCCGATTTGCGGAGCATGATTCCAGGGTCGGAGCATCATTCCGAAGAGTCGGAGCATAATTCTGAGGATCAGAGAATAATTCCGAGGATCGGAGCATTATTCCGAAAAGCGGAGCATGATTCCAGGGATCGGAGCATGATTCCGATGAGCATAACTTCGGGGATCGGAGAGGATCGGAGCATCATTCCGAAGAGAGGAGCATGATTCTAAGGACCGGAGCATCATTCCGAAGAGTCGGGGCATAATTCCGAGGGATCGGAGCATCATTCCGAGGATCGGAGCATCATTCCGAGGAGTCGGAGCATAATTCCGAGGGTTGGAGCATAATTCCGGGATCGGAGCATCATTCCGAAGAGCGGAGCATGATTCCAGGGATCGGAGCATCGTTCCGAAGAGCGGAGCATGATTTCAGGGATCAGAGCATCGTTCCGAAGAGAGGAGCATGATTCCAGGGACCGGAGCATGATTCCAGGGACCGGAGCATGATTCTGATGAGCGGAGCATGATTCCAGGGATCGGAGCATGATTCTGATGAGCGGAGCATGATTCCAAAGGGGTCGGAGCATAATTCCGACGGGCGGCAGACATTCTGAGCGAAGCATAATTTTGATGCAGAGGTTGATTCACAGGCGAAGCATAATTCCGACAGGGAAAGCGGATACTCCGAGGCGAAGCATGATTTCGACACGGGGTACATTCTGCGACGAAGCATGATTTCGACGCAGAGCTTGTTAGTCGACTTGATTTCGAGGCGGAGCTTAATCCCAACGGGGAGGTCGTTGGTTGACTTAATTTCAAGACGAAACATAATTTCGATAGGGAAGGCAGGTACACCGAGGCGAAGCATGATTTCGACACGGGGTGCACATTTTGAGACGAAGCATGATTCCGACGCAGAGCTTGCTGGTTGACTTGATTCCGAAGCGGAGCATAATTCCGATGAGGAGGTCGTTGGTTGATTCTGAGTCGAAGCATAATTCCGACAGGGAAGGCAGATACACCGAGGCGAAGCTTGATTTCGACGCGGGGTACACTCTGAGACGAAATATGACTTCGACGCAGAGCTGGTTGGTTGATTTGATTCCGAGGCGGAGCATAATTCCGGCAGGGAAGGTAGATATCCCGAGGCGAAGCATGATTTCGACACGGGGTAAATTCTGTTGGAGATAGTGCCCTCAGAGTCAATTATTGGATCACAGGCACGTGATTGCAATGATTGAGGGAGGACCTATTCCGGTAGGACAGTCTTACTCAAGATGATAGTATGCTATCTGGTTTATCTTTATCATCGTGTACTGCTTTAGGTGACCTGACATGTCGCCATTACACGTTGATAGAGCCCCTAGGATTCTTGCTTGACTGCCAGCAGTATGAGGGCGGTCATATACGTGAGAGCTGGTGGTCTATAAGCACATCCTTAAAAGGTCCCTAGTCGTGGGAGTTTCGAGATAGGGCATCGATACTCCAGAGTAGACTAGTGTATACAGTCGAGACCCCGACGAGGGGCGGTGGCCGGTCTCACAAGCCAATGGTGTCAGTTGGTTCACCTAAGATGTATACAGGTGCTCATTGGGTTATGAGTACACCGGACAGGACTCGCCGGGAACATGTTAGTTGGTCTTATACCTGACGTCAGATAGCAGTTCCCTGGTGACATGTGTACAGGTTAGTTCATCGACCTGAGGATAGTCATTTGTCTTGTGTGAGTTCCCACTGTACTTTGATTACTACCCTACCACGCTCAAAGGAGACGTGCAAACAGGTTTTAGTTGGGTACAGTCCCGAGCCACATGGAGGCAGTGAGCGGATCTTTGGGGGTTCGTCTCTCCCGGTATTGGGGGTGAGGTCGCGCTGTGTCTAGGAGAGCCAGAACATGAAAAGTCCTTGGCCAAGGCAGGAGATTTACTGGTAGGTATTCCAGTAGTATCTCAGGGTGTTCTGGGCTGATCTCTGACACGACTTGTACCGCTTTTGGGGGTCTGACTTTTACCAACCCCCTATGCTCGCCATGCGATGCTCATAGACGAACGGACCGGACTGTACGGATATTGTCACTGACAGGCTCAGTAGGGTGTCAGGATGAGTTCGCTCATCGATGTCCCTTTTGGTCAATACCTGGTTGCCCGTTACGTATAGGCTAATACCTCTGACATGCTAGTGGTTAAATCCACAACCAATGTATTGACGAGTCTTTAGAGTCCCCCACAGACCAGTTTCTCAAGTTTCGGGCGAAACGCTGTAGAGGCCGTATGGAGATATGGCAGGGTTCGATCAGATACGTGCGGCATTGCACGGATCAGGATCGGACGGTAAATACTAGCGGGCTTTGGTTTAAGCCGGATCCTAGTATTGTATAGTGTAGACTTTGTCTCATTGCATTTGTATTTCCGTCGGAATACAAATGCGGGTATGTATATACAGTAGCGGGGTTTTCCTGTAATTTATTACGGGATCAGTTTTTTGGAGTTGCCAGTTTGTTTTCCGTTTCAGCCATATTTTTTTGTATCTTTCATTGGCTGAAGATTGGTGGAGGAGGGCTTATTTGCATTTGTGCAAATACGCATTTTGGAGGGTTGTCTTTGCTTATCTTTGTATCATGATAATTCCTCCACCATTTGACTTCTTCTTCTCATCATGGTTGTTGATGATTAGTTGATGGAGTATTGGTTTTGGTTGTTGATCATTGCTTGACTTTGGAGTAATGATGATGGTTGGTTGAGTGTGGGTTTGAGTGTGTGATCATTTCCTTTCATGATACCCTTTTTGATCTCTCTCTCTTGCATTATTCTTGTGAGACTCTCCCTCATTCTCCCACTCTCTTCTCCTCACCTTGATATGGCCGGCCAAATGGGGAGGGGGCTGTCCCAATATTTTGTGGTGGGATTTTTGGTCTTTTGGCTTCACAAAAATCCCATGATTCCATCTCCAAAAAGTCTAAGTTCATTTCCTTCCACCAAAGGCAACTTCCAATACCTATACGTATTCTACAGCAAATCTTGGGCACGTCGACTTGCCAGCTTCGTGCCCGAGTTGCCTCGGTCAAGAGGTGGGAGCCCGTAAAAGAAGCCGGCGACGTGGTGCCCTTCTGGCGACGAGGTGGAGACCGGAGATTCCGCGGGGAGATCGGGACGACGACGAGAAGACCGGAGGACTCGGATCACTCGGTATATCTCTCAACCCCATCTCTAGATAGCTAGGACTAGTTTAATGGCACGATCCGGGTTAAAAGTGCGCGGTGGTGCCGGTTAAAAAGTTTAAAGTAAATCATCGCTTCCGCATTCCGGCGTCGGATTGACGGCCGAGGCGCCGCCGTGCACTTACAGTGGTATCAGAGCCTCGCCATTAACCTAGTCTAGCTTGGACTAGTATGTTTAAAGCTTCGATCGATCAAATATCCGAAAACCCGATATCATATGCATCAGTTTTCTGTCGAGTTATTTTTGGCTCGAAATTTTTTTCAGTACATTGCAGAATTATATGCAGGGAATTTTAAGCATTCTGGGAAAATTTGGTCATGTGATGTCACCATATCACCGCGGAACCGCGGCCAAACCCACGCATTGGCCGCGGTTCCGCCGCAGTCTAGACTGTTCACTGTACCAAAATTTTTCAGAGAGCTTCTGAGTTCAAAATGGGGTTTTGGAATGTTATTTTTTGGGCCCAGATTTCTCTGAGTGCTACAGTAGTGCTTGGGGCCCACTTGGTAATTTTTGATCGATCAGATATTTTAAACACATTAGTTCACAGTATTTACATTATATCTGCGACCGTGAATGTCACTTGATCGGTAAATCCTGTCTAACTGCTATAGCCCGATTAGACGGATTTGCGAACGTGACATTCACGTTGATGTTCTGTGATTGTGCTGTGATGTTGCGGATTGGTCGTGGGGGATAGCCTGGATGCAATGCTAGTACAGTTTTGTTGTATTATGTACATTTGATATTGCGGGGCGAGCGCCCGACATGTGGACTGTCGTCACTGCTTGTTTGTATTATTATTTTGGGGCACGACCAGGTTGCGGTCGATGTACCCGTTGTATGTATATTTTACTTTCTGTACTAGGATTACCCCGCGGAGGGGTGCACGGATGGCCGGGTTCTAGAGGGCAACAAGCCCGCATCTCATGGCATTGAGACGGAGGGGGCTTCACTCTAGAATTGGCGGGCTATTCGCCGCACTCGTAGGGGGTACAGGTTGACCCAGGAGGGGTGCCCAAGTTACCGGATTCCGTGAAGTGCTGGGTGGTCCATTCACGTTGCTGAAGGGGGCTGCCTCGCTTCAGGTTTTGGCGGGTAACTTACCGCGCCCGTAGGGGTCTAGGATTTCATTGCACAGGCTATCCACACGACCAGGGGAACGTCGGGTTTCAGTAGCGGCTCTGTGAAACCCGGGGATCTCAGATATCTGTATTGTTCTGTGATGCTGTACATTTATGTGATGTTGCATTTTATCACGCCTTGAGCGAAATATTATATATTGATATATATACTAGTAGATGTTGTATATGTTTTGCATCCGCGCTAGTCCAGTCCTCACTCTGTCGTTAGTTAGCTAACCTAACAGGTAATGACGGGACCCAGTGGCGAATGCGGATGGCATATACGTACATCAGTATATTTTCGTTCTTTGTGGTGTGATCAATTGATGGGACTGCGTTGATTCGGATCAATGCAAGTTAAAACAAACCTATTCTGATGTTGTTGGAACACTTTTCAAAAAGCTGTTATTGCAAGGACGTTCACTTTTGTTTTGCATCGTGGTATTCAGTTGGAATATCCTGCTCCTCAGTCGACGAGGCAAGGGCCGAGATCCCTTCACCGGGAGTGACCCCTTGGACAAAAGTTTGCGTCAGGGCAATAACTTCACTATAGCCGATTACTTTTGCTTTGAATCATGGTATTCAGTTGGAATATCCTGCACCTCATTCTATGGGGAAAGAGCCGAGATCCCTTCACCGGGAGTGACCTCTTTAGCAAAGGTTTTCGTCACTATATTTTTAAAAGCTATCCGTTCCTTCAACGATATCAAGTTCATTACGTTAAAGGTTTTCGCCAGAAACCATTCGTAGCCCTCCGTCGTTTCACATGGATAGTCAATCAGTATTCAAGCTATGTTTGTTGGCCAAAGTCAAGGCATAGTGATTGGTAGCTATTGGGTATTCATGTGCAGCATAGATAGATGCGTTGGTTTGGGGCAGTCGTATAGCCTTGTTGGCCAAAGTCAAGGGCTTGTGCGGGTGGGCTCAAATTAACCTGGAGAATGACGGGTAGAACTTGACATGTGACTTATTATTTGTTGGCCAAAATCAAGGTCATAAGAGCATGGGGCAAAAATCACATCGGGAGTTTCAAAAGAAACTGAAACTTGCCAGATATGCGCATACCTTTTGGAGTGTGATGACATGAGCGGATTCCGTCACGTTATCATGCGATGATAGTTGGATCCCGATTCCCACTGATGAGTTGGTTTACTCCTCGGGTGATCCCGACTAATTCTTCTTTCAGGTTTGGAGGAGAATTTGACGGTACAGTGGGAGGTTTCCAGATTAGATAAATTGGTAACCATTCTGATCTAGGTTAGAGTGCACGCTGAGTGTTTCTTTTCTCTCTCTCTTAGGCAGCGACCATTGACCCGACCCTAAGACTATGACTCAGTGACCAAAATTAACCGAACCTTCTTTAACACTGGCTTTTGGATTGTCAGAGTTGCACACCTCATTGCCACTCCTACTTTTACCCTTTTCTCCAGGACACCCCGTATCACTACGAACGTCCACTTCCATTGGACAAAACCATCGTATGGTTATATACAAACTCGAAGGAATTTATTCGAGGATGGTTTCCGGTTCTGGAGAAAACGGATAGGATTATTCAGTTGTCTTTTCCTTTTACCTTCTCTCAAGTTGTGAGTACTCCTTGGTTTAGGAGATAGTACACCTATTACGCAAATTGGATAGTCTTCTTCCAAACCATAAGCAGGTGCCGACCGATAGGGAATGAAGAAAACCAATTAGCATAACGATGGTATACAGAAGGTATTATGTAAAGACAAAGAAAGGGATTGGTAAGAGGGCAAAGTAAATTGCGACTGATATTCACGACCAAACTAGGTATTTCATTACCACTCCCACTTCACCTTTGTATTTCTCCAGGACACTCCGTATCACTACGAAGATTCACAGTTTATTGGATACTCCATCGTATGGTTATATACGAACTCGAAAGGAACTTGTTCCAGTTCGGGGATGGATTCTGGTTCAGGAGAAATAGGAATAAGGTTTATTCGGTTGTCTTTTATCTTCACCTTTGCGAGTGCTCCTAGGATTAGGGCAGTACACCCATTATGCTTATTGGATAGTCTTCTTCCAAACCATAGGCTGGTGCCGAACGGTAGGGAAGGAAGAAAACCATTTGGCCTAAAGGGGTGTGCAGAAGGTAATGACTAAAGACATATGAAGGGATGTGGAGAGGTGGCAAAGAAATATACGGTTACAGTTGTGAATCTGGTAATGGAAGAGGCATTACTAGGAATACCAGGATACCCCATCGAAACATTTTAATGTTTCAGTTTCACTGTGTACTGTTAAAGGAAAACTGATTTCCCGATTAGATACTTACTCCAGGGTATGTATTTACCAGGTTTGATTCTCACATCTGTATGGTTTTACAGATGATGAGTGGGAGTAAATTATTGGGAATTAGGTGATCATCCTCATTATATCGGGATTCGTTGTAATCGGTGATATTTGAAGAAGTCACCTGGGTTGTTTGCCGGACGGCAAATATTTGGTTTTGAATATCCGTTGTTATGCACCAATTTCAAATTGATATATCTGTACGTCTATTTTCATAGAGTGAGATATACCTTTTTGAAATTATTTCTACGACATTTACCTATATCAGTGGATGGTTAGGTAAGGAGCATTAAACAGCGGTGTAATTCTTCTTAACCATAAGTACAGTTTTCAACCTACGACACACAAGGAATGAGTTATTAGACTCGAAGGACTTGTACAGAGTATTGTATATTGTCCAGTGTCCATGAGGACAGAGGGGTTGGTCCTCGTACTATATTTAGTTTACTTATGACTTCTCTAGTTTTTAGGCAGGTGTTTCGTGGAAACACAGGGTCCGAATTTTGAGAAGTTATAGGTATATGAATAAAGTAGAGAACCAGGTATTGCAAGTATCGGGATTCTTCAATGTGATCGAAGATGTAGATACTTGTGTATGATATTCAGTTGATAGTAATGATTAAGAGAACTTGCTTCTCTTTCAGGTTACTCATAATTGGAAGCATTCCTAAGTTGAGTAACGCTGATCGGCCTCCTTCCATTTGGTTGACATGCACTGGAGGCAGCTGCATGATTTGAATCTGGTTCAATTAAATCAGTGCCTCTGGTCCTATATTGGATATAGAACAGTTCGTATCTTAACGTTGTTAAGGTACGGGGAGTTGTCTGGCATATGCTTAAAACCAGACTCTGGATAACTCAAGGCACGTTTCTGTAATGGTTGTTTGTGGGTTGACCCAGGTTATGACGAGGGTTGACTTTCTACCATCTGGAAGATCAATAGTGATATTGTTCTTAACTCGACACAGTTTTAACAAAAATGGATTTTTTAAGAAAACAGTAGTGGGAGTATAGTAGAACTGGAAGTGATTCCAGAACCGCAAACGATTGCTGAAGATTTGATAAGAACCTAAAGATTCAATCTGGATTGACATTCCATTGGCCACTCCGCAGATACGGTGGGTAACCTCAGGCACCCGAGAGGTACTCCGGTAGCCTCAAGGACGGTGACAGGGAGGTTCTTGTTTACCCAGACTTGCCATTGCTGTTGTTCCAGACTGTGAGACCCGGCAGAAGGATGAGTATAGCGTCGTTCTGAACTAGCTTTAGAAGTGTACCTGTATATGACTCTGCCAGAGGGTTGTCGTGGTCAGTGGGAGCAGCGGAAGTATGGTGGACAAGTGGCTTATGTCTATTTATAGACTAAAGCAGATATAGCGGAGATAGATCATCAATTTCTGATGTGACAGTCATAGGTTTGACTTCCTCAGAATAGGGGGTGGATCTGTTGAGAAGGTAGTAGGGTGTGATGTCATGGTATTTGGATGACATACACAGAGTAGGAAGTGATATTCCTATACTACGATCGGTTATACTTTGGTCGTCACACAGTGGTTTCTCCACATGGGACTTGGACATTATATCAGACATACTGGTTACTAGATCTATGGTTTTAGATCTAGATTTGGGTGGTTTCCCAATTAAGGGTACTTAGACAGCATTCTAAAAGTTTTTAGAATGGACGACTCCTGGCACGGTGGTGTACCTGCAGGTGATGGAGTCACCCTCTCTAAAGGTGTCTTACAGACTAAAGGGGAGAGGGATGTGCATGATTGGCATATCACTTGCTTAGGCAATTGAGTCAATCATGAGATGTCAAGTACCACACCAGATGTTGTTTTTGCACTAGATGCAATAAGTTGACATTGATCCAATCCTGGAGAAACAGTCGGAAACAGTTTTAGAACATAAGTGGATGTTCTAGGGATATGATAACGATAGCCTCATTCGGGAGACAGTTATCATTCCAGGCTTCCAAGGTGACTTGGACGACAGGGAGGTTGTCAGAGTTATAGTTTTCCTTCTGACGAGGGGCAGTATTTTGGACAGGTGGTCCAAGGCAATACGAGGGAGGCATGGTGCGGGTACTGATTAAGTTCAGTTGACGATACAGTCTAAGAAGTTTGGATTTGGAGTTCATTTATGAGCTAGGACCCATCAGATATCCAGACATACTCTAAGACAGGTATTGCTCATTTCGGGAGATGGCTTTCTCCGCGAACTTGAGCTATAGAGAGACATAGAAAGAAACATCAAAGAGGATCCACTCACTGAGGCTATTCCTCGAACGCAATAGTTTCGCAAACGAGCTTTGTGAGACTGACTAGTAGAGGAGTTGGGTGTTCGGTATCACACGGGCTGTGAGTATGTGACATCGCAATAATTAGCCTTGAGTGCAAGTGGGAGATTGTTGGAGATAGTGCCCTCAGAGTCAATTATTGGATCACAGGCACGTGATTGCAATGATTGAGGGAGGACCTATTCCGGTAGGACAGTCTTACTCAAGATGATAGTATGCTATCTGGTTTATCTTTATCATCGTGTACTGCTTTAGGTGACCTGACAGGTCGCCATTACACGTTGATAGAGCCCCTAGGATTCTTGCTTGACTGCCAGCAGTATGAGGGCGATCATATACGTGAGAGCTGGTGGTCTATAAGCACATCCTTAAAAGGTCCCTAGTCGTGGGAGTTTCGAGATAGGGCATCGATACTCTAGAGTAGACTAGTGTATACAGTCGAGACCCCGAAGAGGGGCGGTGGCCGGTCTCACAAGCCACTGGTGTCAGTTGGTTCACCTAAGATGTATACAGGTGCTCATTGGGTTATGAGTACACCGGACAGGACTCGCCGGGAACATGCTAGTTGGTCTTATACCTGACGTCAGATAGCAGTTCCCTGGTGACATGTGTACAGGTTAGTTCATCGACCTGAGGATCGTCATTTGTCTCGTGTGAGTTTCCACTGTACTTTGATTACTACCCTACCACGCTCAAAGGAGACGTGCAAACAGGTTTTAGTTGGGTACAGTCCCGAGCCACATGGAGGCAGTGAGCGGATCTTCGGGGGTTCGTCTCTCCCGGTATTGGGGGTGAGGTCGCGCTGTGTCTAGGAGAGCCAGAACATGAAAAGTCCTTGGCCAAGACAGGAGATTTACTGGTAGGTATTCCAGTAGTATCTCAGGGTGTTCTGGGCTAATCTCTGACACGACTTGTACCGCTTTTGGGGGTCTGACTTTTACCAACCCCCTAGGCTCGCCATGCGATGCTCATAGACGAACGGATCGGACTGTACGGATATTGTCACTGACAGGCTTAGTAGGGTGTCAGGATGAGTTCGCTCATCGACGTCCCTTTTGGTCAATACCTGGTTGCCCGTTACGTATAGGCTAATACCTCTGACGTGCTAGTGGTTAAATCCACAACCAATGTATTGACGAGTCTTTAGAGTCCCCCACAGACCAGTTTCTCAAGTTTCGGACGAAACGCTGTAGAGGCCGTATGGAGATATGGCAGGGTTCGATCAGATACGTGCGGCATTGCACGGATCAGGATCGGACGGTAAATACTAGCGGGCTTTGGTTTAAGCCGGATCCTAGTATTGTACAGTGTAGACTTTGTCTCATTGCATTTGTATTTCCGTCGGAATACAAATGCGGGTATGTATATACAGTAGCGGGATTTTCCTGTAATTTATTACGGGATCAGTTTTTTGGAGTTGCCAGTTTGTTTTCCGTTTCAGCCATATTTCTTTGTATCTTTCATTGGCTGAAGATTGGTGGAGGAGGGCTTATTTGCATTTGTGCAAATAAGCATTTTGGAGGGTTGTCTTTGCTTATCTTTGTATCATGATAATTCCTCCACCATTTGACTTCTTCTTCTTCTCATCATGGTTGTTGATGATTAGTTGATGGAGTATTGGTTTTGGTTGTTGATCATTGCTTGACTTTGGAGTAATGATGATGGTTGGTTGAGTGTGGGTTTGAGTGTGTGATCATTTCCTTTCATGATACCCTTTTTGATCTCTCTCTCTTGCATTATTCTTGTGAGACTCTCCCTCATTCTCCCACTCTCTTCTCCTCACCTTGATATGGCCGGCCAAATGGGGAGGGGGCTGTCCTAATATTTTGTGGTGGGATTTTTGGTCTTTTGGCTTCACAAAAATCCCATGATTCCATCTCCAAAAAGTCTAAGTTCATTTCCTTCCACCAAAGGCAACTTCCAATACCCCAAATGAGACATAGAGCACTATACGTATTCTACAGCAAATCTTGGGCACGTCGACTCGCCAGCTTCGTGCCCGAGTTGCCTCGGTCAAGAGGTGGGAGCCCGTAAAAGAAGCCGGCGACGTGGTGCCCTTCCGGCGACGAGGTGGAGACCGGAGATTCCGCGGGGAGATCGGGACGACGACGAGAAGACCGGAGGACTCTGATCACTCGGTATATCTCTCAACCCCATCTCTAGATAGCTAGGACTAGTTTAACGGCACGATCCGGGTTAAAAGTGCGCGGTGGTGCCGGTTAAAAAGTTTAAAGTAAATCATCGCTTCCGCATTCCGGCGTCGGATTGACGGCCGGGGCGTCGCCGTGCACTTACAAATTCTGCGACGGAGCATGATTTCGCCGCGGAGGTTGTTGGTTTGATTTGATTTGGGTTGACATCAGCATCGCTATACTGGAATATGGTACCAGAAGTGAATCATCATTTGTTTTGAGCGGATTTGGGGATTTAGGTTTTTGTTTGGCATCGGCATCGCTACACTGGAATATGGTACCAGGAGAGAATCATCATTTGCGTTTGCTTATTAGGAAGCGATGGCTTAGGAGACAGGTTTTAGGTCTCTATCACCTAAGACTTTTCAATTTTGTGAGCCGTAAGGGTCTCACAAAGCATTTTCTCCCTACGGGTCGTAAGGATCCCGTAAGTGTATTTTTTCCTCAGGAGTCGTGAGGACCCCTAAGTATGTTGCTCCTTTGTGAGTCGTAAGGATCTCACGCGGGAATCTTCTCCTCACAAAATCGAGAGGACTTTGCGAGTGCATTTCATCTCTTTTTCACGAGTTTGCGCCCTTTCGGGTTTTCACAAACTCGCCGGCAGTCCTGCTGTTTTTACTCACAGAGCCCTTTCGGGTTTTCATCCGTGCCCATTTTGCTTGTGGACATACCTTTTTTTTTAATCTTCACCGCCGGTGGGGTTTTGAATGTGGTCTCGCCGGTAGGACTTGGGAGAGATTGGGGTCGTTTTACGCCCGTAGATTGTATACGGTTTTGCAGGATGTATGATCCAGACCGTAGGGTCGAAAAAATTTCGGGACTTTGTTGGCGTCTGCACCGCTGCACTGGAATATGGTACCAGGAGCGACTCATCATTCGCCGTTTTGGAATTTGGTTGGCGTCTGTATCGCTACACTGGAATATGGTATCAGGAGCGACTCATCATTCGCCGTTGGGGTATGGGATTTGGATTTTGGTTGGCGTTTGTATCGCTACACTGGAATATGGTACCAAGAGCGACTCATCATTCGCCATTTGGGATTTGAGTTTGGAATTTGGTTGGCGTCTGCATCGCTGCACTGGAATATGGTATTAGGAGCGACTCATCATTCGCTATTTTTTTTTGCCGCGATTTCTCTATCATTTCAGCTTTTCTTATCGCGAAGGCCGCGATTGCCCTATCATTTCGGCTTTTTATTCGTGGTTGCCCCATCATTTCGGATTTATTTTTATTTTTACTCGCTGATTTTTATTGCGAGTTGCCCCATCATTTCGGCTTTATTTTTCATTATTATTATTATTATTTTTGTTTTATTTACACATTTTTACATTCCCAGTTTAACGAATTAGAGGTCGATTATTCCCAGTTTAATGACGTGGTGGTCGATTGATTTCAGAGAAAGGCAGATGTCTAAGAGAATCAGTTTCATGAAGAACTTCAGTCTCCGTTTGTATGAAATTGGCGGTCGCAGCTGGATTTTTTGTTAACACGCTTTTGGACAGTTCTATCTCTCCTGCCTTGTATTGCTTTTCGACCCAATCTTTGAAGACGAAGTAGTCCTCAATGGCATGACCTATCACTCTGTGATAGGGGCAGTATTTGGGGTTGTCGGTCATATTCGCTTCCTGCGGTCTTTTTGACTCTGGCAGTTGTAGACCGTTCCTCAGGGCGTCTTTGAATATTTTACGGATTTTGTCCCTTCTGAAGGAATAGACCTTATCCAGCTTCTCTTTCAGTAGAGATTCTTCTCCCTCTCCGAACACTGGCTTCCGAGGCTGGTTGGCATTAGGTTTACTCATCCCTTGCTTATTTCGGTTAGCCGAAGCGTTAAAAGATTCAGAATCGTCGGAATTTCCGCCTTTGCGATTATCGTCCTTTCGGTTTTTCCAGGACTTATTGTTATTTTGGGAATCCAATGAGGACTCCTACTTTGAGCGCTCCAACATCTGGACTTTTCTGGTCAACTCTTGGAATGTTTTGAGTCCCGCGGTACATAAAAACGGGGCCATCCAATTGTTGAGATTTCTGACAAGGAGACTGACAGATTGGTCCTGCTCTATCGGAGGTTCACATTTGACGGAGAGATTGTGCCATCCGGTTATAAAATCCGTGTTGCTTTCGTTGTTCTTTGGCTTGGTCCTTACAAGATCGACAATGGTGATCTTATCGCTGATGCTCATGAACCTCTGCCGAAACAGAGACTCCATTTGGTCAAAAGTTGTGACGGAGCCATCCGGTATGCTCGCGTACCAGTCGAAAGAAATATCGGTCAAGCTATTAACAAACTAGCGGAGGAGAAGCGCATCATTGCCCCCAGTATTCCCGCATGAGGCTTTGAAGGGCGATGTGCTAATTCGCATTTCCCGTCCCATCGAATCTTCCGAATTTAAGGATGAGATAGCCGCTAAGAAATTCTACCAGATCATACTGAGCAGGATATGGTCTCCCACTGATGCTGATATCTTTTTGCGCTTCGGCTTCGGGTACCAATGTTTTGACTTTGTTGGCAACCAAATCCATGATTTGATCTTGAGTTAGTGGGCTACTGTCATCGGTAGCCAAGACATTTCCTAAGATAGGATGCGACTGGCTTTCGTGCGGTCCGCCCACCTTTGGGTTTAAGGGAATAGGCGTCGGCTGTCTCGGGACACCGTTTCCCGGTTCATGATCAGAGCCCTGCGCTTGATTGGGCGGCTGAGAGGCAAGTCGGGCCGTGAGCTGCATCACGACATTCGTCAAATCGTCAATTTTGAAGTAGAGTTTGGTCATCTCCTTGTCTTTGTTTCTGAGCTGCTTTCGGAGCTCTTGAAGCAACTCTTGCTCCGCGATCCTGGGGCGGAAAGTCGGCTCTTCTTCGCTGTCCGAGCTTGACTCTACATGGATTGAGGGGTCTTTCTGCCTATCATCCTCATCGAGAGGGTTTTCATCCTCCAGCAGAGGCGGCTGTTCTTAGGAAGCGGCAACCACATTCAAGCCAGATTGGATTTGAGATGTGGTGGACCCGTCCTTGCTCTTGCTGAGCGTGCCCACCATATAAACAGTGTGGACCACATATCCAGTCATTTCCTCATCTTTGGCGGGGTAGCCCTGTTCTTCGAACCTCATGAGGTTCAGCCTAGCAGGAGCCCTAGCCCTTTTGTTGGCTCTATATCTGAGCCTTTTCTGCCTTAGCTTCTCAATTTTAAGGGCCTGGCGGGCATCTGTTTCCTGGGAAGCCACCGTGAGTCGATTAGCGGGGAGTTTAGAGAAGACACCCGATAGAGCAGTTCTCAGGGGCATCGCCGGAGCTTTCTCGAGATGCCTTGCTGCTTTGTTGGTGTTGATGGCCTTGCCCCCAGCTGGGGCCAAGGAGAGCCGTTCAAATATCGACTTGTGTTTGAGTTGGGGCGCCTTCGAGACCACCACATTTGGCCTCTTGCCTTTCGAGACCGGTTTGTCTGTCACCGGGGCTTGAGGAGCTGGGATGGCGTTAGCTGACACGAACAGAATAGAGCCAAATGATAGCGGCGGCTCCTCCCACTGTCGCCCGAGACTGGCCGGAAGGACCGTCCTGACGTCCATCTTCATCGTGTAGGAGATGGGAGACGTGCCGAGAGCTGGGTTCATCTTTGGAGACATTGTTGAAAAGTGATTGCTTGAAAACCAGCATGAAAGAGCATTATTTTAGTATAAATATAGATATGTCTATGGATTGAGTTCGCATGAACGTTTAACCCGAAATATGGGAGGAGAGATCGGTCCCACCGGGCGTGCCAGAATCTGTAGGGTGTTTTTCGTCACCCCATTGAGATGGGAATACGCGCGCGCTTGTCAGGCGCATTACAGATTCCCCGTACCTAGGGTAGGCCGGGGTTTATTGATAGTGGGGATCCGAATCTTCGGCAGCCGCGGACTAAGCGGCTGTTAATTACCCCTCGCATTTGGAGCGAGAGAACCTCCGATTGACGGGTTAAACTGGTCATGTGAACTCAATGTGCAGTGTTGTGTTTTGAATATATCGGGGGCCCCGCAGAGTTTTCTAACCGGGGACTGTGTTGTAGAGTGTGTGTGTGTGTGTAAGGGAAAGGGCATCCAAACGATGCGTGGGGGCCAGCGCCTCACATGCTTGGCACGTGGGCGCTGGGCGCGCCACGTGCTCGGCACGTAGACGTGAGCGCTCTGAGCGCTGGGTGCCACCGCCCCACGTGCTTGGCACGTGGGCGCTCAGCGTCAATCAGAAAGGGGACTTTGTCCCTGCACTGGGAGCTGTGCTCCCGATTTGACCCTTGGAGTTAAACTCCTAAAAAGTTTTAGAACTGATCAAAGGGGGCTGCTTTTTTTCTCCCCTTTGGCCTTGGATCTTCCCAAGATGGGATTTCTGGAGATGGGTCTCCTATTTTCTCCTCTGTTGGCCGGATCTTGAGGAACAGGAAGTATGAGATTTTAAAAATCTCTTATTTTTAAGATCTGATGGGAGATCTAAGTTCCCCTTTGTGGGTTTTGTGGTGAAAAACTATTTAGTTTTGGAAAAGGAAGAGTAAAACTCTTGATTTAATTCAAAAAAAGAAGAAGGTTTAGAATCTTGAGGAAGAAGAAGAAGGCACAAGAACCCTAGTTTTTTTTGGGAGAATAAAAAGTATCCTTTATTCATCATCATGTTGCTTTATATAGGCTTACACATTTACATATAGCCCCTTAGGCTTTACAAAATGGCATTTTGCCCATCCCATGTGTCATGTGCTCATTTCTTTTGCACATAAGCCATGAGCTTACAAAAAAAATTGGCTTTATGCTCATTTTGCATACATTCATGCACAAAAAATTACATCAAAATTATTTGTTACATGATCTTTATTTTGGTATGGCGGAAGGCCGGACGCTTCGTGTTCGGGCTCGACCCGGGCATTGGCCCACTTGCTCGGGCTTGGGCCCGCCTGGCTTGGGGTTGACCTTGACTTTGACTTGGTCAACTAGGGGTGCAAATTTTGACCCCAATATCCTCCAAGGGCCCAAATTTGCGCGCGCGTGGGCGCGAATCCTGGGATTTTCTCGGCTCTTCCAATACCGTACCGCCACGTGGCGGGCACCCCGTATTTCTCGGCCAACCATTGTCGGAACGACGCAGATCTTGGAACGCCTCGCCCTACCTATGTGTTTCTGCCACGTGTCGCCCGCGACGGTCACTCTACTGGATTTTCACGCGTCGAGGGAGGACGGGCGACGCCTCGCGAAACCGAGCAGCTTTCCTACTCGGTCAATCCATGGCTGGTAGTTTACTACCCTCCGACGCCAAGGATCAAAGCCCTCCTCAAGAGGCCACCAAGCAGCTTCCTTGCTCGGTCAATCCATGGATGGTAGTTTACTACCCACCGACGCCAAGGATCAAAGCCCTCCTCAAGAGTCCACCGAGCAGCTTCCTTGCTCGGTCAATCTATGGCTAGTAATTTACTATCCACCGACGCCAAGGATCAAAGCCCTCCTCAAGAGGCCACCGAGCAGCTTCCTTAAGGATCAATCCATGGCTGGTAGTTTACTACCCACCGACACCAAGGATCAAAACCCTCCTCAAGAGGCCACCGAGCATCCTCACTGCTCGATCAATCCATGGCTGGTAGTTTACTACCTACCGACGCCAAGGATCAAAGCTCTCCTCAAGAGGCCACCGAGCAGCGTCACTGCTCGGTCAATCCATGGCTGGTAGTTTACTACCCATCGACTCCAAGGATCCAAAGTCCTCCTCAAGAGGCCACCGACCAGCTTCCCTGCTCGACCCATCCCTGGCTGGTGGTTTACTACCCGCCGACGCCAAGGATCAGAAGCCCTCAACCTCGGCAAACGCCGACCAATTCGGACTAAACTCGAAAATGGGTCACCGGTCCGACTCGAAGGAATGGGCAAATCTATGCCTTTCTACTCGAAGGAGTCAACCGACGTACCTTAAGTGAGCGATCGCCACCTCGACTCCGGGGCCATAAGGACACCAACCTTACACCGGCCTCTGCACACTTAAGATAGATAATTGGACTTCACTCGACGCATGATCGCACACTAAAGGACCGGTTGCCGACCTAGCACGTGGCTCGTCAGGCGAGGAAAACGCTAACAGGCTCACACAAATGAAAACATTGCCACACAAAAATTTGCAAAACGACTTTATTCACAACTCGGGAGCTTTTACAAAGGTATTATAGGCTCCCCAGCCTTACAAAATTGCTCGAAGGCTTACAAAATTCCAAAATAAAAAAAGGAGAAGGCAGAAAGGCTCAGGCCTCGGGATCGGGGAGGACCTCGATATGCTCCATGCCAGCATCGGTAGCAGGGGTGGCGGCCTTAGGGTCGGCGCCCCCAACGGGGGCTTCGGCACTGGTAGCCGGGGTGATCGCCTTATCCCCAACGCTCCCACCACGAGCCTTCCTCCGGGCAGCACTTCCAACGGTGTCCCCCTGTGTCTCATCCTCGAGGGGGTACTCGAGCCAAAGCCCACAGTCGAGAAACTCCGGCATCAACGCCTTGACGCCATCGAGGGCCTGATGCCAGACGAGGGCCGAGGCGTCAGCAAGGTCGGTGTAGGATTGATCCGACATCTTGTAGCTCTCCACCGACTTTGCGGCCCGGAGGTCGGCGTGCTTCATCCCTTCCTTCACCGCCTCATTCTCTCTCTTGAGGGTGTCCGCGTCTTCTTCAGAGTGGCGTTGAGCACCCTAGCCTCCTCCAACTTGGCCTTGACGATCCTGTTGGACTCCTTCAAAATTCGGATGGAATCCCTGCAGTTTGAGTTCACCCCTTCCTCGGCGGCCACCTGATCTTCGAGGACGGCGATCCTCTCCCTCGCCTGACGTAGCTCTCGGCTCAGGCTCTCCTCCCGCGAGGAAGACTCATCCGCTATCTGCATCGCAGGGGCAATTTCCTTATGCTCCATGTTGGCGACGAGGGCGCAGTGCTGGAGGACCTGAGGAAAACAAAAGGAGGGGTTAAAAAGTATCCGATCCGACAAACAAAATAGGCTTAATGAAAACGAGAACGGGAGGTGAACACTGACCTGTACAACCTCCTGAGCTATGGCTGTGATTTGGGCCTTGAGGGCCCCCTGGGGGATTTTACCCCCGGCCGATCGTTCCATCTCCGAGTGCAAGCTATCGGCGACAGAAAGCCCCGAGGGCCCCTCGAAACAAAGGTCCCCCTCCTGCACCATGACCGGGGAAGATGGAGGTCGGGATACCGTCCTTTTGTGCCGCTTGAGGGGGGCCTCGGGGGGGGGGGTCGGCCTCATCCTCCAGCTCCAAACCCCGGGGCTCCGACTCCCGAGCGTGTTTACGGCTCTCCCCGCGGCTGGTCTCCATAGCCCGGGGCGTGGTGGAACGCCTAGCCGATGCGGCCACCGACAGGGCTAGACTTGTAGCAGGGCGTGATAATCCGGCGCCTTCGGCCTTCCTCCCTTTCTTCTCGGCCATGGCAGCCAGAAATTTAGATCGGTCCATCGGTTCTGCAAAAAAAAGAGTTAGTGACGCCGGAAAGAGCAGAAAAAAACATGCAAGTCTAAACAGGTCTCCTAGGCTCCTAACTTACCCATGAACTGAGAGGGGCTGAGCCCGGCCCAACTAAGGGCCTACTCGGAAAGCAAAACATCGGCCCGTCGGATAGGCTCCCATGCCGACACTGCCCTTACTTTGGGAGAGGACGACTGCCTCACCCACGGGCAGCCGGCCCTGTGCCACTGAACAGGCACAGGCCAATCCTCACTCTCGGGTGGCCCGACAAATAGGAACTTCTCCTTCCATTCGTGGATGGAAGAAGGAACTGCTACAACCCCCGATCCGGCCGCCCCTCCCCTATGTTTTCTAAAGAAAACATATACCCAGCTCGGCTCGTCCTTACGGGTGCCGGGATGATTTTTATAGTAAAGGGAAGAAAGGAGAATGATCAAGCTGAAGGGGATTTCTTCGATCCTCAACCGGACCAGGAACCGAGGAGAATCCTCCACGAGTTCGGTACTAGCTGTCCCGGAGCTAGTTGAAAACAACGCAGCGCGGCGCTAACATCGGGAGAGAAGGGTAGACGCATTCCAGCCCAAAAGGCATCCAGGTACAAGGCGATCTTCTTGCCCCGTACCTAGTCCGTCCTCCCTCCCCAGCCAAGCGAAGTGAATAGCTAGGAGGAATGTGGAAGCGATCCCAGATTGTGGTGAGCTCGTCCACATTCCTCAGGAGGGAGGGCGTGGCGCCAGCACTCCTGATACGCGCTTTAGGAACCATCCCCGTCGCATGACCACGGGAAGCGCGGGTAACCCTAACTCCCCGGGGGGAACCCGACTCGGAGGAAGAAGCAGAGGAAGAAGCAGTGGAAGACTCTCTAGACTCTGTCTTGACCATCTCAACAGACTCCCCAGAGGAAGTCATCTAACCTGGGTCAAAGAAGGAGCCCTCCGAGGAAAGAGCGTGAGAGATCAGACCTAAAGGGAAGAGCGCCGAGCTAACTCTCGCAGCGACGGGAAATGATAGTGAAGTGTGGACCCTGGAGGGATCCCACCTCTATTTATAGCATTTGGCAAACGCATCCGACAGCGCAGATCGTTTCCCATCAAATCAGCGCTTCGCGCTCGACGGCCGGCGACGTCCCACGTGTCGCACGACCATTGGGCGCGTCCCTTCGAGTGCAGGGGACAGCGGCGACCCGTCACGTCAGCCAACCGGCGTCGGACGCGTGGCCTGTCGCCTCAACGAACGTAAGATTGAATCGGCGCTCCCTCTTTAATGCGCGATCTCCTCTCTGATCCGCTGACGTCATCAAAAGATACGCCTAATTGCCTCGGGAATCCGTGCCGACGAGATCTTCAAATACGAACTGAGCCCGGGTAATCGATCAGACCACTCTCAACTCGACCCATAAATAGGTCAGGACGAGAGTGGGGGGCTAATGATGATGCTCGTAAGTGGGAGCTCTCCAGATCATGACGCGTGGCAGAAGACGCATCCCGATGCACATAGAAATAGGGCGAGGACTGCACATTGGAGGCGTCCCCTGGGCTACCTTCCCGCTCTTGGACCCGACCTCCGAGGATTCCTTGAAGAGTCATGTAAACGACCGATGGCTCACCTCCGAGCCCTCCTGCACGCTGAGCTTCCTCAGCCCTCCCATCTCGTCTCCGAGCTGTCATGACACCGAACTTCCTCGGCCTCCCGCTCGCCTCCGAGCCTCCCGCCGAGCTAAGATTCCTCGGTTCTATCGGGCGACCCAGAATGCAGATCACAGGCATCTCCGCCACGGCTCCGCAAATCTCGCCAAACGCGAGATATCCGCCACCCCAGGATCCCGCGTTCCACACCGTCGCATCCCTCATTAACGAGCGTATCCCGTCATTAATGGGGGATCCCGCCACTCACGCAGGCGTAACGTCAGGGGCGTAATGGCCGGCGTGTATCTCACGCCCGCTGGCCCATGGCTGCCGCTATATAAACCCCTCTCTTAGACGACTCAGGTGAGGCAATTTTACTTCAATAGGCCGCTACTCTGCCCAAATACCTTGACTAACTTGATTATCGGAGGATCCACGGTGGTACAATCACCCCGGGACTTCTTTGCAGGTTGCTCGGCTTCTCACCAAACCAAACCCACCGAGATCCACACGCCTCAGGAGATAGCTCTCAAACCCAATCTCAGCCGTCCATCAACACTCGCAACAGATCGACGGAGGACAACATTTGAAGAAGATCCACCAAGCTTGTAGTTTACACGTGGTTTACATGAAGAGAAAGATACGAAAGGGATAGGATTTGGTAGAATATGAGGTTGATGTGTGGGTCTATATCTCATTTTTATCCTTTGCTGTGCAAGTTATAAAACAAAGGAGAAATAGAAAGATGGAAGCAAAGAGTACCCATCAACTGGTGTTGATGGAAGGATCGAGCGAGTGCCAACAGTTGTAGAGCCTCTTGTTAACGAGCAAAAGATCTTAAATTCAAATCCCATGTGCGCCGGCTCATGCAGAAAAGTGTAATCATGCAAATATGCTCTTTGACCTTTTGCCGTGCCTAACTAAAATATTATATGGGGTTGATGGTGCTGTGATATACCACAACATCGCTCACTGCGCTACACTGCACACGATGAGGGTTTTTTTTTTTTTGAGATCAACCCCCTTGAGGTTGGTCCCGTGTAGTTTTAAGTCGGGCAGGACCCGCCTCTGAGAGAATCATTTCTGAAGGGAAGTCCAGTTCCAGATCTCTTGTGGAGAATCAAAATTTCAACTTCCATAACTAGTGGAGAACTCAGTGGACATTTGCAATGAGTTGAAGCTTTTGAGCTTGGGATGTTATTCTCTTTGCACAACTCTCAAAGCCAACTTGGCTTATTCCAGACATACATCCTGAAGCATCAAGCTTCTCATTCCCTTGTATAGTCAAAAACACAAGCAAAAGAATCACAAACTTGTAATGATTGTTCTGATTTCATCCTTTAAACCTTAATACTACTATTCAGTTTTCCAAGATTGGAGAGCAACAACACCTGACAAACTTTATTGACAGTATATAATAAGTTTAAATCATTTACATGGACAATGGTATTCCCATCGACGATACAAGTAGTTTAAAACCCAAAAAGATCACAATGACAACGTTTTAAAAAAAAATTGCAATGTAAGCCTGATGGCAGCGCAAAGAAATGAGGCTCAACGACGGACATATTCGAAGACAAGCAAAAAATGGGAAGACAAGCACTTGTATCTCGGAGAAGGCGATTAGGTCCACGAATTCGAAACACCTTATGGGAATTAACGTCCGCGCTTTCCGAAGAAGGGGCAGCACATACCTTTCTCATCCTCAGGAATCATGCCGCGCCCTTTGTCCGTGTCGATTGCTTCTAGAAGCTTAACGACCTCGTCCATGTCAGGTCTCTTGTCTGGATTTGCATCCCAACATCTTCGCATGATGTTTGCAAGAGCGCTCGGGCAACATCTTGGCATGTCAGGTCTTAAATTCTGTCCAGATAATTACAGAAAATGTTAATAAAATCAATGATCAAGATCTCAGCAAGTTTAAAGCCCATGATTCTGAGATAGCCTCGTATATTTATCGTTAACTTGCATAAAACACCATTAATCTTTTACAGTTTTAAAAACACCATTTAAACTAAGAAAAACTACAATAAACCACATCGAACCACAACTCCTTGCAAATGTTAGTCAAGTTAACATGTTCCTCTCATGTGACTTTCTAAAACTTCAAAAGACCCTTGTGGGCAATTTGATAAAAAAATCACCTTATTCTGTTTAACGACGAAAGCGTATTAAGAGTGTGATCACGAAAGATCAGTGGTTTTAGTTGTAACTTTCTAAGTTCAATGGTTTATTTATTAAAACCCTGAGAAAATTCGATGTTGTTTTATGTAATTACCTGTATCCAACTTCAAAATCCAAGCCAAATGGAGAAGCAAGGACTGACTTATGGTTTGAAATCTCAATCCGAGATGGTCAATTCCGATCCCAAAGATGACCATCTGAGTCCCGAGACCGCTACCAATCGATAACAAGTAATATTGTGTTTACCATTTTATAATGGGGTTTTCATATCAAGTTAATGGTTTGTACCAAGGGGTTAATGGATTCATGAATAGTTCGATGGGCTTACTATAGATTATTGTGTTATCCCGGTTAGTTTGACACATCGATAAGACGTTAGGCATCATTTATTACAAAAGAATTTGACAAATTATTTATAGTTGCTTTAAATTTATTTTTAAAAAAAAATAAATTTATAAATAATTATTTTACTCAAATGATGTAAATCTGATGTTTCGATCCAATCTGGCCGAAATTGCCAATCTTAACCCCAAAAACGACCATCCGATACCGATCCCGATACCAAGATTTTAAACCTTGCTTTGAAGTCGAGTTTACAAAAACTCTCCAGATATTGTAGTTATCCTAACTCAATTCCAAATGCAAACGAGGTTTTAAAAAATAACGTGAGAAAAAGCTTTAATCAACCTGACGAACAACAGCAGAAGATACATCAGCGAAGCTAAGATCCGGGTATGGCATATCACAGCAATAAATCTCCCATAAGCAAATACCAAAGCTGTACACGTCACATTTTCTATTGTAAGGTTTACCATCAAGGACCTGATCACAATAAGTCATTGTTAGATAACACTTTATGCGACAGAAAAATCACTTTATTGTGTCAGAAGATTATGATGAAATAACATGCTGCACATGTTTGATGGGATTTCGAAATTGAGCTACAAATGGAGCAAAAAACTGATGCCGCGAAATAGGTTGCAGTAAATCTTGCATCCCTCTTTTAGAAAAAAGAATCATGCCATGCTAACAATTTTTTCATATTTGAAAAATATAATTATAGCTCCCAATTCAAAATCCTAAACCATTGGAACCAAACCAAAAGGATGGATTCGCATTGGAAATCAATTTCCTGCAAAAAAGTTGCTAGCATCCCAACAATGACTATGGGGCTTAGTTTCCACAAAAATGATAAAATTTTCATTTCAGAAGTCCAAACACCCTCTGAATCCCCCGGCCCTTCCTCTTTTATCCTTTTGTTTTTTTGGGGTGGGGTGGGGTGGGGTGGGGGGGGGTGAGGGGAGGGGGATCGCATGAGTCTATGAGATCTCTTCTTAGAATATATTAGAAATGTTAAATTTCACTAAACTACCCTTAATTTCTTTTATTACAGTCAGCCTCCTTAAAATGCAACATTCAAAATGCTTTAGTGGAAAAAAAACCTTAACGGGGCTTAAGGTAAAAAAGCCCTTTTAAGTATTTTAGTGAAAGACACTTGGTTAAGGGTGGTTTAGTGAAATTTAGCACATTCAAAATAAAAATACCTCAGGAGCCATGTATCCAAGGGTGCCAGTTTCACCGGTCATATCTTTTGGGTTTTGAGCCTCAACACGAGCAACTCCAAAGTCAGCAATCTTGAGGGTTCTATTAGGATAATCAAGCAACATGTTTTCTGTCTTGACATCCCGATGAACAATTTTTCTTGAATGGAGATAACTCAATCTACACTATGAGAAAAACATTGAATTAAAGCATTCTCTGTTAATAACGATCTTCTATTTAATTAACGCCGAACTAGAATATCCTTAAAATTGTTCTTTTTCACTAAACTCCCTACAAGTTCTAAATTTAAGGCAATTAGTTAATCAAAAAAAAATCTAAACTTCTTCCAAGTTCTAAATTTAAGGGAATCTCGAAAAATATCCTTTAAAACAATCGTTGAAGGGAGTTTTTACAGTAACAAAAAAAAAATTAAGACATTTTGGTGATAAACCGAGATAGTTAAGAGTATTTTACTTGTAAATTGGCCTTTAAATAAAGTAGAGTATCACTAACCCTCTGGCTAAATCCAACGCCAACTGAATTACATTCTTATAGGTAAGTTTTTTCCGTCGATTCTTTATCAAATATTTCTTCAACGTTCCGCCAGAAAGATATTCAACAACCACACAACATGCTCGAGCTGGAAGGTGGCTCTGGCCGTTGCTTGTCGGATGCTTTGTTGGAATCTTAAGATCTGAAGTTCCCATTGAAGCGCCGACAAACTGAAATAAAGATATATGTAAACCATTACTTCATCATTATTGTTGAGAGTAAAATAATAAAAAAAAACAAATGATGAGACTTTAAAGATGGTCCCATATTGGAAATAACAAAAGAAACGCATGGGTATAAAATATAAAAATGGGCCGCACCTCAATAAGGCTTAAGTCTTATTGTTGGAACCCACTTATCATTAAAAGTCCATGTGTAAAAGCCCATCACTCCTCCAACTCTACTCTACTCTACTCGACAATACTATCAAGTGTTGTACTTTTCACGTGACAACCACACTAAAGAAAAAATGATGGTTGCACGTAAGGGGGAGTGTTGTGAAAGTATAAAAAAAATGATGGGACTTTAAAGATAGTCCCACATTGGAAACAACAAAACCTCAACAAAGCTTGTCTTATTGTTGGAACCCACGTAAAAGCCCATCACTCATCCAACTCTTCTCTAATTTTAAACTCTACCCTAATTTAAAAATAACCTTGACAATTATGACCAAAATGCACAAGGTAATAAGGAGTCATGGAAGAATAGTGAAAGGATAGAATCTAATTACAAACCAACAAAACATCTTGAGGCAAATGTTATATCCAATAAGCACATAAAAACTAAAGATCCTGAACTTTCATATTGCAAGGATGGCTATATGACACCTACAGACTCTTTTACTATCGGTGTTTTTCGCTAAGCTACCTTAAGGTTTTTTTAAATAAAATTACACTAAGCTCCCTAGAAGTGCTTACATTTAAGGGTAATTCAGTTAAAATAAATTCCTTAAAACCAAAGAAAAAGGAAATTCATTGTAATTAAAAAAAGAAGAAGCTCTAGGTGGTTTAGTGGAAAATTAGTGACAATTAAGGGCCTTTTGGTGTAATCTAGCCTTGTAAGAATGTAAAAATTTATCCCTCGACCCTCATAATAGATTTGGAGTTTTGGTGTAGTGACAGAAATTTTGTAAATGATACCTTATAAACAATCCATATTACAATCCCGCTGGGAGCATAGTAAGAAATGAATTTAAAAATACCAACATGCAAAAAAGCCTAGGTCTCCAAGAAAAATAAGAGCGAAGCTACCTTAAGGTTTTTTTAAATAAAATTACACTAAGCTCCCTAGAAGTGCTTACATTTAAGGGTAATTCAGTTAAAATAAATTCCTTAAAACCAAAGAAAAAGGAAATTCATTGTAATTAAAAAAAGAAGAAGCTCTAGGTGGTTTAGTGGAAAATTAGTGACAATTAAGGGCCTTTTGGTGTAATCTAGCCTTGTAAGAATGTAAAAATTTATCCCTCGACCCTCATAATAGATTTGGAGTTTTGGTGTAGTGACAGAAATTTTGTAAATGATACCTTATAAACAATCCATATTACAATCCCGCTGGGAGCATAGTAAGAAATGAATTTAAAAATACCAACATGCAAAAAAGCCTAGGTCTCCAAGAAAAATAAGAGCGAAGCAACCTGTCGGGCATGTTAGAGAATATAAAATCATATAGTTCAACCACACACCATATCTTGAAGTTTTGGTGCAGGCAAAGGCCTTAAGAGTCTGAAGAGATATTATGAGGTAATTTAAAAATGCTCAAGAGTTTATATATACCTTGGTAACATTTGGATGATCGAGCTTATGCCAAACAGCAACCTCCTGCTGAAAAGATGACCGAAGAGCAGCAGTTTCAGCATCTGTAGCAAGACCGTCTTCTCCCCAATCCAATAGCTTCACTATATTCGAGAAAGAAATAGTACATAATGTCATCTTTTGAAGCCGAAAAAAAGTTGCGCAGTCAATTAAATAATAATTTACAATATTATGATTATTACACCCAACAACTGAAATCAGTATCGAAGTCACAATATACAAAAGAGCCCAACTTTTTTAAACTAAACTTAATTATTTTCCATCCTTCATTAAACTAAACTTTATTAAACTCAACTTAATTTATTAAACCAACACTATACTGTTGGTGGTGCTTATAATTAACCTAGTATAAAAAAGCAAAGAACTTTTGGGTACAGAAAGAAAGTGAGACAAAAACCAAGAGAAAATCTAGCAAATATTTCAGGGCAGTGAATATGGAAAGAATTAAGTCCACTACATCGTCCTTTTCCTTCCTTCTACTTTCTTGCCTTTTGTTTTGTGACTGCCACGTTCTGTGAAAGCAACACAGTTTAATTTCTTCATTCCATTTAAAAATACATTAATGGGAATATTGTAGGTTGGGGATACACAATGCTCACCTCCCATTATTTTGCCAGATTTGTACTGTTTATTCTTTAGTTGTCCATCCCCAAAAGCCTGTCCCAACTCCCAAAGCAAAGATAGGGTTGAGTTCGCCAGTTCGGCATATGACACAGTATGATCCCCAAGAGTTTGGGATAACGGCGTTTTATTGTCGCATGGTAGGATGAAGGGGTTTCTTACTAAATTTGAAAAATAGAAAGCAGGGCAAAGGCAAAACTTCATATATTAAAGGAACTGACATCATGCGAGACTGCCAATCCTATTACCAAAAGGATAGTATCAATCCTTTTATTCGGAATAATATTACATCAATGTGTCAAGGAGAATGAACAAAAGAAAAAAGAAATGGAATATGTTAGATAGGTCTCAAGATTATGTCCCAGACTCCCAGGAATCTCAGGTCACGATGAAATAATATGATAGGCCAATCAGATACAAGGAGTGAGAAAAGACCCAAGGAACAACATTATAATGTTTATGAGGCTATAAGCCTGCTCAGGATCTAGTAAGTTTATAAGGATGGTACGACGAAAGATCCCAAGTCCGGACAATTTTTTTCTTATCAGGTAGACACGTCGGTTCCATTTCGCTCTTGGTTATCTGTGCCTTAAAGTTGAACATAGTTCCATATAGTAGATACATCATTTTTTCGCTCTTGGTTATCTGTGCCTTACAGTTGAACATAGTTCCATATAGTAGATATAGGCTTTTCTCTCCTTTCTTTGAAAGATGCCAACAAGCTCCTCTCTTATCATAGTTTTTAGAACCAGGAATTTGACACTTACTTGAAGAGGGTCACTTTAGGTCAACAGCCATTCGTAGAACTTTGTCAATCTTTAGTGAAGCTTGGCTTCATAGCGGATCCCATTTGGATGGGAAAAGGCTTAGATGATGATGATGAGGTAGACATGTCAGTTGTTAAATAACAAGTAAAAACTCTTAAATAAGAAGGTAGCACAATGAGAACAATTTGAGAACAATTTCCCCAAGATCAGAAAAGATGATTAACCAAGAAGGAAGACGGTATCATTTGCGATAGGAAATTGATTTCATCTCATAGACAAAATGTGCAAAAGTGCCACATGAAATCACATCCCCATCAATCATAACCAAATAAAATCTGGATATAGAAGGTACAAATTAATGCATTGCATGACGCTTAGCTGAAATCCATTCATAACGTGACAACAACAAATCTAGGCTCTTTTTTATGAACAGATAATACACATTACTACCTTGCATGTAGGGGGAAAGGGGACGTGGCGGGGGGGGGGGGGGAGGGAAGTCATTGCATACAAAACACATACGGCAATACAGATCAAATTTTGTTTTAAAAATGAAAACTAAGCCCAGAGGTGGTTACTTAGAATGTGTAGTGCTAATAAATGTGTAAACAAAATGATGGCAGTAGATGTCAACGGCTAAAATAAGTTCATCTCAATACATACAGTAGAATGACTTAGTTTGCAAATAGTGCAGAAGATCCCATAAATATTTAGTGTGCAAGATTCAAGAATACAGATGTATGTGGCAAACAAAAAATGTGGTGGACCACACTAATAAAATGGAAAACATAAATAAGATTCATGTGTGTATATCTTTGTTTGTGTGTTAAGTATTGTGTATTCGTTTGTGCAGAAGAACAAAGAATATAGTGAGTATTAACATATGATAGTAAGCATATTTATACTTGATATTTTCGTGTGCGTCTGTGTTTTACATGCATAGACAGACAGACAAGCAGACAGGAATCTATACAAAATACTAGGCAAAAAGCAACTAGGTTTTGTGGGGGGAGGGTTCTCCTGACCTAATTTTTCCATGTGTTCATACTCTTTTTTGGGGTAAAAATGTGTTCATACTCTAAACTTCAAAACTCATTAAAGAACCAGGCGGAACAGATTTTTATAAGCAGATACAAATGACTTTCTCTCAATAAAAGGAAACACCTAGACATTAGTAATGGTTGCAACCTTATCCTTAAATTAATGATTCTTCCAATTCTTCTGATCTTATCCTTTCCAGCAAGACTATATCAAATTCATCGGTAGGCGTGATATGATTACCAATATTTTTTTAACTTTTTCCAAAAGAAAGAAAGAATGAATGTATGAACTAGGTCCTAAAGATGGTAAGATGAGGGCTAGAATTTGGTTTGTCTTTTAAAATTCTAATGAGGAATTTTGGGGTTAGGAGGTGAGTATTGCTTGTGTAGAATATGTAAGAATGGATCTCTCCGTGTAAATGGGTGAGGCAGAATATTAAATGTAAATGGAAAAACTTATTATAGAAGAGTAGGGTTCAGTATCTTCTTTGGACAAAATTTTATTTATCAAACTCTTTTGATTGGTATAGGTCCTATATTGTTGGGGTAGGGAAAGTCGATCCACGGAACAATGCTCGTGACAACGATCATGAACACACCGCGCAATCACAACGAAAAAAGAAACGATAAATAAAGTGCGAGAATTAGACGAGAATCAAACAAACGCAAAGAGAGATTTGTTAACGAGGTTCACCCACCATATGTCTAGTCTCCGGCAGAGCGGAATATGCAGACGTCTACTAAGAAACTTTGAGTCAAATTACACCAAGAGCAAACCCTACAAGATTTCTCTCAAATATCTCTAGATCCCTCCAAGACCTAGCCGTCATCCTCTCTCTAAATAATTATCACAACGACTGCCTAATTATCATATGAGAGATACCCTTATATAGCCCAACCCTAATTCCTATACAAATCTTATTTAAAACAACATATGGTAAATAATAGATTTGCAGAAATCTCGACGATAGACGTCTGATCAAGGCTTGGTCAGACGTCTGCCAATTCTCTGTTAGGTTATCAGCTCCTTGGTCAGACGTCTTCCTATGCTACTTTGGCTCCGTCTTGGCAGACGTCTGGAGCTTTTGGATCTAGACGTCCGTCTCTTCTTTGCTTTTTTTGGCCCCTGCGTTGTGAATGACCACACGTCTGCCACATCCTTGTGCAGACGTCTGAGGAAGAATCCTCCACAATAACATATATATGGGCCATTGATGCCCATTCATTCTTGCAAAACAAGAGACTGGTGATTTCTTTGGAATTTTATTTTCATGGATGGATAATTTAGGTATGGAAAATATTTCATACCTTAAAGTGATTTATAATGAGCAGTGTTAACTAAAATTTTAATTTAGCGTTTGATCTATCTAAATGAGAGACAACCAAGGAAAGTAGATCTTTTTAGGGTGAATAAGGGCCGCATACAATCATTTATAGAGTCAAGTCAACCATCTCAAACGGCTTAATAGCAAGTTTAGCAGACATCTCCAAAATCTGAGGTTTTAAAAAGTATTCTAGGCCGCTGTATATGTGGTAGCGATAATTAAACAGGTAGAAAGGCTAACTCAAATTTAAGCAGGTTGGCAATACTAGATGGAATCATGCGAGTCAAAACCGAAGGTACGCACTACACTTCTCTCTCTTGTTGAAAGTTCTCCCCCTTCTCTCTCCTCATAGAAAGTGTTTACATTTCCAACTCAGCCTCTTTCTCGTCAAAGAAGGTAGGTTCAATGTAATCCAACCAATTTAATGTATATTTACTAAGTTTTAGATGATAAGCACTCAATGGCATGCATGATCACTTTATTTCTTGATACTACATTTTCATACTGTTGTAATCCTGAGAATTCTACTTGATTATTCATGTATTTTTTTGCTGATTATGCATATATTAATATATATTTAAAATAGCAACTTGGTGCCTCTGCAATCCAGCTGCCACGTGCATCCGTAACACTGCCAAAATGTGTACAGAATTTTTTGATTCCACAAGTCTAATTAAGCCACACAAAATCCAGGAATACGATTCGCTAAAGATATCCAATTTTACATAAAGTTAATTTAAAAATAGAACTTAACAACATAAAAAATAATAGGTAAGGCACATATGTGGCAGTCTACGCTTATATGTTCGAACATGAGATGATATGCTCTATTAACTATAAACCTCTTGTGAAAAAGCACCAAAATTATTATGTTGGTATTTATACCTATCTTGCAATCTCTGTCTAAATATATTTCTAGAAAGTTTGTAATCCACTTGGATCCATAGCTGCAGTTCCTATCAAAGAAAAGCGACATTTAAAAATCTATAGCTTGTGATGCCCCACTTTCACTATCACATGGGTAGCTCTAGCAGAGGTAAAACTCAGGAGCACATACATTATGAGACCATCCAGTAACCATTCTCTCCTGTTGTTTGTAACCTAGCCGATATTACCACTTACAAAGTAATTTTTAAGCCCCAAAAATAATCTTCTGAGACAGATGCTGCGGGTAACATGCATTAATGCTTCAAATAAGAAGATATTGCTCATGGATCCTAAACTTTCTTGGCTATTATGTTACGTTCCCTATGGCAAAATTATTTTCGTCTTCCAGTGCAGTTTTACTATTAAAGGAAAAAAAGGAAGGACAAGAGATGGTTGGAAGGAAACAGAAGCAATAAAAGAAAACAGGGGTGAAAGAAATCTTCCCGGAAAAGGAAATAAACAAAGAAGAATCTGATAAGTGGAAGTTATGGAGATGAAGCATAACATTAATATAATAAAGTTTCGATCCTTTCATGAACTTTGTTTAGACATCAAACTAATCATCCCGAATCGAACCCATTTCGTACTCTTTTTTGTTAGCAGTCACACGAATAAATCATTAATCAGAAATCCAAAATGCTAGTGACATTGGATACCCTTAGCAGTCTAAAGCTCCATGCACACCAAAAACGATACAAAAACTTTGCTCAATTCATTGTGCTTGAACCTATAAACGTCACATTAAAACAGTGGACTCGATTACACAACGAATATCAATGTCACTATAAGAACCGTACATCCAGGAATCCTCGCTCATTCATTGCAAGTAAATATCTCGATCATTCATAATTGATGAGAAAAATAAATACGGTATCAAACTGAAGACATGAAATTATATGTAATCACATCCAAAAGTAACATAATTCACCTCAAGCACACAGAATTACGTTCAATAAATAAGGTAGACAACTAGTACCAAGTAAATGGAATCAACTATAATACCTGCAACATCTTGGCCATCATAAGTGCCTCTATAAACAGTACCATAAGTTCCTCGAGCTACCTCGTATCGAATCTCGAGCTTCGACAAATCAATCTCCCATTCCTCTTTGGGCCTCTCAATACTAGCACTCTTCCCTTTGTTATACACTTTGTTCAGCTGATTCTCTAGCTGAACATCCAAGCTCTTCAGATCAATCTTATCTGCTCTAAAGAACATATCTTTACCCCCAAAACTACTCCCAAAGCTCCCAAAACCCCTCAATTTAGATCTAAACCCCCCTTCTCTTGCCCCCAAACCCACATCTTTCTCTTCATTTCTCGATTCCATCGCCCCCAAACCCTAAATTCACACACCTCTACTAATTTCACACCAAAAACAATAAAGCTCTCACCTTTACGGCTCAATCTCAAAATTAAGAGGTACGCAATTGAGAATTTCCCCTAAATAACCAAAATTCAATGGATTCAACTCGATCAAAAGAGGTTGGCAACTGTTAAAAAAGAAGGGGCAGAAACGAAGGAGAGAGGGAAAATGGTGAGGGGCCGCATTCGTTGACCCAGCGGTGAGCAAAAAGCAGACCGAAGCCTCAAAAGTATCTTTCCATCGATTGATTGAAGAAGAGTCGAAGGAGGGAGAAAAGGTGGGATTTTTATTGGTGAAAGCAACAGATTAACAAGGACGAAAGCACGTTCCCAAAATTGAAAAGTAATTACCCTGCTTGAAATTCTCAGAGAGAGAGAGAGAGACTGGAGCGGATTCTACCATGCTTTTTGGTCGGCGCTTTTGTGGAAAAGCCCTTTGGTTTTAGGTGTCTTACCATAAAAAAGCAAGTTAGCTTATATGTTTGCAAATTGCGATTGTAAGGTCCGGCAAGACCCCGGATTTGCATTGAACTGTGGTTTTTGTATGTATGCAAATCGCGGTTTCATAAACATAGCGTTTTGATAACATAGTCTTTGTAACCAACTTCCCTCTTTAAAATGGTTTTAAAAAAATGGAGCAGCTTAAGACTTTGCATAAATCCAGTCTTTTGGAGTTTAAGAAAATGGAGCTACGGGCTCTTGAAATTTACGGAATTATGGTTTCGGAAATCGAAATTACCCTGTTGCCATATGAGACCGAACCATTTCAGTTCTTAATTAATTATACTTTTATATATTTTTGTTTATTTATCAGCGGCGGTTGTGAATGCGACTTTGATATAAATTTATTTTTTGCACCTTTCTTCATGCTAATTATATATAGGAACATCATAATTAAATTGTTCATAGAGATCTAAAGAGGTAAACAACTACGAACAATAACTAAAGTTTGGTGGTAAGTTTATTAAAGTAATTATAAACGGATGAAAGTTTAGTGAAACTATTTCTTCAAATTGTTTGGATTATTAGGAGTACTTAATAACATGAAATTATGTGTTTTGCACAATATTTTTTTTAGGTGAAAAAGGTAGTCGGTTTAATGTACAAACATATAAAAATTTAAGAGATACATACAGTAAAACAAGTTTTATGTCAAAATAGTAGGAAATATAGTTTTAAGGTAAAATGTCATGACAGAGGTCAGAATCTCCCTCGGATGTTGTCCTCCGTCGATCTTGTTGCTAGCGGGACTGAACGGTTGAGATTTGATATGAGGGTTGAGCGTATGGATTTCAATGGGTTGTTGTTGACGCCGGCCTATCTGCAGGGGAAGTCCCGAGGTGGGAAACCACTGTAAGACCCTCCGACGATCAACTAAGTACCAAAGAATATTGAGGCAGAGTAACGGCGTATTGATTGAGTTCGACATACCTGAGTCAACTGGAAGAGGGGTTTATATAGCTTCGCGTGGAACAAGCCGATATGAGATTTTAGCTGTCCGTTACGCCCCTGCATCATGTTCGCGTTGATGACGGGATACGCCCATTAATGATGAGATACACAAGCGTGAGATGCAGGACGTGGAGCGGTGGAGATCTTATCGTAGCGAGATACACGAAGCCGTTATGGGGCCGCTCGGGATCTGTGCTCCCGACCAAACAAGAACACTGAGGAGTCTCAGATATAGGATAGCTCGGAGACAAGCAAGTGAGCTGAGAAGTCTCAGTTATTTGATAGCTCGGAGACGGGCTATTGGCCGGAGGTCAGCCAAAGGGGGAACGTACTCTGGGAAGATCTTCTAAAAGGTCGGGTGCGACCTCGGAGGTGAGGCGCCAAGGAATGTCCCAAATGCACCATACTTATTCCCGCTCCGTAGCCTCCAGGAATCCAATAGGCTTATATGGACGACTAGTCATTTGCTACGTGTCGTGATTTGAGAAATCCCCATTTATGAGTATCATCGTTAGCCCCCCACTCTCGTTCCGACCTATTTATGGATCGGGTCAAGAGTGGCCTACTCGGTTTTCAATAATTCAGCTTCGGTACCGATGATTCTTCGTAATGGGTTGTCCGAGGAAGACGTGACGTTTGGTGGCTACGCCTCTTGGATTCTTGGATCCAGGTGGCGACTCACAAAGCGCCTCGATTCCCATGCGTATCTTGGTGATGTCAGTGGATCGGTAAAATGATTGCGCTTTAAAGGGGACGCTGCTTCGCTCGCTCGGTCTGTTGGCCTTCATGCCATGTGTCCGCCGCAAGGCGACGGGACGCGAAGGGTTGTCATTCGAATCCGAGTGAGAGGGAGGCGTCCCATGGTTGATCGCCATGTTGAGTCCTTATGGTCGTTGGGTGCGACGCTTCATTTCAGCGAGAACGGATTTGGGCCGTTGGATATTTTCTTGCCGAGTGTATAAATAGGGGATGCCATTCCTTGGCAGATATTTTGCCCTAGTCGTTTCCTGCCATCTGAAGATTGCCCGGCGCACCTTTGCTCAAGTCGGAATTTCAGCCAAAAACCCTTCTTCGACCAATCCTTCTTTGAATCAGGTTAGATGTCTTCTTCCGAAATATCCGTAGATATAGTTGGGGTTGAGTCGGGCGATGGGGCTTCAGCTTCTAAAGTCGAGTCCAGTGGGTCTTCTTCCTCCTCGACTTCCGATAGCCGAGAAATTTTTTCTTCCTCTTCCTCTTCATCTTCTGCGTCGGGCTTGCCCCCCAAAGGGGCGATACCCTTGTCTTTCGTCGTCGGGGGGCGAAGAGGGCCCCCAAGGTGCGCATCGAAAATACTCGCGATGTGCCCTCGATTTTGAATCGCTTAGATGAGCTTTCCGATATCCAGGCTCGTTTCCACGTTCCCCTTAGCTATTCACTTGTCTGGCTAGGGAAGGCGAGCGGGCAGACCAGGTGTAGGGCAACGAGATTGCCCTGTACCTGAAAGCGTTCCGGGTAGGGATGTGTCTACCCTTCTCACCTGAACTTTGCGCCATACTCCATTGCTTCCGTCTCGCTCCGGGCCAGCTAGCGCCGAATTCATAGAGAATCCTCCTCGGCTTTCTGGTCCGGTTGAAGATTGATCGGATTTCTTTCGACTTGAGTCTTCTCCTCTCCTTTCTTTGTTATAAGAATCATCTCGGTAGCAGCAAGGATGAACCGAGCTGGGTGTACCTTTCTTTTAAAAAATATAAGGGTAGGGCAGCCGGGTCTGGAGTAGTGGTCGTCCCTTCTTCCATCGATGAATGGAAGGAGAAGTTTGTTTTCGTCAGGCCTCCGGAGGGTGAGGATTGGCATGTACCCACCAAGTGGTATAGGGCCGATTGCTCTAGGGTCAAACAGTCGAATGCCCCAGAGACGAGGGTGGTGTCGCAGTGGGAATCGATCCAGCGGACCGATGTCCTGCTTTCCGAGCAGGTTTTGAGCTCGGCGGGACTCAGTCCCGCTCGCTTTGGGGGTAAGTTAGGGCTTCGTCGATCTATTTAGACTTATCATAATTTTATTATAATTTTGTTGGTTTTTTTTGTCGCTGACCACCTCATTTATTTTTCTTATGTGTATTCCGTAGAGCCGATAGATCGCTCGAAGATCACGGCTGCTATGGCCACTAAGGCGCAAGGGAGGAAGGGCGGTGGCGCGAGCTCGTCCCGATTCGCACCGAGCACGGTTCCTCGGCAAGCCCCTTTCGCTAGGGTTCCCGCAACCCCTCCCGTTCCGGAGGAACGCCCCGGAGGAGGGCAAAAGCATGCACGGGATTCGGCGCCTCAGGCCAGGACGGAGGTGCCGCCCTCTGCCGAATCTTCGCTTAAGAGGCAGAAGAGAGTGGTTACCCGACCACCCCCGGTCGGGATATAGGTGCAGGAGGGCGACTTCTGCATCGAGGTGCCTTCGGGGCTTTTGGTGGCTGATAGTTTACTGGTGGACACGGAGAAGGCGGCAGGGGCCAAGATTCCCTGAGGCACCATGAAGGCTCATGTGGCGGCGATAGCCCAAGAGGCCGTTCAGGTCGGTAACATTCCCAAAATTTCTCCAAGTGTTTTTTCTCTGTTTAGCTCCTAAAATGGTTCGTGTTTTCCGCAGGTCCTCCAGCATTGCATCCTTCTTGCCACAATGAAGGCCGAGGAAGTGGCCCCGGCGATGAAGAAGGTCGGTGAATCTTCCTTGCGAGAGGAAGAGCTCCTCGCCCAACTGAAATAGGTAGAGGATAAGGCAGCCCTCCTAGACTCGAGCTTGGTCATTATCACGACCCGAAAGTATGGAACGCGACTGTCGCTTAAATTACAAAACGTCTCAAAGCGTACGTATAAGCCAAAGCCCAGAAAATCAAAACCGTTTGACAATTAGAGTGAAGGAAAACTTGTTTTAAAGCAAATGGTTTTAACAAAATAAGTGGCATTAAACATTTAAAGGCAACATCAGATTTTTCCGAAAATTTCGGCAGAGTCTCCTTTGTAAATTCTGGCTCACAAATGGGTACAACACATGAAAATACATATAAATGATGAAATAAGGCATCCCTAAGCGAGAGCTAGCTCTTCACCAATGGCGGAATCATAACCACATGCAATATGTATATCAAAAGTGCGAAATAAGCATTTGAAAGCAAGAAATGAGAAACACCACGTCGGTTCAAGTGAGCATCGACACCAACATCACAAATACAAGTCCCACGAGTCTCACCGTCTAGTCAAATATACAAGGATAGATGGAGTATACTAGATACAAATAATATACATGATGGAATAATATATCCTCGCAACCCACCTATGAGCAAAGCTGCAAATCGATGCAATAAAGCAAAAGGAGAAAGTACGCCCGCCGCTATTGTGCTGACGGGTCGAACCTGCAAGATACTGTGGCACAACGGGGGTGAGTTGCCAACTCGTGAGTAGTAAGTAACATCTAATAAGGCTATCGTAAGTATGCACGCAAATGCGTCTCAACCTACGCATATAAATATAATACGATGTACTAACATGCATGCAACATGAATGCATAATTAAACACGAAACCTGAACAAGTCTGGTATGGGAAGATCTTTGTTCTTATCTTAGAAAAACCTCTGTGCAATAAACTGGAGTATCATTAATGAAATCAACAGAAATCCGTGTCAAGTATCAACACAATATATATATATATATATATATATATATATCCCAATATCTCAATATCTTAATGTCTCAATGTCACGGGCTCCGTCAGTCCGGATCAACCCATATCATCAAATCTCACGACAACGTCGGTATCCTCCGGATATCTGCCGTGTCAAAATAATCGGTCGGTAGTGCTCCCTTGCCTGGCTCAACGCCATCTGTGAGATCTTCTTGCCCCGAGGTACCGTACCGGATCCACCATGTACCCGCAGACGGCGCATCCCCTTCTTCGAATCGGGTATATGATACCGCTCAAGAACCGAGAAAACATATGGTGGACGCCGTGCATATCATATCATGAGAAAATCGCAATTTATACTTTAAAATGATAATAGGTTTATAAAATCCTTGCGGTTTTCCCCAAAATCCATAAATCTCATAAATACTGAAATCGTCGAGAAGAAATCACAATATGTAAACATGTCGGTGATGATGGATGTCTATGATATGATAGTATATATCATACGATAGTATATATCATGCGAAGTACGGCCAGAAGCTATGCATGAATCATGATGCAATGAGGTATGTATATATGACTAACAATCTTGTGTATCCATCCTGATGAAATGACTATACAAGTACAAGTCTACAGATCATATATGATGCAATGCACAGATAACGATTCTAAGCAAGTTCTATAGTGTTCATGACATAACAATTACCAAGGATGTGTGTGTACGCATGAATAGTGCACGTGCGGCATGAACCAATGGTAATAGTGCAAGTGTCCTATGAGATAATATCATATATATCCATGATGATGCAATGCAATGAGATGAGTAACTAGGAGACTATGCATATAAATACAAACATTACTAGAAATCCTGACTATCGTGCGCCTCGCGCTATCAAGACGATTCCCCCGTAGATGTGTACATCTACTCACCGGGACGCCTCGGGTAACCTGGTCCGATTTCAGCTCTGTCATTTCCGCGCCACATCCGACATCTCTGTACCCGATCCTAGAAACATACACAAGGAAATAAGAGAATAATTATATAAATAGTCGCGGATACAAACGATACACATCAACCACGCGCGCTAACTAGATGCGCACACACCTGGTGCACAAAACACGCTCGCGACAATACCATAAACCACAACTAGGGTCGCTAAACGTGACAACCACTAAGCCTAAAACCCAAACATGTATTCACAACACACTAAATATTATAAGAAATAGGTAGTAAACCTTCAAAACCTTAAACTTACTTCAAAATGATTTATTCCAAAAACCTAGCAAGCAACCATTAACCGATTTAGTACAAATCTAGATGTTTTAACAAAACTAGTGGCCACAATGATCATCTTATATCATAATTAGGCTACCCAATTATTTACTAGATTTTAATCTCATTTATTTATATCAACCCTAAAAATCTAGTTTGCAAGATTATTTACTTAAGATAATTTTAAAAATAGCAACTAGCAACTAACAACTAGATTAGATTTGCATGCCTTAAGGTGTTAAACTACATATTATAACCTTAATGATGTGATAAAAACCCTAACTTGAATTCAACCCTTCTCTTGAATTTCCAAACTTGCAATAAAAACCATAATTAAACATCTAATAAGCTAGATTAAAGAAATAAACCAACAATTAAACAATAGGGTTAGTATTTATACCTCAGAATTTGTAGATCCCACTTGCAAACTTAGTCTCCAAAATGCTATTTTGCTCCTAGATCCAAGCTAATTTAGGCCAAGAAAAAATGGGTAAGGGTTTAATTTGGAATTAGTGAGAATTTGTATGGATTTTTGAGGCAATTTTTGTGGATTTTGAAGTGGAAATGAAATGGGGAAAATTTTAGGCTGCTCGGGGGGGCTCGGCCAGAAATTTTAGGAGGGAGAGAAAGAGAGTGTGAGATGTGTGTGTGTGGAAAATTCCATGTCACGAAACCCATACCTCACATATTAACACCTCACACCTTCATTCTTTATTCATTTCATTCTATTCTCTTTTTTCTTTCTTTCTTTTTTGATAAAGTGAAGTTGAGGGAGAGGGGGCTATGCAGGTTTCGACCATATGAGGGAGGGGGTGGGGTGGGGGTGAAGGTGAATGGCTAGGAGTCAATGCACACACCATACCTCATAACAATGCACCATGCTCCATTTGTTAATTAATTAATTTCTTTTAATTTTCTTTTCTAATTAATTTTATCCTAGAACCAACTTGAACCTTGGAGAAAATTTACAAAGAAAGGATGTGTAGTAAACTTGGTATTAAGTTTTCATGGTTCACTAAAGTATAATTAATCCACTCCAATTTGTAATTATCACTAATTAAATGTATTAGTGAAAACTTATAATAATATTTAAAATAATTAATTAAGAAAAATATTTTAGTAAACTAGCAAATTTATAAGTGACTAAATAAATATCAATACTAGCCATTACATATCTAAAATAATTATAATTAAGTCTATATTGAAAAATAATTATATCTTAGTTTTTACGGAAAACACCAGTTATTTTACCGATTATTGAAAAATTCCTCTAAACAATTTTTTTCCAGAACGTTACAATCTTCCCCCCTTAAAGAAATTCGGTCCCCAAATTTAAAATCTAACTACGTGTACCCTTGAAGAGATAGGAATATTTCTTCCACATCTCGTCCTCAGCTTCCCACGTGACCTTTTTCGCCCCTCGGGCCATGTCAAAGAACCTATACGGACGGTATGACCCCGGACCTCAGTTTCTTCACCTGCCGATTTAGAATAACTATCAGCAGCTTGGTGAAAGAAAGATTGCGCTCCAGCTGAATCGTCTGATACTGTATCCTGCGAGAGGGGTCATGAAGGTACTTGCGGAGTATCAATACATGAAACACGGGGTGAATATCTGGAAAGCCGGGTGGAAGAGCCAAACGATAAGTCCCCGCGCCGACACGCTCGAGAATCTCAAAGAACCCACATATCTGGAACTAAGCCTTCCTTTTCTTTTCGAATCTCGACACGCCCTTCATTGGAGAAACCTTCAAGAACACATGATCTACAACGACGAACTCAAGTCTGTGACGGCGTAAATCAGCATTAAACTTCTGCGTACGCTAAGTCGCTCTTATCCTATCTTGAATCAACTGAATTTTTTTCCGTTTATCTCCTGCACAATCTGTGGCCCCAAAATACTGCTCTTACCGAGCTCTGTCCAACAAACCGGTGACCGACATTTCTTCCTATATAATATCTCGAAGGGTGCCATCTGAATCGTTCTCCTGAAAGCTGTTATCATAAGAAAACTCTATCAAGGGTAAGTGGCGATCCTAACTGCCACCGAAATCTAGAACGCAAGCTCGGAGCATGTCCTCAAGAGTCTGAATGGTCCGCTCTGATTGACCGTCGGTCTGCGGATAGAAAACTGCACTGAAACTCAATCCGGTGTCCAAAGCCCCCTGAAGTTTCTGCCATAGTCGGCTGGTGAACTGGGTGCCTCTGTCGGACACAATACAAGTCAGAACTCCATATAGTCACACAATCTCATCACATATATCTGAGCATACTGAATGAATCCGAAAATGGTCTTGACTGGCAGAAAATGAGCTGCTTCCGTCAATCGATTTATGATCACTCAAATAGAGCCATACTCTCGAATGGTCTTAGGTAGACCCACAATAAATTCCATAGAAATCTACCCTTATTTCTACTCCGGAATGGGTAAAGGTTGTAACTCCCTGCTGACTCTTGATGCTCGGCCTTGACTTGCTGACAAGTCAGCATCCCGAAACAAAATCTGTGACATCTCTATTCATCCCTTCACACTAGTAGACTTCTCTCACATCATAATACATCTTGGTGGAAACCGGATGAACACTGTATGATGACTGATGTGCCTCCTCTAAGATCTCGTGTCTCAGTCCCTCGGAATCTGGCACACATAATCGGGTCCCAAATCATAGTACTCCCTAATCATCAATTATGAACTCTGAATCTCTGCCCTGTCGAACCCGCTCTAAGATCGCTGACAAACGAACGTTATCGGAATATGCCTCACGGATATGATCAAATAACTGTGGATATAAACGGACACGGACAAGTTGTCCCCCGGTCGACGTAAACTTGAACTGTACTCGGCTGTTACAAAGAATCTACTAATCTACCGTCGACTGTCTCTGAACTGTGCTCAACAAGAAAAGCTACCTCCGGGCCTCCGACTCAAAGCATCTGCCACAACATTCGTCTTGCCCGGATGACAAGGAATCTCGCAGTCATAGTCTTTCACTAGCTCCGCCCAACGGTACTGTCTCAAATTTAGATCTCGCTGCTGGAAAAAATGTACTTTAAACTCTTGTGGTCCGTGAATATCTGGTACGACTCGCCGTATAAGTAGTGTCTCCAAATCTTAAGTGTAAAATCACCGCAGCCATCTCTAAGTCATACGTGGAATAATTCTGCCCGTGCTTCTTCAACTGCCAAGAAGTATCGCAATAACCAACAAAACCGCCTGATCCTAAAGGCAAAGATAATACTGGCGCCGTAATCAAACGAGTCTTCAACAGCTGAAAGCTCTGCTCGCATACCTCAATCCAACGAAAGGAACTCCCTTTCGGGTTAACCCGGTCAATGTTGCAGCTAAATGCAAAAAAAATCCTGTATGAAATATCCATAGTATCCGCCCAAACCCAAAACGCTACGAACCCCCGTCACTAATACAGGTCTGGGCCAGTGCTGAACGGCCTTGATCTTTTTTGGTTCCATATTTACCATCTCTCGTAACTACGTGACCCAAGAAGTCAACGCTATCCAACCGGAAAACATACTTGGATAATTGAGCGAATAGCTGGCGCTCCCTCAAAGTCTGCAACAAAGTCCTCAATTACCGCCCAGGCTCCTCTCAGTTCCAAAAGTATACTAAAACGTCGTCAACGAACACGATAATAACTGATCAAGAAACAGCCTGAATATATGGTTCATCCAATCCATGAACGCTGCTGGAGCATTGATGAGTCCGAACGATATCACCAAAATATCATAATGCCCGCAACGTGTACGAAAAGCAGTCTTCGGAATATCATCCTCTTGAACCCGCAACTAATGGTCACCTGATCGCAAATCAATCTCCGAGAAATGTCCCGCATCTTGGAGCAAATCAAATAAATCGTCGATACAAGGTAAGGGATATCTGTTTCACACAGTAACCCGATTCAACTGACAAAAATCGATGCACCAACACAACTGCCGTTTTTCTTCTTGACGAACAGAACAGGAGCTCCCCAAAGTGACTCACTCTGATGAACAAGCCTTTTATCCAACAAATCTTGCAACTGATCCTTCAGTTATTTAAGCTCCGTCAGGGCCATCCGATATGGCGGTATAGAAAAAGGCTCCGTGCCGGGAATCAAGTCAAGCAGAACTCAATATCGTACTCTGGCGACAACCAAGCAACTCGTCAGGAAAACATCTGGAACTCTCTCCCAATCGGGACCTGGTCCAACGGGACCTCTGCGGCTCTAACATCACAAACATACGCTAAGAATTCCTGACATCCTTTTCTCAAAAGCAGACTAGCACAAAAAGAAGAAATCAAACTGGGAAAGGCGACGCTACGGTCTCCCTAAAAACAAACAAGAACTGGCTTACCCGGAAAACTAAATCCGACTGCCTTCTCACGGCAGTCCACGGATGCATAACACGTGGATAACCACTCCATGCTCAGAAAAACTTCGAAGTCAAACATATCGAGAAAAATCAAATTGACAGAAAAATCCCTATCTCCGATACGAATAAAACGAACACGAATGAGAAACATATAGAGCTACAAAAGACTAGCCTATGGAAGAAATCACAACAAGCGGCTAATTTAGCAAGGACTACTATCGGTTCAACCTTGATACAAATTATGTGGATACCATTTCAAACAACACCAAAAGAAATACGCATCGGAAGAAAACACCGAAAGAATAACTGTCACAATGGCGTCTATCTAACCGCCCTGAGCTGGCATATCGGTACAAATCCGCTTCGATCCAAAAACGACCGAAATCTCAGAAATGCGCTCCTCTAGCAGTAAGTCTGCATCCATCGCGGCTGCATAAGTGTCAAAATGCTGGGCACCAATAGCAAGGAATAACTGCATGTTCAATCTCCACACGAACCTCTCTATCCGTTTCTCTTTAGTGTCCACCAGGTAAGGAGCATATTGGACCACTGAGTAAACTAAACGTCGTACTCGGACACTGTCATCCCTGGAGTCTTGCGCAAAGGCTTGAAACTACGAGCTCGGCATCTCGAACGCTCTCCGAGCAAGAAATAAAGCTGTGAACTTATCCCAAGTCATAAGACGTAGATCTGCAACTCGGCCTCTCTCAATTGACTCACACCACGTCTGACCAAGACCTCTCTAGACTAAAACTCGTAAGCTCGATCCATATCTCATCAGAACATCGCTATCAGCGACAAATCCTAGCCATCCTATTGAAGATTGTCTACGTATTCTCCGCTGCATCTGTACTTGTAAAAACAAACTGGAGGTCTCAACCTAAAAAACTCCTATAAGGATACTGAAATAATCTTGGTAACAACAGAAACAGCTGCCTGTGCAGCAGGTACAATCACAGTCCCCTCAGTAGGAGGGACATCATCGGCTCTCAGAGCTCGGCTAGCCTCAACCAACAATCCAACCATCTGTCGCAAGTCCTAAATACTCGACTCCAGCCTAGCTATCTGTAAGTCCACGTTACCTCTCCCGGTTCTTTCGGGCTTGCGAAAATGGTGAAAAACGATTTTTCGGGTAATGGTAATATGGACTATCAAACACGGATCTTTGCTAAACTACACACTAGCAACTAACTAGAGCTTTACCTACTCGGTTAGGGGTTATACCTCGACTTGAACTCCTTCTCTTGGACTCTTTGTGGTGGTCGGATGGTTCTTTCCTCGTCGCCTTCTCTTGCCGAAGATGGATCCACCTGAGGGTCTCTACCTTGAGCTTCTTTCTCGAACTTGAGAAAACTAAAGTGTCCGGCTTGCTAGACCTTTAACCTTAGGATGAGTAGAGAGTGGCTTTGGTGTTTTATCTCCAAAGAAATGTTTCTCAACACATGAGATGAATTTTCCTTGAGCTAGAGGAAGAGGAAGAAGAAAGGATGAGAGAGAATCAATATGATAGAATGAGAATAGTTTTACAACCATATCAAATATATGTGAATTAATCTAATTAATAATATTAATCAAAATGAAAAAGGTGATGGTTGGTTTGATAAGACCATTATCATTTCACATTAAATATTTTTGCAAAGATCAAAGAGCATCTTCGGAATGAAATGATGATGGTCAATGTTTCAACCTTGGTCAACAAGTCAACCTTGGTCAACAAGTCAACAAACCCTAACCATAACCCAATTTCATTTAAATAACATTATCAATTGATATTTCACATATTCATTAGGGTTTGGTAAATGACAACCGTCAACTGTGCATACACACCCGTACCAAAACCCTAATGAGAATCCTCTTCCTCTGCCTCAGTCAACTGTGCATACACACCCGTATTCGTGTTCCGAGGAGCACGAATACTATGAGATAAAACTAACCCCAAAGCATATACTAGGATCTGGCTCAAACCAGAGCCCGCTAGTAATAACTGTCCGGACATCAAACGTGCACAAGTGCGCGAATGTGAACGAACCCTGTCGCAAAACCATGCGACCTCTACTCTGTTTTGCCCAAAGGCGAATAACCTTCTGTGTGGGACTCTAAAGACTCGACACTACGCTGGCAGTGGGTTTAACCACAGGCCGCAAGCGGTACTAGCTGTACGTAACGGTCCCCAAGTAGATGCCGATAAGAAGACTGATGAGGTGAACCCATCTGAACTCCTACTGAGCCTGAATATGACAATCTCCGTACAGTCCGGTCTGTTCGTCTGAGAATATCGCATGGCGGGCCTAGGGGGCTGTAAACGTCAGTCCCCTAACAGCGGTACAAGTCGTGTTGGAGTGTAGCCCAGAACACCCTGAGATAACACTGGAAACCTACCAGTATATCTCGCTTGCCCTGACCAAGGACTTTGTGTAATGGCTCTCCTAGACACAGCGCGATATCAACCCCCAATACCGGGAGAGACGAATCCTGTCTAACCGTCACTGCCTCCAAGTGCTTCGGGACTGCACCCAACTACTACCTATTTGCACGACTCCCTTGAGTCGTGGTAGGGTAGTAATCAAAGTACAGTGGGAACACACTCGAGGCGAAGTGACAGTGTCAAGTCAGCAGACAAAGCTGTACTCATGTCACCTGGGAACTGATAACCGACGATAGGTATAGTACCAACCAACAGTTCCCAACGAGTCCTGTCCAGTGTACTCGTAACCTAACGAGCACCTGCATACTATCTCAAGTACGACGTACTGACGGCTGTGGAACAGACCGTCTCCCAAGCTGGGATAAGAAGCGCATACGCTAGTCTACTCCGGAGTATCGATGCCCTGTCTCGATAGTCCTACGACTAGGGACCCGCATAAGGATGTGCTTGTGGATTACCCAGCTCCCACGAGTGTGACTGCCATCACAACGCTGGTAATCAAGCAAAGGTCCTAAGGGCTCCACTAATGTGTATAGGTGATATACTAAAATAAACACATGTACACATTAAAGTAGAAACAAACCAAGTAGCATACTACTATTTTGAGCAAGATTGTCTATACAACTGTGAATATCCCAAGCTTCCATTAAGTAATATACAAACTAGTATGATACAGTAATGGCCTCTAGGGTATATACACTAACAATCTCCCACTTGCACTAAGGCCATGTATTGGCGTATCGAAGACCTATCATCTCGATCAGTCGCTCAAACTGAGTCTGGGGTAAGGCATTCGTGAATGGATCAGCAGTGTTATCTTCCGTAGCAACTCTCCGAACCTCGATCTCCTGGCGACCCACGATCTCCCTGATCAGGTGATACCGCCTCAAGATGTGCCTGGACTTCTGATGGGACCTGGGTTCCTTCGCTAAAGCTATAGCCCCGTTGTTGTCGCAATACAGAGGTATTGGATCAACAATGGATGGAACCTCCTGAAGTTCTGTCAAGAACTTCCTTATCCAGACGGCTTCTTTTGCGGCATCTGCAGCAGCGATATATTCCGCTTCCATCGTCGAGTCAGCAACGGTTTCCTGTTTGGAACTCTTCCAACACACCGCCCCTCCATAGAGGGTAAAGACATAACCCGACATGGACTTGGAATCATCCTTGTCACTCTGGAAGCTGGAGTCAGCAAAGGCCTCGATCTGGAGGTCTTTTCCGCCATACACCAAGAACATCTCCTTAGTCCTTCTCAGATACTTGAGAATGTTCTTTACCGCTATCCAGTGCTTCTCCCCAGGGTTTGAGTGATACCGGCTTACTACACTCAGTGCATAAGCTACATCTGGTCTGGTACACAACATCGCATACATTATAGAGCCTACCGCAGAAGCGTAAGGTATAATAGACATGCAATCCCTTTCCAAATCAGTCTTGGGAGACATCTCTTTGGAGAGGGTGATCCCGTGACAAGCCGGTAGATTACCGCGCTTGGAATCTTCCATCTGAATCTTCTTAGTATGGTGTCGATGTACCTGGACTGTGAAAGTCCTAATATCCTCTTGGATCTGTCACGATAGATCCGGATCCCCAGAATGTAAGAGGCATCACCCAGGTCTTTCATGGAGAACCTGTGTGACAAGAACCCTTTGACAGATTGTAGCATAGGAATGTCATTTCCTATCAAGAGAATGTCATTCACGTATAAAACGAGGAATACGACAGTTCGTGCTACAAATCTATTATAGATGCATGGTTCATCTGGATTTTTGATAAAGCCAAAATCTTTGACCGTCTCATTAAAACAGATGTTCCAACTCCGCGATGCATGCTTTAGTCCATAAATGGACTTAAGCAACTTGAACACTTTTCCGCTGCTCCCACTCTGAATGAAACCCTCTGGTTGGTCCATATAGACACACTCCTCTAAATTTCCATTCAGAAAAGCGGTCTTTACGTCCATTGCCAAATCTCATAATCGTGGATGGCAGCAATGGCAAGAAGGATCCGAATGGATTTCAGCATAGCTACTGGAGAAAAGGTTTCGTCATAGTCCAAACCAGGTCTTTGACGAAAACCCTTTGCAACAAGTCTAGCTTTATAGGTCTCAACCTGTCCATCTACACCAATCTTTCTTTTGAAGATCCACTTGCATCCTACGGGTTTTACCTCATCTGGAGCAACGTCCAACGTCCATACTTTGTTGGTGTACATGGACTCCATTTCGGTCCGCATTGCATCCAGCCATTTTACCGAGTCAACGCTCTGAATGGCCTGCTGGAAGCTAGTCAGCTTATCACTATCAATGATGCAATCCTCTCTATCCCCGTCTATGAGAAAACCGTAGTATCTCTCGGGCGGATGAGACTGCCTACTACTCCTGCGGAGCGGCGCAGGAATGTCCTGATCTTTCGAACCCTCTGGTTCTACTAAACTTTCAGTAATAGCTCGTTGTTCTGGAATTTCTTCCAGTTCTATTGCGCTCCCACTTATCTGATTTTCCAAAAACTCAGTTTCCAAGAAGTGGGCATGACGAGAAACAAAACCTTTTGTTCCTCTTCGCAATAGAAGAAATATCCCTTGGAGTTCTTTGGATATCCCACAAACTTGCACTGTACTGAGCGTGCCTCGAGTTTGTCCGCATACTGCTTTTTGACAAAAGCTGGACATCCCCATGTCTTAATGTGCTTAAGATAGGGTTTCTTCCCACACTACATCTGATATGGTGTGGTAGGCACAGTCTTAGTTGGAACTCGGTTCAAAAGGTATGCAGCTGATTCTAGTGCATATCCCCAGAATGATCGCGGTAACTCAGCGTTACTCATCATGGAACGTACCATATCCAATAGGGTCCGGTTCCGTCTCTCCGATACACCGTTATGTTGCGGAGTCTATGGAGGAGTAAGCTGAGAGAGAATTCCATTCTCTTTTAAGTAATCCAGGAACTCGGCACTCAAGTATTCACTACCTCGATCAGATCTCAGTGTCTTGATACTTTTGCCTGTTTGTTTTTCTACTTCATTCTTATATTCCTGGAATTTTCCAAAGGCTTCGGATTTATGTTTCATTAAGAAGACATATCCGTACCTTGAAAAGTCATCCGTAAAAGTAATGAAGTAAGAATAACCGCTTCGCGCATGTGTAGACATTGGACCGCACATGTCGCTGTGTACGAGTCCCAAGAGCTCGCTCGCTCTTACTCCGTATCCAGTGAACGGAGTCTTTGTCATCTTTCCTTTGAGACAGGATTGACAAGTTGCATATGATTGATATTCGAACGGATCCAAATATCCTTCTGTATGTAACTTCGTCAACCTTCTCTCATTGATGTGACCCAGTCTACAATGCCATAAGAAAGCCTGATTTGTTTCCGGAGACTTTCTTTTGTGTGTATTCTGGACATTGAAAATCTGTGGTTGGTTTAATACTTAAATACCATTGCTTAATGTACCTGACCCAATCAAAACTTGATTAAGGTGAATGTTCACAACATTACTTACAAATGCAAATTCATAACCTTCTTTAGATAATAAAGATACATATATGATATTACAGGTTGCATTGTGTACAAAATAACAATCACGCAAAACCAAAACGTGTCCATCTGACAACCCCAGGTGATAGTCCCCCACGGACTCAGCATCCATGCCAGGTCCGTTTGCAACTCTGAGGGTCATATCACCTTCCTTTAAAATCCTACGCCTTCTCAGTGCCTGTAAAGAATTACAGATATGAGATCCTGATCCGGTATTTAATACCCAGGATGTAGAGTTTATTGATAGACAGTTTTCAATAACATACACACCTGAAGCTGAAGCCGCAACTTGCTTCAAATCCTGTGTTCTGGCCTTCCAAGCCCTGCAATCCTTTTTCCAGTGCCCACTCTTGTGACAGTAAAAGCATTCTTCTTTTCCCACAAGCTTTCCCGCTACCATTGTTGCCTTTTCCTTTCCCTTCGTATCCACTTTACTAACACCGCCCCTTGGTTTGGTGGGGTTTTTCTTCTTCTTTCCCTTGGCTTTCGCCTTGGACCTAGAAGAGGAAGATCCTCCTACAAACAAAGTGGATGTTTCCCTACCTTTCTGTAGGGTGCCCTCTGCACTCCTCAGCATGTTGAGGAGTTCTGAAAGTTCAACTTCTTTTTCTTGCAAGTTGAAGTTCAGGATAAACTGGGCGTAAGTGGAAGGAAGGGACTGGAGAATCAAGTCCGTGTAGAGCTCGTTCTCTAACGTGGTCCCAAGGTCCGCGAGCTCCTCAATGAAGCCAATCATCTTAAGCACGTGTTCCGCTACCGATGATCCGACGTCCAATCTCGCCGAAAACAACTTTTTCGAGACTTCGTATCTGGCGATACGGGATTGCTCTCCATACAGTTCTTTTGTATGGAGAAATATGGATTCAAGGTCCATATTCTCGTGCCTCCTTTGGTGTTCATTGTCCATAGAGGCAAGCACGAGGCACTTGGCCTTCGCGCAGTCGATTTCCCAGGTCTTACGGATTTCCTTATCCGCGACGCTGGTTTTGGGACCTGGGACAGGGGGAGCTTTGGTGGTAAGGAGATATCCCAACTTGTCATAAGTGATTGCCATTTTGACATTCCTGAGCCAATCTTTGTACTTTGGCCCTGTCAGTATGTTTTTATCTAGTAGTAACTTAAGTCCAGTCATGATGATTGGTCGCTGCAATTAGGAGAGAGAGAAGAAACACTTTAGCATGATGCTCTTGCAAGTTTAGAGTGGTTTTTAATTTGTCTAAACAGGATGGCTCCCACTGTCTCTCGAATCCCTCCTCAAACCAAAAAGGAAGAATTAGTCAGGATCAATCTCACTGTACAATACTTGCTTAACCGTTCAGCCAGGCTAGTGTCGGTACTTCGAGGGAGGTTTTCCAATGCTTTCGCGAAGTTCCTTAATTAAATAACCTCTTTTCCCTGGGGGCGCAGCCCCGCTAACACCTTTCTAGACACCTACTAGGTTTATAGCATTGATCGTTAAGTGAGAAATTTCCCGAGGAGTAGCATATACTCACAGTAGGATCGGGATCCAAATATCATTGCGTGACAAAACTGAAGGAATCCTACCAGAATCATCACACTCCAAATGGTATGCAGCGCTAGCAAGTTTCAGTTCTTTTGAAACTCCCAATGTGGATTTTTGCCCCATGCTCTTATGATCTTGACTTTGGCCAACAAATCATAAGTCACATGTCAAGTTCTACCCGTCATTCTCCAGGTTAATTTGAACCCACCCGTACCTACCCTTGACTTTGGCCAACAAGGCAGTACGACTGTCCCAAACCAACACATCTATCTATGCTGCACATGAATACCCAATAGCTACCAATCACTATGCCTTGACTTTGGCCAACAAACATAGCTTGAATACTATTGACCATCCATGTGAAACGACGGAGGGCTACGAATGGTTTTGGCGAAACCGTGAACGTAGTGAACTTGATATAATCGATGGAACGAGATAGCTTTTAAAAGGAGTGGTTTAAGCTCCGCGTTTAAAAGTTATTTTTAAAAGAAATCGAGTGGTTTTGAAAGTGTTCCAACGACTTTTACTTTGGTTTATTTTTCTTGCATTAAATTTAATGCGTCCCATCATTTAATCCTACCATTGCAGAAAACAACGAAAATATGACGTACGCTTATGCCATCCGCATTCGCCATGGGGTCCCGTCATCACCCGTTAGGTTACTTAACTAACGACAGAGCGGAGGCTGGACTAGCGCGGATGCAAAACATAAGCAACGCCTAAATAGATATCTACATATAGATATATACATTCGTCAGATGCAATGATAGCCATTCCAGATCACAGATGAACACATTGGATATACTAGGAATCCGCATTCCGTACGAGCCTGTAACGAAGAGCGGATTACACGGTCGCGATGAATAGCCAATACCCCACCCTAGACCCCTACGGGTGCGGCAAACTACCCGCCAAGTACCCGAAGCGAAGCAACCTCCCTCAATGACGTGAGTAGGCCACTCGGCACTTCGAGATACCTGGTAGTTTGTGCACCCCACCTTGGGTCTATCCTAGGAGCAAAAACAGTAAAAAGAAATTATACAATGACGGCTACAACACCATCCCGGTTGTGCGGCCATATAAATAATATTATATCAATTTACATATTACAAGAATTGAAAGATAAAGAAAACTCTCATCTCACAACCCCCCGGCTATTCATCCGCGACAATCCAATGAATTCATATACACAAACCATCAACATTACAGATCACAGATATGTATAACCCCCACTAATCGACGTATAGCGATTAGCAGACGTTCAATACATATAAAACATTACAGATACAACCCATTAGCCAAAGTCTACAGAAAATCGACCAAAATACGGATTTGTAACCACCCCAAAAACAAACTTGTTCTCTGGAAATTCTGGGCAGAAACAAACCATCTCAAAAATCACAAAACACCAACAGGAGAATACTGCAGGAGAAACGATCCACGGCCGAGTCAACTCGGCCGCGGATCCGCGTTTCTTGCCTGTTCTTTAAATAGCCTGAGCCGATTTTTAATACATGATTTATTATTTTTTGAGCAGAAATAAAAATCGGCAGAAACTTGATATTTTTCACATGTTTTGCGGTTTTTCGTCCGATCGAAATTCTAAATACTTTGCTAACATGCTAGGGTGTGTTTAGCTAGACTCTGATACCACTGTAAGTCCACGTTACCTCTCCCGGTTCTTTCGGGCTTGCGGAAATGGTGAAAAACGATTTTTCGGGTAATGGTAACATGAACTATCAAACACGGATCTTTGCTAAACTACACACTAGCAACTAACTAGAGCTTTACCTACTCGGTTAGGGGTTATACCTCGACTTGAACTCCTTCTCTTGGACTCTTTGTGGTGGTCGGATGGTTCTTTCCTCGTCGCCTTCTCTTGCCGAAGATGGATCCACCTGAGGGTCTCTACCTTGAGCTTCTTTCTCGAACTTGAGAAAACTAAAGTGTCCGGCTTGCTAGACCTTCAACCTTAGGATGAGTAGAGAGTGGCTTTGGTGTTTTATCTCCAAGGAAATGTTTCTCAACACATGAGATGAATTTTCCTTGAGCTAGAGGAAGAGGAAGCAGAAAGGATGAGAGAGAATCAATATGATAGAATGAGAATAGTTTTACAACCATATCAAATATATGTGAATTAATCTAATTAATAATATTAATCAAAATGAAAAAGGTGATGGTTGGTTTGATAAGACCATTATCATTTCACATTAAATGTTTTTGCAAAGATCAAAGAGCATCTTTGGAATGAAATGATGATGGTCAATGTTTCAACCTTGGTCAACAAGTCAACCTTGGTCAACAAGTCAACAAACCCTAACCATAACCCAATTTTATTTAAATAACATTATCAATTGATATTTCACATATTCATTAGGGTTTGGTAAACGACAACCGTCAACTGTGCATACACACCCGTACCAAAACCCTAATGAGAATCCTCTTCCTCTGCCTCAGTCAACTGTGCATACACACCCGTATTCGTGTTCCAAGGAGCACGAATACTATGAGATAAAACTAACCCCAAAGCATATACTAGGATCTGGCTCAAACCAGAGCCCGCTAGTAATAACTGTCCGGACATCAAACGTGCACAAGTGCGCGGATGTGAACGAACCCTGTCGCAAAACCATGCGACCTCTACTCTGTTTTGCCCAAAGGCGAATAACCCTCTGTGTGGGACTCTAAAGACTCGACACTAGGCTGGCAGTTGGTTTAACCATAGGCCGCAAGCGGTACTATCTGTACGTAACGGTCCCCAGGTAGATGCCGATAAGAAGACTGATGAGGTGAACCCATCCGAACTCTTACTGAGCCTGAATGTGACAATCTCCGTACAGTCCGGTCTGTTCGTCTGAGAATATCGCATGGCAGACCTAGGGGTGGTAAACGTCTGTCCCCTAACAGCGGTACAAGTCGTGTCAGAGTGTAGCCCAGAACACCCTGAGATAACACTGGAAACCTACCAGTATATCTCGCTTGCCCTGGCCAGGGATTTTGTGTAATGGCTCTTCTAGACACAGAGCGATATCAACCCCCAATACCGGGAGAGACGAATCCTGTCTAACCGTCACTGCCTCCAAGTGCTTCGGAACTGCACCCAACTACTACCTGTTTGCACGACTCCCTTGAGCCGTGGTAAGGTAGTAATCAAAGTACAGTGGGAACACACTCGAGACGAAGTGACAGTGTCAAGTCAACGGACTAAACTGTACTCATGTCACCTGGGAACTGATAACTGACGATAGGTATAGTACCAACCAATAGTTCCCAACAAGTCCTGTCTAGTGTACTCGTAACCTAACGAGCACCCGCATACTATCTCAAGTACGACATACTGACGGCTATGGAACAGACCGTCTCCCAAGCTGGGATAAGAAACGCATACGCTAGTCTACTCCAGAGTATCGATGCCCTGTCTCGATAGTCCTACGACTAGGGACCCGCATAAGGATGTGCTTGTGGATTACCCAGCCCCCACGAGTGTGACTGCCATCACAACGCTGGTAATCAAGCAAAGATCCTAAGGGCTCCACTAATGTGTATAGGTGATATACTAAAATAAACACATGCACACATTAAAGTAGAAACAAACCAAGTAGCATACTACTATTTTGAGCAAGATTTTCTATACAACTGTGAATATCCCAAGCTTCCATTAAGTAATATACAAACTAGTATGATACAGTAATGGCCTCTAGGGCATATACACTAACACTATCCGTCTTGGAGAAGGCGGATCACTCTATCCCTGAGGGGTAGGCGTACCGCCCTGATCGGTCCTCGTCTCAAACGAGCCTACTCTAATCTCATCTCTAGCGGTAGCCCTCTGGCCCTCGTAGTCTCCGGCGGCATAGTGTCTGGAGCAAGAACAGGATTGATAGGAATATTGCGATCAAATCAAAGGATTTCCGGAATCAAGGAAGGAAATACAAGCAAATATATATCCTAAGGTCACTTAGGCGAAGTACCGTATCGTAAGTTTGCCGCGGAATATACACACGCTACGTCACTCTGCTTAAGTCACCTACTCCATCTACCAAAGGTCATCCTACACTCAGAAAGGTAAAACCTATTGCTCTGCTACCAACTTTGTCACGACCCGAAGGTACGGAACGTGACTGGCACTTAAATTACGAAACGTCTCAAGGCGTACGTAATCTAAGTAAGCCAAAGCCCAGAAAATCAAAACCGTTTGAGAATTAGAGTGAAGTAAAACTTGTTTTAAAGCAAGTGGATTTAAAAAAATAAGTAGCATTAAACATTTAAAGGAAACATCAGATTTTCCTGAAAATTTCGGCAGAGTCTCCTTTGTAAATTCTGGCCCCCAAATGGGTACAATACATGAAAATACATATAAATGATGAAATAAGGCATCCCCAAGCGGGAGCTAGCTCTTCGCCAATGGCGTAATCACAACCACATGCAATATGTATATCAAAAGTGCAAAATAAGTATCTGAAAGCAAGAAATGAGAAACACCACGTCGGCTCAAGTGAGCAAAGACACCAACATCACAAGTACAAGTCCCACGAGTCTCACCGTCTAGTCAAATATATAAGGGTAGATGGAGTATACTAGATACAAATAATATACATGATGGAATAACATATTCTCGCAACCCACCTATGAACGAAGCTACAAATCGATGCAATGAAGCAAAAGGAGAAAGTATACCCGCCGCTACTGTGCTGACGGGTCGAACCTGCAAGATACTGTGGCACAACAGGGGTGAGTTACCAACTCGTGAGTAGTAAGTAACATCTAATAAGGCTATCGTAAGCATGCACGCAAATGCGTCTCAACCTACGCATATCGATATAATATGATGTACTAACATGCATGCAACATGAATGCATATCAAACACGAAACCTGAACAAGTCTGGTATGAGAAAATCTTTGTTCTTATCTTAGAAAAACCTCTGTGCAATAAATTGAAGTATCATCAATGAAATCAACAGAAATCCGTGTCAAGTATCGACACAATATATATATCCCAATATCTCAATTTCTCAATGTCTCAATATCTCGATATCTCAATATCTCGGGCTCCGTTAGTCCGGATTGACCCATATCATCAAATCTCACGACTACGTCGGTATCTTCCGGATATCCGCCGCGTCAAAATAACCGGTTGGTAGTGCTCCCCTGCCGGGCTCAACGCCATCTGTGCGATCTTCTTTCTCCCAGGTACCGCACCGGGTCCACCATGTACCCACAGATGGTGCATCCCCTTCCTCGAATCGGATATATGATACCGCTCAAGAACCGAGAAAACACATGGTGGACGCTGTGCACATCATATCACGAGAAAACTGCAATTTATACTTTAAAATGATAATAGGTTTATAAAATTCTTGCGGTTTTCCCCAAAATCCATAAATCTCATAAATACTGAAATCATCGAGAAGAAATCACAATATGTAAACATGTCGGTGATGATGGATGTCTATGATACGATAGTATATATCATGCGAAGTACGGCCAGAAACTATGCATGAATCATGATGCAATGAGGTATGCATATATGAGTAACAATCCTGCGTATCCATCCTGATGAAATGACTATACAAGTACAAGTCTACAGATCATATATGATGCAATGCACAAATACCGATTCTAAGCAAATTCTATAGTGTTCGTGACATAGCAATTACCAAGGGCGTGTGTGTATGCATGAATAGTGCACGTGTGGCACGAACCAATGGTAATAGTGCAAGTGTCTTATGAGATAATATCATATATATCCATGATGATGCAATACAATGAGATGAGTAACTAGGAGACTATGCATATAAATACAAACACTACTAGAAATCCTAACTATCGGGCGCCTCGCGCCATCCAGATGATTCTCCCGTAGATGTGTACATCTACGAACTGGGACGTCTCGGCTAATCTGGTCCGATTTCAGCTCTGCCATTTCTGCGCCACATTCGACGCCTCTGCATCCGATCCTAGAAACGTACACAAGGAAATAAGAGAATAATTATATAAATAGTCGCGGATACAAACGATACACATCAACCACGCGCGCTAACTAGATGCGCACACACCTGGTGCACAAAACACGCTCGCGACAATACCATAAACCACAACTAGGGTCGCTAAACGTGACAACCACTAAGCCTAAAACCCAAACATGTATTCACAACACACTAAATATTATAAGAAATAGGTAGTAAACCTTCAAAACTTTAAACTTACTTCAAAATGATTTATTCCAAAAACCTAGCAAGCAACCATTAACCGATTTAGTACAAATCTAGATGTTTTAACAAAACTAGTGGCCACAATGATCATCTTATATCATAATTAGGCTACCCAATTATTTACTAGATTTTAATCTCATTTATTTATATCAACCCTAAAAATCTAGTTTGCAAGATTATTTACTTAAGATAATTTTAAAAATAGCAACTAGCAACTAACAACTAGATTAGATTTGCATGTCTTAAGGTGTTAAACTACATATTATAACCTTAATGATGTGATAAAAACCCTAACTTGAATTCAACCCTTCTCTTGAATTTCCAAACTTGCAATAAAAACCATAATTAAACAACTAATAAGCTAGATTAAAGAAATAAACCAACAATTAAACAATAGGGTTAGAATTTATACCTCACAATTTATAGATCCCACTTGCAAACTTAGCCTCCAAAATGCCATCTTGCTCCTAGATCCAAACTAATTTAGGCCAAGGAAAAATAGATAATGGTTTAATTTGGAATTAGTGAGAATTTGTATGGATTTTTGAGGCAATTTTTGTGGATTTTGAAGTGGAAATGAAGTGGGGAAAATTTTGGGCTGCTCAAGGGGGGGCTCGGCCAGAAAAAGTTTTGGGAGGGAGAGAGAGAGTGTGAGATGTGTGTGTGTGGAAAATTCCATATCACAAAAGCCATACCTCACATATTAACACCCCATACTTTCATTCTTTATTCATTCTATTCTATTCTATTCTATTCTATTCTATTCTTTCTTTCTTTCTTTCTTTTTGATAAAGTGAATTTGAGGGAGAGGGGGCTGTGCAGGTTTCAGCCACATGATGGGGGGGGGGGTGAAGGTGAATGGCTAGGAGTCAATGCACACACCATACCTCATAACATTGCACCATGCTCCATTTGTTAATTAATTAATTTCTTTTAATTTTCTTTTCTAATTAATTTTATCCTAGAACCAATTAGAACCTTGGAGAAAATTTACAAAGAAAGGATGTGTAGTAAACTTGGTATTAAGTTGTCATGGTTCACTAAAGTATAATTAACCACTCCAATTTGTAATTATCACTAATTAAATATATTAGTGAAAGCTTATAATAATATTTAAAATAATTAATTAAGAAAAATATTTTAGTAAACTAACAAATTTATAAGTGACTAAATAAATACCAATACTAACCATTACATATCTAAAATAGGTATAATTAAGTCTATATTGAAAAATAATTATATTTTGGTTTTTACTGAAAACACCAGTTATTTTACCGATTATCGGAAAATTCCCCTAAACGATTTTTTTTCTTCAGAACGTTACAGACACGGAGGGTCTAATGGTCGCCAAATTGAAGGAGTCCCATCGACTCCTGACCGACTCTAACCGGGCTATTCAGGCCTAGATGTAGGAGGTCAACGGGCTCTATGACACTATGAGAAGGTAAAGTGACTTTGTTAGGGTAAAAATTTACACCCTGGTTGACCAAGTCAAAATCAAAGTCAACCCCAAACCAAGTGGGCCCAAGACCAGGTCAAGTGGGCCCATGCTCGAGTCGAGCCTGAACATGAAGCGGCCGGCCTCCCCTATGCCATAATAAAAAAATTTGTAATAAATAATTTTGGTGTTTTTTTATGAATAAATGTAAGAAAATTGGGCATAAAACTAAATTTTTGTAAAATCCATGGCTCATGTGAAAAAGAAATGAGCACATGAGACATGGGATGGGCAAAATGCCATTTCGTGAAGCCCAAGGGGCTATGTGCAAATTTGTAAACCTATAAAGGGTAACATCATGATGAAATAAAGAAGAATTTTTCATTCCCCTCAAAAAAACCCTAGGGTTTTTATGCCTTCTTCTCCTTCCTCAAGGTTCTAAACCTTCTTCCCATTTTCTGAATTAAATCAAGAGTTTTACTCTTCTTTTTCCAAAAATAAATAGTTTTTCACCACAAAACCCACAAAGGGAAGCTCGGATCTTCCATAAGATCTCAAAAGGGGGAAATTTTTAAATCCCACCCTCCCTTTTTCTCCAAGATCCGGCCAACCGAGAGAAAGAAGGAGACCCACCTCCAAATAACCCCACTTTGGGGAAGATCCAGGGCTCAAGGGAGAAGAAAGGGGTCCCCTTTCATCAGCTCCAAAAATATTTTAGGAGTTTAACTCCTAAAAAAAAAAATACATATATATAGATATATAAAATAATAAAATTTTCTTTTTGGGAGTACAACGCCCAGTGCAAGGAGCTAAGCCCTTTTTGTTCTCTTTGTCAGGAGTTCAACTCCAAAAGTCAAATCGGGAGCATAACTCCCAGTGCAGGGACCAAGTCTTTTTTTCTGCTGACACCCAGCGCCCGAGTGCCAAGCACGTGAGGCGCCGACACCCAGGCCTATGTGCCAAGCACGTGGGGCGCCGGTGCCCAGCGTTTAGCGCCAGCGTGCCAAGCACGTGGGGTGCTGGCGCCCAGCGCCCGCATGCTAGGCACATGAGGCGCTGGCACCCACGCGTCCTTTGGACGTTATTCTTCCTTTTTTTCCTTTCATACACACACACTCCACAACACTGTCCCTATTAGAAAAAATTTCTAGCGGAGCGCTGCCCCGTACCCCGCAAAGGGGCTGCTAGCCCTCTTGACCCCCAGCCTGCTATCCGGGTAGTGGGACCCCCGTAAACTCTGCGAGGTCCCCAATATACCCAAGACCCCTCAAAACACAACACACGCACACTGCACATTGAGTTCGCATAACTAGTTTGACCCGTCAATTGGTGGTTCCTTCGCCTCAAAGGCGATGGGTAATTAACGACAGCTTAGTCCTCGGCTGCCAGAGATTTGGATCCCCACAATCAATAAACCCCCGCATGCTCTAGGCAGGGGGAATCTTTAGTACGCCTGACAAGCGAAGCGTATTCCCATCTCAATGGGGTGACGAAAAACACCCTACAGATTCTGGCATGCCCGGTGGGACCTTTCTCTCCTCTCATATCTCTGGTCAAGTGTTCATGCGAACTCATTTAACATATATACCGATGTTTATACTGAAGTAATATTCCTTTTATGCAGCAATCAACTTTCAACGACGATATCTCCAAGGATGAATTCAGCTGCCGATGCGACCGCAATCTTGTATGTGGTCAAGATCAATGCTCGTGTGGTTCTCCCTATCAGTCTCAGCCGACAATGGGAGAAGCCACCCCATCAATTTGGTTCCGTCGTCATCTACCTTGCTGGAAGCGCTCATCTGGCAGAGGTCCCGACGAACCAAGCGGCTAAACTGACCTCAAGGGGCAGGAGGCCGAACGTCGTGGTCGCCAGAGCATCTCACCCCAAATGCAAATCCGTATTCGAACGGCTCTCCACTGTTCCAACTGGGGCCAAGGCCGTCAATACCAATGGGGCCACAAAGCAGCTCCAGCAAGCTCAGATGGTGCTCTTGACAATCGCGTAAGCAGGCATCTTCTCTGGGCTCTCTGTCAATCGATTTACGGTGTCTTCCCAAAGAACCGAAGTCTGCCAAGTGCTTAAAACAGAAAAGTTAAGCCATAGCGGCTTAGGTATTGATCCAACATGAGGGCCATGACTTCGACCATGTGGAATATTATGAGGTTCCAAGAGCAGGGTTACTCCGTGACGACGGCTGAGTCGGCCGTAAAAGTCAACAATTCTTTCGAATCTCTGATGTGGGTTATGAAAAATGACATGACCGCCAGAATTAAGAAGATAGTGGTCCGAACAATGCCACAAAGGAACGTGCCCCAGCCCCAAAAGAGAATGCATGATACCATCTCTTCAAGTGTCTATCAGGTGCTCTGTGCCGCGCGAGAGCAGCGGGGCAAATCCAGAAAAGAAGCGTCGGCACCATTCAAGAACCCAGTCAGACCAGCCGCTTTCAGCCGATTACCCATTATCGAAACAGGAGGGCCACAACAGCGATCTGTGAAATCGGCTGTCGATAATAAAAAGACGGTTGGATATGTTATCCATACGGTCTATATGGCGGGCGCCCCCCCAGCGACAACCTTCACAGCAAAAGCAAAGATGGGGCCACCACATCCCAAGCCCAATCTGTCCTGAATGTGATTGCCGCTTCCCAAGAACAGCCGCCTCCGCTGGATGATGAAAACCCTCTTGATGAGGATGATAGGCAGAAAGACCCCTCAGTCCATGTTGAGTCAAGCTCGGACAGCGAGGAAGAGCCGACTTTCCGCCCCAGGATCGCAGAGCAAGAGCTGCTTCAAGAGCTTCGAAAATAGCTCAGGAGCAAAGATAAAGAAATCGCCAAGCTTTACTCCAAAATTGACGACCTGACGAATGTTGTGATGCAGCTCACGGCTCAAATTGCTCGAGCGCCTTCCAATCAGACACATGTATCGACTCATGAGTCGGGTGATGGCAACCCGAAGCAACCGATGCATGCCCCCTTAGGTCCAAGATTGGGTGAGCCACATAGAAGCCAGCCACATTCTGCTTCTGGGGATGCCTTGGCCCCATATAGTACTATCCCGCTAACACAAGATCGGATAATGGATTTGGTCACCAGCAAAGTTAAAATATTGGTGGCCGAAGCCGATGCTCAGAAAGAAATTGGCAGCAGTGGGCGACCATATCCCGCACAGTACGATCTGATAGAGTTCCCGAGCGGCTATGTCATTCCCAAGTTCGGAAGATTTGACGGAACAGGAAATGCAAATCAGCACGTCGCCCACTTTAATGCGTCGTGCGGAAATACATAGGGCAATGATGCGCTCCTTCTTCGTCAGTTTGTCAACAGCTTGACTGGTGTCACTTTCGACAGGTACGCAAGTATACTAGATGGGTCCGTCACTTCTTTTACCCAAATGGAGTCTCTGTTTTGGCAAAGATTCATGAGTGTTAGTGACAAAATCTCCATTGCTGACCTCGTGAGGACCAAACCGGGGAAAAATGAAAGAAACACAGACTTTATCGCCCGATAGCGTAATCTCACGGTAAAGTGCGAACCGCCGCTGGAGCAGGACCAGTCCGTCAGCCTTCTCGTTGGGAACCTCAGCAATTGGATGGTCCCATTCTTATGTACAGCAGGCCTCAAGATGTTTCAGGAACTGACCAAGAAAGTCCAAATGCTGGAATGCTTGAAGCAAGAGTCTATCCCGGACTCTCAGAGAGATAAGACTTGGAAGAGAAAGAGATACGACAACCGTAGAAGCGGGAATTCTAGCAGTACCAATGTCCTCAATACGTCCGACAATGAAGACAAGAGAAAGGCAGGCGATTCTAAACCAACCGGTCTCTAGAGCCAGTGCTGGGAGGAGAAGAACCTTCCTTAGAGGAGAAAAAGAACAAGGTTTACTCTTTCAGAAGGGACAAGGTCTGCAAGATATTCAAAGATGTCTTGAACAACGGGCTACAATTGCTAGAGTCAAAAAGACCCCACGAAGCAAAAATGACCGACAATCCCCTGTATTGCCCGTACCACAGAGTAGTGCGCCATGCGATTGAGGATTGTTATATTTTCAAAGACTGGGTTGAGAAGCAGTATAAGACTGGAGAGATTGAGCTGTGTGTTGGTAAACAATCAAGTTGCAACCACCAACTTTATACAGACAAAAGCTGAAGCCTTCTGGGAGCAAACAGCTGAACCCACTACCCCGAGGAATGAAACCGACTCGCCGTAGCCTCCATGGAGCATGCACATATCTAACAAGACGAAGAAGATACTAAAGCTACTTCAGAAAGTGCCCAAAACAGAATGGGAAGGGCAGAAGAGGCCCGCCATTCCAGCTGCCAATTTGGCTCAATCAAACTCAAAATCCAAAAAGCTCAAGAAGAAGAAAAGTGCAGCTCGTCGCGAAAAAGAGTCTGCAGGGAGATCGACCATTCAAAAATATATCAATTCCCTCAAAGACTATGAACAAAAGGAAAGAACTATAATTCAATTGAAGGAGTTCTTTCCTGTAGAAGCAGCTGAAATTTTGGAGGAGCTAGAAGAAGACTCCAATGAAGAGATCCCTATAGTGGCCTGCTATGCCATCTATCTTGGCAGCGACTCGGAAGAGGAGCTTTGTTTTCTTGAAGAGGACGAGGAGCTCGCCACAAAGGCCAACCAAATTTACCTCAGAAGTGGCATGGCTCTACGCTGAATCAGGGCAACGCCCCAAAAGGGAAGGAAAAACAAGTTGCTAATGAGGAAGATGGCAGAGAACCGGCTAATGAAAACTCAAGTCCTTCCTCAGTGGACTACAATGTCTTGGCTCATCTCCGGAAGCTTCCGTCTCTCCTGAGCATCTACGATGCCTTGGTCCTATCTAAGGAGCTTAGAGATGTTCTCATCCACGCTCTACAAAACCCCGAGCGGTATCAGGCTCGCTTCGCAAAAATTAATATGAAAGAAGCCTAGTACGCTCTGCATGCCGCCACAGTTACGTTTAAGGACGAAGACTTGCTACTACGAACGGCTGAGCATAATCGGCAGCTTTACGTGACCGGGTACAGCGACGGAGATTGGATTAATCGCATATTGATTGATCCGGGATTCTCAGTGAACATCTTGAACTTGTGGACTCTGAAGTGTTTGTCAATGGACGTCCGACACCTGTCAAGGGAAATGATTGTCATTCAGGGCTTCAATCAAAATTGCCAGCAAGTTCTTGGATCCATAGCTCTGCAGATCAGGTTTAGAGATCTACAAACCGAAGCCAAAATATACGTGATTGACGCTGATACGTCTTATAAAATTCCTTGGGGTGGCCGTGGCTCCACGATTATGGCATTGTTCTGTCAACTCTCCATCAATGCATGAAGTATACTAAAAATGGCGACGAAAGATGCATTGACGGAGACATCCAGCCATTCGGTGTGCATGAGGTCCGATATGAAGATTCTCGGTACTTTGTGAACCTCCAAAATGCTAAGCCACAACGGACCAAGGACAGGATGGCCCCGAAACTCAAAAGCAAATCTGAGCCGACCGTTACTTTCAAAAGCAAAAAACCCCATGTGCGTCCGTGTTTCGGCAGCGACAATGATGAATTCGACGCTGGAAGTCCGTCCTTCCGTAAAACCCGCCCTCATTTCGGTAGCGATACGGACGAATCTGATACTGAAGGCCCATCCGACAGCAAAATTTGCCCTCATTTCGGCAGCGATACTGAAGAGTCGGAGGAAGAGGACCCGTCTTACAACAGCTATGCAGATTGGGCCCCTACGCAACAAGCAAAGGTACGAGAGACCTTCGAACTTATAGAAGGGTCCCTAGCCATCATAAGGGTGCTAGAGCAGATATGCAAAGAGCTCGATGTATTGTTAGTCTCCACCGTGGACCAGCTGAATACTTTCTACGTCCCCGGGAGAAAGAGTGGGCAGAAGGGCATCCTGTTTTATGGGTCAAATCATGTCGTGCACCCGGACGATTTGTCTGTCACGTGCCTTCCCTATGAAAGAGGCATAAGAGACGTCCTAAATCCCATATATTATGCGCTCGAGATGCGGGAATATTCTAAAAAGTGCGGATGTCGGTTATATTAAACGGACTCCGAAGCGAAGTTTTATGAGGGGCTGTGGCACCCGCCTTAGGTCCGAGCACTCATCGATGGACGAATCCCAGATAGACAGGGCATATGTTTCATTCAACCTAATTCTAACGCATGCTATATGATCCATATTGGTGAAGCCAGCGAAGAGTCAAATGATGAAGATGAGCTAGCCGAGCCAGAAGAAGCCCCTCGAGAGCTCGAAGATGGCGGACATGCAACCTTTGACAAGCTAACCGAGATTGACTTAGGAACGCCCGATAATCCAAGGCCGACCTACATCAGTTCACTCTTGTCATAGGAAATGAAAGAGTAGATAATCACCTTGTTACATGAGTTCGCCGACTACTTCGCGTGGACGTATAAGGAAATGCCTGGCCTCTCCCCTGAAGTTGCCGTGGATAAGCTGGCTATATCTTGTGATGCCATGCCTTTCAAACAAGCTCCTCGAAGAATGATAAGGGAACTGGAAGAAAAGGTCATTGAGGAAACCAAGAAACTCATCGATGCCGGTTTCATCAGTGAAGAGAAATATGCAGACTGGATCGCATGCATCGTCCCAGTGAAAATGAAGAATGGGCAGATCCGAGTTTGCGTCGATTTCAGAGACTTTAATAAGGCATGCCCTAAAGATGATTTCCCACTACCGGTCATGGAAATGATGGTCGACGGCACCTCAAATTATGAGTTGTTCATCTTCATGGATGGCTCGTATGGGTACAATTAGATCAAGATGTCGCCCGAGGATGAGAAACACACAGCATTTCAAACCCCGATCGGCATATACTGTTACAAAGTGATGCCGTTCGAAATAAAGAACGCAGGTGCTACATATTAAAGGGCAATGACCAGTATCTTTGATGACCTAATCCATAAAGTCGTCGAATGCTATGTTGATGATCTGGTCATCAAGACTAAAGCCAAGGACGATCACATCCAAGATCTTAGGACCGTTCTCACTAGACTGAGGGAATACGATCTGAAGATGAATCCTCTGAAGTGCGCTTTTGGCATGCCATCGGGAAAATTCCAGGGCTTTATAGTCCGACATCGAGGTATTGAAGTTGACCCATCCAAGATAAAGGCCATCATGGAGATGCCCCCTCTGAAGAATCTGACGCAGCTAAGATCTTTTCAAGGCAAGCTTGCTTATATACGAAGGTTTATCTCAAATTTATCGGGGAGATGTAGACCTTTCTCAAAGCTTATGAAGAAAGGAGCTCCTTTTGTCTGGGATGCCAAATATTAAGAAGCGTTCGAAAGTATCAAACGGTACCTGTTGCACCCTCCAGTGCTTGCTGCTCCTATTCTAAATAAACCATTGATTCTCTATACTGCCGCGCTAGATGAGTCACTCGGTGCGCTCCTCGCCCAGAACAACGAGGAGGGAAAAGAAAATGCCCTCTACTACCTCAGTTGAACGTTAGTCGGGGCGGAACAAAACTATTCCCAGATCGAAAAGCAATTCATGGCTCTAATATTCGCAGTGAGGAAGCTGAGGCACTATCTGCTTGCTTATTGGGTTATGCTGATCTCTAAGGTCGACCCGCTCAAACACTTAATGACCAAAGCAAGCCTAACCGGCAGAATGACGAGATGAGCTGTCATGCTGCTTGAATTTGACATAATTTATACTCCTCAGAAAGCGGTAAAAGGGCAATCCCTCGCCGACTTTCTCACTGCTCATCCCATACCAGAAGGGTCACCGCTCAATTGCGAGTTGCCCAACAAACAAGTGCTGCACCTCGAGAATGACGAGCCTTGTTGGGAGCTCTACTTCGACGGAGCCTCATCAATAAGGATCTCCAGCAAATCAAGCATCCCGTAGATAAAAGTAGGGATAGGGCTGGTGTTCGTCACGCCATCGGGAGGAACCCTACGACGTTCCTTTGCTCTCACCGAGCCTCGCACAAATATCGAGGCTGAGTACGAGGCTCTGATAGCTGGTCTGGAGCTCGCTATAGAAATGGAAATCCTTCGGCTATGAGTCTACGGTGATTCCCATCTTGTTATCAACCAAGTAAGTGGAGACTATAAGATATACAAACCCGAGTTAGCTCGGTACAGAAGCCGGGTGGTAGAGCTTATGAAACAACTCACCCATATTGAGCTGATGAGAGTTCCTAGGGCGTTGAATGGAAAAGCTGACGTACTCGCTCGTTTAGCCAAGGAGCTGGCTGATCCTGACATGGACGAAATTCTGATAACAGTCAGAAGCCAGCAAATTCTATCCCCAGTCTCTTTACGAGAAGAGGAAAGCGCAAAACAGAAGAGCAGTCCTGCTGAAGAAGCTTCGATCGTTCAAGACGAGGCCGATTGGAGAGAGCCCTTCATAGGGTACTTCTGATACGACAAGCTGCCCGAAGGAAAATCTGCGAGAATTCAATTGAAGAAGAGAGCTCTTCAATATGTGTTTGTAAATAATATGCTATACCGCAGGTCATATGACCAACTCTGGCTCAGATGTCTGTCATCGGCCGAAGCCCAGAAAGTCATGAAAGAAGTTCACTCAGGCGTCTGCGGAGCTCACCAATCCGGCCCTAAAATGCGGCTTCAAATCAAACGGCTTGGATATTACTGGCCTACCATGATAAGGGATTGTGAAGAGTATGTAAAGAAGTGTTATATCTACCAAATTCATGGTGATTTCATTTACAAGCATCCCAATCCGCTGCATCCTACGGTGGCGTCATGGCCCTTCGAAGTTTGGGGCACCGACATAGTTGGTCCAATTGATCCTCCGTCATCTAAAGTCCACCGGTTCATATTGACCGCAACTGACTACTTCTCCAGATGGGCTGAAGCTGTTCCGCTAAAAGAAGTCAAGACAGAAGATGTTCTGACGTTCTTCCAGCATAATACTCTATACCGCTTCGGTACACCAAGAAGAATCATTTTTGACAATGGGACTTCTTTTAAGAGCTTCAAAATCTCAAGGTTCACTACTCAGCACAAGATAGACTGGAGATATTCCTCCATCTATAATCCAAGAGCCAATGGGCTAGCCGAACCCTTCAATAAGACTCTATGCAAGCTCCTGAGAAAAAATGCTTCAGCCAACAAGAGAGACTGGAATCTCAAACTTCACGAGGCGTTGTGAGCATATCGTACCACGCACCGTACTCCAACTCAGTCTACTCCATCCTCATTGCTCTTTGGAGTGGAGACGGTCCCCCCTCGAAGTTGAAGTTCCAAGCTTAAGGATGGCCGTTCAGCATGAGTTGACGGAGGGGGAAAACATGCTCTTTCGGCTTGAAGAGCTCGAAGCCCTCGAAGAAAAGAGGCTCGCAGTACAACAAAATCTAGAGCTGTACCGAGCCCAAATGTCATGGGCCTATGACAAGATGACCCGTCTCCGCGCTTTCAAGAAAGGCGAATTGGTGTTGGTCCTCAAAAGACCGATCATCCCCAATCGACATGCCAAAAGAAAATTCGAGCCAAACTGGGAAGGACCATACGTCATCGAGAAAGTGTTCGATGGAGGATCCTACCAGCTAATAAATGCAGAGGGAGAAAGGCCCATGCCACCCATTAATGGCTGATATCTCAAGAAATACTGCGCGCGAATGCTCCAAGTCGCAGGCGAATTGAGCACACCGGCCCTACGGTCGGGATCATACATCCTGTAAAACCGTATACAATTCATGGGTATAAATGACCCTTATCTCTCCCAAAGTTCTACCAGCGAGACTACATTTAAAGTCCCACTGGCTAAAAATAGGGTATGTCCACAAGCAAAACAGGCACGGATGAAAACCCGAAAGGGCTCCGTGAGTAAAAAATAGCAGGACTGCCGGTGAGTTTGTGAAAACCCAAAAGGGCGCAAACTCATGAAAGGAGATAAAATACACTCGCAAAGTCCTCTCGTCCTTGTGAGGAGAAAATCCTTGCGTGAGATCCTTACGACTCATGAAGGAGCAACACACTTAGGAATCCCCACGATTCCTAGGGAGAAACACACCTGCGAGATCCTCTCGACTCGTAGGGAGAAAATACTTTTATGAGACCCTTACGGCTCATGAAATTGAAAGCCTTAGGTGATAGGGATATAAACCTGTCTCTTGAGCCACGTTCCCCAACGGGCAACGGCAAATGATGATTCGCTCCTAGCACTACGCTTCAGTGTTAGCGATGCTGATGCCGACCCAAAAGCCAAATCCCAAGTCCTCTCAGGGTAAATGATGAGTTGCTCCTGGTATTATTCCAGTGCAGCAATGCTGATGCCAAACAAAATCCAAATTCCAAGTCCCTAAATGGCGAATGATGAGTCGCTCCTGATAACATATTCCGGTGCAGCGATGCAGACGCCAACTAAAATCCAATTTCCTAAAATTCTCCCAGCCCCACGGTTGGTCTTTGAATTGACTACCGTATACAATCCACGGGCTCAAATAATTCTCATAATACCCATACCCCACCGCAATCACCAGTCCAGTGGCCAGTCTCCGCCCTTGGAATTATGCTCCATTGGGAAGACCTACTCATTTGTCCTTACGATACATGAGGAGAACAAACCTTCGTGGGATCCTTACGACTCACAAAGGAAAAACACACTTGGGAGTCCCCACGACTCCTAAGGAGAAAGTACACCTACGAGATCCTTTCGACTCGTAGAGAGAAAATGCTTTTATGGGACCCTTACGGCTCATAAAATTGAAAAGTCTTGGTGATAGGGACCTAAACCTGTCTCCTAAGCCATCGCTCCCCAATAGGCAAAGGCAAATGATGAATTGCTCCTGGTATATGTGTTTCAGTTTTAGCAACGCTGATGCCTACCCTAACCCCAAAATTCCAAACTCTAATCCAATAGACCCCTAAGTCTTTAAACTAGGAACAAATGACCTCTAAATCGTTAAACTGGGAGCAGATGACCCCTAAGTCGTTAAACTGGGAACGAGGGAAATTCCCTCACGGCAAATGATGATTCGCTCCTGGTACCATATTCCAGTGTAGCGGTGTTGATGCCAAATCAAAACCAAAATCCCTAAATCCTCTCATGGCAAATGCTGATTCGCTCCGGGCACTATATTCCAGTGTAGTGATGCCGATGTCAACCCAATTTACATCAAATCAGCAAGACAACCAATGACCTCCCTGGCGGAATCAAGCTCCACCTCCTAAACAAGTCAAATCCTGACACCACAGGAAGCGGAGCAAGTCAAATTCAATCCTGACACCGCAGGAAGCGGACCAAGTCAAATTCAACCCCGACACCGCAAGAAGCGGAGCAAGTCAAATCAAGCACCGACCGTTCACGTCGCTAAAAGGGCAGCACCGACTGTCCAAGTCGTAAAAAGGGCAGCACCGACCGTCCAAGTCACAAAAAGGGCAGTAATGACCGTCCAAGTTGCAAAAAGGGCAGCACCGACCGTCCAAGTCGCAAAAAGGGCAGCACCGACCGTCCAAGTCGCAAAAAGGGAAGCAACGACCGTCCAAGTCGCAAAAAGGGCAGTATCGACCGTCCACGTCGCTAAAATGGCATCACCGACCGTCCACATTGCTAAAATGGCAAAATAACGACCGTCCATGTCGCAAAAATGGCAGCTCCGACCGTCCACGTTGCAAAAAGGGCAGCATCGACCTCTATGTCGTCAAAATAGGAACCAAATTAAATCAACCTCCACGCGAAAGAAGATCCATCAATTTTATGCACACAACCCACATATGTAGTGTGCATTTATTGATGGGGGGAAATTTGTTGGGGTAAAAATTTACACCCCGGTTGATCAAGTCAAAATCAAAGTCAACCACAAACCAAGTGGGCCCAAGCCCAGGTCAAATGGGCCCATGCCCGAGTCGAGCCCGAACATGAAGCGGCCGTCCTCCCCCATGCCATAATAAAATTTTTTGTAATAAATAATTTTGGTGTTTTTTTAATGAATAAATGTAAGAAAAATTGGCAAAAACCAAATTTTTGTAAAACCCATGGTTTATGTGCAAAAGAAATGAGCACATGAGACATGAGATGGGCAAACTGCCATTTTGTGAAGCCCAAAGGGCCATGTGTAAATTTGTAAGCCTATAAAAGGCAACATCATGATGAAATAAAGAAGATTTTTTCATTCCCCTAAAAAAATCTAGGATTTTTGAGCCTTCTTCTCCTTCCTCAAGGTTCTAAACCTTCTTCCCCTTTTCTAAATTAAACCAAGAGTTTTCCTCTTCATTTTCCAAAAATAAATAGGTTTTCACCACAAAACCCACAAAGGGAAGCTCGGATCTTCCATTAGATCTCAAAAAGGGAAGATTTTTAAATCTCACCTCTCCTTTTTCTCAAAGATCCGGCCAACCGAGAGGAAGGAGACCCACCTCCAAAAAACCCCACTTTAGGGAAGATCCAGGGCTCAAGGGAGAAGAAAGGGGTCCCCTTTCATCAGATCCAAAAATATCTTAGGAGTTTAACACCTAAAAAAAATACATTTATATAGATATATAAAATAATAAAATTTTCTTTTTGGGAATACAACTCCCAGTGCATGGGGCTAAGCCCTTTTGTCTTCTTTGTCAGGAGTTCAGCTCTAAAAGTCAAATCGGGAGCATAATGTTAGTTATATGTATGCCCTAGAGGCCATTACTGTACATACGATGTATATTGCAGTGGATGCTAGGACATATATAGGGAGGACTTTCTTGCTCGACATGATAGTATGCTATCTGGTTGTACTTTATCTTAATATGTACTTTGATTGTCTCTATGTTACATATTGATAAAGCCCTTAGGATATGTACTCGACTACTGGGACTATGATGAGATCATACTAGTGGGGCCACGGTAGTCGACGAGTACATCCTATAACTGTTCCTAGTCGCGGGTGTATCGAGACAGGGCATCGATGCACCAGAGTAGACTAGCGTATACGCATCTTGACCCATATGATGGGCGATGGATGATCCCATATCCATCGGTGTTTGACATCAAGGATGGTGTACGGGTGCTCAGTGGAGACTGGGTACACTGGACGGACTCGCCGAGAACTCCCAGATGGTATTATACCATACGTCAGATGGCAGTTCTCCGGTGACACTGGTACAGAGTAGTCTGTTGACCCGAGATCGTCATAGAGTCTTGCGTGGTTCCCACTGTGCTTTGATTTCCATCATACCACGTCCAAGAGGGCGTGCAAAAAGGTGGCTTTTGGGTACAGTCCCGAATCACATGGAGGCAATGAGCGATAGGAGGGGATTCGTCTCTCCCGGTATAGGGAGTTGATGTTGTGCTGTGTTCGATTGGCTATAACCGGAAATCCCTGGCCAGGGTTGCTGAGATTTACTGGTAAGTGTTATCAGTAGTTTCTCGAACCGTTATAGACCTCAAATCGACACGACTTATCGAGCTACTGGGGTCTGACGTTTACCACCCCTAGGCGAGATATGCAACATATCAGACGACGAGACCGGACTGTACGGGAGTGTTACTGTTTGGATTCGCAGGAGAAGTTACATGCTTGCTTGTTGATCTTCTGAGCGCTCAATACCTGGGTAGCTGTTACGTTTAGCTGACCTCTTGCAGCTTGTGGGTGTTTGATATGATCATCACCTACTGCCGGCGTATTGACGATTCTTTAGAGTCCTACACAGAGGTTTCTTGACTCAGGCAAAACGGAGTAGGAGCACATATGTGATATGTGCGGGACCGAGGATAATGCGATATGTGATACCGTATTATATTCTCGCGATATTTGATATCAGCCGGGTCGTCGGATCAAGTGTTGATTCGGCAAATCGGTACGGATAAATATTAGTCGGTTATATGCGATATAGCCGGATTGTCGGATCAAGTGTTGATTCGATAATTTAATGTATAATAATATATATGATATATTAAATTACATTAGCTAATATTTGCTCACTAAAAGATTCTTTTTCTCACTCGGGTAATACATTGATATATATGCGATATATGTTAAATGTATTATTTTATTTTGTTGCAATAAATATTGTATATGTGATATATAATATTGTAACATGATATGATAAATAATGCAACTTGTTTAGTAGAGATTAAACATGGTTAGGGTTTGATTAGGGTTAAGGCTTTCTAGAAGTTTCTAGAAGTTTTCTTTCTTTGTCTTTGTTAAGATATTATGCTAGATATTTCCAAAACCCTAACCAAACCTTTAACCCTAGTTAATTCTCTACAAGAGTTAGCTTGACCATGGTTGCATTATCTATCATATTATTTCATTTCCTATTCATCACAAAAGGATAACTAATGTTGTTCATCTTCTTCCTTCATTTTCTTTCATGGAAAAAGCTTTCTTGATTTTTCCAAGTGATGAATAATTGTGAGAAAAATATAAATAAAGAGAGCAAAAATCCTACTTCATCATCCTCATCTTCCCTTGCCATTTAGATGAGGGTGTTCACATCATTTCATGAGTGTTAGCTTGTGTTAAAGAAACTTCAAGGTAGATCATCTTAGTATCGAAGATCGGAAGCAAAGGTTGCGTCTTTCTCTTCGTGGAACCTCTCGAGAGTCCGGATCCCGATGATCGCAGCGAAGGGACTACAACACGGAGCATATGAAGTGAAGGACCGGATCTACAAAGGTTGTAATCCCTCTCACTTAGTGTTAAAATGTTTAGCATGCTTGTTTTCGCCTAATCTCTAGTTTAAAGTTCCGTATTCGGGTTGTTCGGCACGGCTAATTTTTTATTCGGGCATGGTTGATGCCTCGTAGACCCTTGTGCGCGTGCCTAGCAACCCTATACATAATTCCTAGTGCAGGGACCAAGTCCCTTTTCCAGCTGACGCCCAGCGCCCGCATGCCAAGCACGTGGGACGCCGGCGCCCGGCGCCCGCGTGCCAAGCACAAAGGGAGCTAGCGTTTAGTGCCAGCATGCCAGGCACGTGGGGCTCTAGCGCCCGCGTGCCAGGCATGTGAGGCGCTGGCACCCACGCATCCTTTGGACACTATTCTTCCCTTTTTTTCTTCATACACACATACACTCCACAACACTGTCCCCGTTAGAAAAAATTTCTAACGGGGCGCTATCCCGCACGCCGCAAGGGGGCTGCTAGCCTCTTGACCTCCAGCCTGCTATCCGGGTAGCGGGACCCCCATAAACTCTGGGAGGCCCCTGATATATCCAAGACCCCTCAAAACAAAACACACGCACACTGCACATTAAGTTTGCATAACCAGTTTGACCCGTCAATCGGAGGTTCCTTTGCCTCAAAGGTAAGGGGTAATTAATGGGAGCTTAGTCTACGGCTGCTGGGGATTTGGATCCCCACAATTAATAAACCCCCGCCTGCCCTAGGTAGAGGGAATTTGTAGTACGCCTGACAAGCGAAGCGTATTCCCATCTCAAGGGTGTGACGAAAAACACCCTATATACTCGTTCAAAAGGGATGCCCGGGGGGCCTACGGGGCGACGAAGCTTGCCGAGGGCAGGGCGGAAAAGGTTGTGGAGGAGTACAAGGATTCCAATTAATTCTACATCGACCTTGCCGATTTCGTGGCCGTCGGATGGCACAACGCCCTTGACGTCGTCAAGAAGCTACGCCTAGGGTTGACGACTAGGAGCTTCGTGCAATGTATCATTTTGTCGAGGAAGTGCCCCAAGGAGGCGGTGCCGATCCAGCAGGAGGAGGCGAGGTGGCAGGGTGAACCGCCGAGCCAGAGGTCGCAACCGAAGCTTCTAATGGATGTGACGAACAGGGAGAAGCGGCGGCCCAGAAGGTAGATTGAGCTACCCCCTTTTTTATTAAATTTTTGTAAGCCTTCGGGCGTCTTGTAAGGCTGGGGAGCCCATAATACCTTGTACATAACCTGGAATATCAATAAAGCATTTTTAGCTCGCCTTTGCAATATTTTTACTTTTGCAAGTGTAAATTGGTCGGCGTCCTGTGAATGCCAAGTGTGTGTGTGTGTGTGTGTGTGTAGAGAGAGAGAGAGTCAAGGGTCGAGTGTCGAGTGTCGAGTGAGCGCGACATACGAACGAACGCTAAGTATAGGTAGATCGGTGCCCCTCCTCACCCTGAAGTCGAGGTGACGATCGAGAGCGCGACATATGAACGATCGAACGCCAAGTATAGGTAGGTCGGTGCCCCTCCTCACCCTGGAGTCGAGGTGACGATCGAGCGCGACATATGAACGAGCGAATGCTAAGTATAGGTAGGTCGGTGTCCCTCCTCATCTCGGAGTCGAGGTGTCGATCGAGCACAACATACGAACGAGCGAACACTAAGTATAGGTAGGTTGGTGCCCTTCCTCACTCCGGAGTCGAGGTGATGATCGAGCGCAACATACGAACGAGCGAACACCAAGTATAGGTAAGTCGGCATCCCTGGACTCAGCTTTGGATGAGTCGAGCAGGAAACTACCCGGCCGTTTTGCGACGAGGGACTTGGATCTGCAGGGTAGCCAGGCAGGAAACCGCCCCCAGTGGATGAGCCAAGTAAGAAACTACCGGCCGACTCGTGACAAGGGCTTTGGATCCACAGAATAGCTGGGCAGGAAGCCGCTCCCAGTGGTTGAGCCCAGTAGGAAACTACCCGGCCGCCTCGCGATGAGGGCTTTGGATCCACAGAGCAGTCGGGCAGGAAGCTGCCCCCAGTGGATGAGCCGAGCAGGAAACTACCGGGTTGTATCACGACGAGGGCTTTGGATCCACAGAGTAGAAGGGTAAGAAGCTGCCCCCAGCGGATGAGCCGAGCAGGAAACTACTCGTCCGTCTCGTGACTAGGGATTTGGATCCGCAGAGTCTATGCAGGAAGCCGCTCTCAATGGATGAGCCGAGCAGGAAACTACCCGGCCGTCTCACCACGAAGGCTTTGGATCCGTAGAGTAGCCGGGCAGGAAGCTGCCCCCAGTGGATGAGCTGAGCAGGAAATTACCCTGCCGCCTCGCTATGAGGGCTTCCGTATCTTGGCCTCCTTGATTCTTGGGATTTCTTGGAGATGTCGTTCAACCTTCCTTTACCAGCATAGGAGGGGGGAGCTGGCCAGTAATCAGATGTCACATGGCCGCGCCTTATCAGGAAGATGCGATACTCTGTGATTCGCGCTGTAGTGTGGGAAGATCTCGGTCGTTGGAAGACTTTTTTTGAGGCTATAAATAGCAAAGGTATAGCCTCCTCTTTAGGCATCCATGTTGATTTCCTTCTAGCCGTTTCATCTCTTCCTGATACGGGCCGCGCGTACACCATCCGGGACATCGTAACTCAGGACGACGTGTATTTTTATGGTCTTGATCGTTCCGAGGCGACCTATGAGGCCATCATAGGTCGTCTGGATGGTCACTGTGGGCGTCTACTACCCTGTCGATCCCCTCTCATGCAGGTGCTTATCTATGCGATATGGAGGTCTTCCCCGGGTATTTACAAGGCCTTGTCCCCCGCAGGCAATGGAGGAGGCATTTGACAAGATGTACACGGCCCATGAGCTGGGTCTCATCTCGAAGAGCAGGTAGGATCGCTCAACGAATATTCTTCTTGAATGTTTTCAGTAGAGGTTGGTCGTGGTGTCATGTACGGCGGCGGGAACCCCCGGCGAATCCGTAACTTCTAGGGTCCATGGATATCGACAGAGGGAGCGGGTGGAGGTCACTTGGGCTTGGCTGGAGGAACTCTCCTCCGAGTATCATCGTCAATGTTTTCTTAACCCACTTCCCCCTTTGTTGTAAAAGTTTAGGGATTATGTGCCTTTTCCTTTACTCTGTAAGGCTGAGGAGCCCAGAATACCTCCGAATAAATTATTAATAAATTTTATTTGGCTTAAAAATCTCTCATTGCTCATGATTATGGAACATCGAACCTCATTACTCGTGGGCGCCCCGGGTAAGAGTTAAACTTAGGTCGGCTGCTCTTCGAGCATGCCTGGGTACTTGTCCGGGGAAAGCCCATGACCGGATGCTACAAAGTCTGTGCTTTGTCAGGCGGGGGAGTGCCTATTTTGAGTGAGTGGGACGGGTAGGGACTACCAGCGGGCCCTAGGCGGAGCAGGAATCTACTCGCGTGAGAGTTTATCTTAGAAATTTTAGTTGACACAAAAGGGAATTTTATTATTTGAAAGGGTACATGTTCATCTGTACAATTTAAGCTTTTCGGCGTTATATGACCGAGGAAAATTATGCCCCCGGAGTCGTGGAGACGATAGGCTCCGCCGGGTAATGTCTCCGTCATGAGGAATGTCCCGTCCTATTTCGGGGAGAACTTATATAGCTTCCCTTGGTCCACGAATTCGTTTCGCCGTAAGACCAATCTTCTATCTTGAAGGCTCAATATTTAACTCAGGCATTGTAGTACCGGGCGATCTGCTGCTGATAAGCGGCCATCATGATTTATGCCTGATCTCTTTTTTCCAATAAGATGTCTAGATTGCTTCGTAGCGCTAAGATGTTGCCTCATCGTCGAAGTGCTCGACTTGATAACTGGGCAATCCAATTTTCGCGGCGACCATTGCCTCGGTACCGTAATAGAGGCTAAAGGGAGTTTCCCCCGTAGGTGTTTTCCTTGACATTTGCAACGCCTACAGTACCCAAGGCAGTTCTTCGACCCAGCTGCCCTGTGTTCCCTCCAGGCGGGTTCCGAGCCCACGGATGATGCCTCGGTTTTGCTATTTCGGCTTGCCCATTGCATTGGGGATGTGCGACTGCGAAGAACTTCATCAATATGTGATATTCGTTGCAAAATTATCTGACTTTGTCATTTTCGAAGTTGGTTCCATGGTCGGTGACGATGCACCTTGGGATTCCGAATCGGGAGATTATATTATTTTGCAGGAATTTTATCGTAGAGGTGGCGTCCGGTTATCTGATCGCATGGCTTCTATCCATTTTGTAAAGTAGACTATAGCGACAAGGATGTATTTATGTCCATCCGTGCCGGTGGGGAGCTAGTCCACCATATCCATCCCCCATTATGCAAATGGCCAAGGGGAACTTAGTGGCGATAGTTTGGTGGCGGGGACCTGAGGGACGCTGCCAAAGAGTTGGCAGTTCTTGTATCTTCTGACCAGCTTTCCTGCATCTTGGTGTATTGTTGGCTAGTAATACCCTTGCAACAGTATCTTTTGAACTAGGCTGCGGGCCCCTTGATGTGCCCCTCCGACCCTTTCGTGTATCTCTCATAGGACGTAGTTTTCTTCGTCGGGATTGACACATTGGAGTAGAGGTTGGGCGTACAACTTCTTGTACAGGTTTCCTTTGCTCCACACGAAGTGATGAGCTTTTGCTCGAAGCCGGCGAGCCTCAACCCGGTCCACAGGGAGCACTCCGTCCTTTAGAAATTCTATAATGGATTTTCTCCAATCCGGGACATCCCCTCGAGTCATGTAGATCTGGAGTGTTGCTTCTTCATCTTCCACGCTGGGTCATGGTAGGACCTCGAAGAGGATGTTTCTTTTGTGATTGGCTGAATAGGAAGATGCAAGTTTGCTCAGAGCGTCGGCCTCGGCGTTCAAGTGTCCGGGAATCTGTTCCACTTGGACCTCGTCGAAATTTCTTCGAAGTCTTTTTACCTCTGTCAGGTACTTTATCATTAGTGGTTCCTGGGCTTCGAAATGCCCGGTTACTTAGCCGATGACTATCTCGGAGTCGCCGTGTATCCTGATCATCTTTAGCCCCATGCCGGAGGCGATTAGTAGCCCAGCCAATAAGGCCCATATTCTGCTGTGTTATTCGATGCCTTAAAGCCAAGCCTTAGAGAGTACTCCATCTCCGCCTCATTCGGGCCACGGATGATTAAAATAGCTCCTCTTCCTTCCTCTGTGGAGGATCCGTCCACATAGAGTACTCAATCCGGGATTGGGCCGAGCGTCTCCTTGACTGAATGTCATAGGTTAGGGACCTGCGCCGATGCTTCTTCCTTATTAGGAATAGTGCATTCAGCCACGAAATTGGCTAAGGCCTGCGCTTTGATAGCTTGTCTTGGTCGGTACTTGATGTCAAATTGGGACAACTTCCACCTCTATTTCTCTAAGTAGCCTGACGATTCGGGGGAGCTGAGGATATTCCCCAAGGGTCGTTCAGTGAGGACGAGGTTCGTGTGTACCTGGAAATAGTGCCACAACTTCCTGGAGGTGACGACGAGCACAAGGACTATTTTTTCTATGGCCGGGTATCTGGTCTCTGCGTCCTTGAAAACATGGTTGATGTAGTTGACCAGTCTCTATATTCCTTCAAATTCTCTGATGAGTACGGTGCCTGCAGCCTGGTCGGAGACGGCTAGATATAGTAACAGCTCGTCCCCCTCAACCGGTCGGGTGAGAAGTGGTGGGGTCGCCAGGTGTGCCTTGAGTTATTCGAAAGTGTTTTGGCACTCTTTGGACCATTCGAACCTAGGGATCTTCCTTAAGGTTTTGAAGAAAGGCAGGCACTTTTCTCCGGATCTGGACATAAAGTGACTCAAAGCAGCCACCCTACCGGTGAGTCGCATGATATCAACATTGATCCTGGGTGTCGCCACGTTGATGATGGCTCTGATTTTCTTCGGGTTCGCTTCGATTCCTCGGTGAGTGACTATGAATCCAAGGAATTTCTCGCTTGTGACGCTGAACGCATATTTGGCTGGATTCAGCTTCATCTTGTACTTCCACAGGACGTCGAATGTTTTGCCGAGGTCTGCAGTGTGCCCGGCTGATGAGGTGGACTTTATGAGCATGTCATCGACTTAGACTTCCATATTTCTCCTAATTTATGGTTTGAATAGCTTGTTGACCAGTAACTGGTAAGTGGCCCCGGCGTTCTTGAGACCGAAGGGCATTACCCTGTAGTAGTAGATCCCCCGATCGGTGGTGAAGGCAGTTAGCTCTTCGTCGGCCGGATTCATCCGGATCTGATTATAACCAGAGAAGGCATCCATGAAAATTAGTAACTCGTGACCGGCCGAGCTATCTACTAGCTGATCTATTTGAGAGAGTGGGTAGTTGTCTTTAGGGCATGCTTTGTTTAGATCAGTGAAATTGACGCACATAAGCCATTTCCCATTCGCTTTCTTGACCATAACCACGTTCGCCAGCCAATCCGAGTAGTCTAGGTTCTTGATGAAGTCGGACGCGAGCAGTCGGTCCACTTCGTCCTCCGTTGCTTTTTGCTTCATTGCCACGAAAATTCTTTTCTTTTGTCGGACTGGCCGGGATTTCGGGTTGACCCCGAGCTTATGGGAGATCACCTTAGGGTCGATCCCGGCCATGTCCGCTGGGGGTCCAACCGAACACATCGGAGTTGTTTCGGAGGAACTGGATCAGGTCGTCGCGAGCGCGTCCTGTCAAGAGAGAGCCGATCTGGACAGTCCGGCCGTCATCTTCCTCCTTAAGAGAAACTTCTACTAAAGCTTCTACCAGGGTGCCTCAAATTTCTTTTCGGTCGTTGTGTGTATCCAGGGACCCCGAAGGATCGTGCACGTCTTCAAAATCGTCAACCTCTTCCTCCGCGGGTAACATTAAGGTGAGGCAGGCCCTGGCGGTTTGCTGGTCTCCGTAGGCCTGGCTTACCCTCCCGTTGTCCAAAGGAAACTTAAGCACGAGGTGATAGGTTGAGATCTGATCCTGGAGGGCGTTTAGGATGGGGCGTCCTAGGAGGATGTTATAGGACGACGGGTTCTAGGCAATAGGGAAGCTCACCGGTATGGTTCGCGTTCTGCATGCTTCCCTGATGTTTAGAGGGAGGGTGATCGATCCCTCGGCCAAGACAGAATGGTTAGTGAACCTGGAGAGGACGTGGGAGGTTGGTTGGAGGTCGGACGGATTTAATCTCATACGTTGGAAACAGTCTAAAATAGGATATCTGCCGAGCTCAACGAATCAATCAATATTCTCCGGATCTCGTATCGGTTAACCTGGGCTGTTATCACAAGGGGATCATAGTGCGGGAGTGATATGCCGTGAAGGTCCTCGTCGGTGAAGGTGATCAAATCGTCCTTCTTGCACTTCTTATGGGGTGGATCACTCAAGGTCATGACCGGTTAGAGGCGGCGGGCCCCCTGTTGCCCGGAGTCAAACTTATTGAAATGACCATGATCTGCCCGATTGTCAACTCCTTGGGAGGAGGTTGGTTCGTTTGCTCCCGATCTGCCTGCCGCTTGTCTCGCAGGTATTTCGCCAGGTGATCGAAACGAATCAGTTCCTCAATATTGTCGCGGAGTTGTTTGCAGCTCACGGTCGGGTGTCCCTGCGACCTATGGTAGGCGCAGTATGGGCCACGGAGTTGCTTGCCCGGCCTCTAAGTAGCCGGCGGGAGTTTGAAAAACCTTTAGCCCTTAGCCTCCTCTAGTAGCTCGGTCTGGGAGACGTTCAAGGGAGTTGTTGGGGTTAAAAGTTATATCCCGATCGACCAAGTCAAAGTCAATCAACCCCAAGCCAAGTGGGCCCAAGCCCAAGCCAGGACCAAGCATGGAAGGGCCGGCTCCATGCCAAGAATGAAGCAATAAATTAGTTTAATGCAATTTTTTAGAAATAAATGTATGAAAAAATGGGCAGAAAGCCAAATTTTTTTAAACCAATAGCTTATGTGCAAAAAGAAATAAGTACATAAGGTATGGGGTGGCACAAGTGCCATTTGTCAAAGCCCAAGGGGATATATGTAAAGTGTGTAACCTATAAAGGAAAACATGATGAGAAAGTCAAGGAGAACTTTCATTCTCTCAAAAAATTAGGGTTCTGTGCCTCTTCCTCCTTCTTCAAGATTCTAAACTTTCTTCCTTTTTCTTGAATTAAATCAAGAGTTTAACTCTTCTTTTCCTAAAAAGAAATAGTTTTTCACCATAAAACCCACGAAGGGGAGCTCAGATCTCCCATCAAATCTCTAAAAGAGGAGATTTGTAAGTCTCACCCTCCTTTTCTCCAAGATCCAGCCAACCGAGAGGAGGAAGAAGGAGACCTATCTCCAAAAGTCCCACTTTGGGAAGATCCCAGGCTCAAGAGAATATCCAAGGCTCAAGGAAGAAGAAAAGAGTCTCTTTTTACCATCTTTGAAGATTTTTGGGAGTAAAACTCCATTTGTCAAAATCTTTTGGAGTTTAGCTCCATAAATAAAATTCTTTTGGGAGTTTAACTCTACTCAAAATCCTTTTGGGAGTTTAACTCCACTCAAAATCCTTTTGGGAGTTTAATCTTTCCTTTTTCTGGGAGTTTCAAAAATCCATTGGGAGTTTAACGCCTAATCCCGGGGCTAAGCCCTTCCTTTTCCTGCAGACGCCCAGCGTCCACGTGCCGGGCGCGTGAGGTGCAGGCGCCCGGAGCCCATGCGCCTTGCACATGGCCCGCGAGCGTCCAACACCCATGTGCCGGGTGAGTGAGGCGCCCACGCACCAGGCACGTGAATCGCTGGCGCCCACGCGACCTTAAGACGCTACTCACCCTTCTTTTCTCCATACACTTCCCACTAAAAATACCTCCATAGTTAGAAAAATATTTCTAACGCGGTGTTGTCCCGCACCCCGCAGGGGGGCTGCTAGCCCCCTTGACCACCAGCCCACTATCCGGTAGTGGGACCCCCATAAACTCTGTGAGGCCCCCGATATGTCCAAGCCCCCTTCAAAACACAACACATGTACACTGCACATTGAGTTCGCATGACCAGTTTGACCCGTCAATCGGAGGTTCTCTCGCTCCAAAAGCGAGGGGTAATTAACGGCAGCTTATTCCGCGGCTGCCGGAGATTCAGATCCCCACAATCAATAAACCCCAGCCTAACCTAGGCAGGGGGAATCTGTATACGCCTGACAAACGCACGCATTTCCATCTCAATAGGGTGACGAAAAACATCCTACAGATTCTGGCACACCCGGTAGGACCTTTCACCCCTCCCATATCTTGGGTCAAGCATTCATGCGAACTCATTTAACATATATATCGATGTTTGTGTTGGAGATAATGCCCTCAGAGTCAATTATTGGATCACAGGCACGTGATTGTAATGATTGAGGGAGGACCTATCCCGGTACGACAGTCTTACTCGAGATGATAGTATGCTATCTGGTTTACCTTTATCATCGTGTACTGCTTTAGGTGACCTGACAGGTCGCTATTACACGTTGATAGAGCCCCTAGGATTCTTGCTTGACTGCCAGCAGTATGAGGGCGATCATATAAGTGAGAGCTGGAGTCTATAAGCACATCCTTAAAAGGTCCCTAGTCGTAGGAGTTTCGAGACAGGGCATCGATTCTCCAGAGTAGACTAGTGTATACAGTCGAGACCCCGACGAGGGGCGGTGGCCAGTCTCACAGGCCACTGGTGTCAGTTGGTTCACCTAAGATGTATACAGGTGCTCATTGGGTTATGAGTACACCGGACAGGACTCGCCGGGAACATGCTAGTTGGTCTTATACCTGACGTCAGATAGCAGTTCCCAGGTGACATGTGTACAGGTTAGTTCATCGACCTGGGGATCGTCATTTGTCTCGTGTGAGTTCCCACTGTACTTTGATTACTACCCTACCACGGCTCAAAGGAGTCGTGCAAACAGGTTTTAGTTGGGTACAGTCCCGAGCCACATGGAGGCAGTGAGAGGATCTTCGGGGGTTCGTCTCTCCCGGTATTAGGGGTGAGGTCGCGCTGTGTCTAGGAGAGCCATTACACGAAGTCCTTGGCCAAGGCGGGAGATTTACTGGTAGGTATTCCAGTCGTATCTCAGGGTGTTCTGGGCTACACTCCGACACGACTTGTACCGCTTTTGGGGGTCTGACTTTTACCAACCCCCTAGGCCCGCCATGCGATGCTCGTAGACGAACGGACCGGACTGTACGGATATTGTCACTGACAGGCTCAGTAGGGTGTCAGGATGAGCTCGCTCATCGACGTCCCTTTTGGTCAATAGCTGGTGGCCCGTTATGTATTGGCTTATACCTCTAACGTGCTAGTGGTTAAATCCACAGCCATAGTATTGACGAGTCTTTAGAGTCCACCACGCATTCAGTTACTCAGCTTTCGGGCGAAACGCTGTAGAGGCCATATGGAGATATGGCAGGGTTCGATCTGATACGTGCGGTATTGCACGGATCAGGATCGGACGGACATTACTAGCCGGCTTTGGTTTAAGCCGGATCCTAGTTTAGTACAGTGTAGATTTTGTCTCTTTGCATTTGTATCCGGACGGAATACAGATGCGGGTGTGTATGCACAGTATCGGGGTTTTCCTGTAATTTATTACGGGACCAGTTTTCTGGAGTTGCCAGTTTGCATTCCGTTCCGGCCGGTTTTCCTTTGTTCTTTCCCGGCCGGAATTTTCCGATGGAGGGGGTTATTTGCAATTGTGCAAATAACATTTGTGGAGGGGGTTTCTTGCACTTGTATTCATTATGATAGGATAAGCATCTTTGCTTTTTTCATGATGGGTTTTTGCATTAAATGAGATAAGAAAGGGTATGGGTTGATTAAGGTGTTAGCATGGTTGATGTTTGTTTGTGGTCACCTCTTCTCATCTCCTACACTCACCTCCCTTCTTGTTATGTATATGTAATTGATCACTCCACCATTCTCACATGATAACTTGGCCGGCCACATTGAGATGAGAGGGAGAAAAATATGAGAGGGTTTTCATTTTGGTTGTGGTGGCATCATTCTTGTTCTCATATTCCTCTTGCTAGAAAATTGAAAGCACCAATTTTCTTAACCTCCTCCTTCATCCTCCTTGGCAACTAAAACCCCAAAGAGACAAAGCACTACACTTTCTACAGCACATCTTGGGCATGTCGACTTGCCGGCTTCATGCCCGAGTTGCCTCGGTATAGAGGCGGGAGCCCGTAAAAGATGCAGGCGACGTGGTGCCCTTCTGGCGAGGAGATGGAGACCGGACATTCCGCGAGAGATCGGTACGACGACGAGAAGACCGGAGGACTCGGATCACTCGGTATATCTCTAACCCGTCTTGTTGTTAGCTAGATCTAGTTTAATGGCCCGATCCGGGGTTTAGTGCGCGGTGGTGCCGGTTTGCAAAGTTCGCAAAATTAAAGTTTATCACCGTTTCCGCATTTGGCCGTCGGATTGACGACCGGGGCGCCGCCGTGCACTTACAGTGGTATCAGAGCCTCGCCATTAACTTCGTCTAGCTTCGTTTGATGTGTTTTGCATTTCCGATCGACAAAAAATTCCAAAATCTACTTTTTTGTTAGCATCAGTTTCTGTTGAAAAATTTTGGTCTCGAAAAATTTTTCAGGTTGTCTCAGAATGATGTGCAGAGAGTTCTAAGAACACTGGAAAAATTCGACAACATGATCCCTCAGTAAGACCGCGGATCCGCCGCAGTAATGAGGGCTCATGTCATCGTTTTTTTGCAGTGGGCTTGTGGGCTAAGAATAGGGGTTTTGGAATATTAATATTGGGCCCATATTTTCTGTGAGTGCTACAGTATTGCTTGGGGGCCCACTTGTTAATTTTTGATCGATCGGATATTTCAAACACATTATTTCACAGTATTTACATTATATCTGCGACCGTGAATGTCACTCGATCGGTAAATCCGGTCTAACTGCTATAGCCCGGTTAGACGGATTTGCGAACGTGACTTTCACGTTGATGTTCTGTGTTTTGCTGTGATGTTGCAGATCGGTCGTGGAGATAGCCTGGATGCAATGCTAGTACAGTTTCTGTTGTATCATGTACATTTGATATTGCGGGGCGAGCGTCCGACATGTGGACTGCCGTCACTGCCTGTTTGTATTATTATTTTGGGGCACGACCAGGTTGCGGTCGATGTACCCGTTGTATGTATATTTTACTTTCTGTACTAGGATTACCCCGCGGAGGGGTGCACGGATAGCCGGGTTCTAGAAGGCAACAAGCCCGCATCTCATGGCATTGGGACGGAGGGGGCTTCACTCCAGGATTGGCTGGCTATTCGCCGCACTCGTAGGGGGTATAGGATTTCATTGCACAGGCTATCCACACGACCAGGGGAACGTCGGGTTTCAGTAGTGGCTCTGTGAAACCCGGGGATCCCAGATATCTGTATTGTTCTGTGATGCTGTACATTTCTGTGATGTTGCATTTTATTCACGCCTTGAGCGAAATATAATATATTGGTATATATATTAGTAGATGTTGTATATGTTTTTCATCCGCGCTAGTCCAGTTCCCGCTCTGCCGTTAGTTAGCTAACCTAACGGGTGATGACGGGACCCAGTGGCGAATGCGGATGGCATATACGTACGTCAGTATATTTTCGTTCTTTGTGGTGTGATCAATTGATGGGACTGCGTTGATTCGGATCAATGCAAGTTAAAACAAACCTATTCTGATGTTGTTGGAACACTTTTCAAAAAGCTGTTATTGCAAGGACGTTCACTTTTGTTTTGCATCGTGGTATTCATTTGGAATATCCTGCTCCTCAGTCGACGAGGCAAGGGCCGAGATCCCTTCACCGGGAGTGACCCCTTGGACAGAAGTTTGCGTCAGGGCACTAACTTCACTATAGCCGATTACTTTTGCTTTGCATCGCGGTATTCATTTGGAATATCCTGCACCCCATTCTACGGGGAAAGAGCCGAGATCCCTTCACCGGGAGTGACCTCTTTAGTAAAGGTTTTCATCACTATATTTTCTAAAAAGCTATCCGTTCCTTCAACGATATCAAGTTCATTACGTTAAAGGTTTTCGCCAGAAACCATTCGTAGCCCTCCATCATTTCAGTTAAATATTCGGTAGTATTCAAGCTATGTATTTTGACCTCACGCCAAGGCATAGTGTTTGGTAGTTGCCGGGTATTTATCTGTTGCATAGATAGATGCGTTGGTTTGGGACAGTCGTACTACTATTTTGGCCTACGTCAAGGGTATGTACGGGTGGGTTCAAATTAACCTGGACAATGATGGATAGAACTTGACATGTTACTTATGATATTTTGACCTCACGCCAAGGTCATAAGAGCATGGGGTAGAAATCACATCGGGAGTTTCAAAAGAACTGAAACTTGCCAGATATGCGCATACCTTCTGGAGTGTGATACCGTGAGCGGATTCCGTCACATTATCATGCGATGATAGTTGGATCCCGATTCCCATTGATGAGTTGGTTTACTCCTCGGATGACCCCGACTAATTCTTCTTTCAGGTTTGGAGGAGAGTTTGAGGTACAGTGGGAGGTTTCCTGATTAGATAAATTGGTAACCATTCTGATCTAGGTTAGAGTGCACGCTGAGTGTTTCTTTTCTCTCTCTCTTTGGCAGCGACCATTGACCCGACCCTAAGACTATGACTCAGTGACCAAGTTGACCGAACCTTCTTAACACTGGCTTTTGGATTGTCAGAGTTGCAGACCTCATTGCCACTCCTACTTTTACCCTTTTCTCCAGGACACCCCGTATTACTGCGAACGTCCACTTCCATTGGACAAAGCCATCGTATGGTTAGATACGAACTCGAAGGAATTATTCGAGGATGGTTTCTGGTTCTGGAGAAAACGAATAGGACTATTCAGTTGTCTTTTCCTTCTACCTTCTCTCAGCTTGCGAGTACTCCTTGGTTTAGGGGTAGTACACCTATTATGCAAATTGGATAGTCTTCTTTCAAACCATAGGCAGGTGCCGACCGGTAGGGAATGAAGAAAACCAATTAGCATAACGATGGTGTGCAGAAGGTATTAAATTCAGACAAAGCAAGGGATTAGTAAGAGGGCAAAGTAAATTGCGACTGATATTCACGACCAAACCAAGTTTTTCTTCGCCAATCCTAAATCACCTTTGTATTTCTCCAGGACACTCCGTATCACTACGAAGATCCACAGTTTATTGGATACTCCATCGTATGGTTATATACGAACTCGAAAGGAACTTGTTCCAGTTTGGGGATGGATTCTGGTCCAGGAGAAATAGGAATAAGGTTTATTCGGTTGTCTTTTATCTTCACCTTCTCTCGCATTGCGAGTGCTCCTAGGGTTAGGACAGTACACCCATTATGCTTATTGGATAGTCTTCTTCCAAACCTTAGGCTGGTGCCGAACGGTAGGGAAGGAAGAAAACCATTTGGCCTAAGGGGTGTGCAGAAGGTAATGACTAAAGACATATAAAGGGATTTGACGAGGTGGCAAAGAATTATACGGTTATAGTTGTGAATCTGGATAATGGTAGAGGCACTACTAGGAATACCAGGATAGCCCATCGAAACATTTCAATGTTTCAGTTCTACTGTGTACTGTTAAAAGAAAACTGATTTCCCGATTAGACACTTGCTCCAGGATATGTATTTACCAGGTTTGATTCTCACATCTGTATGGTTTTACAGATGATGAGTGGGAGTAAGTTATTGGGAATTGGGTGATCATCCTCATTATATCGGGATTCGTTGTAATCGGTGATATTTGAGGAGATCACCTGGGATGTTTGCCGGTCGGCAAATATTTGGTTTTGAATATCCGCTGTTGTGCACCAATTTCAAATTGATATATCTGTACGTCTATTTTCATAGAGTGAGATATACCTTTTGATATTATGTCGATGACATTTACCTATATCAGTGGATGGTTAGGTAAGGAGCATTAAACAGCGGTGTAATTCTTCTTAACCATAAGTACAGTTTTCAACCTACGACACACAGTGAAAGAGTTGTTAGACTCGGCGGACTTATACAGAGTATTGTATGTTGTCCAGTGTCCATTAGGACAGAGGGGTTGGTCCTCATACTATATTCTGTTTACTTTTAACTTCTCTAGTTCTTAGACATGTGTTTCGTAGAAACACAGGGTCTAAGTTTTGAGGAGTTATAGGTATTTGAATAGAGTAGAGAACCAGGTGTAGCAAGTATCGGGATTCTTCAAAGTGATCGAAGATGTAGATACTTGTGTATGGTATTCAGTTGATAGTAATGATAAAGAGAAATTGCTTCTCTTTCAGGTTACTTATAATTGGAAGCATTCCTAAGTTGAGTAACGCTGATCGGCCTCTTTCCATTTAGTTGACATGCACTGGACACAGCTGCATGATTTGAATCTGGTTCAATTAAATCAGTGCCTCTGGTTCTATATTGGATATAGTACAGTTCATATCTTAACATTGTTAAGGTACGGGGAGTTGTCCGGCTTATGATTAAAACCAGACTCTGGATAACTCAAGGCACGTTTCTGTAATAGCTGTTTGTGGGTTGACCCAGGCTATGACGAGGGTTGACTTTCTACCATCTGGCAGATCAATAGAAATATTGTTCTGGACTCGCCACAGTTTTATTAAAAATGGATTTTTTTCAAAAACAGTAGTGGGAGTATGGTAGAACTGGAAGTGATTCCAGAACCGCAAACGATTACTGAAGATTTGATAAGGAACCTAAAGATTCAATCTGATTTGACATTCCATTGGCCACTCCGCAGATAAGGTGGGTAACTTCAGACACCCGAGAGGTACTCCGGTAGCCTCAAGGACGGTGACAGGGAAGTTCTTGTTTACCCACACTTGCCATTGTTGTTGTTCCAGGCTGCGAGACCCGGCAGGAGGATGAGTATAGCGTCGTTCTAAACTAGCTTTAGAAGTGCACGTCTATATGACTCTGCCAGAGGGTTGTCGTAGTCAGTGGGAGCAGCGGAAGCATTGGTGGACATCAGGCTTATGTCTATTTATAGACTAAAGCAGATATAGCGGAGTTAGATCATCTATTTCTGATGTGACAGTCATAGGTTTGACGTCATCAGAATAGGGGATGGATCTGTTGAGAAGGTAGTAGGGTGTGATATCCGGGTTTTGGATGACATACACAAAGTAGGAAGTGATATTCCTATACTACGATCGGTTATACTTTGGTCGTCACACAGTGGTTTCTCCACAAGGGACTTGGACATTATATCAGACATACTGGTTACTAGATCTATGGTTTTAGATCTAGATTTGGGTGGTTTCCCAATCAGGGTACTTTGACAGCGTTCTAAGAGTATTTAGAATGGACGACTCCTGGCACGGTAGTGTACCTGCAGGTGATGGAGTCACCCTCTCTAAAGGTGTCTTATAGACTAAAGTAGAGAGGGATGTGCATGATTGGCAGATCACTTGCTTAGGCAATTGAGTCAATCATGAGATGTCAAGTACCACACCAGATGTTGTTCTTGCACTAAATGCAATAAGTTGACATTGATCCAATCCTGGAGAAACAGTCGGAAGCAGTTTTAGAACATAAGTGGATGTTCTAGGGATATGATAACGACAGCCTCATTTAGGAGACAGTTATCATTCCAGGCTTCCAAGGTGACATGGACGACAAGGAGGTTGTCAGAGTTATAGTTTTCCTTCTGACGAGGGGCAGTATTCTGGACAGGTGATCCAAGGCAATACTGAGGGAGGCATGGCGCAGGATACTGATTAAGTTCAGTTGACGATACAGTCTGAGAAGTTTGGATTTGGAGTTCATTTATGAGCTAGGTCCCATCAGTCCCATCAGACATCCAAACATTCTAAGACAGGTATTGCTCATTTCGGGAGATGGCTTTCTCCATGAACTTGAGATATAGAGAGAGACATAGAAAGAAACATCTAGGCGGATCCACTCACTGAGGCTTTTCCTCGAACGCTATAGTCTCGCAAACGAGCTTTGTGAGACTGACTAGTAGAGGAGTTGGGTGTTCGGTATCACACGGGCTGTGAGTATGCGACATCGCAATAATTAGCCTTGAGTGCAAGTGGGAGATTGTTGGAGATAATGCCCTCAGAGTCAATTATTGGATCATAGGCACGTGATTGCAATGATTGAGGGAGGACCTATCCCGGTACGACAGTCTTACTCAAGATGATAGTATGCTATCTGGTTTACCTTTATCATCGTGTACTGCTTTAGGTGACCTGACAGGTCGCTATTACACGTTGATAGAGCCCCTAGGATTCTTGCTTGACTGCCAGCAGTATGAGGGCGATCATATAAGTGAGAGCTGGAGTCTATAAGCACATCCTTAAAAGGTCCCTAGTAGTAGGAGTTTCGAGACAGGGCATCGATTCTCCAGAGTAGACTAGTGTATACAGTCGAGACCCCGACGAGGGGCGGTGGCCGGTCTCACAGGCCACTGGTGTCAGTTGGTTCACCTAAAATGTATACAGGTGCTCATTGGGTTATGAGTACACCGGACAGGACTCGCCGGGAACATGCTAGTTGGTCTTATACCTGACGTCAGATAGCAGTTCCCAGGTGACATGTGTACAGGTTAGTTCATCGACCTGGGGATCGTCATTTGTCTCGTGTGAGTTCCCACTGTACTTTGATTACTACCCTACCACGGCTCAAAGGAGTCGTGCAAACAGGTTTTAGTTGGGTACAGTCCCGAGCCACATGGAGGCAGTGAGCGGATCTTCGGGGGTTCGTCTCTCCCGGTATTGGGGGTGAGGTCGCGCTGTGTCTAGGAGAGCCATTACACGAAGTCCTTGGCCAAGGCAGGAGATTTACTGGTAGGTATTCCAGTCGTATCTCAGGGTGTTCTGGGCTACACTTCGACACAACTTCTACCGCTTTTGGGGGTCTGACTTTTACCAACCCCCTAGGCCCGCCATGCGATGCTCGTAGACGAACGGACCGGACTGTACGGATATTGTCACTGACAGGCTCAGTAGGGTGTCAGGATGAGCTCGCTCATCGACGTCCCTTTTGGTCAATAGCTGGTGGCCCGTTATGTATTGGCTTATACCTCTAACGTGCTAGTGGTTAAATCCACAGCCATAGTATTGACGAGTCTTTAGAGTCCACCACGCATTCAGTTACTCAGCTTTCGGGCGAAACGCTGTAGAGGCCATATGGAGATATGGCAGGGTTCGATCTGATACGTGCGGTATTGCACGGATCAGGATCGGACGGACATTACTAGCCGGCTTTGGTTTAAGCCGGATCCTAGTTTAGTACAGTGTAGATTTTGTCTCTTTGCATTTGTATCCGGACGGAATACAGATGCGGGTGTGTATGCACAGTATCGGGGTTTTCCTGTAATTTATTACGGGACCAGTTTTCTGGAGTTGCCAGTTTGCATTCCGTTCCGGCCGGTTTTCCTTTGTTCTTTCCCGGCCGGAATTTTCCGATGGAGGGGGTTATTTGCAATTGTGCAAATAACATTTGTGGAGGGGGTTTCTTGCACTTGTATTCATTATGATAGGATAAGCATCTTTGCTTTTTTCATGATGGGTTTTTGCATTAAATGAGATAAGAAAGGGTATGGGTTGATTAAGGTGTTAGCATGGTTGATGTTTGTTTGTGGTCACCTCTTCTCATCTCCTACACTCACCTCCCTTCTTGTTATGTATATGTAATTGATCACTCCACCATTCTCACATGATAACTTGGCCGGCCACATTGAGATGAGAGGGAGAAAAATATGAGAGGGTTTTCATTTTGGTTGTGGTGGCATCATTCTTGTTCTCATATTCCTCTTGCTAGAAAATTGAAAGCACCAATTTTCTTAACCTCCTCCTTCATCCTCCTTGGCAACTAAAACCCCAAAGAGACAAAGCACTACACTTTCTACAGCACATCTTGGGCATGTCGACTTGCCGGCTTCATGCCCGAGTTGCCTCGGTATAGAGGCGGGAGCCCGTAAAAGATGCAGGCGACGTGGTGCCCTTCCGGCGAGGAGATGGAGACCGGACATTCCGCGAGAGATCGGGACGACGACGAGAAGACCGGAGGACTCGGATCACTCGGTATATCTCTAACCCGTCTTGTTGTTAGCTAGATCTAGTTTAATGGCCCGATCCGGGGTTTAGTGCGCGGTGGTGCCGGTTTGCAAAGTTCGCAAAATTAAAGTTTATCACCGTTTCCGCATTTGGCCGTCGGATTAACGACCGGGGCGCCGCCGTGCACTTACAGTTTGTACTAAAATAATATTTTTCCGTTCAGCAATCAACTTTCAACGACGATGTCTTCTAAGATGAATTCAGCTTCCGACGCGACCCCGATCCTGTACGTGGTCAAGATCAATGCTCGCATGATTCTCCCTGTAAGCCTCAGTCGGCAGTGGGAGGAACCACCCCGCCAATTTGGTTCCGTCATCATCTACCCTACCGGAAGCGCTCATCTGGCAGAAATCCCGGCAAACCAGGTGGCCAAGCCGATCTCAAGGGGCAAGAAGCCGAACGTTGTGATCACTAACGCACCACAACCCAAACTTAAAACGGTGTCCGAACGACTCTCTGGTGCTCTAGCTAGGGGCAAGATTGCCGGAACGAAGAGCATCATCAAACGTCGCAGACGAGCTCAGGTGACGACTCCAACAAGTGCACAATCAGACGTATCTCCAAAGTTTTCCATCACCCGGTCTACAGCGGCTTCTTGAAGAGCCGTAGCCTGCTAAGTGCTCACAACAGAAAGGTTGAGACATAAGCGGCTCAGGTATTGAGCCAACAAGAGGGCCAGGACTCCGGCCAAGTGGAATCTTGTGAGGTTCCAAGAGTAGGGTCACCCAGCGACGGCGGCTGAGTCGGCCGTAAAAGTCAGCAATTCCTTCGAACCTCTGAAGCGGGTTCAGAAAAATGCCATGACCGCTAGAATCATGAAGATAGCAGTCCGAATGATGCTACAAAGAGACGTGTCCCAGCCCCAACAGAGAAATCATGACACCGTCTCTTCAAGAGTCTATTAGGCACTCTGTGCTGCACGAAAGCAGTGGGGCAAATCCAAAAAGGAAGCGCCAGCACCATTCAAGAACCCGGTCAAGACAGCCGCCTTCATTAGATTGCCCATTACCGAAAAGAAGGGCCACGACATCAGTCCGCAAAATCAGCTGCCAAGGATGAAAAGATGTCCGGATATGTTATCCATACAGTCTATATGGCAGGCGCGCATCCCACTGACAACTTGCACAGCAAAAGCAAGGATAGGGCCACCACATCACAAGCCCAATTTGGATTGAATGTGGTTGCCGCTTCCCAAGATCAGCCGCCCCCGCTGGATGATGAAAACCCTCTCGATGAGGCCGATAGGCAGAAAGACCCCTCAGTCCATGTGGAGTCAAGCTCGGACAGTGAGGAAGTGCCGACTTTCCTCCCCAGGACCGCTGAGCAAGAGCTGCTTCAAGAGCTCCGAAAACAGCCCATGAGCAAAAATAAAGAGATGGCCAAACTTTACTAAAAAATCGATGACTTGAAGAATGTCGTGATGCAGCTCATGACTCAAATTGCACGAACGCCATCCAATCAAGCACAAGTTTCCATTCATGAGCCGGGTGATAATTGTTGGAGATAGTGCCCTCAGAGTCAATTATTGGATCACAGGCACGTGATTGCAATGATTGAGGGAGGACCTATCCCGGTAGGACAGTCTTACTCGAGATGATAGTATGCTATCTGGTTTACCTTTATCATCGTGTACTGCTTTAGGTGACCTGACAGGTCGCTATTGCACGTTGATAGAGCCCCTAGGATTCTTGCTTGACTGCCGGCAGTATGAGGGCGATCATATAAGTGAGAGCTGGAGTCTATAAGCACATCCTTAAAAGGTCCCTAGTCGTGGGAGTTTCGAGACAGGGCATCGATTCTCCAGAGTAGACTAGTGTATACAGTCGAGACCCCGACGAGGGGCGGTGGCCGGTCTCACAAGCCACTGGTGTCAATTGTTTCACCTAAGATGTATACAGGTGCTCATTGGGTTATGAGTACACCGGACAGGACTCGCCGGGAACATGCTAGTTGGTCTTATACCTGACGTCAGATAGCAGTTCCCAGGTGACATGTGTACAGGTTAGTTCATCGACCTGAGGATCGTCATTTGTCTCGTGTGAGTTCCCACTGTGCTTTGATTACTACCCTACCACGGCTTAAAGGAGTCGTGCAAACAGGTTTTAGTTAGGTACAGTCCCGAGCCACATGGAGGCAGTGAGCGGATCTTCAGGGGTTCGTCTTTCCCGGTATTGGGGGTGAGGTCGCGCTGTGTCTAGGAGAGCCATTACACGAAGTCCTTGGCCAAGGCAGGAGATTTACTGGTAGGTATTCCAGTAGTATCTCAGGGTGTTCTGGGCTACACTCCGACACGACTTGTACCGCTTTTGGGGGTCTGACTTTTACCAACCCCCTAGGCCCGACATGCGATGCTCATAGACGAACAGACCGGACTGTACGGATATTGTCACTGACAGGCTCAGTAGGGTGTCAGGATGAGTTCGCTCATCGACGTCCCTTTTGGTCAATAGCTAGTGGCCCGTCACGTATTGGCTTATACCTCTGACGTGCTAGTGGTTAAATCCACAGCCATAGTATTGACGAGTCTTTAGAGTCCACCACACTTTCAGTTACTCAAGCTTTCGGGCGAAACGCTGTAGAGGCCGTATGGAGATATGGCAGGGTCCGATCAGATACGTGCGGTATTGCACGGATCAGGATCGGACGGTTAGTACTAGAGGCCATATAGATATATGGCAAGGTTCGATCGGATACGTGCGGTATTGCACGGATCAGGATCGAACGGATATTACTAGCCGGCTTTGGTTTAAGCCGGATCCTAGTATGGTACAGTGTAGATTTTGTCTCATTGCATTTGTATCCGGTCGGAATACAGATGCGGGTGTGTATGCACAGTATCGGGGTTTTCCTGTAATTTATTACGGGACCAGTTTTCTGGAGTTGCCAGTTTGCATTCCGTTCCGGCCGGTTTTCCTTTGTTCTTTTCCGGCCGGACCTTTCGATGGAGGGTGTTACACATTGTGGAGGGGTTTCTTGCAAATGTATTAATTATGAAAGTATCTTTTGATACCATTCTTTTCTATCATCATCACTTGGTTTTTGGTGATTTGAGGTGATTAGAGTTTGATGTGAATTTGTTATGATGATGTTTAGGTTATGGTCACCCTTTCACTTTTACTACCATTACCTCCCTTCTTGGTTTTGCAATTTTGATTCCCTCCACCATTCTAATATGAGGCCGGCCACTTGAGTGAGGAGGAGGAGGGTTTTTCATTTTAGAGAGTGTGGCATTTTGATCTCATTTCATGTTAACAAAATGCAAGCACAATTTTTCTCATCTTGATTTCTCCATCATCCTCAAAGGCTACATAAACCCCAAATGAGACATAGACTCTACACTACACATTCTACAGCAAATCTTGGGCACGTCGACTTGCCAGCTTCATGCCCGAGTTGCCTCGGTATTGAGGTGGGAGCCCGTAAAGGATGCAGGCGATGTGGTGCCCTTCCGGCGAGGAGGCGACGACCGGAGTTTCCGCAGGAGATCGGGACGACGACGAGAAGACCGGAGGACTCGGATCACTCGGTATATCTCTTCCCCATCTTGTAGTTAGCTAGAACTAGTTTAATGGTCCGATCCGGATGTTTAGTGCGCGGTGGTGCCGGTTTGCTAAGTTCGCAAAATTAAAGTTTATCACCGCTTCCGCATTTGGTCGTCGGATTGACGGCCGGGCCGCCGCCGTGCACTTACAATAATGACCAGAAGAAACCAATGCCCATCCCTTTAGGTTCGAATATAGGCGAGCCACGCGAAATCCGGCCACATTCCACTTCTAGGGATTCCTTGGCCCAAGATGGCACCATCCCGCTAACACAAGATTGGATAATGGATTTTGTCACCGGCAAGGTTAAAACATTGGTGGCCAAAGCCGAAGCACAGAAAGAAATTGGCAATAGTGGGCGGCCATATCCCGCACAGTACGATCTGATCGAGTTCCCCAGCGGATATGTCATTCCTAAGTACGAAAGATTTGACAGGACGGGAAACGCGAATCAACACGTCGCCCACTTTAAAGCGTCGTGCGGAAATATAGGGGGCAATGATGCGCTTCTTCTTCGTCAGTTTGTCAACAGCCTAACTGGTGTCGCTTTCGACTGATACGTGAGCATAACAGATGGGTCCGTCACTACTTTTGCCCAAATGGAGTCTCTGTTTCAGCAAAGGTTCATGAGTGTCAGTGATAAGATCTCCATTGCTGACCTTATGAGGACCAAGCCAGAGAAGAACGAAAGCAACACAGACTTTATTACCCGATGGCGTAATCTCACGGTCAAGTGCGAACCGCCGCTAGAGCAGGACCAGTCCGTCAGCCTTCTCATTGGGAAGCTCAGCAATTGGATGGTCCCATTCTTGTGTACAGCAGGCTTCAAGAAATTTCAGGAGCTGACCAAGAAAGTCCAAATGCTGAAATACTCGAAGCAAGGGTCTACCCCGGACTCTCAGAGAGACAAGACTTGGAAGAGCAAGAGGGAAAACAACAGTGGAAACGGAAATTCCATTAATACTATTGTCTTCAATGCATCCAACAATGAAGACAAGAGAAGGGCGGGTGGACAAAAAACCGATCGATCGCAAAAGCCAATACCGGAAGGAGAAAGACCAACTTTGGAAGAGAAAAAAAGCAAGGTCTCATTCAGAAGGGACAAGGTCCAGAAGATATTCAGGGATGCCTTGAGGAATGGTTTACAACTGCCGAACCCAAAAAGGAAGCATGACTAACAACCCTCTGTATTGCCCATACCACAGAATGCTAGGTCACGTCATTGAGGATTGCTACGTATTCAAAGAATGGGTCGAGAAGCAGTACAAGACCGGGGAAATCGAGTTGTCCAAGAGTGTGTTGGTGAACAATCAAGCCGCAACCACCAACTTTATACAAACACAAGCTGAAACCTTCTGAGAGCAGATAGCTGAACCCGCTACCCTGAGAAATGAAACCGACTCACCGCGGCCTCCATGGAGTATGCACATGTCCAAAAAGACGAAGAAGATGTTAAAATTGCTATAGAAAGAGCCCAAAACTGAATGGGAAGGGCAGATGAAGCCCACCATTCCGGCTGCCAATTCGGCTCAATCAGGCTCAAAATTCAAAAAGCTCAAGAAGAAGAAAAGGGCGGCTCGGCGCGAAAAAGTGTCTGCGGGGAGATCGACCATTCAAAAGTACATTTATTCCCTCGAAGACTATGAACAAAAGGAAATAATTCTGATTCAATTGAAGGAGTTCTTCCCCGTGGAAGCGGCTGAGATTATGGAGGAGCTAAAAGAAGACTCTAATGATGAGATCCCTAAAGTGACCTGCTATGTAATCCATCTTGGTAGCGACTCTGATGAAGAACTTTATTTTCCTGAAGATGACGAGGAGCTCGCCACGAAGGCCAACCAAATCCAGTTCAGAAGTGGCAAAGCTTTATCACCAAATCAAGGCAATGCCCCAAAAGGGAAGGAAAAACAAGTCTCTAATGAAGAAGATGGCGGAGAGCTTGTTTATGAAGACTTGAGTCCTTCCGCAGTGGACTATAATGTTTTGGCTCATCTCCGAAAGCTTTCGTCTATCCTGAGCATCTACGATGCCTTGGTCCTATTTAAGGAACTTAGAAATGTTCTCATTCATGCTCTATAAAACCCCAAGCGGTACCAGGCTCGTTTTGTAGAAATTAATATAAAAGAAGCCCAGTACACTCTGCATACCGCCGCGATCACGTTTAAGGACGAAGACCTGCTACTGGAAACAGCTGAGCATAACCGGCTGTTTTACGTGACAGGGTATAGCGGCGAAGACTGGATTAATCGCATATTGATTGATCCAGGGTCCTCAGTGAATATCATGAACTTGCGGACTCTAAAGAGTTTGTCAATGGACGTCCGACATCTGTCAAGAGAAAGGATTATCATTCAAGGCTTCAATCAAAATTGCCAACAAGTTTTGGGGTCCATAGCTCTGCCAATCAGATTCAGGGGCCTACAAAGTGAAGCCAAGATATACGTGATCGACGCCGACACATCTTATAAAATTCTCTTGGGATGACCATGGCTCTATGATTACGGTATCGTTCCGCCAACTCTCCATCAATGCATGAAGTATAAAAAAATTGGCGACAACGCATTGACGGAGACATCCAGCCATTTGATGCGCATGAAGTCCGATATGAAAATTCTCGGTACTTCATGAACCCCCAAAATACTAAGCCACGACTGACCAAAGATAGAACGGCTCCGAAACTCAAAAGCAAATCTGAGTCGGCTGTCACTTTCAAAAGCAAAACCCCCCAAGTGTGTCCGTGTTTCGGCAGTGACACTGATGGGTCCGATGCTGGAAGTCCGTCCTTCTGTAAAACTCTCATTCATTTCAGTAGCGATACAGAAGAGTATAATATTGAAGGCCCACCTGTCAGCAAAATTCTCCTTCGTTTAGGCAGCGACACTGAAGGCCGCGACACTGAAGAATCAGAGGAAGATGCCCGTCTTGCAACAGCTGTGCAGATTGGGTTTTCATGTAAAAATCGAAGCTAAAAGAAACCTTCAAAATTACAGAAGGGCCCCTATCCATCACAAGAGTGCCAGAGTAGATGTGCAAAGAGTTCGATGCATTGTCAGTCTCCACCGTGGACCAGCTGAAAACCTTCTATGTTCCCGAAAGAAAGAATGGACAGAATAGAATCCTGTTTTATGGGTCAAACCCCGTCATGCACCCGGACGATTTGTCTGTCACATGCCTTTCCTATGAGAGAGGCATAAGAGCCATTCTCATTCCCAGATATTATGCGCCCGAGATGCGGGAATATTTTAAAAAGTGTGGATATCGGTTATATTAAACGGAATCCGAAATGAGGTTTTATGAGGGGCTGTGGCATCTGCCTCAGGTCCAAGCACTCATTGATGGAAGAATCCTAGATAGATGGGGCATAGGTTTCATTCACCCTGACATCAAAGTATGCTACATGATTCATGTTGATGAAGCTAGCGGGAAATCAAATAATGAAAACGAGCTAGCTGAGCTAAAAGAAGCCCCTCAAGAGCTCGAAGATGGTGGACAAACGACCTTCGACGAGCTAACTGAGATTGATTTGGGAACGCCCGATAATCCAAAACTTGCCCACATCAGCTCACTCCTGTCAGAGAAAATAAAAGAACAAATAATCGCCTTACTACATGAGTTCGTCAACTGCTTCGCGTGGACTTACAAAGAAATGTCTGGCCTCTTTCATGAAGTGGCCGTGCATAAGTTGGCTATATCTCCCGATACCAAGCCATTCAAACAAGCCCCTCGAAGAATGAGAAGGGAGCAAGAAGAAAAGGTGATCGAAGAAACTCAGAAACTTATTGATGCTGGCTTCATCTCATCAGAGAATAGAAATACGCGGACTGGATCGCGTGCATCGTCCATCCCAGTGAAAAAAAGAATGGATAGATACGAGTTTGCATCGATTTCAGGGACTTAAACAAGGCATGCCCTAAAGATGATTTCCCACTTCGGGTCATAGAAATGATGGTCGACGATAGCTCAAATTACGAACTGTTCACTTTCATGGATGGTTCGTCTAGATACAATCAGATAAAAATGTGATGCCATTTGGACTAAAGAATGCAGGTGCTATATATCAAAGGGCAATGACCAAGATATTTGACGACTTAATCTATAAATTTGTCAAATGTTATGTTGATGACTTGTTCCTCAAGACTAAAGTCAAGGCCGATCAAATCCAAGATCTGAGGACCGTTTTCACCAGACTGAGGGAACACGATCTGAAGATGAATTCTCTAAAATGAGCTTTTGGCGTATCATCGGGAAAATTCTTAGGCTTCATAGTTCGACATCGGGGGATCGAAGTTGACCCATCAAAGATAAAGGCCATTATGGAGATGCCTCCTCCAAATAATCTGACGCAACTATGATCCTTTCAAGGAAAGCTCGCTTACATACGAAGGTTCATCTTGAACTTACCGGGAAGATGCAGGCCCTTCTCGAAGCTCATGAAGAAAGGAGCTCCTTTCGTCTGAGATGCTGAATGTCAAGAAGCGTTCGAAAATATCAAACAGTACCTGTTGCACCCTTCAGTGCTAAATGCTTTCTACTTCCTCAGTCGAACTTTAGCCGGGATGGAACACAACTATCCCCCGATAGAAAAGCAAGGCCTGTCCCTGATATTCACTGTGAAAAAGCTGAGGCTCTATCTGCTCGCTAATCGGGTTATGCTGATCTCCAAGGTCGACCCGCTTAAACACTTAATGACCAAAGCAAGCCTAGCCGGTAGAATGGCAAGATAGGCTATCATACTGCTTGAGTTCGATATAGTCTATACTTCTCAGAAAGCAGTAAAAGGGCAAGCTCTAGCCGACTTCCTCGCTGCTCATCCGATACCAGAAGGATCGCCACTCAATTGCGAGTTACCCGACGAACATGTGCTGCATCTCGAAGATAACGAATCATGCTAGGAGCTCTACTTCAATAGAGCCTCATCAATAAGGAGCTTTAGCAAATCAAGCATCCCGCAGATAAAAGCAGGGATATGATTGGTATTCATCACGTCATCGATGGGAACCCTACGGCGTTCTTTTGCTCTCACCGAGCCTTGCACAAACAACGAGGCTGAGTACGAAGCTTTGATAGCTGGTCTGGAGCTCGCCATAGAAATGGAAATCCTTCGGCTATGAGTCTACGGTGATTCCCAGCTTGTCGTCAACCAAGTAAGTGGCGACTACAAGATATACAAACCCGAGTTAGCTCGGTACAGAAGCCAGGTGGTGGAGCTCATGAAACAGTTCACCCACATTGAACTGGTGAGAGTTCCCAGGGCGTTGAATGGAAAAGCTGACGTACTCTCTCACTTAGCCAAGGAGCCGGCTAATCCCGATATGGATGAGATTCTGATAACAGTTAGAAGCCGGCAAATTCTACCTCCAGTCTCTTTGCGTGAAGAAGGAAGCGTAGAACAAGAGAACAATCCTGCTGAAGAAGCTCTGATCATTCAAGATGAGCCCGATTGGAGAGAACCCTTCATGGTGCTTTGTATTTAAAGCAATGTGCATCTACGACAAGTTGCCAGAAGAAAAATCTATGAGGCTTCAGCTGAAGAAGTGATGTCACGCCCCGCTTCCCAGTATACGGGTAAGGAGATGCGACGAGGCCCGCCACGTATTTACTCAGAAATAAACACGCTAAGCGTAACTAAGCAATATAATATAAATATACACAAGAAGACATGAAATGTAAATGAACATCAACTTTTATTTATTAAACATTTTTTTACAATACAACTGAAAAGTAAATACAATGATGAAAGCAATACCTAAACAATGGTATGAACATGAAAGTAAAGTATATAGAAGAGTCTAGAGCTCGGGGTCCTTGCTGAACTGATCCAAGTCCTCTGAACTGGGCTCTATCTCCAGTGAGTCGGATCCATCTGACAACATTCCAAAGAAAGAAGAGAGAAGGAATGTCATCAGCGAATAATCGCTAGGTAAGTTCCAAAGAAAGGTAGAAATAGAATAGAGAGAAAGAATATAACTGTATACTATTTGATTGTTATGTTAACACAATTGTTTGTAATTTGGTATAGAAAATGCCAGTGTATACTAGAGGAGTCCAACTATTCCGTGGACTAAGATATACGGAGCATAAGGAACCAATAAGCCACGGAACAACAACAATGGATATTCAGGTTAGGTGTATTAAAGTGACCGTCTCGTGCCATTTCTAACACATTCCGTACCAGTCTACCCCTTTACAACCCCATAATGTATTTTTTATTGATTTGTATTATTTTGTTTAATAGATGTACTACTTTCCGAAACCATGATATCATGAAACGGTATGGATATAAATGGATAGTCATGTAATCAGAGTATATCCATGGTTCGGTTCAGTCGAGTCATGTTGATAAAGATTGAATTATGGTATAAACGGATTCATGTTGAAAAGAGTTATACTCAAATTCAAGGATTGATTGATTGATTTCAGTTTAGACCGAGACTCTGCCTGAGTCAGATACTTAAACAGAATTGAAGTCCTGAATTAGTTTTGATGTTATCGGTAACTGCTGTACATGGACGGCAGGATTTGTGTCTTTTTCCAAGATAATTACCGTATTGATAACACCGTTTTTAGGTTGTCTACCTTAGATAGGCAAGCACCCATATTCTCCGGCTCCCTGAGGCACAAGAGAACTGGTCCCGCTTTAACCTATGTTTACTTGGGTCCTTATTGTAAATCAGTATAACTTGAGGGGGTTTTATGAAAAAAAGTTTTGATATATTTTAAAAATACACCTCAAGTATTTAATTATCGTTTTTAGGGTTTTCATAGTTATAATTTTTATAAAATGAAATATTCTAGTGGATATAAAGCTAACTTGAATAGTATATGGTATTATAGTGTAATATTGGAATTGTATGGTAGTTGCGATTCCTTTTATTTAGAAAACATGGAATATATATATATTGTATATTTAAAGTAGATGTTTTTATAATATATATATATATATATATATTTATAAAAATAGAACTTATTTATTAAATAGAAATCACATTTTCTTAAAAATTACATTAAAAATTCCATCGAGATCGAATGCTCAGTGAGGAGGTCTGCATCTTACTCTACTAGACTTGAGGATGTGCGATAACCTGCACCATCCCGATCGGGGTCCCCAAAATGGGTTGTAGAGGCGCATTTGCAAGAAATTAAATAATACACTTTTAAAGAAAATGGTTTTTGAAAGTTTATGGTATTTAAATGTAATTTCGTATTTTATCCCACAAGTTCTAAAAGTTATCGTGCTATGTCAAGAATGAGTGTTGTGATGAGATAGATCATTACCTCGTGAGTTTTCTAAAGGTAATATGAGCAAAAAGATAAGGTAACGTCGTATGCAAACTTAAGGGTATTTTACTGTAAAAGTGAAATAGAATTTGTTTAACATAATATTTTGAATTGAAACTTTGTCCAATTGTTATTTAATGGTTACTAAACAATATATAATTAAATGGTTAATTTGTTGTTTAATAAAAATTGAGTTTTTAAAGAAATGAGAATCAGAAGTCGGATTAACTCCGCTTCCGACAAATTTTGAAAATAGAATTCTTTTTAATAGAGAGGAGAGGGAAGATAGGACTTACAGATTGAATGAAGTGGGAAGAGATAGAAGGAACTTCCGAAAGTGTCGTGGAGTCGTTTCGTCGCCGGATTTGTCCCGAAACGTCGCCGGAACTTTACCTTGAGCTAACTCCACTTGTACAACTTCTTGGACTTAAGAATTTTATAGTGTTTTGGCAATGGAATTCTGAATGAGGAGGGCTATGGTGTAGTGTGATATTTATAAGAGAAATTAGGGTTTTGAGGATTGAAGAATAAATTAAAAATATGCATTAAAATGGATTAAAGAGGGTATTTATCATTCTCTGGATAAATGCAGAGAAATCAAACAATATGGGGGTAGTGGGGTAGGCCAAAGGGTGTCGGAGTTAAAGTTTGGAGGCATTTGAGACGGGTTGGACCGGCGGTGCCGGCGCCAGCACGCATCTCGCCGGCAGTTCTCAGGGGTAAAGTGCTTAGATCTTTGACACGTGTTCTAGGCTGCTTAATTATCATTTTCCACATATTTGTTTTATGAGACTTTTCATTTTTACGTGCAGTGCACGTATAAACTTTTGAGCTTCTAAAAGTTTTAAAGAAAAATAAACAAAAATAATATGTGGCCTAGAGGATTCAAACACAGGGGATACATCACAGCAGTGCAAGGCTTTACCAATGAGCTACAAGTTGTTCCTTGCAGTTCAAAAGCGAATTAAATACTTATAGCATACACAGGATTGCAAATACTCCATTTTACATTAAGTTTTAAATAAATTTTCTGTACATTAAAACAAAGTTGTTACATTCTACTCTCCTTACAAAAATTTCGTCCTCGAAATTTATAATTATTTTAAGGACTAATTTACAAACAAGTGAGGGTATCTTGGACGCATGTCGTCTTCTTTTTCCCACGTTGATTCTCCTGGTGTGTCTTTTCTCCACATCACCCGGACCAAGTTTACTTCCTTATTCCGAAGTGACTTCACCTTTCTGTCCAAGATTTCAACGGGTTGTTGCTCACAAGATAGATCCGTTTGTACAGTGAGCTTGGAGTGATCAAGAATATAATTGGGGTCACTCACATACCTTCTGAGTTTGGATATATGGAATACATTGTACACTCCTTCTAATGAGGGTGGAAGTGCCAAGCGATAATCCACTTCTCCGACTCGTTCGAGTACGTCGAACGGTCCAATGTACCTCGGACTTAGCTTACCCCGCCTTCCAAAGCGAATCACTCCACGGTTTGGTGAGATCTTTAAAAATACATGATTTCCCGGTTGGAACTCTAAGTGACGGCACTTTGCATCAGCCCTGTGCTTCTGTCGATCTTGGGCTATGCGCATTCGTTCCCTGATAGTGCGAATCATATCCACTGTTGCTACTATTATCTCAGGTCTAAGGAGTTCTTTATCTTCGATGTCGTCCCAACTTAATGGTGAATGCCACTTCCTTCTAAATAGAGCTGCAAAGGGTGCTATTCTAATACTTGCTTGGTAGCTATTGCTGTATGAAAACTCCACATGATGTAGGTGATCTTCCAACGATCCTCCGAAGTCTAGCATACACGCTCTTAGCATATCTTCAAGTATATGAATAGTTCACTCAGACTATCCATCTGTTTGTGGATGGTAACTTATGCTAAAGTTCAGATTTGTTCCCAAGCTAGCTTGCAGACTCTGCCAAAATTGTGATCGAAATCTGGTGTTACGATCGGAGACAATGCAAACTGGTACTCCATATAATCTCACGATCTCTTGCATAAGTTCATGGGTATCTGAGATAGTACACAATGAAGAGTTAAATCTTATTTAGATTCAAACCTACCTCCATGTACTTCTTTGCTAGTGTCTCGGTAGATTGGCCAACTCGAAAGGGAATAAAGTGAGCCGACTTTGTGAGTCGATCCACAGTAACCCATACCGCATTGTTACCTTTCGTTCTGCGAGGAAGAGCAGTCACGAAGTCTATAGTGATGTGTTGCCACTTGCATTCTGAAATAGTAACGGTTGAAGTAAACCCGCAGTCCTGTGATGTTCAGTTTTCACTTGCTGAAACACCAAACATTTAGCGACGCTTCTGGCTACTTCACGCTTCATTCCATGCCACCAGTAATGTTGCCGCAGTTCTTTGTACATCTTTGTACCATCAGGGTGTACTGAATAGGGAGAGCTATGAGCCTCTTTCATCAATTCTTCCCGAGCAGGATTTTGTGGTACACATAATCTACTGCCGTATCTCAAAGATATGTTTTCATGGATGATGAAGTATGTTCTAAGTCCACTTTCTACTTATTCTCTGATCTTTTGCAACCTGACATCACTTGCTTGAGTTGCTTTGATATGATTGACAATTGTAGACTGAACTTGTAAGTTCATCAAATTTGAAGCGTTACCCGGCATGACCACTTCTATCTCCATCTGATGCAAATCTTATTGAAACTTCCACTTTGCAGTGAGATTCATTGATAGTGGTTGGAGACTAAGTGCATCAGGTACTACATTCACCTTTCCTGGATGATATTGTAGGTTGATGTCGAAATCCGCCATAAGTTCTAACCATCTTCTCTGCCGCATATTCAACTCTTTCTGAGTAAACACATATTTTAGACTCTTGTGGTCTGTGTATATGTCCACTCATTCTCTAAGAAGATAATGGTGCCAAATTTTAAGAGAAAAGATAACGGCTGCTAACTCCAGATCATGCGTCGGATAGTTGCGCTTATGAATCTTCAGCTGTCTTGATGCATAAGCTACAACTTTACCGTGTTGATGTAGAACACATCCTAATCTCTTACCGGATGCATCGCAAAATGTTGGCTATAGTGCCATCAAGTCAATTATTGGATCGCATGCACGTGATTGCAATGATTAAGGGAGTACCTATACCGGTAGAACAGTCTTACTCGAGATGATAGTATGCTATCTGGTTTGTCTTTATTATCGTGTACATACTTCAGGTGACATTACAGATCACTATTACATGTTGATAGAGCCCATATAATTCTTGCTTGACTACCAGCATTATGATGGCGATCATATACGTGGGAGCTGGATAGTCTATAAGCACATCCTTAAAATGTCCCTAGTCATGGGAGTTTCGAGACTGGGCATCGATACTCCGAGAGTAGACTAGTGTATACCGATCGAGACCCCGACGAGGGGCGGTGGCCGGTCTCATAAGCCATTGGTGTTAGTTTGTTCACCTAAGATGTATACAAGTGCTCATTGGGTTATGAGTACACCGGACGGACTCACCGGGAACATGCTAATTGGTATTATACCTATTGTCAGATAGCAGTCCCTGGTGACATGTGTACAGGTTAGTCTACCGACCTGAGATCTTCATTTGACTCGTGTGAGTTCCTACTGTGCTTTGATTACTACCCTACCACGGCTTAAAGGAGTCTTGCAAACAGGTTTTAGTTGGGTACAGTTCCGAGCCATATGGAGGCAGTGAGCGGATCGTCGGGGGATTCGTCTCTCCCGGTATTGGGGGTTGATGTCGCGGTTGTGCACGAGTGACCATCACCAGAAATCCTTGGCCAAGGTAGTCGAGAATTACTGATCTAGGATCGGTAGTTTCTCTGGTGGTGATGAGCTTTATACCGACACTAAATGTTGTGTTATTAGGGGTCTGACTTTATCCACCCCCTAAACTCGATATGCGATACTCATAGACGAACGGACCAGATTGTATGGATATTGTCACAGTCAGGCTCAGTAGGGGTTTCAGGATGAGTTTGCTCGTCGGCCTCCCTTTCGCTCAATACCTGGGTAGCCGTTACGTACAGCTAGTGCCGCTGACGTGCTTGTAGTTAAACCCACCGCCAGCGTATTGACGAGTCTTTAGAGTCCTACACAAAGGGTTTCCCTGCTTCGGGCGAAACGATGTAGAGGCCGTATGGTTTTATGGCAGGGTTCGATCACATACGTGTACTTATGCACGGATGATGTTCGGACGGATAATACTAGTGGGCTTTGGTTTAAGCCGGATCCTAGTATTATATTTGTTGGATTATTTTTGTCTCTTAGTATTCGTATTCTTCGGAATATGGATGCAGGTATGTATATACGGTTAAGGGGTATTCTTGTAATTCATTACAAGATTACTTTTAGAAGATTACACCTCATCATGGTTTAGACCTTTTTGGATTAAAAGGTTATTGAGGTATAGGATGAGGTGTTTATTGTATTTTTGTGGCATGGCTAATTAGTGACCCATGGTTACTATTCTAGCATGTTTAGAGTTTTTGTTTGTTGTGAGATTATGTTGACTTGAGATATTTTTGTTGACTAAGATATTTTGGAGACATGGACATTTATGTGATGGCTCCATTATTTCTTATCACACTCACACAACAAACAAAAAAAGCCATTATTTATTTCTTTTTCTCTCTCTTGAGTTGCTCTCAACAACTCATTCTCATGGCATCTTCTTCTTCCTCTAGCTCCACCCAAACCCTCTCATGAGTTGAGAATCCTTGGGTGTCTTGAGACAAATTAATCCTTCATCACTCTCTACTTTATCTACGGTATCTAGAGTAGCGATCTAGGTACCCTAGTTGCCTCAGATATGAGGTTGGAGCTCGTTGCATAGACTCTCGGGTGGATCATCTTCGATGGAGGGAGACCGGAGATCAAGCTTGATCAAGGAAGCCCCTATGATCTAGGGATGATGGTTGAAGACCGAAGGACACGGATCTATTCGATATAACCATTCTAACTCCTTTGCATGTTTTGTTATCTAGGGCTTATGGGTAGATTCGGGTAATTGGTTATGGGAGCGCTAAGTTTTATAAATTTTTGTTCCGCATTTGGTCACGGATTGATGGCCGGGGCGCTGCCGTAACTCAACACAATGCACTACGAAACCTCTATATTAGTCCGGTATTACGAGAATAGGCGATGATGTCAATCTTGACTTAAGTTCTATGAAAACTTGCTCGCATACTTCTGACCCATTTCAGATAAGTACTACTTAGTATTTGTGCTACGGTAGTTTGGCCTCCGTCAAGGTCATAGGATGCTAGGGGCAAAATATTATCAGAAATTTCAAGAGTTGAAATTTGCAATGAGATTGCATACCTTCTATGAGATAGTTAGATCCCGATACCCACTGCGAGTAAGAGTTACTCCTGGAAGAGTTTTGCACATTACAACTCGCCGATCAAGTAGGTGTCTAGAAAGATGTTAACGGGGTTACGCCCCTGGGAAAATGAGGTTTATTTTAATTAGGTCCGTGCGAAAGCACGGGGAACCTCCCTCAATGTACCGACACTGTCCTGGCCGAAAGATTGGCGAACTTGTAGGATATAATTAATCCCGGCTAGTCTTTCCTTTTAAGGTTTGAAGGAAGATTTGATAAAAACAGTGGGAGCCATCCTGATTAGATAAACTAATAACCAATCTAATCTTGTAAGAGCGCATGCAGAGTGTTTTCTTCTCTCTCTCTCTCTCCTGGTAGCGACCATTTCATACCTTAATCAAGATAATAATATGGATGTATTGACCGGACCCGCTTGTTATATTGAGCCGGGGAACGTTGGTCCCGCTCTACCTTATAATTGTTATAAGACCGAGCAGGAGATAGGGGATTACCAGGATTCCCGTGCCGCCCAAACGAAGAAAGTGCATGATGATGCATCTTCTTCGGGTGTGTTCGTTACAGAAAACTATTTCTCAGTATCCTCTACGTCCTGGGTATGAGATACCGGATCAGGATCCCACATATGTAATATGTTACATGAGCTACAGAAAGGTAGAGATCTGGGAATGGGTGATAAGTTTAAAGAGTTGGAAACAGTGCAATTGTTGCAGCCAAAGTCGTTGGCGGTTATCACCCTGTATTACCAAATACATTGATTCTGAATGAATGTTATTAGATACCGAACCTGATATACAATATCATATCAGTCTCTTTATTTAGTAAAGAAGGATATAATTTTTTATTGATGGATAATGTTTTAAACATTTCCTATATCAAGAGTTGATCGGATCAGGCACGTTATCTAATGGCATATACGTTTTAAATCAAACTGCAGTTCTTAACGTACAAAACTCACACAAGAGGAAGAGTTCAGAAATGAATGAATCCTTCTTGAAGCATTGTAGACTAGGCCATATCAATGCGACCCGACTAGCTAAGTTACATTAAGATGCATATTTAAATCAGTTTGAATTTACATCTTGTGAAACTTGCCGGTCATGTCACAAAGATAAAATGATCATAGCTCCGTTTCTGGAAGCAGAGAAAGAGTTAGTGAACTTTTGGGATTGATACATAATGATGTATATAGGTCCCCTGTCTACACATGCCAGGACTGGTTCTTTGTACTTCATTATATTCACTGATGATCTCTCAAGATTCGGACATATGTTCCTGTTGAAACACAAGTCTGAAACTTTTGAGAAATTCAATGAATATAAGTCAGAAGTAGAGAACCAAAACGGGTATAAGTATTATGTCCTTTGATGTGATCAGGGAGGAGAATACTTGAGCATGGAGTTCCTGGACAATTCAAAAGAAGAATGAGGTTCTCTCTCAGCATTACTCCTTCGTATACACCACAGCATGTGGGTGTATCGGGACAGAGCAATCACACCCTATTAGATATGGTGCACTCTATGATGAGTACTACTGAGTTGCCTATTTCCTTTTTTGGAATTATGCACTTGAGAAGTTGCATACCTATTGAATAGGGTTTCAACCAAATCAGGTGCCTACCACTCCATATGAGATATGGTATGGGAAGAGCCTATGTCTTAAGTAAGTTAAGATTTGGGGTTGTCCGGTCTATGTCTAAAAGCAAAATCCGGACAAGCTCGAGGCAAGGTCAGTTCTGTGGAAGTTTGTTGGATATCCCAAGCTTTCGCAAGGTAATATCTTCTACCGCACCGAGAAAGAAAATGTGTTTTATTTCTCGGCATGACCACCTTTTTAGAAAAGGAATTTATTTTGGAAAGAAATTTGTGGCCATGGGGTAGAACTGGAAGGAGTTCCGGCTATACAAACTACAGCTGATGATTTGGTAGAACCGGAAGATTCAATAGCTCCCGATGAACCTCAGTCTCTCCGTCAATCTGGTAGGGTTCCTCATCCACCTAAGAGACACTTCGGTTTTCTCAATGACAGTGGGAGCAAGGATTGCATCATGAGATGATGACCCAACTAAGTTTCGAGCAGGCCATCAAGAGTGGGGAATCTGTAAGAATGGCTGGATGCTAAGCGATCTGAGATGGAATCTATATACACCAACAAAGTATGGACTTTGGTTGCTATATTTGAAGGGTTAAACCCCTATCAGGAGCAGGTATATCTTGAGAAGATTACTTGGTATAGATGGAAAAGTTGAGACTTTCAAAACTAGACTTGTTGTAAAAGGTTTTCATCATCGACCTGGTGTGGATTATGATGAAACCTTTTTCTCCAGTGGCTATGCTTAAGTCCATCCGGATCCTACTTTCCATTGCTACATACTATGACTATGATATCTGGCGGTTGGATGTCATGACTGCTTTTCTAAATAGTGATTTAGAAGAGAGCGTCTATAAGTAGACAGCCAGAGGGCTTCATAGATAGTGGGAGCAACGGAAACATGTGCAAGTTGCTTTACGGGTTAAAGCAGGTATCGCGGAGTTGGAACATCTGTTTTGATGTGGTAGTCAAAGTGTTTGACTTCATCAAAATGATAGATGAACTTTGTATATACAAAAAGGTAGTAGAGAGTAAAGTGTCTTTCCTCACATTATACGTAATGACATACTCTTGATAGGGAAGGTGTTTTCTATGCTACACTCGGTCAATCTCCTCTTATCACATTGATTCTCCATATAGGATCAAGGTGATACCTTCTAAATCCTGGGTTTTGGATCTATGAGATAGATCTAAGTGGATGTTAGATTTCTCACTAGGTGTAGTGAGATGGTATCAATCGATCCTGGGGAGAATCACTGGATAGCTTCCAGGGTGGTAAGGTCGACTGAATGTCAGTCACACGCATTGTCTTCACCCTCAGTGGAGGGACGGTATGTTGGAAGAGTTCCAAACTAGATACCGTGGCAAACTAGACGATAAAGGCTGGATACATCGCTACCAAAGATGCAGTCTTGGTGTATATTAGTTCATGAGATGAACTTCGTTCCTACCATTGTGTGACAATGGAGTTGTGGCTTATGCCTAGGAACCCCTGTCCCATCAGTGACCCAGACATATTCTAAAGCAGTATCACTTGATCATGGAGATGGTTGATCTCCAGGGAGATCGAGGTTATGAGAGTAGACTTTGAGGTTAACACGGCGGATCCACTCATAAAGGCCTTTTCCCAAGAGAGACTTTTATGGGATGGTTGAGTATGGGATACTACAACTACTGCTATATGATGGCCCTAGTGCAAGTGGGAGATTGCTAGTTATATGTATGCCCTAGAGGCCATTATTGTACCTATGATGTATATTATAGTGGATGCTTGGACATACATAGGGAGGGCTTTCTTGCTTTACATGATAGTATGCTATCTGGTTACTCTTTATCTTAACATGTACACTGATTGTCTCTCTGTTACATGTTGGTAAAGCCCTTAGGATGTGTACTTGACTACCAGGATTATGATGCGGATCATACTAGTAGGACAAAGGTAGTCCATGAGTACATCCTTTAATGTCCCTAGTCATGGGTGTATCGAGACACGGCATCGATATACCAGAGTAGACTAGCGTATACCTTCTCGACCCATGTAGATAGGAGATGGATGATCCCATATCTATTGGTGTTTGACATCATAGATGATATACGGGTGCTCAGTGGAGACTGGGTACACTGGACGGACTCGCCGAGAACTCCTAGATGGTATTATACCTCACGTCAAATGGAAGTTCTCTGGTGACACTGGTACAGGTTAGTCTGTCGACCCGAGATCGTCTTAGAGTCTTGTGTGATTCCCACTGTGCTTTGATTTCCACCTTACCACGTTCAAGAGAACATGCAAAACGGTGGGTTTTGGGTATAGTTCCGAGTCATATGGAGGCAATGAGCGATAGGAGGGGATTTCATCTCTCCCGGTATTAGGGGTTGATGTTGCGCTGTGCTCGATTGGCTATAATAGGAAGTCCCTGGTCAGGGCTATTTCTGAGATTTACTGGTAAATGTTATCAGTAGTTTCTCGATCCATTATGAGCCTCACATTGGCATGACTTATCAAGCTATTGGGGTCTGATGTTTACTACCTCCAGGCGAGATATGCGACATATCAGACAAAGAGACCGGACTGTACGGTAGTGTTACTGATTGGATTCACAGGAGTATGAGCAGGCTTGCTTATTGATCTTCTGATCGCTCAATACCCGGGTGGCCGTTACGTTTAGCAGACCGCTTACGGCTTATGGGTGTTTGATATGATCATCACCTACTGCCGGCGTATTGACGAGTCTTTAGAGTCCTACATAGAGGTTTCCTGGTTCATGCAAAACAAAGTAGGAGCACATATGTGATATGTACGGGACCGAGATTAATGCACGTATATGATTTCGCATTCTACTCTCGCGATATGTGATATCGGTCGGTTATATGTGATATAGCCGGGTTATCGGATCAAGTGTTGATTCGATAGATTGTTATATTTGATATTAGTCGGTTGTATATGATATAGCCGGATTATTAAATCAAGTGTTGATTTAATAATTTAATGTATAATTATATATTTGATATATTAACATATATTAATTAATATTAGCTCACTTAAGATTTCTTTTCTCACTTGTGTGCATGTAGTATATATATGATATATATTAATGTACATTATTTTGTGTCATACTTGATGCCACATGTGACATGGGTGTATGAGACTCACACCAAGCTTATGATAATGTATAGTTTTATTTATTTAAAGTTAATCAAAATTAGTAGGAAATTAGTCACATGCTTGAAAGTTTGGAGAAGGTTGTAGCATCTTTGACTTAGTCCACTAGTTTTGTTTTATTTGTAGATATTTATTAACCTAACCATTATTGTAACCCATGGTTTATTCTCTACATGAGTTAGTGTATGACACTAACTCACCCATGGTTGCTATTCTCACGTCATGAGTTCATTCTCTCATTCTTCACTTGATCTTCTTCTTCCTCATGAGAAAAGCTCACTTCCTAGCTTTTCTTCACTAGCTTTTCTCAAGGTGAGAAAATATTGTGAGAAAAATAAAACTAAAGTGAGCTCATTTCCTGCTTCATCATCCTCTACTATATTAGCTATTTAGTTTAGGGTGTTTGCTTCACTAATCTACCATTAGTGAAGAGGTAGCATGAGCTTGAGTCTCCTCGACGTAGATCATCTTCGGCCTCGAAGATTTCGAGCAAGCTTGTTCATTTCTCAGAAAAATAAAACTAAAGTGAGCTCATTTCCTACTTCATCATCCTCTACTATATTAGCTATTTAGTTTAGGGTGTTTGCTTCACTAATCTACCATTAGTGAAGAGGTAGCATGAGCTTGAGTCTCTTCGACGTAGATCATCTTCGGCCTCGAAGATTTCGAGCAAGCTTGTTCATTTCTCCTGGAGAACCCTTTCTAGAGTTTGGGTGTTCATGACTTGCAGCGAAAGGACTACTACACGGAGCATTAGAAGTGAAGGACCGATCTATAAAGGTTGTATTCCTCATTCACTTAGTTGTAAAGTTGTTTACATGTTGTATCGTCGGATTTTCTAGTAAAGATTCTATTGTTAGGGTTAACTAGAACGACAAATTTTTGAAATTGGCATGGACGATGCCTCCCGAATCCTTGCTGCCGTGCTAGGCAACCCTGCACATCCCTCCTGCAGTAGGTGAAAAAGGCCAGGCCGGGCCGGTTGATTGGTACTCCCGGTATCCTGGGTACAAAAGGTGGCTATGAAGAGGCTCCTCATGCCATTTGAGTGGCAGGGCACTTCACTCCGGCAGATTGGGGTCTGTCCTTCATCTTTACTATTGCCTCATATCGACAGGTAGCTTTCAGAGCCAGTTCGTGAGTTGGGAAATCCCCTGTAGCTAAAGCAGCTTGGATCTCCGGATCTAACCCTTGCTGATATCGTCTGGATCTAATCTCAGCAGTCAGAATAAGGTGTGCCACAAACCTGTTACGGTCTTGAGTTAGCTGTGTAGTATGCGATATAAGAAAATTGAATATTTGAGAAATATCTTACCTACTGAGCATGGTAAACTCAGCATCATACTCATCCACAGATTTGGTCCACATCGAACCTTGTTGCAGGTGAATGAATTGCTGCTCCATGTTTAATTCGGGAAGTCTCAGGAAAGTACTTCGCGTCAGACATGTCGTGAAAAGTTTTCCACTCGATAGGCTGGGCCAGAAGGCTTTCTTCCGCCTTCCACCATACTCGGGCGTTGTAGGTGAGTTGCAGCTTTGCAACCCGTACCTAAGCGATCTCTAGCACTTGTGTTGCTGCCAGATCGTTCTCAATGCTCTGAGCCCATTTTTCAGCTTCTAAAGGGCTCTCTTTCCCAGAAAATTGCTTCGGGTGCAATGCCCGGAATTGCTTCACCCTGGGTGCTTCCGTTTCTGGGTAGTTCAATAAGATAGCAGTCTACTGATGCTGTCCTTCCAGGAGGTTTCGGATTGCCTCAAGCAATACTGTTTGTTCATTGATTGGAGCTACAACGGTAGACGTAAGTGGAAGAGGTGGTGGTGTATTGTTGAAGTCTGTGCTAGTATCGTTTGGAGAATCCATAACCTTGAAAGAAAAAATAGAGTTAGGATAGATTCAAAGAATATGAAATTGTACGATTCAAGGAATATGAAATGTAAAGAATGTTTTTAGTTGCTGATTTTTGTGTTATATTGCTTAGGAATTCATGCAGAATTGAACTGCATGTCCATGTAGAACTGACCTGCATGTCCATGCAGAACTGATCTGCATGGGCCGCTAACAAAACCTGTCATGCCCCACTTTCCAGTGTACATATAAGGAGACGCAACGAGGCCCGCTATGTATTTACTCAGAAGTAAACACGCTAAGCGTATCTAAGCAATATTGTAAATATACACAAGAAGACATGAAATGTGAATGAACAACAACTTTTATTTATTAAACATTTCTTTACAATACAACTGAAAAGTAAATACAATGACGAAATCTGTAACACCCTAGTTCATTTATACCAGTTCTATTTGGGTATTTCTTTATTTATGGTATTTTTCTGATTTATTGTGTTTTGGGTACGAATAGTGTATTTGACATTTGTATTTGCATCCGACCTGACCCGCTTGCTGGAAACCCGTCTTGATTCCTGTTTATAATTTATCCTGGCTTGTTATGTGGATCCGTGCAGTTTCATTATTTATACTTCATACTGGCATTTTATCCGGCATCTGTATTTTTTTAATATAACATTTAAAGTCAAGAAATTTTTTTATAAAATATAGCATGGCCTGCATGATACTCCTAACCCTGTCGTAGCATCCGCGCGCGTTGTTCTCGCCCCGTTCAGTGTAACGGACCTGTTTGGATGGCTACGTGTACGTGCGTGAATCCATTCTTGGGGGTATGCATTTTCGTTACCCGGATAACCAATTTTAGTTTTGGTCGACACGTATATTTTCCGTATTTTAAAACTGGATTTTTAGATCCGACCCGGACGTGTTTTGGACTATTTTTGTATTAGCCAAATATTAAATATTTTATTAATATTATATTTTATATTTCAAACAGTTAACAAAAATCCCTAACTAAATAATCTTTTAAAATTTTTAAGAAATCTTATTTTTAACTGCACATCTCTCTCTCTCCTCTCGATCTCTCTCTCTCTCTCCTCTCGATCTCTCTCTATCTCTCTTTCTCTCTTTCTCGTTGACTCTCTCTCTCTTTCTCTCTTTCCCACTCTCTCCCTCTCTCTCCCTCTCTCTCTCTTCCTTTCTCTCTTCGATCGTGAACACTGTTCGCTTCTCCTATCCCGTCACCACCTCTTCCTTATGCTCACCTCCCTTCACAATTCTTCTTCTTTATATCCCTGCACCCCGCAACGAGACCCCCATGAGGAACCCTAACCCTAACTCCCGCGTTTGTCACCGCCTCCACCCTCGTTGACATTCCCTTATCCCGACCTCGTCTTCACCCTCATCCTCACCTCTCCATTCCCATGCGTGCCACCCTGCAAACCCCGCTGCAGCCTAACCGATGAACCTAACAACCCACACCGACCTCGTCTCCTCACCGTCGTCACATCACGCCGACGACCTCCCCTCATCTCCACCTCCTCTTCCTCCTCCACTTCCCTTCCTCTCTTCAACCCCGGCAACCCACGATCACCACCATCACTCTCAACCCGAACCCAAACCAAGCCCCGGCCTCACCTGCACACCTCGCCGGAGATCCGATCATCGCCGTCAACCTCTCCCCACGTCTCCACCTTCCTCTCTCTTCTCTTCCCTGCACTCCAGACCACCCTACACCCGAGCCTCCCCTGCACACTACAACCCTTACTCGAACCCCCCACTGCACACACTTAGCCTCGCTGGAAAAACCCCATCGTCGGAGTTAGCTCTTGCCTCGCATTCCTCTCTAAAACCATAGCACCACAACGACCAAACCCCACCCTTTCCTTCTTCTTCTTCTTCTTCTTGTTCTTCTCTTCTTTCTTTTCTTGATTGCGCTTTTCCGGTGATCGCCGGAGCCGGGCACGACGCCGACGACCCGAGAGATCCAGTGAACGTCCTTTGCCTGCGTGATTACCCTCTTGCCTTGCCTGGACCCGTCCCGCGTGCCCTGTGTGCGTTGCGAAGATTACCCGACGTCGGGCGTGCCGTACGCACCCGTCGTGCTATCCATTCAGGCAAGTTCATCTTGCTACATGCTATGTATATTATTATGCATCCATATGAATAAATTGTTACATGTTTATCACATTATACATCCATATTAAAGTTTTACCGTTTTCAGATACCCGTATGCATCCATATCATTTAATATACATGTAGCTGCATCTACAGATCATATTAACTCATGTTATTATTGCAGTAACACCCCATGCTTAATAATGTGCATCCCACTTAGTCTTGGAGCTGTAAATGTAACCCCTAATCAATATTTGTGCATCCATACCATTAATTATATATCTAGTTGCATGCCATGTCGTATTAATTCATATTATTGTTATATTAGCACCCCATACTTGATAATGTGCATCCTACATAGTCATGATGTAACCCCTGATAAACATTTGTGCATCCATGCTTTTACCGCGCATCCGTACTTTTACCCTGATTCGATACTTGCTACATTTTACTGTTGGACACCCACTTGATACATGTACACTACCTGACATGACTTAATATACCACTACTTGACATGTTACCTGATCTTGTTTCTAATGCCGAAAATCCTGACATGTTGTCCCGATGGACATATCCTGTTGTCTGTATAGACAAACCCGTACCTGCTTGATCCTGTGTTGGCATTAGCTTCAGATTTATCAATACCTGACTTGAACACATAACTTGGGGGTAAGGGGAAATCAATGATGAAACCTGATTTGTAACTCAACTGTTCGACGCTTATACTGATCAGTTTTGGGGGCTAGGCCAGTCCCGGGATGATGTTGCTGACATCATTCGACTGTACATGTTTCATGTTTATGCTCAGCGGCACGTCTCGGATTCAGCCCCGAGAGTCTGGACCGTGGTCCCGGGTATGCACGAGATACTATTGAGTTACATCGACGATTTATTAAATTGATTTCACAGACTTGAGAGTAGTTAACCCAGTAGCTTAGTTCAGATTACTCACCGCACGTCACATGTGCTTATACCCTTCACCGTTCCTTATTCATGTTACTGTTATACCTTATTTACTGTTCACACTCATGCCTGCATATCTTGTTACCCCTGATTATATTATTGTTGATATTGTGACGCGCTGACGTCTGGGTTTTGCATGGCCCAGATCCGCTACCCTTGTCGCAGGCCGAGCAGGAGTACTTCAGCCGACAGGCCGAGCAGTGAGGACTCTGTTAGTATTTTTAGTTTAGTTTTCTTTCAGCATTTCCATTTCCTGATGTGAGCCCGTATTTGGGACGTACTTTCCAGATTGTTATTGTTACTTGGATTTATTGCTTCCGCATATTATTTCTTGACTCGTTTATTCCGGCATATGGACATGTACTAGATAGTTTATTTTATTTTACTGTTCTTGATATCTCATAGACAGCCGTAATGTGACTGTGGAGGGATGTTTCCTAGCCACAGGTAGCATGGTTGGCTCTGTCACGTGCCGATCTGTAAGTCCACGTTACCCGTCCCCGGTTCTTTGGGGTTGCAGAAATGGTGAAAAACAATTTTTTTCGGTGGGGTAACATGGACTCTTGAAACGGATCTTTGTTAAACAAACTATCTAACAACCTAACTAAGAGTTTAGCTACTAGGTTAGGGGTTATACCTAAACTTGAACTCCTTCTCTTCAACTCCTTGTGGTGGTCGGATCGGCCTCACCTCGTCGTCTCCTTGTGCCGAAGATGGATCCACCCGAAAGCTTCTACCTTTGGCTCCAACCTCAATCTAGAGGAAACTAGAATACTTGGCTTGCTAGACCTTGTACACTAGGATGAATAGAGAAGTGTTTTGGGTTTTATCTCTATGGTTCTTGTTTCTCAACTCATGAGACAATAGAACCATGAGCTAGAGAGAGAGCAAGAGGAAGATGAGAGCCTTGAGGATGAGAGAGAATCAATATGATAGAAATCAAGAAGTCTTTTTACCTCCATGCTCTCATAACACCAAATAATCATAATAATAACAATAATTGAGTATTATGTGATGGTTCATGTCAATGGCATTATCATTTCATGCACTCATTTTGTAAAGAATAATAAGAAAGCAAAAAGTCTTAGCCATGAAATGATAGCCACTGTAATGATGATGGTCAACAAGTCCAAGCTAGTCAACCGGTCAACAAAGTCAACAAGTCAACAAAGTCAAACTTTCAACCCAACCATGGCACACTAATACTTAATTAATATTATTATTAATCATATTTCTTATTCTCATTAGGGTTTAGCAAAAGTCAACAGTCAACAACCCTAATGAGAATCCTCTGCCTCTGTCTCTGTCAACCGTGCATACACACCCGCATCCGCGTTCCGAGGAACACGAATACAAACGAGATAAAACCAATCCCAAAACGTATACTAGGATCTGGCTTAAACCAAAACCCGCTAGTAATAACTGCCCGGACACCAAACGTGCACAAGTGCACGGATGTGACCGAACCCTGTCGCAAAACCATGCGACCTCTACTCTTTTGCCTAAAGGCGAATAGCTCTCTGTGTGCGACTCTAAAGACTTGACACTACGCTGGCAGTGGGTTTAACCACAGACCGCAAGCGGCACTAGCTGTGCGTAACGGCCCCCAGGTAGATACCGATAAGAAGACTGACGAGGTGAACTCATCCGAACTCCTACTGAGCCTGAATGTGACAGTCTCCGTACAGTCCGGTCTGTTCGTCTGAGAATATCGCATGGCGGGCCTAGGGGGCGGTAAACGTCAGTCCCCTAATAGCGGTACAAGTCGTGTCAGAGTGTAGCCCGGAACACCCTGAGATAACACTGGAAACCTACCAGTGCATCTCGCTTGCCTGGCCAGGGACGACTGTGTGTAATGGCTCTCCTTGACACAGCGCGATATCAACTCCCAATACCGGAAGAGATGAATCCTGTCTAACCGTCACTGCCTCCAAGTACTTTGGGACTGCACCCAACTACTACCTGTTTGCATGACTCCTTTGAGCCGTGGTAGGGTAGTAATCAAAGTACAGTGGGAACACACTTGAGGGGAAGTGACAGTTTCAAGTCAGCGGACTAAGCTGTACTCATGTCACCTGGGAACTGATAACTGACGATATGTATAGTACCAATCAATCAGTTCCCGACGAGTCCTGTCCAGTGTACTCGTAACCTAACGAGCACCCGCATACTATCTCAAGCACGACGTACTAATGGCTGTGGGACAGACCGTCTCCCCTGCTGGGATGAGAAGCGCATACGCTAGTCTACTCCGGAGTATCGATGCCCTGTCTCGATAGTCCTACGACTAGGGACCTATATAAGGATGTGCTTGTGGATTACCCAGCCCCCACGAGTGTGACTGCCATCATAACGCTGGTAATCAAGTAAAGATCCTAAGGGCTCCACTAATGTGTATAGGCGATATGTTAAAAGAAACACATGTACACACATTGAAGTAGAGACAAACCAAGTAGCATACTACTATTTTGAGCAAGATTGTCTATACAATGGTGAATATTCCAAGTTTCCATTAAGTAATATACAAACTAGTATGATACAGTAATGGCCTCTAGGGCATATACACTAACACGATCTTAGCGCACTCTGGGAAGTGGGGCATGACAGGGTTTGTTTGGTATCAAAGCACCATAGGATTTAGGTTAATCGGGTTTGATTCTTTTGTAGTTGGGTATTGGATCCAATACACGAATCAGAAAACCCGTAATTAGGAACATGTCCTGCCACATTGTTATCGTGATTCTTGAATCATATCATTCTCTTGACCCTTGTCTTGACGATATGCAAACAACTTTGCATATCGGCTTGAAACCTTTTGCTTCCCTATTGTTTCTCCCTGTTCCTTTGATTCTGATACTAGGATTTGGACAACTTGAGTGGAGTTATGTGATTGTAACTATGTACCACGGCATGGTTACAATGCGGTACTCTATTTAAGTAACTTGGAGTCCTAGTCTTGATTCATTTCCTTGTTATATGATCGTTATTTTGCCTTGCTTCTCTTGCTTACCAGTTCTTGTTTTATCGCAAGCTTGAATCTTGTTTACCGGTCTTATCTTCTTCAGTGTTTGGCTTCAGATGAAGTCGTTTTCGGTATCCTACTTGTTCATGTTTTCCCCGCATTAGAATTATTCAATTATGGTGCATCCCATTGTTTGATGTTGTCTTGGGAATGGACTTTCTCGGCACTTTCCATGCTCACATTGATTGTAGAGCAAAGAAAGTGATTTTCTAGATTCCCGGACATTCGGAGTTTGTTTTTGCTGGAGGTAGCAGTTCTGTCGGGCCGGTCGAGTTTAGGGCTAGGCTGACAAACATGTTCTTTCGTTGATGGAAGTTGATAAGGAGGAAGCGCCAGCTGTAGTTCGAGAGTTCATGGACGTGTTCGAGGACATCTCGGGTTTACCACCAAAACGAGATGTGGAGTTCGTGGTCGATCTTGTTCTGGGTGCAACGCCAATCTCAAAGGCGTACTATCCAATGGCACTAGTGGAGTTGGAGGAAGTAAAGAAGCATGTTACTGAATTGCTAGAGAAGGGTTGGATTCGCAGCAGTAATTCACCTTGGGGAGCTCTAGTTCTTCTAGTCAAGAAGAAAGATGGCACAAGGAGAATGTGCATCAATTATCGAGAGTTAAACCGGGTGACTATTAAGAACAAGTACCCGATCCCTCGCATTGGCGAATTATTCGAGCAACTCAGTGGTGTGAGAGTATTCTCGAAGCTGGATTTACGGTCCGGATATCATCAGGTCCGAGTTAAATCAGAGGATATTTGTAAGACTGCGTTCTGAACTCGATATGGACATTACGAGTATTTAGTGATGCCATTCAGAGTCATGAATGCACCGGCGATATTTATGTACTTGATGAACCAAATCTTTTCACCGTTCTTGGACCAGTTTATAGTAGTGTTCATCGATGATATTCTTGTCTATTCGAGAAGCCTGGAAGAGCATGCAGAACACTTGAAGATCGCACTGCAGATATTGAGACAAGAAAGATTATATGCAAAGATAAGCAAGTGCGAGTTTTGGCTTGAAGAAGTGAAGTTTTTGGGGCATGTCGTATCCGGAGATAGAACCGCCGTTGATCCTGAGAAGATTGCAGCAGTTCAAGATTGTCCAATTCCAAAGAACGTAGCAGAGATCAGAAGTTTTCTTGGACTTGCCGGATATTACAGAAGATTCGTGGAGAATTTTGCTCGCTTGGTTGAGCCTTTGACCAAGCTTACGCGTAAGGAAGTACCGTTCGCATGGACGGATAGATGTGCGTCAGCTTTTGAGGCGTTGAAGCAAAGGTTGATAACAGCTTCTATTTTGACCGTACCAGACGGTTCCGGAGGATTGGTGATTCATAGCAACGCATCTGGGAAAGGTTTGGGATGTGTTTTGATGCAGCATGGGAAGGTTATAGCCTACGCATCGAGGTTGTTGAAGATCCATGAGAAGAATTACCCAACTCATGATTTGGAGCTTGCAACAGTGATTTTCGCTTTGAAGATTTAGAGACACTACTTATTGGGCTAAAGGGTCGAAGTATTCACCGATCACAAAAGCCTAAAGTACGTGTTCACGCAGAAAGAGCTTAACATGAGGTAGCGTAGATGGTTGGGGCTGATGGCTGACTACGGTATTGATGTTAAGTACCATCCGGGGAAAGTTAATGTGGTGCCGGATGCACTTAGTCGGTTGCCAGCAATTCGGATGTTGACTGCATAGAAGGAGCTTATCGAAGACTTTCGGAGACTCGAGTTGGAGATTGTGCTACCGCATTCTTCAGGACAGTTGATGCAGCTGCAAATACAGTCGTCGTTGATCGAGAATATTAAAGCAGCACAGTCGCAGGACCCAAGATTGCAGAAGTTTCGAGAATATGTAGAAACGGGACTTCGAACGGACTTGTTGATTCATGAAGATGGTTCGTTGCGTTATGGTAGCCGTTTGTGTGTGCCGAAAGGAGACATTCGCGAAGAAGTTATGAAGGAGGCACACAGTTCCGTACATTCCGTACATCCAGGAGGCACGAAGATGTACCATGATCTACGACAGTATTTCTGGTGGAAAGGTATGAAAAGGGAGATCACCTGCTTTTTAGCAAAGTGCTTGGTGTGTCAGCAAGTCAAGGCTGAACATCAACGGGTAGCTGGTTTATTGCAACCACTTCCGATTCCTCAATGAAAGTGGGAACATATAACTATGGATTTCGTGACATCTTTACCGCGGAGTCCAAAAGGCAATAATGCAGTTTGGGTTATTGTTGATCGATTGACCAAGGCAGCTCATTTCATACCATTTCGAGTTGGTCAGTCAACGGAAGCGTTGGCAGAACGGTACATGCAGGAGATTGTAAGATTGCATTAAGTACCTGTGAGCATCGTTTCCGATCCTGATACCCGATTCTTATCGCACTTCTGGAGGAGTTACAGGAAAGTTTGGGGACGCGATTGAAGTTTAACACCGCTTATCATCCCCAGACGGATGGCCAGTCGGAGAGAATGATCCAAACTCTTGAAGACATGTTGAGAGATTGTATGTTGGATTTTAAGGGTTCATGGAAGGATCATCTACACTTGGTGGAGTTCTCATACAATAACAGCTTTCAGGTGACTATTCAGATGGCTCCATTCGAAGCATTGTATGGTTGCAAGTGTCGCTCACCCGTTTGTTGGGATGATGTTGGAGAACGAAGATTGTTGGGACCGGATTTGATCGTGCAAACCGTGGAGGAAGTTAATACTATCCAGAATCATATGAAGGCAGCACAAGATCGGCAGAAGAGTTGGGCCGACACATCGAGAAGACCTCTAGAGTTCGCTGTTGGTAATATGGTATTCTTGAAGATATCACCGACTAGAGGAGTGATTCATCTTGGGAGTCGAGGCAAGCTTAGTCCTCGATTCGTGGGGCCTTTCGAGATTATGGAATGTGTTGGAGAAGTAGCTTATCGATTGGCTTTACCACAATCTTTGGCGAATGTTCATGACGTGTTTCACGTATCTCAACTCTGTAAGTATGTTCGAGATGAAACACACGTGCTAGATCATTCGGAGCTGACAGTAAGGGAGGATTTGACCTATGAGGAACGACCGATGTCGATTGTTGATCGACGAGAAAATGTCCTTAAGAACAAGGTTATCCCTCTCATACTTGTTTCTTGGGGAAATTGCCCGCACGGAGAATCGACTTGGGAACGTGAAGATGAGATTCGACAGAAGTTTCCACACCTCTTCACGTAGATTCATGTTTGTTTGTCCTTTCTTGTTTTGGGAATTTCGATGACGAAATTCTTTTTGTAGTTGGGTAACATGTAACACCCTAGTTCATTTAAACTAGTTCTAATTTGGGTATTTCTTTATTTATGGTATTTTCCTGATTTATTGTGTTTTGGGTGCGAATAGTGTATTGGAATTTCTCACCCACGAGGAACCCTAACCCTAACTCCCGCGCTTGTCGCCGCCTCCACCCTCGTTGGCATTACCTTATCCCAACCCCGTCTTCACCCTCATCCTCACCTCTCCATTCCCATGCGTGCCACCCTGCAAACCCCGCTACAGCCCAACCCATGAACCCAACAACCCACACCGACCTCGTCGTCGTCACATCACGCCGACGACCTCCCCTCATCTCCACCTCCTCTTCTTCCTGCACTTCCCTTCCTCTCTCTAACTCCGGCAACCCACAATCACCACCATCACTCTCAACCCGAACCCAAACCAAGCCCCGGCCTCACCTGCACACCTCGCCGGAGATCCGATCATCGCCGTCAACCTCTCCCCACGTCTCTACCTTCCTCTCTCTTCTCTTCCCTGCACTCCAGACCACCCTACACCCGAGCCTCCCCTGCACACTACAACCCTTACTCGAACCCCCCACTGCACACACCTAGCCTCGCCGGAAAAACCCCATCGTCGGAGTTAGCTCTTGCCTCGCCTTCCTCTCTGAAACCATAGCACCACAACAACCAAACCCCACCCTTTCCTTCTTCTTCTTCTTGTTCTTCTCTTCTTGCTTTTCTTGATTGCGCTTTTCCGGTGATCGCCGGAGCCGGGCACGACGCCGACGACCCGAGAGATCCAGTGAACGTCCCTTGCCTGCATGATTACCCTCTTGCCTTGCCTGGACCCGTCCCGCATGCCCTGTGTGCGTTGCGAAGATTACCCGACGTCGGGCGTGCCGTATGCACCCGTCGTGCTATCCGTTCAGGCAAGTTCATCTTGCTACATGCTATGTATATTATTATGCATCCATATGAATAAATTGTTACATGTTTATGACATTATACATCCATATTAAAGTTTTACCGTTTTCGCATACCCGTATGCATCCATATCATTTAATATACATGTAGCTGTATCTACAGATCATATTAACTTATGTTATTATTGTAGTAACACCTCATCCTTAATAATGTGCATCCCACTTAGTCTTGGAGCTGTAAATGTAACCCCTAATCAATATTTGTGCATCCATACCATTAATTATATATCTAGTTGCATGCCATGTCGTATTAATTCATATTATTGTTATATTAGCACCCCATACTTGATAATGTGCATCCTACATAGTCATGATATAACCCCTGATAAATATTTGTGCATCCATGCTTTTACCGCGCATCCGTACTTTTATCCTGATTCGATACTTGCTACATTTTACTGTTGGACACCCACTTGATACATGTACACTACCTGACATGACTTGATATACCACTACTTGACATGTTACCTGATCCTGTTTCTAATGCCGACAATCCTGACATGTTGTCCCGATGGACATATCCTGTTGTCTGTATAGACAAACCTGTACCTGCTTCATCCTATGTTGGCATTAGCTTCGAATTTATCAATACCTGACTTGAACACATAACTTAGGGGTAAGGGAAAATCAATGATGAAACCTGACTTGTAACTCAACAGTTCGACGCTTATACTGATCAGTTTTGGGGGCTAGGCCAGTCCCGGGATGATGTTGCTGACATCATTCGTCTGTACATGTTTCCTTTTTGTGCTTAGCGGCACGTCTCGGATTCAGCCCCGAGAGTCTAGACCGTGGTTCCGGGTATGCACGGGGTACTATTGAGTTACATTGACGATTCATTAAATTGATTTCACAGACTTGAGAGTAGTTAACCCAGTAGATTAGTTCAGATTACTCACCGCACGTCACATGTGCTTATACCCTTCACTGTTCCTTATTCATGTTACTGTTATACCTTATTTACTGTTCACACTCATGCCTGCATATCTTGTTACCCCCTGATTATATTATTGTTGATATTGTGACGCGCTGACGTCTGGGTTTTGCATGGCCCAGATCCGTTACCCTTGTCACAGGCCGAGCAGGAGTACTTCAGCCGACAGGCCGAGCAGTGAGGACCCTGTTAGTATTTTTAGTTTAGTTTTCTTTCAGCATTTCCATTTCCTGATGTGAGCCCGTATTTGGGACGTACTTTCCAAATTGTTATTGTTACTTGGATTTATTGCTTCCGCATATTATTTCTTGACTCGTTTATTCTGGCATATGGACATGTACTAGATAATTTATTTTATTTTACTGTTCTTGATATCTCATAGACAGCCGTAATGTGACCGTGGAGGGATGTTCCTAGCCATAGGTACCATGGTTGGCTCTGTCACATGACGATCTTAGCGCACACTGGGAAGCGGGGCGTGACAAAAGCAATGCCTAAACAATGGCTTAAACATGAAAGTAAAGTATATAGAACAGTCTAGAGCTCGGGGTCCTCACTGAACAGATCCAAGTCCTCTGAACTGGGCTCTATATCTAGTGAGTTGGATCCACCTGACAACATTCCAAAGAAAGAAGAGAGAAGGAATGTCGTCGGTGAACAATTACTCGGTAAGTCCCTTAGAAAGGTTGAAATAGAATAGACAGAAAGAATATAACTGTATACTACTTTATTGTTATGTTACCGCAGTTGTTTGTAGCTTGGTACAGAATATGCCAATGAATACGAGAGGAGTACACTATTCCGTGGATTAAAGTATACGGAGTACAAGGAACCGTTAAGTTATGGAACAACAGCAATGGATATTCAGGTTAGGTGTATTAAAGTGACCGTCTCGTACCACTTCTAACACATTCCGTACCAGTCTACCCCTTTAAAACCCCGTAATGTATTTTATATTGATTTGTATTATTTTGTTTAATAGATGTACAACTTGCCGAAACCATGATATCATGTAAACGGTATGGATATAAATGGGTAGTCATGTAATCAGAGTATATCCATGGTTCGGTTCAGTCGAGTCATGTTGATAAAGATTGAATTCTGTTATAAACGGATTCATGTTAAAAGGAGTTATACTTGAATCAAATTAAAGAATTAATTGATTGATTTCAGTTTAGACTGAGACTCTGTCTGAGTCAGACACTTAAACAAAATTGAAGTCCTGAATTGATTTTGATGTTATCGGTAACTGCTGCACATGGACAACAGGATTTCTGTCTTTTTCCAAGACAATTACCGTATTGATAACACCGTTTTTAGGTTGTCTATCTTAGATAGGCAAGCACCCATATTCTCCGGCTCCCTGAGGCTCAAGAGAACTGGTCCCGCTTAATCCTATGTTTACTAGGGTCCTTATTGTAAATTAGTATAACTTGAGCGGGTTTTATGAAAAATAGTTTTGATATATTTTCAAAATACACCTCAAGTATTTAATTATCGTCTTTAGGGTTTTCATAGTTGTAATTTTTATAAAATAAAATATTCTAGTGGATATAAACCTAACTTGAATAGTATATGATATTATAGTGTAATATTGGAATTGTATTGATTTGTATTGGTAGTTTCATGAAATTTGCGATTCCTTTGATTTAGAAAACATGGAATATATATATTTTATATTTAAAGTAGATATTTTGATAATATATATATATATATATATATTTATAAAAATAGAACTTATTTATTAAATAGAAATCACATTTTTTTAAAAATTACATTTAAAATTCCATTGAGATCGGATGCTCCGTAAGGAGGTCTGCATCTCGCTCTACTAAGCTTGAGGATGTGCGATAACCCACACCATCCGATCGGGGTCCCCAAAATGGATTGTAGAGACGCATTTGCAAGGAATTAAATAATACACTTTTAAGGAAAATGGTTTTTGAAAGTTTATAGTATTTAAATGTAATTTCGTATTTTATCCCACAAGTTCCAAAAGCCATCATGCTATGTCAAGAATGAGTGTTGTGATGAGGTAAGTCATTACCTCGTGAGTTTTCTAAAGGTAATATGAGCAAAAAGATAAGGTAACGTCGTATGCAAATTTAAGGGTATTTTACTGTAAAAGTGAAATAGAATTTGTTTAACATAATATTTTGAATTGAAACTTTGTCCAATTGTTGTTTAATGGTTACTAAATAATATATAATTAAATGGTTAATTTATTGTTTAATAAAAATTGAGTTTTTAAAGAAATGAGAATCGGAAGTCGGATTAACTCCGCTTCCAACAAGTTTTGAAAAAAGGATTCTTTTTAACAGAGAGGAGAGGGAAGAGGGGACTTATAGATTGAAAGAAGAGGGAAGAGCTAGAAGGAACTTCCAAAAGCGTCGTGGAGTCGTTTGGTTGCCCGATTTGTCCTGAAACGTCGCCGGAACTTTGCCTTGAGCTAACTCCACTTGTACAACTTCTTGGACTTAGAAATTTTAGAGAGTTTTGGCAGTGGAATTCTGAATGAGAAGGGCTATGGTGTAGTGTGGTATTTATAGGAGAAATTAGGGTTTTGAGGATTGAAGAATGAATTAAAAATATACATTAAAATGGATTAAAGAGGGTATTTATCATTCTTTGGATAAATGCAGAGAAATCAAACAGTATGGGGGTAGTGGGTAGGCCAAGGGGTGTCGGAGTTAAAGTTTGGAGGCATTTAAGATGGGTTGGATTGGCGGCGCCGGCGCCAACACGCATCTCGCCGGCCATTCTCAGGGGTAAGGTGCTTGGATCTTTGACACGTGTCCTATGATGCTTAATTATCATTTTCCACATGTTTGTTTTATGAGACTTTTCATTTTTACGTGCAGTGCACGTATAAATTTTTGAGCTTCTAAAAGTTTTAAAGAAAAATGAACAAAAATAATATGTGGCTGAGGGGATTCGAACACAGGGGCTACGTCACAGAAGTGCAAGGCTTTACCAATGAGCTACAACTTGTTTCTTGCTGTTCAAAAGTGAATTAAATACTTATAGCATACACAGGATTGCAAATATTCCATTTGTACATTAACTTTTAAACAAATTTTTTGTACATTAAAAAAGAGTTGCTACAAGAGAGCTCTCCGATAAATGTTTGAAAATAATATGCTATACCGCAGATCATATGACTAACTCTGGCTCAAGTGTCTGTCATCGTCCGAAGCCCAAAAAGCTATGAAAGAAGTTCACTTGGGCGTCTGCGGAGCTCACCAGTCCGGCACCAAAATGCGACTTCAATTCAAACGGCTGGGATATTATTGGCCTACCATAATAAGGGATTGCAAAGAGCATGCGAAGAAATGTCATCTCTGCCAAATTCACGGTGACTTCATTCAAAAGCATCCAAATTCATTGCATCCTACGGTGGCATCATGGCCCTTCGAAGTTTGGGGCACCGACATAGTTGGCCTGATCGATCCTCCATCATCAAAAGACCACCGGTTCATATTGGCCGCAACTGACTACTTCTCTAGATGGGTTGAAACTGTCCCGCTAAAAGAAGTCAAGACAGAAAATATTCTGACATTCTTCCGGTACAATATTCTATACCGCTTCGGTACACCTAGAAGAATCATTTCTGACAGCGGGCCTTCTTTTAAGAGCTTCAAAGTCTCAAGGTTCGCTACTCAGCACATAATATACTGGAGATATTTCTCCATCTATAATCCAAGAGCCAATGGATTTGCCGAAGCCTTCAATAAAACTCTATGCAAGCTCCTGAGAAAAAATACTTCAGCCAACGAAAGAGACTGGAATCATAAGCTCCATGAGGCGTTGTGGGCATATCGTACCACGCACCGCACTCCAACTCAGTCCACTCCATACTCACTACTCTTTGGAGTAGAGGCGATCCTCCCCCTCGAAATCGAAATTCCAAGCCTAAGGATGGCTGTCCAGCATGATTTGACAGAGGAGGAAAACGTCCTCTTTCGGCTCGAAGAGCTCGACACCTTCAAAGAAAAGAGGCTCGCAGTACAACAAAATCTAGAGCTGTACCGAGCCCAAATGCCATGGGTCTATGACAAGATGACACGTCTCCGTGCTTTCAAGAAAGGCGAATTGGTGTTGGTCCTCAAAAGACCGATCATCCCCAATCGACATGCTAAGAAAAATTCGAGCCAAACTTGGAGGGACCATACGTTATCGAGAAAGTGTTTGATAGAGGATCCTATCAGCTGATAAATGCCGAGGGAGAAAGGCCCATGCCACCCATCAATGGCCGGTATCTCAAGAAATACCATGCGTGAATGCTCCAAGACGCAGGTGAATTGAGCACACCGGCCCTACGGTTTGGATCATACATTCTGTAAAACCGTATACAATCCACGGGCACAAATGACCCCTATCTCTCCCAAGTCCTACCTGTGAGACTGCATCTGAAGTGCTACCAGCGATGTAGCAAAAAAACGGTATGTCCACAAGCAAAACGGGCACGGATGAAAACCGGAAAGGGCTCCGTGAGTAAAAACAGCAGGACTGCCGACAAGTTTGTGAAAACCCGAAAGGGCACAAACTCGTGAAAAGTGATGAATACACTCACAAAGTCCTCTCGACCTTATAAGGAGAAAATCCCCGCTTAGATCATGATGACTCATAAGGGAGCAACACACTTAGGAATCCTCACGATTCCTAAGGAGAACATACACCTGCGAGATCCTTTCGACTCGTAGGGAGTAAATACTTTTATGAGACCCTTACGACTTATAAAATTGAAAAGCCTTAGGTGATAGGGATCTAAACTTATCTCCTAAGCCATCGTTCCCCAACGGGCAATGGCAAATGATGAGTCGCTCCTGGTATTACGCTTCAGTGTTAACGGTGCTGATGCCGACCCAAAACCCAAATTTCAAGTTTTCCCAACGGCAAATATCGAGTCGCTTCTGGTATTACGCTTTAGTGTTAGCGGTGCTAATGCCGACCTAAAACCCAAATCCCAAGTTTACCCAATGACAAATGATGAGTTGCTCCTGATATTACGCTTCAGTGTTAGCGGTGCTGATACTGACCCAATACCCAAATCCCAAGTTTTCCTAATGGCAAATGATGAGTCGCTCCTGGCACTATGCTTCAGTGTTAGCGGTGCTGAAAAACAAAATCCCAAGTCCTCCCGAGGCAAATGATGAGTTGCTCTTAGTATTATTCGCAGCAATACCGATGCTAAACAAAATCCAAATTCCATGTTCCTCTCAAATTCAAAAATCCCGCCAAACAAGGCAGAAATCAAACAGATCAAATCAACGTTCCACCCGGCAGCGCTTCCAAGCTCAAAAGTCCCGCTGGACGGGTAGGAAACTCCCAAAACAAATCAAATCCCGACACTGCAGAAAGCGGAGCAAGTCAAATCAAATCCTGACACCGCAGAAAGTGTAGCTAGTCAAATCAAATCCCGACATCGTAAAAAGCGGAGCAAGTCAATTTCAATCCCGACACCACAAGAAGCGGAGCAAGTCAAATCAAGCCTCGACCGTCAACGTCGAAAAAATGGCAGCACCAACCGTCCAAGTCACAAAAATGGCAAAACCGACCGTCCACGTCTCTAAAAGGGCAGCGCCGACTGTCCAAATCGCAAAATTGGCAGTCTCAATCATCCACATCGCAAAAAGGGCAGCACCGACTGTCCACGTTGCTAAAAGGGCAACACCGACCGTCCAAGGCGCAAAAATGGTAGCCTCGACCGTCCACGTCGCAAAAAAGGCAGCACCGACCGTCCAAGTTGTAAAAACAACAGCACCGATCGCCCAAGTCACAAAAACGGCAGCTCCGACCGTCCAAGTCGCAAAGATAGCAGCCCCGACCGTTCACGTCGCTAAAAGGGCAGTACCGACCATCCACGTCACTAAAAGGGCAGCACCGACCGTCCACATCGCTAAAAGGGCAGCATCGACCTCCACGTCGTCAAACGGGAAACAAATCAAGTCAACCTTCGCGCGAAAGAAGATCCATCAATTTTATGCACACGATCCATATATGTAGTATGCATTTATTGATGGGGGAACTTTGTTGGGGTCAAAAATTACACCCCGATCGACCAAGTCAAAATCAATCAACCCCAAGCTAAGTGGGCCCATGCCCAAGTCAGGACCAAGCATGGAAGGGGCCGACTCCATGCCAAGAATGAAGCAATAAATTAGTTTAATACAATTTTTTAGAAATAAATGTATGAAAAAATAGGCAGAAAGCCAAAATTTTATAAACTCATGGCTTATGTGCAAAAAAAAATAAGCACATAAGACATGGGGTGGCACAAGTGCCATTTGGCAAAATTTAAGGGGCTATATGTGAAGTGTGTAGCCTATAAAGACAAACATGATGAAAAAGTCAAGGAGAACTTTCATTCTCTCAAAAAATTTGGGTTCTGTGCCTCCTCCTTCCTCAAGATTCTAAACCTTCTTCTTTTTTCTTGAATTAAATCAAGAGTTTAACTCTTCTCTTCCCAAAAAGAAATAGTTTTTCACTATAAAACCCACGAAGGGGAGCTCAGATCTCCCATCAAATCTCTAAAAGGGGAGATTTTAAGTCTCACCACCTTTTCCCCAAGATCTAGCCAACCGAGAGGAGGAAGAAAGAGACCCATCTCCAAAAGTCCCGCTTTAGGAAGATCCAAGGCTCAAGAGAAGATCTGTCATGCCCCGCTTCCCAAAAGAAGGTGAAGGATGGCGTGGCATAATCCGCAACCTAACTGTATTGAAGGTGGTCTATTCAATACAATTACGCTAAGCATATGAATATCTATAACATGCAGGATATGTACCGAAACAAAGTAATAAAAGCGGAAGGCATTTATTTCCATTAACCAAATTTTATTACATCCCAAAAGAAAGAGTAAAATAAACTAAATAGTTTAATTATATCGAAAAATAAGCAAAAGCCCTAAACATGTGGGCAACAAACAAGAATAAAACTATCTAATCTTCCATTGTCAAGTCCGTATCATCTTCATTTGTAGGATCCACACCTTGATCTTCATCATAATACTCATCCTCATCTAACGGGCATTCCAGAGATAGAGAAGAGAAAAGGAAAGTCCATCAGCAAGTTACACTCAGGTAGGATTGCCTCATAAGAAAGTAAAGGTACAGAAACGAGCATGTATATACATGTATGATGTGTGTGTACAGATATGATGTATATGGGTATAAGGGTATGAGGTGTATGCCAATAAGTCATGTTGAATGAGGTATGTGTGAATATGGTTATGTTTGTATGAGGTATATGTGAATAAGAATATATTTGTATATGGTATATGTTAGGCAAAAGTTCGCATTAATTTGTTAAACATGGGTCCGGATACTCCCGATTATTCCATTATGGCCACGGAACAACAACTCGGGAAGTGAAATGTACCGTTTCACTTCTCGGGATCATGATCGAGTAGTAGGGGAATCCGAGTTCCGAATCTCCTTGCCTAATCAAACTACCCATCTCCGTTATTCAGTGTAAAGGTTTTGACGAATTAGAGTTAGTGCATATATCATCTAGGTATGGAATTTCCACATTATATGTCATCCACATATTGGATTATTCGCCCTCAAAGTAGGGTTAGTATTCGTCCACACATTTAACCATTCGCCCTCAAAGTAGGATTAGTATTCGCCTGAATATCGGGTTAGTATTCGTCCACACCTTGGACCATTCATCCTGCCTGTAGGGATCCTCATTTATAAGTATTCTATACCTACATTCGTGCATTCTAACCCTAACCGTATCATGTGTCATGTATGTCGTAAACTTGAATTCAAAAGTTGATCTCTTTTAATATGACCTTCCACAACTACCCATTTTATCTTGTTATCTTTTAAAGTCTGTAAGGTGCGTCATATTATTTTATAGAACGCTTAGTTAATAAAGATCATTGTGTTTAATGATAGTTATTGTTTATAAGAAAACCATGATATTTAGAGTAATTATCATTTGGGAAACCCATGGTATTTTAGTGAAAATATCCTTTTAAGGAAAGAGTATGGTATTTATTTGAAATTATCTTTTAATGCAGTTTTAGGTATTCTCTTTAGAAAATATTATTTATAAAAGTTATGGTTTTTACTGAAAATAGCCTTTTAGTAAAGGTCAAAGTATTTAAATGAAATTATATCCTTTTAGAAAGGATTTTATTGTAATTAATATTTTTGTAAAGTTATGGTGTTTATTTGGAAGTAACATTTTAGAAATACGTCCGTGTTGGCAACCGCTGCACATGGACGGCAGGATTTATGTCATTTTCAGGGACGATTTCCTATCAACTACGAGGTATTTACATAAAACATTATCCTATAAAATTAGGGTATTTTATTAAAGGTGATATTCTATAAGAATAATTCCGTATTGACAACCGCTGCATATGGACGACAGGATTTTTGTCCTTTTCAGGGACGATTGTTTAGTAACCACGGGGTGTTTCATGTGAAATATTCCCTTATTGGGGTATCTTATTAAACCTTAGTTAACAGGCTAAGAAAAATTTATTATAAAAATATTCTCTCTAAGTGGAAGGGGGTTAAGTTAAAAACCATAGTATAATTATTTAGAATAATATCCCCCTTTTTAAAAAGGTAAAGAGACATTAACAAACCGAAATAATTGGTGGATAAAAGTGCAAGTAAAAACATATCGTTTTAGGGTGTCTAAAGTATTTTATTCAAAACATCTCATCATATGGGTGTTTTAAATCTTACAACATTTTAATAAAATGAGGGTATTTTTTGGAAGTAACCTGTTTCGAGATCTTATTGGTATCATAGGTAACTGTGTGTACATAAAGGGTGGATTGATACCTCCTAAGCTATAACATCAAGCATATCATTTTCCATGTAGAGTGAGGGTGCAATATTTACACATATAAGGATAATTTAATTAACCATTTTAAGCATATATCAATTTTATAATTAAGAGATACCACAATAGGCATACGGAAATATTTTTAACATCATTTTAAAATTAGGTTGGGGATTGGAACTTGAAACTAAGATCCTTAAAGGATAAGAAGGTGACAGACAAATGGAGAGAGGCGGATCTTACCTTTGGTTTGAGTTGGATGTTAATGGATCAAAAGCGTAGACTTGTACTACGATCTAAATAACTTCATGCTCGGATTTTTTTCTCGATGTTTGAGTGGAACCACAGCATCGGCGTCGTCGATACGAAGGTCTGGGTATTTTTTTTAGAATTTTCGGAGTTCTATGGTGTGAGAAATTAGAGTTTGAAGGTTTCTATTTATTGGGTCTTTCTCACGACAATAAAATCCAAAAAAATCCGATCAAATCCCTCAAAATCTGCGCCCAAATGATTCCCCAATCGGCATGACTTATCAAGTTACAGGGGTTTGATGATTCTACCCCTAGACTTGATATGCGACATATCAGACGAAGAGACCGGACTGTACGGTAAGTGTTGCTTATAGGCTTTGCGGGAGTTTGGAGAAGCTTACTTGTTGATTTTCTATTTACTCAATACCAGGGTAGCCGTTACGTCCAGCTAGTACCGCTGACGGCTTTGGATGACTGATATGATCATTACCTACTGCTGGCGTATTGACGAGTCTTTAAAGTCCCACACAGAGATTTCCTAGCTCAAGCGAAACGAAGTAGGGCATATATGGTGATATATGTGGGTGCTTAATTAAATACGAGTATGTGATACCATATTATAATCTCGCGATATATGATATCGGTTAGGTTATATAAGATATAACCGGATTATTGAATCAAGTGTTGATTCAATGATTTGTTATATGTATATATATTTGATATTGTCTGGTTATATATGATATGACCGGATTATTGAATCAAGTATTGTTTTGATATTGAATATTGAATATTATCGGTTGTATGTGATATAACCGGGTTATCGAATCAAGTGTTGATTTGATAAAATGATATACATATATATATGTATTAGTCGGTTATATATGATATAACCGGATTATTGAATCAAGTGTTAATTTAATAATTTGATATATATATTTATATTTGATATATTTATATATTAACTAATATTATAGCCCAGTTATGATTTTCTTCTCATGCTATATATAAATTGTATACACACACACACATTTATTTATATATAAAATGAATTATGCATCATGGTTGACAATACATAGAACATGGGCGTATGAGACACACACTAGGGTTTTAGATTAATATGATGATTTATATTTAAAGGAAAAATCAAATTGATTAAGAAATGAGTCATGGTTTGGATGCTTGTAGAAGTATTGAGAAGCCATGACTCATCCTATCTCTTTGTCTTTTCTCTAGATATTTATTCATCACAATATTATCTAATCCTCATGGTTCATTCTTTCATCACAAGTTTATCTTCACCCAAATTCATCATCTTCTTCAAGAGCTCATTCTAGGGTTTTTCTTGAGTTGGAAAAAGTGAGAGGAAAATATTTCTAAAGTGAGAAAAGCTCCTACTTTATCAACCTACACTAATCCAGCTCATTAGTTTAGGTTGTTTGCTTCACTAATACCTTGATTAGTGAAGAGTTAGCTTGATCTAGAGAGATTTCAAGGTGGATCATCTTCGGCCTCGAAGATCACAATGCAAGCTCAATCCTTTCTTTAAGTGGAGCTAAGAAGAGTTCTAGGGACCACTACTTGGAGCTTAGGGACTACTACTTGGAGCTTTAGAAGTGAAAGACCGGTCTACAATGGTTGTAACCCTCTTCACTTAGTATAGAACTTGCTTTCATGTTTGGAAAATCCTAATACTCTAGTTAGATTCTATGTTAGTGTAGCTTAGCATTCTAGATTTTTTAAAATTGCATACTTGATGCTTGTATAAACCTAGTAGTGGTGTTAAGACACGCTTTCATGGTTTGAAAGCCAAGCTAGAGAATTAGACGGTGTAATTAGAATTACGAAAACGAAACAACTTCAAAACAATTGAACCGAAACCCTAGTTTCTGTACATTTTTTAAAGTCCTTTGAAATTTTTTTAAATAAGTGCAGAATGTTACATGCGATGTAACTAGAACACTGAAGAAAAACAAGACCATGAATCAAATTTTTGACCGGCCAAAACTTCAAAATTCTCGGCTTGGCCGGCCTCACTTCATGTTTTTGGTCTCGTATTTTTAGGTGTTCTGGTAGATTGGATTTAGAGTTTCAGGTTATGTTTGTTTTGTCAAGATTGCATGCGATGTTATCTTTTCTCTTAAGGTAATTCGAAGTGTTTCGTAGTCATAATTTTAACATCGTTTTGGGTTTATTTTGATATGTGATACAATAGTTGGAATCCACATTAAATTAGTTTTGTGAAAAATAGTTTATAATTGGTAAATATAGCGTTTTAGTCTCGGTTCATCGATTGCCACGGAGTTTCGATTTGGATCAAAACTCCATCGCAATCGCGTATAGTACGTGAACACTCCCCGGATAATACTACTAGATAGCCATGCCCCATTGCCCCGACCAAGTGACTATAGGAGAACCTCGTTGCCAAAAGCATCCACTCGGGTGCTTGCGGCCACGGTGTTCCGCCTAAGTGCACTTCGTCGTCAACATTAGGGGTGCGGCCATCTACTAAAGTTCCCGACGAGTATTCGATCATTTTATCGGGAATCCTGTTGAATTACCTGACTAGTTATTGACAAGTGTTTTCAATTCGAGACTAAAATGCAAAGTTTATAGGGTTAGACATGAAATTCAGAATATAAGATATTCCAGATTTATGATGTCTAAGGAATATGCGGATTCTAATTATTGTAGTTTTTCATTTCTTTTCTGCGATCGTAAGTGTAATATGTGATGTATTCCCGATCTTGTTGCTATACTTCAACGACATTAGGAATACTCATATTTACTTACATTGATGACATTGTGATGCTTATGTGCTGTTGTGGTATGTTATATTGGATCGTCATGATTGAATAACTGGGTTTTTTTGCGTGAGATGAGAGTTTTTCTATTTTCTTTCATATAAAAACTGTATGTAGTATTCTTTTATTGGGACACTTCCGGGTTGAGGACGATGTCTCCATTGATGTATATTATTTACTTTTCCGCATTAGGATAGACCTAAGGCGGGGAGCACAAGTAACCGGGTTCTAGAGTCCAGTGGGAGACCATCTCGAGGAGTCGAGACCGGGTCTCCAAACTCTAGAATTGGCAGGGTTGCTTGCTGCTTTCGTAAGGGTCTGGGGATGTGGGTTTAGCTATTCATCACGACCGTGGAATCCGTATTTTTCATTACTGGCTTAATTTAAAACACGGACCTCCTAGTATATCCAAATATTTCATATGTTTTGCTTCTGCTGCTTGAGTTCTGTGATGTGATCATATAACTGCATGAGACGAATGCTATATATATGATATATAATAAACTTTGCTTATGTTTTGCACCCGCGCTAGTCCATCCCCCGCTCTGCTGTTAGTTAAGTAACCTAACGGTGCATGACGGGGCCCCGTAGCGAATGCGGATGGTATAAGCGTACGTTCTATTTTCGTTTCTTCTGTGATATTTAGGAAACATAAATGATGGGACGCCATTAATGAGATTAATGAAAAGATAAGAAACCTAAAGATGTTGTAGAATCAAACTTTTCAAAAAGATAGCTCTAGTTCTTACTTTGCATAGTGGTATTTCTTTATGAATATCCAGCACCCCATTCGATGAGGAAAGAGCCTAGATCCCTTCACCGGGAGTGGCCTATTTAGAAAAACTAGCAAATTCTACAACCCACTTAGTTTGTTTTGAAAACCACTCGATTTTAAAAGCGGAGCTTAAACTACTCCTTTTCAAATCACTAGATTCTACAACGATATCAAGTTTATTACGCTAAAAGTTTTTCTCAAAACCAGTCGTACCCTTCATCATTTTAGATAAGTGCTATTTAGTATTCGTGCTGCGTTTGTTGGCCTCCGTCAAGGCGTAGTGTGCGGTAGCTGATTAGTGCTTATCTTTTGCATATGATGTGATTGGATTAGGGTAGTCATATGACGATGTTGGCATCCGTCAAGGGTCGTGCGGGTGGGTTTAATTCAATCACGAAATGACGGGTTGAACTTGATTAGCGGCCTATAGTTTGTTGTCCTCCGTCAAGGTCATAGATCGCTAGGTGTAAATATGGATATTGGGAATTTCAAGTGTTGAAATTTGCAATAAAATTGCGTACCTTTTATGAGATTGTTGGATCCCGATACCCACTGCGAGTAAGAGTTACTCCTGGGAGAGTTTTCCACTTTACAATTAGCTGATCTAGTAATTGTCTAAGAAAAGTGTTAACGGAGTTATGCCTCTGTTGAAACGAGATTATTTAATTAGTTCCATGCGAAAGAATGTAGAGACTCCCTCGGAGTACCAATACCTGTCTGGCTGACCGATTGGCAAACTTATAGGGTGTAATTAATCCCGGCTAATCTTTCCTTTTAGGGTTTGAAGGATGATTTGATAAAAACAATGGGAGCCATCCTAATTAGATAAGATAATAACCAATCTAATCTTGCAAGAGCGCACGCTAAAGTATTTTCTTCTCTCTCTCTCCAGGTAGCGACCATGACACGCTTTAATCAAGATAATAATATGTATGTATTGACCGAACCCGCTTATTATACTGGGCTGGAGAACGTTCGTTCCGTTTTATATTATGACTGTCATAAGTCTGAGCAGGGGATAGGGGAATGCACTGATTCCCATGCAACCCGAACGAAGAAAGAGCATGATTATGCATCTTCTTCGGGTGTGTTCATTATTAAGAACTGTTTCTCAGTTAGCTCTACGTCCTGGGTATTAGATACCGGATCGGGATCCCACATTTGTAATATGTTACATGGGTCACGGAGAAGTAGAAAACTGGGAAAGGGTGATATGCCTCTTAGAGTAGGGAACGGAGCAATTGTTGTTGCCGAAGATGTCGGCGAATATCACCTTGTATTGCCAAATGGTAATACATTGATTTTGAACGACTGTTATTACGTACCGTCGATGATGTGTAACATCATATCCGTTTCTTTATTAGATAAAGATGGATATAATTTTGCATTAGAGAAAAATGTTATGAACATTTTCCTGAATCAAGTGTTGATTGGGTTTGGTACGTTGTGTAACAGTATATACGTTCTGAATCAAAACACAGTTCTAAGCATACAGAACACACACAAGAGGAAAAGTTCAGAAATGAACGAAGCCTTCTTGTGGCATTGTAGACTTGGTCATATTAATGCGACAAGACTAGTTAAGTTGCATAAAGATGGATATTTGAATCCTTTTGAATTTACATCTTATGAAACTTGCCAGTCATGTCTCAAAGGCAAGATGACCAAAACTCCGTTTACGGGACACGGAGAAAGAGCTACTGAACTCTTGGGACTGATATATAGTGATGTATGTGGTCCTATGTCTACACATTCCAGGAATGGTTTATCGTACTTCATTACATTCACCGATGATCTCTCAAGATTCGGACATGTGTTCTTGTTGAAACACAAATCTGAATTTTTTGAGAAATTCAAGGAATAAAAGTGTGAAGTCGAGAACCAGACGGGTAAAAGTATTAAAGTCCTTCAATCTGATCGAGAAGGAGAATACTTAAGCATGGAATTCCGAGATTATTTAAAAGAGAATGGGATTCTCTCTCAGTTTACTCCTCCGTATACACCACAGCACAATGGAGTTTCGGAGCGGAGAAATTGCACCCTATTAGATATGGTGCACTCTATGATGAGTATTGCCGAGTTACCTATTTTCTTTTGGGGTTATGCACTTGAGACAGCTGTATACCTATTGAATAGGGTTCCGACCAAATCAATGCCTACCACTCCATATGAGATATGAGAGCGGAAGAGATCATATCTTAATTTCATTAAGATATGGGGTTGTCCGGCTTATGTTAAAAAGCAAAATCCGGACAAGCTCGAGGCAAGGTCTGTTCTGTGTAAGTTTGTTGGATATCCCAAACATTCACGAGGGTATATCTTCTACCACACTGAGAAACAAAAGGTGTTTGTTGCTCAGCATACCACCTTTTTAGAAAAGGAATTTTTGTGAAAGAAATTAGTGGTAATGAGGTAGAACTGGAAGAAGTTCCAGCTGCACAAACTATAACTGATGATTTAATAGAATCAGAGGATTCAATAGTTCCCGACGAATCTCAGCCACTCCGCAGATCTAATAGGGTTCCTCATCCATCTGAGAGATACTATGGTTTTCTTATGGTGAGAGTGATGATTGCATCATAAAAGATGATGACCCAACTAGTTTCGAGCATGCCATCACAAGTGGAGACTCTGTGAAATGGTTGGATGCTATGCGATCTGAGATGGAATCCATGTACACCAACAAAGTATGGACTTTTGATGTTGCTCCTGAAGGGGTAAAACCCATTGGGAGCAAGTGGATATTTAAGAAGAAACTTGGTGTAAATGGAAAGGTGGAGACCTTCAAAGCTAGACTTGTTGCTAAAGGTTTTCGTCAACGATCAGGTTTCGATTATGATGAAACCTTTTCTCCAGTGACTATGCTTAAGTCCATCAGGATCCTACTTACCATTGCTACATACCATGACTACAAAATATGGCAGATGGACGTCAAGACTGCTTTTCTAAATGGTGATTTAGAAGAGAGCGTGTACATGACTTAGCCAAAGGGCTTCGTACACAGTGGGAGCGGCGGAAAGGTATGCAAGCTGCTAAAATCAATTTACAGATTAAAGCAGATATCGATGAACTGGAACATCTATTTTGATGTGGCAGTCAAAGAGTTTGAATTCATCAAAAACGTAGATGAACCTTGTATATATAAAAAAGTTGTAGAGAGTAATGCTGTCTTCCTCGTATTGTACGTGGATGACATACTCTTGATAGAAAATGATGTTCCTATACTACACTCGGTCAAGCTCTTCTTATCATAAAAGTTCTCCATGAAAGATCTGGGAGATGCCTCCTACATCCTGGAGATTAAGATCTATAGAGATAGATCTAAGAAGATGTTGGGATTGTCCCAATCCAGGTACATTGACACCATACTAAAGATGTTTAGTATGGAAGATTATATGCGTGGTAATTAACCCGCTTACTCATGAATCATTCTCTCCAAAGAGATGTCTCCCAAGAATGATTTGGAGAGGGATCGCATGCTAGAGATACCCTATGCTTCTACAGTAGGGTCTATCATATACGCGATATTATGCACCAGACCGGATGTAGCTTACTCACTTAGTGTGGTAAGTAGGTATCAATCAGACCTAGGGGAGACCCACTGGACAGCTGTGAAGAACATTCTTAAGTACTTAAGAAGGATTAAAGAAATGTTTTTGGTGTATGGTAATGGAGAACTCCAGGTGGAGTCCTTTACCGATTCGAGCTTCCAAAGTGATAAGGACAATAATAAGTCAGTCTCGGGTTTTGTCTTCACCCTCAATGAAGGGGTGGTATGTTGGAAGAGTTCCAAGTAAGATACCGTGGTAGACTCGACGATGGAAGCTGAATACATCGCTGCCAACGATGCTGCCAAAGAAGCTGTCTGGATGAAAAAGTTCATTGCTGAACTTGGTGTGGTTCCATCCATTGAGAATCCAATACCCTTGTATTGTGATAACAATGGAGCTGTGGCTTTGTCCAAGAAACCCCAGTCCCATCAACGTTCCAGACATATTCTTAGGCAATATCACTTGATCCGGGAGATAGTTGATCGCCGGGAGATCGAGATTAGAAGAGTTGACAAGAAGGATAACGGATCCACTCACGAAGGCCCTCCTCCAGACACAAGTTGAGAGACTTTTTAGGATGTTGGGTATGAGATACTATAACAACTGGTCTTAGTGCAAATAGGAGATTGTTAGGAATATATATGCCCTAGAGGCCATTATTGTATGATATATTGGATGCTTGAACATATATATATATATATATATATATATATAGGACTTTCTTGCTCGACATGATAGTATGCTATCTGGTTGCTCTTTATCTTAACATGTACACTTGTATTATTATACTGTCTCTCTGATATATGTTGATAAAGCCCTTAGGATGTTGACTTGACTATCAGGACTATGATGCAGATCATACTAGTGGGGCTTGTGTAGTCCGCAAGCGCATCCTTTAATCGTTCCTAGTCGAGGGAGTATCGAGATAGGGCATCGATATTCCAGAGTAGACTAGTGTGTACATTTCTTGACCCTGTATGGGGAGATAGTTGATCCCACATCCATTAGTGTTTGACATCAAAGATTGTACACATGTAATCATTAGAGAATGGGTATACCGAACAGGACTTGCCAAAAATTCTTAGATGGTACCATACCTATTGTCAGATAGCAGTTCTCTGATGACACTTGTACATGTTAGTCTGTAGACCTGAGATCGTTATAGAGTCTTGTGTGGTTCCCACTGTACTTTGATTTTCTCCCTACCACAACTCAAAGGAGTTGTGCAGACAGGTAGATTTTGGGTACAGTCCCGAGTCACATGGAGGCAATGAGCGACAGGAGGAGGGGTTTCATCTCTCCCGATATAGGGAGTTGATGTTGCGCTATACTCGATTGGCTATAACAGCAAGTCCTTAGTCAGGGATGATGAGATTTACTGGTAAGTGTTATCGGTAGTTTCTCGAACTTTTATAGGCCACACATCGGCATAACCTATCAAGTTACTGGGGTCTGACGATTCCACTCGTAGACTTGATATGCGACATATCAGACGAAGAGACCGGACTATACGGTAAGTGTTGCCTATAGGCTTTGTAGAAGTTTGGACAAGCTTGGTTGTTGATCTTCTATTCGCTCAATACCTGGGTAGCCGTTACGTCCAGCTAGTACCGTTGACGGCTTGTGGGTGACTGATATGATTATTACCTACTGCCGGCGTATTGACGAGTCTTTAGAGTCCCACACAGAGGTTTCCTAGCTCAAGCGAAATGATGTAAGGCACATATGATGATATGTGCGGGAGCTTGATTAAATACGAGTATGTGATACCGTATTATAATCTCGCGATATATGATATCGGTTAGCTTATATAAGATATAACCGGATTATATAAGATATAACCGAATTATTGAATCAAGTGTTGATTCAATGATTTGTTATATGTATATATATTTGATATTGGCCGATTATATATGATATGACCGGATTATTGAATCAAGTGTTGATTTGATATTGAGTATTGAATATTATCGGTTGTATGTGATATAACCGGATTATTGAATTATCGGTTGTATGCGATATAACCGGATTATTGAATCAAGCGTTGATTTGATAAAATGATATATATATATATATATATATATATATATATATATATATATATTAGTCGGTTATATATGATATAACCGGATTATTGAATCAAGTGTTGATTTAATAATTTGATATATATGTATATTTGATATATTTATATATTAACTAATATTATATCTCACTTATGATTTTCTTCTCATGTTATGTATAAATTGTGTGTATATATATATATATGATATATATATATTTATTTATATATAAAATGAATTATAAATCATTGTTGATGATACATAGAACATGGGTGTATGGGACACACACTAGAGTTTTAGATTAATGTGATGATTTATATATAAAGGAAAAATCAAATTGATTAAGAAATGAGTCATGGCTTGTATGCTTATAGAAGCATTGAGAAGCCATGACTCATCCTATCTCTTTGTCTTTTCTCTAGATATTTATTCATCACAACATTATCTAATTCTCATGGTTCATTCTCTCATCACAAGTTTATCTTCACCCAAATTCATCTTCTTCCTCAAGAGCTCATTCTAGGGTTTTCTTGAGTTGGAAAAGGTGAGAGGAAAATATTTCTAAAGTGAGAAAAACTCCACCTTCATCAACCTATACTAATCTAGTTCATTAGTTTAAGTTGTTTGCTTCACTAATACCTTGATTAGTAAAGAGTTAGCTCGACCTAGAGAGACTTCAAGGTGGATCATCTTCGGCCTCGAAGATCGCAAAATAAGCTCGATCTTTCTTCAAGTGGAGTTAAGAAGAGTTCTAGGGACTACTACTTGGAGGTTTAGAAGTGAAGGACAGGTCTACAAAGGTTATAACTCTCTTCACTTGGTATAGAACTTGCTTTCATGTTTGGAAAACCCTAATACTCTAGTTAGATTATAGGTTAGTGTAGTTTAGCACTCTAGATTTTTTTAAATTGCATACTTGATGCTTGTATAAACCTAGTGGTGGTGCTAAGACACACTTTCACGTGAGGCGCCGGCGCCCATACGCCAGGCACGTGAACCGCTAGCGCCCACACGTCATTAGGACGCTACTCATCCCTCTTTTCCCCATACACTTCCCACTAAAAATACTTTTCACGTTAGAAAAAAATTTCTAACAGGGCGCTGCCCCGCACCCTGAAAGGGGATGCTAGCACCCTTGACCCCCAGCTCGCTATCCTGTAGCGAAACCCCCATAAACTCTGCGGCGCCCTCGATACGTCCAAGTCCCTTTCCAAACAAAAAACATATACACTGCACATTGAGTTCACATGACCAGTTTGACCCGACAATCGGAGGTTCCCCGCTCTAAAAGCGAAGGGTAATTAACGGCAGTTTAGTTCGCGGCTGCCAGAGATTTAGATCCCCACAATCAATAAACCCCAGCCTAACTTAGGCAGGAGGAATCTGTATACGCCTTACAAGCGCGCACATTCCCATCTTAATGAGGTGATGAAAAACACCCTACAGGAGTGTACCCGTGAAACCTTGGAGAATAAGGTTTTGGACGGTCGTCCTTCTTTTTCTCTTCTGTATCCCGTCTTTTCGGTCCGTTTGTTCGCTGCGGGGTAGGTTGGCGTTCACCTCCGACTCGAGTTAGATTTCTCGCTCAGTCTTGGCTTTCAGTTCGGCCATGGCCTTAGGTTGCGCCAATGCAAAAGAGCGGAGCTGCTCTTTGTGCCTAAAAACCGACCTCAGGCCAATGATAACCGTTTCGTTGCGATGCTCAGGGACTTCTAGGAGGGCATTATAGAAGCGGGTAACGTATCCTTTGAAGGATTCTCTGTCTTCGCTCTTGATGGTGAACAGGTAGTCGACCGTCCTTTTCTGTCGTTGGTTACTGACGAAATGACCAAGGAATTGAGTTGCCGGCTCGTCAAAGGTTGAGATCGAGCGTGTCGCTAGCCCACAGAAGCAATCCCGGCCAGCTCGGATGAAGGTTGTGGGGATGGCTCGGCACTAAGCTGCATTTGAGTTATCTTGGAAGATCATACTCCTCGTAAACGCGTCCAAGTGGTCCTTCGGTCGGACTTCCCGTTAAAGAGGGCCACTTTGGGCAGTTTGTTCCTGGACGAGACCCGCTCACTTAGTAGCTACTCTGTAAAGGGTCTCGTGAGCGAATCAGCGGAGTACTTCGCCACTCCTCTGACTGAACGGGTATCGTATCTCATGTCTTCAATTTTCTTTTCAAGGGCTTCAATTCGTTGTTGGTACCCAGAGGATTCTCCACAGTCGGAGTGCCTGCTATCTCTGCTCCGGGCTTACGCGATATAGTGGTTTCAGTTTCGCTCTATCACGTTTCTCAAATCTTCGGGGTGGACCCTTTGTGGATAGCCCTGACGTTCGCCATGTGCGTGGCCTCGATGCGAGTGGTGACGTCAGTCTTACCTAGAATCAGGCGACCTGACCGACGTCTCTTCAGGGGGAAAGAGTGTAAGTCTATGCTACCCTTCCCCGGTACTTACGGGGTTGCGGAAAGGGTGAAAAACGATTTTTCAAGAGGTGGTAACATGGACACAAAATACGGATCTTTGTTAAACAACTAACTAAAAAACCTAACAAGAGTTTTACCTACTCGGTTAGGAGGTTATACCTTTCTTGAACTCCTTCATCTTCAACTCTTTCCGGTATACGGATCGGCCTCACCTCGTCGTCTCCTTGCGCCGAAGATGGATCCACCTGAAAGCTTCTACCTTTGGCTTCTTCTTCGAACTTGAAGAAACTAGAACACTTGGTTTGCTAAACCTTGTGAACTAGGATGAGTAGAGAAGTGATATGGGTTTTCTTTTATCTCTAAGGCAATGTTTCTCAACTCATGAGAGGGTGTTGCCTTGAGCTAGAGAGAGAGCAAGAGGAAAAGCAAGAGGGAGAGCTCAAGCAAGAGAGAGAAATGAAATAAGAGAATGAGAAATTCTTTTGCCATCCAAGCTCTCATAATCCAAAACCATGATTACTCATAATAGTAATTGAGTATTATGTGATGGTTCAAGTCAAAATGGCCATATCATTTCATGTACACATTTTGCAAAAACAAGCAAGCAAGCAAAAGTCTTTACCATGAAATGATAGCCATTGTAATGATGATGGTCAACTAGTCCAACTTAGTCAACCGGTCAACAAAGTCAACAAGTCAACAAAGTCAACCCCTCATCTCAACCATGGCACAATAATACTTAATTAATATTATCATTAATCATATTTTTTATTCTCATTAGGGTTTAGCAAAAGTCAATGGTCAACAGTGAACAGTCAACAGTCAACAACCCCAATGAGAATCCTCTGCCTCTGTCTCTCTATCAACTGTGCATACACACCCGCATCCGCGTTTTGAGGAACACGAATACAAACGAGATAAAACCAATCCCAAAATGTACACTAGGATCTGGCTTAAACCAAAGCCTGCTAGTGTTAACTGTCCGGACACCAAACGTGCACAAGTGCACGGATGTGACCGAACCCTGTCGCAAAACCATACGACGTGTCGTAAAACCATGCGACCTCTACTCTTTTGCCTAAAGGCGAATAGCTTTCTGTGTGGGACTCTAAACACTTGACACTACGCTGGCAGTGGGTTTAACCACAGACCGCAAGCGACACTAGCTGTGCGTAACGGTCCCCAGGTAGATGCCGACAAGAAGACGGACGAGGTGAAACCCATCTGAACTCCTACTGAGCCTGAATGTGACAATCTCCGTACAGTCCGGTCTGTTCGTCTGATAACATCGCATGGCGGGCCTAGGGGGCGGTAAACGTCAGTCCCCTAATAGCGGTACAAGTCGTGTCGGAGTGTAGCCCAGAACACCCTGAGATAACACTGGAAACCTACCAGTATATCTCGCTTGCCCCGGTCAGGGACTACTTGTGTAATGGCTCTCCTAGAAACAGCGCGATGTCAACCCCCAATACCGAGAGAGACGAATCCTGTCTAACCGTCACTGCCTCCAAGTGCTTCGGGACTGCACCCAACTACTACCTGTTTGCACGACTCCTTTGAGCCGTGGTAGGGTAGTAATCAAAGTACAGTGGGAACACACTCGAGGCGAAATGACAGTGTCAAGTCAGCGGACTAAGCTGTACTCATGTCACCTGGGAACTGATAACTGACGCCAACCAACAATTCCCGACGAGTCCTGTCCAGTGTACTCGTAACCTAACGAGCACCCGCATACTATCTCAAGTACGACGTACTGACGGCTGTGGGACAGAACGTCTCCCACACTGGGATGAAAAGCGCATACGCTAGTCTACTCCGGAGTATCGATGCCCTGTCTCGATAGTCCTACGACTAGGGACCTGCATAAGGATGTGCTTGTGGATTACCCAGCCCCCACTAATGTGACTGCCATCACAACGTTGGTAATCAAGCAAAGATCCTAAGGGCTCCACTAATGTGTAAAGGCGATATGCTAAAAGAAACACATGCACACATTAAAGCAGAAATAAACCAAGTAGCATACTACTATATTGAGCAAGATTGTCTATACAAGGTGAATATTCCAAGCTTCCATTAAGTAATATACAAACTAGTATGATACCGTAATGGCCTCTAGGGCATATACACTAACAATCTCCCACTTGCACTAAGGCCATGTACTGGCGTATCGAAGACCTATCATCTCGATCAGCCGCTCGAACTGAGTCTGGGGTAAGGCCTTTGTGAGTGGATCAGCAGTGTTATCTTCCGTAGAAACTCTCCGAACCTCGATCTCCTGGCGACCCATGATCTCCCTGATCAGGTGATACCGCATCAAGATGTGTCTGGACTTCTGATGGGACCTGGGTTCCTTCGCTAAAGCTATAGCCCCGTTGTTGTCGCAATACAGAGGTATTGGATCAACAATGGACGGAACCACCTGAAGTTCAATTAAGAACTTCCTTATCCAGACGGATTCTTTTGCGGCATCTGCAGCAGCGATATATTCCGCTTCCATCGTCGAGTCAGCAACGGTTTCCTGTTTGGAACTCTTCCAACACACCGCCCCCCATTGAAGGTAAAGACATAACCCGACATGGACTTGGAATCATCCTTGTCACTCTGGAAGCTGGAGTTAGCAAAGGCCTCGATCTGGAGGTCTTTTCCGCCATACACCAAGAACATCTCCTTAGTCCTTCTCAAGTACTTGAGAATGTTCTTTACTGCTATCCAGTGTTTCTTCCCAGGGTTTGACAGATACCGTCTTACCACACTCAGTGCATAAGCTACATCTGGTCTGGTACACAATATCGCATACATTATAGAGCCTACCGCAGAAGCGTAGGGTATAATAGACATGCGATCCCCTTCCAAATCAGTCTTGGGAGGCATCTCTTTGGAAAGGGTGATCCCGTGACAAGCCGGTAGATTACCACACTTGGAATCTTCCATACTGAATCTTTTCAGAATGGTGTCGATGTACCTGGACTGTGAGAGTCCCAGTATCCTCTTGAATCTGTCACGATAGATCCGGATCCCCAGAATGTATGAGGCATCACCCAGGTCTTTCATGGAGAACCTGTGTGACAAGAACCCTTTGACAGATTGTAGCATAGGAATGTCATTTCCTATTAAGAGAATGTCATCCATGTATAAAACGAGGAATACTACAGTTCTCGCTACAAATCTACTATAGATGCATGGTTCATCTGGATTTTTGATAAAGCCAAATTCTTTGACCGTCTCATCAAAATAGATGTTCCAACTCCGCGATGCCTGCTTTAGTCCGTAGATGGACTTAAGCAACTTGCACACCTTTCCGCTGCTCCCACTCTGAATGAAACCCTCTGGCTGGTCCATATAAACACACTCCTCTAGATTTCCATTTAGAAAAGCGGTCTTTACGTCCATCTGCCAAATCTCATAATCGTGGAAGGCAGCAATGGCAAGAAGGATCCGAATGGATTTCAGCATAGCTACTGGAGAAAAGGTCTCGTCATAGTCCAAACCAGGTCTTTGACGAAAACCCTTTGCAACCAGTCTAGCTTTATAGGTCTTAACCTGTCCATCTACACCAATCTTCCTTTTGAAGATCCACTTGCATCCTACGGGTTTTACCCCATCTGGAGCAACGTCCAACGTCCATACTTTGTTGGTGTACATGGACTCCATTTCGGTCCGCATTTCATCCAGCCATTTTACCGAGTCAACGCTCTGAATGGCCTGCTGGAAGCTAGTCGGCTCATCACTATCAATGATGCAATCCTCTCTATCCCCGTCTATGAGAAAACCGTAGTATCTTTCGGGCGGATGAGACTGCCTACTACTCCTGCGGAGCGGCGTAGGAATGTCATGATCTTTTGAACCCTCTGGTTCTACTAAGCTTTCAGTAATAGCTCGTGGTTCTGGAATTTCTTCCAGTTCTATTGCGCTCCCACTTATCTGATTCTCCAAAAACTGAGTTTCCAAGAAGTGGGCATGCCGAGAAACAAAAACCTTTTGTTCCTCTTCGCAATAGAAGAAATATCCCTTGGAGTTCTTTGGATATCCCACAAACTTGCACTGTACTGAGCGTGCCTCGAGCTTGTCCGCATGCTGCTTTTTGACAAAAGCTGGACTTCCCCATGTCTTAATGTGATTAAGATAGGGTCTCTTCCCACACCACATCTGATATGGTGTAGTAGGCACAGTCTTAGTTGGAACTCGGTTCAAAAGGTATGCAGCTGATTCTAGTGCATATCCCCAGAATGATCGCGGTAACTCAGCGTTACTCATCATGGACCGTACCATATCCAATAGGGTGTGGTTCTGTCTCTCCGATACACCGTTATGTTGCGGGGTGTATGGAGGAGTAAGCTGAGAGAGAATTCCATTCTCTTTTAAGTAATCCAGGAACTCGGCACTTAAGTATTCACCACCTCGATCAGATCTCAGTGTTTTGATACTTTTGCCTGTTTGTTTTCCTACTTCATTCTTATATTCCTGGAATTTTCCAAAGGCTTCGGATTTATGTTTCATTAAGAAGACATAACCATACCTTGAAAAGTCATCCGTAAAAGTAATGAAGTAAGAATAACCGCTTTGTGCATGCGTAGACATTGGACCGCACACGTCGCTGTGTACGAGTCCCAAGAGCTCGCTCGCTCTTACTCCGTGTCTAGTGAACGGAGTCTTTGTCATCTTTCCTTTGAGACAGGATTGACAAGTGCCATATGATTGATATTCGAACGGATCTAAATATCCTTCTGTATGTAACTTCGTCAACCTTCTCTCATTGATGTGACCCAGTCTACAATGCCATAAGAAAGTCTGATTTATTTCCTGAGACTTTCTTTTGTGTGTATTCTGGACATTGAAAATCTGTGGTTGGTTTAATACGTATATACCATTGCTCAATGTACCTGACCCAATCAAAACTTGATTAAGGTGAATGTTTACAACATTACTTACAAACGCAAATTCATAACCTTCTTTAGATATTAAAGATACAGAAATGATATTACAAGTTGCGTTGGGTACAAAAAAGCAATTACGTAATACCAAAACATGTCCATCTGACATTCCCAGGTGATAGTCCCCCACGGCCTTAGCATCCATGCTAGCTCCGTTTGCAATTTTGAGGGTCATGTCACCTGCCTTCAAAAACCTATGCTTTCTCAACATCTGCAAAGAATTACAGATATGAGATCCTGATCCGGTATCCAATACCCAGGAAGTAGAGTTTATTGATAGACAGTTTTCAATAACATACACACCTAAAGCTGAAGCCGCAACTTGCTTCAGATTCTGTGTTCTGGCCTTCCAAGCACTGCAATCTTTCTTCCAGTGTCCACTCTTATGACAGTAAAAGCACTCTTCCTTCCCTATAAGCTTCCCCGCTATCTTTGTTGCTTTTGCCTTTCCCTTCGTATCCACTTTACTAACACCGCCCCTTGGTTTGGCAGGGGCTTTCTTCTTCTTTCCCTTGGCTTTCGCCTTGGACCTAGAAGAGGAAGATCCTCCTACAAACAAAGTGGATGTTTCCCTACCTTTCTGTAGGGCGCCCTCTGCACTCCTCAGCATGTTGAGGAGCTCTGAAAGTTCAACTTCCTTTTCTTGCAAGTTGAAATTCAGGATGAACTGGGAGTAAGTGGAAGGAAGGGACTGAAGAATCAAGTCCGTATAGAGCTCATTCTCCAACGTGGTCCCAAGGTCCGCGAGCTCCTCTATGAAGCTAATCATCTTAAGCACGTGTTCCGCTACCGATGATCCGACGACCAATCTTGCCGAAAACAACTTCTTCGACACTTCGTATCTGGCGATACGAGATTGCTCTCCATACAGTTCTTTTGTATGGAGAAATATGGATTCGAGGTCCATATTCTTGTACCTCCTCTGATGTTCGTTGTCCATAGAGGCAAGCACGAGGCACTTGGCCTTCGCGCAATCGATTTCCCAGGTCTTATGGATTTCCCTATCCGCGACGCTGGTTTTGGGACCTGGGACAGGGGGAGCTTTGGTGGTAAGGAGATACCCCAACTTGTCATAAGTGATTGCCATTTTGACATTCCTGAGCCAATCTTTGTAGTTTGGCCGTGTCAGTATATTTTTATCTAGTAGTAACTTAAGTCCGATCATGATGTTTGGTCGCTGCAATTAGGAGAGAGAGAAGAAACACTTTAGCATGATACTCTTGCAAGTTTAGAGTGGTTTTTAATTTGTCTAAACAGGATGGCTCCCACTGTCTCTCGAATCCCTCCTCAAACCAAAAAGGAAGAATTAGTCAAGATCAATCTCACCGTACAATACTTGCTTAACCGTTCGACCAGGATGGTGTCGGTACTTTGAGGGAGGTTTTCCAACGTTTCGCGAAGTTCCTTAATTAAATAACCTCTTTTCCCTGGGGGCGTAGCCCCGCTAACACCTTTCTAGACACCTACTTGGTTTATAGTATTGATCGTTAAGTGAGAAATTTTCCGATGAGTAGCATATACTCACAGTAGGATCGGGATCCAAATATCATCGCGTGACAAAACTGAAGGAATCCTACCAGAATCATCACACTCCAAATGGTATGCAGCGCTAGCAAGTTTCAGTTCTTTTGAAACTCCCGATGTAGATTTTTGCCCCATGCTCTTATGACCTTGACTTTGGCCAAAATATCATAAGTCACATGTCAAGTTCTACCTGTCATTCTCCAGGTTAATTTGAACCCACCCGTACCTACCCTTGACTTTGACCAACATGGCAGTACGACTGTCCCAAACCAACACATCTATCTATGCTGCACATGAATACCCAATAGCTACCAATCACTATGCCTTGACTTTGGCCAACATACATAGCTTGAATACTTATTGACCATTCATGTGAAACGACGGAGGGCTACGAATGGTTTTGGCAAAACCGTGAACGTAGTGAACTTGATATAATCGAAGGAACGAGATAGCTTTTAAAAGGAGTGGCTTAACCTCCGCGTTTAAAAGTTATTTTTGAAAAGAAACCGAGTGTTTTTTGAAAGTGTTCCAACGACTTTTACTTGGTTTATTTTTCTTGCATTAATTTTAATGCGTCCCATCAATTAATCCTACCATTGCAGAAAACAACGAAAATATGATGTACGCTTATGCCATCCGCATTCGCCACGGGGCCCCGTCATTACCCGTTAGGTTGCTTAACTAACGACAGAGCGGGGGCTGGACTAGCGCGGATGCAAAACATAAGTAACGCCTAAATAGATATCATATATAGATATACTCATTCGTCACATGCAATGATAGCCATTCCAGATCACAGATGAACACATTGGATATACTAGGAATCCGCAATTCGTACGAGCCTGTAACGAAAAGTGGATTACATGGTCGCGATGAATAGCCAATACCCCACCCTAGACCCCTACGGGTGCGGCAAACTACCCGCCAAATATCCGAAGCGGAGCAACCTCCCTCAACGACCCGAGTAGGCCACTCGGCACTTCGAGATACCCGGTAGTTTGTGCACCCCACCTTGGGTCTATCCTAGGAGCAAAAACAGTAAAAAAAATTTATACAATGACGGCTACAACCCCGACCCGGTTGTGCGGCCAAAAATAATATTACATCAATTTACATATTACATGAATTGAAAGAAAGAAAACTCTCATCTCACAACCCCCCGGCTATTCATCCGCGACAATCCAATAAATTCATATACACATACCATCACCGTTACAGATCACAGATATGTATAACCCCCACTAATCGACATATAGCGATTAGCGGACGTTCAATACATATATTGTTAGTTATATGTATGCCCTAGAGGCCATTACTGTACATAGGATGTATATTGTAGTGGATGCTGGGACATATATAGGGAGGACTTTCTTGCTCGACATGATAGTATGCTATCTGGTTGCTCTTTACCTTAACGTGTATACCGATTGTCTCTCTGTTACATGTTGGTAAAGCCCTTAGGATGTGTACTTGACTACCTAGACTATGATGCGGATCATACTAGTGGGGACATGGTAGTCTATAAGTACATCCTTCAAAGTCCCTAGTCGTGGGTGTATCGAGACGGGGCATCGATATACCAGAGTAGACTAGCGTGTACCTTCTCGACCCATACAGATGGGCGATGGATGATCCCATATCCATCGGTGTTTGACATCAGAGATGATATACGGGTGCTCAGTGGAGACTGGGTATACTGGACGGACTCGCCGAGAACTCCCAGATGGTATTATACCTCACGTCAGATGGCAGTTCTCTGGTGACACTGGTACAGAGTAGTCTGTTGACCCGAGATCGTCATAGAGTCTTGTGTGGTTCCCACTGTGCTTTGATTTCCATCTTACCACGTCCAAGAGGGCGTGCAAAACGGTGGTTTTTGGGTACAGTCCCGAGTCACATGGAGGCAATGAGCGATAGGAGGGGATTCGTCTCTCCCGGTATAGGGGGTTGATGTTGCGCTGTGTTCGATTGGCTATAACAGGAAATCCCTGGCCAGGGTTGCTGAGATTTACTGGTAAGTGTTACCAGTAGTTTCTCGAATAGTTATAGACCTCATATCGACACGACTTATCGAGCTATTGGGGTCTGACGTTTACCACCCCTAGGCGAGATATGCGACATATCAGACGATCAGACCGGACTGTACGGTAGTGTTACTGGTTGGATTCACTGGAGTGTGAGCGGGCTTGCTCGTCGATCTTCAGATCGCTCAATACCCGGGTGGCCGTTACGTTTGGCAGACCGCTTGCGGCTTGTGGGTGATTGATATGATCATCATCTGCTGCCGGCGTATTGACGAGTCTTTAGAGTCCTAAACAGAGGTTTCCTGGCTCAAGCGAAACGAAACAGGAGCGCATATGAGATATGTGCGGGACCGAGAATAATACGTGTATGTAATACCGTATTCCATTCTCGCGATGAATGTATCGAATGGTTGTATGCGATATAACCTAGTTATCGATTCAAGCGTTGATTCGATAAGACGATACATTGTATACTAGTCGGTTGTGTGCGACATGACCGGATCATTGAATCAAGTGTTGATTTAATGATTTAATGTATAATTATATATTTGATATATTACTTTGCATTAACTAGTATCGGTTCACTTTATATGGATTTTCTCGCTCATATGTGCGCATTGCATATGCGATATGATTTGTGCACTTGCTTGTATCATATTTGATGGTGCATGCAAAAATGGTTAAGTATAAAGAATTAAACCTTGGTTAAAGGAATGGTTAGGGTTTATTATTTGTTATTCATTTATCTTATTTAATTATCTATTTATTTTTGATAAATGAATAAATGAAAAGATAATGAGGAAAATGGTTGCTTTCTTTTGACCATTCATGAATCTTCATGAAGACTTTGACCATTTTGTCTCATGCTTAACCCTAACCACTTCTATTAACTCAAGTTAATTCTCTACACCTAACCATGGTGAGAATTATGATAAGAATGGATTTTTCCTTTTTATTTTAATTCTTATCATAATACTTATCTTCTTCTTGCTCTTCTTCTTCTTCATTCTTCTTTGAAGAAAACCAAGCTCCATCAATGGTGATTGTTGGAAAAGAGTGAGAAATCCAAAACTAAAGTCTACCCACTTCCTATTTCTTCATCCTCTACCTCTTGCCAAGTAGTAGAGTGTGTTTACTTCACAAGTTTCTTGACTTGGTGAAGTTGTGAGCTTGATCTAGCGATGCCTCGACGTAGATCATCTTCGGCATGGACATCGACGACCTAGCTTGCCCATTCTCCGACGAAGCCGACGCTAGAGCCCGGATTTGATTTGGACAGCGGAGAGGACCTCATCTCGGAGCCGTGGAGGTGGAGGACCGGATCTACAAAGGTTGTATTTCCGTATCTCTTAGTTAATTGTTAACTAGTTTACTTTTCGCCTAGTTTTCTAGCAAACGATCCGTAGTCGGGTCTCTCGGCACCCGTAAAATTTTATATTGGCATGTTCGATACCTTGTGAGACCTTCATAGGGTGCCTAGGAACCCTACATATATCACATCACAGATATAACCCGTTAGCTTAAGTCTTTTAGAAGTTCGATCATAATACGGATTTTTAGGCCCCAAAAACAAAATTTTCTTTCTGGAAAATCTGGGCAGAAAAATCATATTGTAAAAATCCCAAAACAACCCCAGAACCACACTGCAGGAAAATTGTGCCACGGCCGAGTCAACTCGGCCGCGGATTCGCGGCGGGAGCATGCTCTCGCCGCGGTTCCGCGGCGCTTTGATCGAGCTAGTGGACCAAATTTCTTGGGTGTCTTTCAAAAAGCCTGAGTCGATTTTTGGTGCAAGATTTATTAATTTTTGAACAGAATACAGAATCGACAGAAACTTGATTTTTCGGGTTCGTTTCGCGACTTTTTCTCCGATCGAACTTCTAGTTACTTTGCTAACATGTTAGATAGTGTTTAACTAGGCTCTGATACCACTGTAAGTCCATGCTACCCTTCCCCGGTACTTATGGGGTTGCGGAAAGGGTGAAAAACGATTTTTCAAGAGGTGGTAACATGGACTCAAAATACAGATCTTTGTTAAACAACTAACTAACAAACCTAACAAGAGTTTTACCTACTCGGTTAGGGGGTTATACCTTTCTTGAACTCCTTCGTCTTCAACTCTTTCCGGTGTACAGATCGGCCTCACCTCGTCGTCTCCTTGCGCCGAAGATGGATCCATCTGAAAGCTTCTACCTTTGGCTTCTTCTTCGAACTTGAAGAAACTAGAACACTTGGTTTGCTAAACCTTGTGAACTAGGATGAGTAGAGAAGTGATATGGGTTTTCTTTTATCTCTAAGGCAATGTTTCTCAACTCATGAGAGGGTGTTGCCTTGAGCTAGAGAGAGAGCAAGAGGAAGAGCAAGAGGGAGAGCTCAAGCAAGAGAGAGAAATGAAATGAGGGAATGAGAAAGTCTTTTGCCATCCAAGCTCTCATAATCCAAAACCATGATTACTCATAATAGTAATTGAGTATTATGTGATGGTTCAAGTCAAAATGGCCATACATTTCATGCACTCGTTTTGCAAAAACAAACAAGCAAGCAAAAGTCTTTGCCATGAAATGATAGCCATTGTAATGATGATGGTCAACTAGTCCAACCTAGTCAACCGGTCAACAAAGTCAACAAGTCAACAAAGTCAACCCCTCATCTCAACCATGACACAATAATACTTAATTAATATTATCATTAATCATATTTCTTATTCTCAATAGGGTTTAGCAAGAGTTAATGGTCAACAGTGAATAGTCAACAGTCAACAACCCCAATGAGAATCCTCTGCCTCTGTCTCTCTGTCAACTGTGCATACACACCCGCATCCGCGTTCCGAGAAACACGAATACAAACGAGATAAAACCAATCCCAAAATGTACACTAGGATCTGGCTTAAACCAAAGCCTGCTAGTGTTAACTGTCCGGACACCAAACGTTCACAAGTGCACGGATGTGACCGAACCCTGTCGCAAAACCATGCGACCTGTCGCAAAACCATGCGACCTCTACTCTTTTGCCTAAAGGCGAATAGATTTCTGTGTGGGACTCTAAAGACTCGACACTACGCTGGCAGTGGGTTTAACCACAGACCGCAAGCGGTACTAGCTGTGTGTAACGGTCCCCAGGTAGATGCCGACAAGAAGATGGACGGGGTGAAACCCATCTGAACTCCTACTGAGCCTGAATATGACAATCTCCATACAGTCCGGTCTGTTCGTCTGATAACATCGCATGGCGGGCCTAGGGGCGGTAAACGTCAGTCCCCTAATAGCGGTACAAGTCGTGTCGGAGTGTAGCCCAGAACACCCTGAGATAACACTGGAAACCTACCAGTATATCTCGCTTGCCCCGGCCAGGGACTACTTGTGTAATGGCTCTCCTAGACACAGCGCGATATCAACCCCCAATACCGGGAGAGACGAATCCTGTCTAACCGTCACTGCCTCCAAGTGCTTCGGGACTGCACCCAACTACTACCTGTTTGCACGACTCTTTTGACCCGTGGTAGGGTAGTAATCAAAGTACAGTGGGAACATACTCGAGGGGAAGTGACAGTGTCAAGTCAGCGGACTAAGCTGTACTCATGTCACCTGAGAACTGATAACTGACGATAGGTATAGTACCAACCAACAGTTCCCAACGAGTCCTGTCCAGTGTACTCGTAATCTAACGAGCACCCGCATACTATCTCAAGTACGACGTACTGACGGCTGTGGGACAGACCGTCTCTCACACTGGGATGAGAAGCGCATACGCTAGTCTACTCTGGAGTATCGATGCCCTGTCTCGATAGTCCTACGACTAGGGACCTGCATAAGGATGTGCTTGTGGATTACCCAGCCCCCACTAGTGTGAATGCCATCACAACGCTGGTAATCAAGCAAAGATCCTAAGGTCTCCACTAATGTGTAAAGGCGATATGCTAAAAGAAACATATGCACACATTAAAGCAGAAACAAACCAAGTAGCATACTACTATATTGAGCAAGATTGTCTATACAAGGTGAATATCCCAAGCTTCCATTAAATAATATACAAACTAGTATGATACAGTAATGGCCTCTAGGGCATATACACTAACAAAGAGAACGCGGCGGGCGTTAAAGTGATAGCCCAGTCCCCCTGAGATCTTGGTGTTGAACTATCCGGTGACCAACGATTCATGGAATCATTCCTCGTATATAGGTCATGACTGTCGGAATCGGCACGCCAGTGTTCGGTGACATCAAGATAGGCGTGAGTGAGGTCAAGGGCCTAAGAGTGCCCCCTCCGTCGTCCCACGCATGTCGTCATTCTGGGGTGTAGGGGGCAGCGGTTCGGCGGGTGTGGTCGGAAGTATGAATACGAGCGAGCACGTCCACCATCGTCGTAAGCCTGTCGATCCGTGCTGATAAGGCTTCAACGATGTTGGGAGGTGGAGTAGAAGCACTCCCGACTCTGTTGTGGAGGACGGGACGGCTCGTGCCGGGATTGTTGCGGTTATCGCTGGTCATTGAATCGAAGGCGGGAGATCAACTTTTTGGGTAGAAAAGATTTTAGGCTTCCCACAGACGGCGCCAGCTGATGGAGGTCGGAATCTCCTTCAGATGTTGTCCTCCATCGATCTTGTTGCCAACGGGACTGAACGGTTGAAATTTGATATGAGGGTTGAGCATGTGGATCTTAATGGGTTGTTGTTGACGCCGGGCTACCTGGAAGGGAAGTCCTTGGGTGGGAAATCACCGTAAGACCCTCCGACGATCAAGTGAGTACCAAGGAATATTGAGGCAGAGTAGCGGCGTATTAGATTAAATTTGATGTACCTGAGTCGTCTGGAAGAGTGGTTTATATAGCGGTCGCATGGAGCGAGCCGATGCGAGATTCTTGCCGTCCGTTACGCCCTTGCGTCATGTTCACGTTGATGGCGGGATACGCCCATTAATGACGAGATATGCTAGCGTGTGATACGGGACGTGGAGCGGTGGAGATCTCGTCGTGGCGAGATACGCGGAGCCGTTATGGGTCGTTCAGGCTCTGTGCTCCCGGCCAAATAAGGACACCGAGGAGTCTCAGATATAAGATAGCTCAGAGACGAGCGAGTGAGCTGAGAAGTCTCAGCTATAGGATAGCTTGAAGATGAGCTATTGGCTGGCGGTCAGCTGAAGGGGAAATATACTCCGGGAAGATCTTCTAAAAGGTCGTGCACGACCTCAGAGGCGAGGCGCCAAGAAATGTCCAAATGCACAATACTTATTCCTGCTCCGTAGCCTCCAGGAATCCAGTGGGCTTACATGGACGACTCGTCATCTACTACGTGTTATGATCTGGGGAAATTCCTACTTATGCGTATCATCATGTCAGCTTTCCTGCACTATCAATATAAATTTAGATGAGCATAATTTTAATGGTAAAACATTTTTTTTTCACATAGAAAGTCAATGGTTCAATTCTTGTGGGTGTCAAGTAAAAGTGTTCACCAGGTGGGTGTGGACCCGTTATCCGTTCGCATCCGTCCGTTTTATACGGGTAAAATGACAGTTCTAAATCCGTCCGAAAGTGACGGGTCCAAAATCCGAGCCCGCCCGCATTTGAATAGGACGGGTTTTTAATTTTTAATTGCCCGCCCGACCCCGACCCTACACCTGCTTGTAACCCGTACTGGCCCACAATTGATCCGAATCCGTCCGCTTAATAAACATCTGAGTCGTTGATAAATTTAATTATATGGCTAAAATAAATAGCGTACACCTATATAGGTTATTTAAACCCTTTTCGTACTTCTCACCGCATTTTCCTTTTTTAGTCTTTTCCCTATTATTTTATCTTTTATCTTCTTAAATTATATAAAAAATCTTTTTATTTCTCGTCATAGAATCTAAACTAAGCTTTCAACTTCTATATCAAGAGATGGTAAAAACCTATGGGTTAATCATGATCAAGCTAGGGTTTATGGCTTATTATTTTATTTCATATAAATCAAAAGTCAAATTTGATATTTGAAACTCGTGATTACCTGATGCCGTGTTTAATCCACCCGGACTAATGAAAGCCGTCCGAACCCGTTAGGTTCGGGTTCGGGTTTATCTATCCGTTCCAACGGACGGGTTTAAAACGGTTAGAAAACCCGTCCGCACTAACGGGTTCGGATTAATTTATGGTCCAAAACCGTCCAACCCCATCCTTCCATGGCTAGTGTGAAGCCCAATATTTAGAATACAAATAATGTTTTCATCAAAGTCAAAAATACAAACAAAGATACATTTCTTCTTGCACATTTATATAAGAACGAACAATCAATCCAGCACAAAAATTTAATTATATTCCATAAGAAGAATTTGTACATTATTTGATGCAGAGGAATTGCAGAAGAATATCTAAATCGTGTGCCCCGAAATAAATCCAAATGCGTGATAACAATTCTCAACATTAGCAGAGCCGAATCTATCCTGTACGTCGCAACGCCAAAGTTTTGTCCTCTACATGCATAGAAACCTCCGGGTTCTTGCATCTGCAGAAAAATATGGGAATCTTTCTTCATGTTTCTGTTCTTGATTGGTTGACTTGGTCTTCTTCAACGATCAATTAATTATTATATACTAAATTGAATTAGTGATGCATGCAGAGAGAGACTTGAACAAAAGAGATCAACAAATAATTAATCAGCCTTTAGAAAGGTCATGAATAGCAAAGCAAGTTTATGCTAGATATATTATTATCTATTTATTTCTTTGGTTTTATCTTTTAAAAAAAGTTTATGTGAAGTATTTGTGGGGATATCTAGCACCTAATGTTGACTGACTTAATTAAAAGGGGAAAAAACCAATTTTATCAGGGATTTTTAAGGAAGCTGTTAGCATTCGAATCCTTGTCCGCTGGCATGTTCCTTAGCATAACATCTAGAATAAAATAAACACATTGCCGTCTAAATAGTCATGCTATAGAACACAAAAGTATTCCGAATATTAGATGCGGTACTTCCGGACAAGAGAAGGTGATGAGAATCCTAGAGCAAGCTAGGGAATTTCGTAGGGCTCATATTGGACGAGACGTGAGCACGCACACACGGCACGTAAAATGTTAATTTTGCCATAGTAATCTATCTTTAGGTGTAGGATATTAAATAAAATGATGTGAGCTTAAACAATTCCTATTTTTAATTGGTGAGTACTTTAAATAATATGGCTATCTAATAGAATATTGTCACATCACCTACACCAACACCTACAGGTAACATTCATTCTACAGTCGCTCTAAGCTAGGCCCCGTTTTTCCTACGAGGAACACGAATATTCAAGTAAATATCGAATTTTGAACGGAAAATGCTAAGGTGTAATTCATGTTGTGTAGATAATAATTCTTATATACAACTTACATAGTTGATTGAAACCGTCCGTCCAAATTTTTATGGTATAAAGCAATGGAACATCAATTTTTTATGTGATATTTTTATATTTATTTTTCATTGACCTCATGTTGTAAAATCTTCTATTTATGAAACACCATTCATTTTGCAATTATCCCATCCATGTGCCAAAAAAATGCCCAAGCTAGATTCTGGTAGGCTCATATTTTAAGCAATGTAGATCAAGATAGACGCATGTGTCGAAGATTTAGAAAAATAGTATGTGTGTGTATATATATATATATATATATGTTTTGTTTTTCACTTATAACAATGATGTGAAGGTAAATTAATTAGTCGCTCTAACATCGAATGGTATCTCTATATGAAAGACAGAAAAAAAAAGCATCTTGTACTTGCAACTTTTCAAACTTTTGGGATCATTCATGTAAGCTATTTTCATCCATATATAGCTATGTTAAGAACTATAGTTTAATTAAATTAGTGTCCAATTTTTAACTTCTTTCATCAATGTTTAATTATTTAGACGTACCACTTCTATACTTGTTCTTGTAAGCACAGATTTATCATTTTCATATTTGTGGCAAGGACGTAACAAACCGCATCATACATCGCCCTCGTATCCATTAACATGCTCAATTATGTAAAGTTTAGAAGAAAAGTTGAAGATAGCAATCATGTATATGAGTAATGATTCAGTGAAATGTTTTCTTATGTGAGACAAATGAGACGCATTCTATAACACCCTATACCCGTGTATTTCACTGATCCAGACCATTTACCGTGATCTGCATGTCATGCATACTCTACGTATCAATTTTCATGAGATTCCTACAGCTCTAGCACATGCGATCAAGTGAATGAAAAATGAACATCTCTCGGTAGTCTTAAAAATATATCATCGATCTAACTTTGCTTTCAACGGATCCGATTAAAACAAATTAATAAATATCCATTAAATAACAAAATAAATATTCTCTTAGGTAATTTTTGGGATCCATGCGTATATCTATTCATTTATTTTGGGTAATATGGATCATGGAATATTTTAGGTAATATTGTTTTAGAATTATGGGTATTGAATTTGTTGGATATTTTGATATTTTATCTTTGGGTTCATTAAAAATATTTTAGGTAATATTAATTAGAATCATGAGGATTGGAATCATATAATCATGGATCTCAAAAATAAAGAATATTTACTTTATTATTTAATAGATTTATTAATTTGTTTTAATAGGAGTCGATGAAAACAAAGGGCAGATCCAACCGCTGTTATTTAGATTCGTGAATTTAAAAACACTATCTATTCATTTATTTTGGGTAATATGGATCATGAAATATTTTGGGTAATATTGTTTTAGAACCATGGGGATTGAATTTGTTGGATATTTTGATATTTTATTTTTGAGTTCACTAAAAATATTTTAGGTAATATTAATTAGAATCATGAGGATTGGAATTATATAATCATGGATTTCAAAAATTATGTAAGAGAATGTTTATTTTACTATTTAATGCATTTATTAATTTGTTTTAATCTGGGTTGTTAAAAACAAAGGTTAGATCTAACAACTGTTATTTAGGTTCGTGAATTTAAAAACACTCATCTATCCCAACATATCCGTACTCTCTCTCCTCTACACACACACTCTCGCTCTCTTTCTCTCTCTCTCTCTCTATAGAGAGAAAATAATGAAGAAATGAGGCCTTAGAAAGGATTTTCGTTAGGTGGTGTTGAAAAAATACGCCTTCCAACATTTTATTCAACGATCGACACCCATCATCATCATCTTTCACTACAAGAAAAACTCATCTATTTCTTCAGAAGGTTTATTTCGCCATCTATTATCCAACGAAATAAACCATCAGTTAACCAAATCTGCAACAGAAAAGATATAAAAATTGTGTTGGGTTATTTCGTCGGCTAATACCTGACGGAATAACCCAATTAAACATAAAGGCTCAAGTTCCCATTTTCCTAAACCAAAAAAACTATCCCCAAAATCCCTCCTCCTTCCCCCAGAGCTCCGACCTCCTCCTCCTCCTACCGCCGGCGACAATCGGCCCCTCCTCCTCGAAGCATACCCACCCCTCTTCCTATAAGCGCACCCCTTCCCAATCCCTCTCCAAGTCGCCGACCCCCTTCTTTTCCTCCTCCTCCTTCAAACCGTCACCGCCGTCACCTTCAAACACAGGCCGCCGCCGCCGCCTCCTGTAATCATGGTAAACCTCTCTCTCATCACTGTCTCTCTCCCCCTCATCACTGTCTCTCTCTCTCACTCACTCACTCTCTCTCTCTTTGCAATAGCATTTGGGAGTGCAAGGATTGTCAATCATCGCCGAATTTCGTCAGTTTAGGTAATTTCCCCAAATTTTGCCCTAGCTTCAAAAGTCTTTGATTTTTCTTGATTTTGCATGCAATTCTCGTCGTTTATGGTTGATATGGGTTGTGCAAGGTCGTTTTAATTGTGTAACATTAGTAGAAATTGATTGGGATCAAAATTTGGGGGTTTTGTGAAGAATTTTTGATTTTGGTTGAATTTGGAGTAGAAGATGATGTTGGTGATGATATGAGAATTGAGTTGGATTTTGGTAATGGTATTAGTGATGGTGATGATGATGAAGTGGTCGTGAATGAATGTAGGGTTGGCTTGACCAGTTTTGACGCAGTTTTAGGATTTCACAAATTTAGAATTGTTGAAAAATAGGATATAGTTTCGAAATAAATTTGAAGTTTTGTGCGTGTTATATTGGTGTTGGGTAAAAAATTACACCCCACAGTCAAGGTCAATAGGTCAATAAGTCAAAATCAAGCCCCGAAAAATGGGCCCGGGCCCAAGCCTGAATCCAAGTCAAGTGGACCCAAATCCGAACCCAAGTCCAAACAAGCGGGCCCAAGCCCAGGTCAAATGGGCACATACCCAAGTCGAGCCCAAGCATGAAGAGACCGACCCCTAATGCCAATGGAATAATTATTAAGCAATAAATAGGCTTAATGTAATTTTCATGAAAAAATGTAATAAAAATAAGCAAGAAATCCAATTTTGTAAAAGCCCATAACTTATGTGTAAAAAGAAAAGAGCACATGGTATGAGAAAGGCACAAGTGCCATTTTGAAAAGCCCAAGGGGGCATATGTAAAATATAAAGCCTATTTAAGGCATCATGATGAATGGATAACAACAACATTCTTCCCAGATCAACCTAGGGTTTTGTGTCTCCTTCTTCTTCAAGCTTTTAAACCTTCTTCTTTCTCCTTTTAAATTAAATTAAGAGTTTAACTCTTCTTTTCTTAAAAAGAAATAGTTTTCACCATAAAATTATTGAAGGGGAGTTCAAATCTCCCATCAAATCTCTAAAAGGGGAGATTTTAAATCCCAACATCTTTTTTTCCAAGATCCAAGAAAAAGAGAGGAGGAAGAGGAGAACTATCTCCAAAAGGTTCATTTTTTGGAGAATCCAATGCTCAAACATCATCCAAGATCCAAAATTTAGATCTTGAAATTTTAAGAGATCTCAATTTTTGGTTTTCTTCTCAAAAATTCTTTTGGGAGTTTAACTCCAAACAAAAAAAAATCTTTTGGGTATTCAACTCCAAACAAAAATCTTTTGGAAGTTCAACTCCAAATCATTTTCAAGAGAGTCCAACTCCAAATCCAAAGTTCCTTGGGAGTTCAACTTCAAGCCCAAGGGCTTAGCCCTTTTCTTCCGCTGGTGTTTCCAGCGGACGCATACTTCTCATGTCGCCCGCTAGCGTCTGGCGGCCGCGTGACGCATACATGGCCTAGCTGCTGCGCACGTGGCCCGCTGGTGCCTGGCGACTACATGCCCTCTTACGCATCCTAATTAAGGACGCTCTGTATTCCTCGTCTCTCATACTTTTCTTTTAAAAAAATAAAAAAATAAAAATACAGAACAAAAAATGGTTCTTTTGAATAAATAATTTTTTGGGGTCATAAATAGAATAAAAAAAAGAAATGAACATACTCTTCTGCATTACTTTCAAGCATCAACACATCACGTTGAGTTCGCATGACCAGTTTGACTCGTCAATTGAAAGTTCTCTCGCTCCAAAAGCGATGGGTAATTAACGACAGTTTAGTCTGCGGCTGCCGGAGATTTGGATCCCCACAATCAATAAACCCCAATCTACCCCAGATAGGGAGAATCTGTATACGCCTGACAAGCGCACATTCCTATCTCAATAGAGTGACGAAAAACACTCTACAATTGGAAAACTCACATATTGTCTATTACCAAATATCATCTGTTAACTATTCATTATGTTATGTTAGTTACCTTATCTTGTATTTTAAGACTTTCAAGTAGTTGCATTCACTTGATCCTTGTATGTATTATTCAATGAATTTGATTTCATGGATTTATCAAGTTTAAACTAATTGGTTTCTTTGTATGTATATTCCCCACTTATGATTTATCCTAACTCGATGATTTAATGATTTTCCGATTGTGTAGTTGGTTTTTAGAAAATAGATTTTAGAAATCACAATCAAAGAATTATTTGACCGCAATCAATAACGGTGTCGGATGTAGCGCGTTAGTAAGTGCGGATCGTCCACAGGGAAAGTGTAATCGTTCGTCTTTCGAATTAGATGAGTCGAAACTTTAAGGAAAAGAAAAGAAAACAATTCATGATTTGTAATTGAAATTCAAGAAAGAGAAAATATATAGAACTAAGAAAGCATTAAAACAAGAAGAGAGATGAGAGATAATTTCCAATCAACACTCAAGATTATAAGGATAGCTCGTAGGAGTAGATCGGATCTCTAGATGTGATGAGATCTAATGATTACTCATTCTTATCCTTTAACGAATTGGTACTAGATCGATGCGAATTCATCGAGGTTTAAGGATCTTGCGAGGGAGTTAGGGATTCCGCAACTCATCCTTTGTCCTTTCGATGGATCGCATTCAAATTCTAGCTTCTAGTTAATCAAATGTTTAATAGTTGTTCCCTAGTTTCGAGTGAACACGATCAAGAAAGCATCATCTCAAAACTAGGTTATTAATCATTTGATTCACTAAAATTTCCAAACATTATAGGATTTAAGAATTGTATAAATATCTAAATCATCATCATCTAAAGATCGTCACAACTCCTACACGAGCGGAGATTACTCAAACATCATGATCACAAACACAATCACAAATTGAGATCTAATCATTATGCTTGAATTAAAAGATAAGCAAGAGTATAGAAAATTCACCTTTATTTATCGACAAATTTCATTACAACTCTCTTGAATTTACAAAAGGAAGGAACTAGATCGTCGATTTCGGCTTCGCTCGGCTCCTTGAGTCGCGGATCGGCGTGGATCTCTTACTCCGTTGGAATCCGGCGTCGCTTCTAAAGGTTGAAGGCTCTCTTGCTCGAATTGCTCTCGGGATCTTGATCTTGATTTTGAATTGGGGTTTGAATTTGATGCACAAGCTTTGTCACTAAACTTGTGGGTTGAAGATGGTGGTGATTCTTGAACAATTTGCAACCTTGATCTAAGCTCCTTTTTATAGGCCTCCAAAATCTTAGCTCTAGAATTGAAATTTGAATTCCCCCTACAAGTTAGTTATCCAAATGATTTAAATTTCCCTCCAAAAAGTTAGTTAAGCCTAAATTTTGAATTTCCCTCCAAGAATTTGTTAAGCCGAGCCTTCTAGAAATGCCACGTGGAGCTTTTGGGGTCTTCTGGAAGCTTTGGCCATTAGGGGGGACACGTGTACAAAATTTGAGCATCTGAAGCCATCAAAGCGCAGCGGTTCCGCGGCGCAAGCCAGCTCCCGCCGCGGAACCGCGGCTCTTTAGAGGCCTTAGGGCTTTATCTTTTTACAGTAACTCTTGGGCTTTCTTGTGGGCCTTTTTCTGATATATGGATTTTTATTTGGCCTTCTGTATTACTACCAGATCTTCAGCCTTTGAGTTGGCGCATTTTTTTATCAGATCTTTTCCCAATTTTGGGCTCTGCTTCCGGAATTTCCTGCATAGACTCCAAGACAAGAGTTGCGCAATACAAGGATAATGCGATGCCATGAAAAACACACAATTTCCCTAAAAGTGCCGGTTTTAGTACACAGTACAAGTAATTCAATATTTTACATGTGTTTTGCAAATATGTGTGATATGAATACCGGATACCTCTACTTGACTGCAAAAGGTAGGGAAATTGCCGTGTGAGAAATACAGTATTTTCGACTGATCAAATTCCCCCAAACTTATTTTCGATCGTCTCGATCGTACTGTTTTATTAAAAGAGAAGGAGAAAATAAAGAAAGAGAAAAGCATACTTTCGTAGGCAACACGATTGCACTGAGCACGTGCAATAAGCCTTAAAACCTCTAGGTGTCCATAGTAGGAGGAGTGTTGTCTCCTGAGGGTTTTCAGCGGATTGCACCCACAAAATCCAATAATAAAAGAAAGACCGTGAATATTACATTTAAAGACCAGATTTGTAAAAGAAAAGCCTTGAAAATTAGGGTTTCCAACTGAGCTAGCTTTTCGGTTGTCATGAGCCCTATCTTAATGGTCATGAAAAGATGTCAGAAATCACGTCCTCCATCAATAAAACATTGTCTTATTCTTCATTCCTATCTTTATTCCAAACATCGATCATATCACCCTGCGTGTGTGTAAATAACATCCCTACACCCGGAGAATTCAATTCAAGCAATCATACTCTTGCCCATCAGCCTTAGTACTTTTTGATGTGCTTACACACTTTCATGCGACCGTTAATACTTCTTGAGGTACTAACCGACCGATTACTCATGTGCTTGCTTATTTGGTGTATTTTTCCTCGTTTTGCACCATCTCAGGTATAGCAGTGACTCCCAGACCAGTTGGCCTTAGGGCACTAGGTGAAAAGGCACCCTTGCTATAGATTTTTTTTATTATTGCCCTTGGTGATAACAAAACCAGTGTCCATTTTTTTTTTCTCACCACTTTCTTCATTTTTCCTGCATACATCGGCTTTAAGACGAGCATTTCAAGGTATCCTCTACTATCCCGGGGTTTAAGACGTGTGTAAGTGTGAATAGCAGGGTATCAACGTTCAAAATGTTTGACTTTCCAGAATAGAAACTATTTTTCAGACTTATTTTTATCCTCAGATTAGTGACTTCCTCCATCTTACTAACTCTTGGGACAACGGCTCATAACTACTTATTACTAGTTCGTATAAGAAAACTTCTAATTTTCTTGGTTTTCTTAAAATTTTCTAATCTCATGGATGTAATTGTTCACTATCTAATCTTTTATTATCATAAATATTAAATATTTTTATATTTTGAAAATTTTTAAGTTTTTATATTTTGAAATTTTTTGAGTTTTTATGGATTTTGAAATTTTTTAAATTTTTATAGGTTTTGAAAAATTATTTACAAAAAATGATGAGCCAAAAATATGTACACAGAATTTTTATGGGTTTTGAAAATTTTTAAATTTTTATGGTTTTTAAAGAAATGTGTTGTGCTTATGCAAATGATATGCACATGATGCAAAACTAAGCACAAACCTCCCCCAAACTTGTTTTCAACAGTGTCCTCACTGTTGTCATCTGCTAAATCTCGAAAACCTATAAGCCTGGGAGGAATTTATTAGTGGGGGCAAAATATATAAGTGAAGATCCTTCCCCAAACTTATTTTTAGCTTAAAATTTTTTTGTAAAAATTTTCTTTCCAAGAGCCAAAAATATTGTTCCCCCCCCAAACTTGAGTTATGCAATGTTAAACTTTGAAAATCACATGAGGGGGTCAAGAATCATTGGTCAATGCCAAGCTTTGCAAAGACCGAAGATCAACACCAACCATTCGAAGATTTTATCAATGCAGTGCTCGGGTTGGTGGAAGAAGAAGTGGGGACAGGGTAAGGGGTGGAAGAGAGTGTGTGTGCGTCTCATTTTGGAGAGACGAAGCAGTGAATGTGATGGATTACTTGCATTCATTTTACAGTTCAGAAGAGGGGGTTGAGATTCAATTTCAATGATTGGGACATGATTCATCTCAACACCCGTGTTATTCAGAAATGCAAGTTCATCAGTGAAGATCTCTTCAAAAGTTTCATCAATACCCCGAAGAATAATATCATCACAAAGTGCGGGGTGATCTTCAGACTCTAAAAGCAATTCATAATCGGTATTAGTTGTTGACCCGGACATCTTGGTGGAAGAGTCCGTATGTGTATGATACATAGTTGGGTCAAACAACAACGTATGAAAAGAGTCAAGATCGGTATCAGGAGGATCATCAAATTCGCTGCTGTCGACATCCATTAAGTCGACAGAACAGATATGAGCAGTAGGTTCGGAGGGTACACTTCCAATCTTGTAAATGTTCAGCTCTATTGACCTATTCCCGAAGGATAGGATCATAGAGCCATTACGACAGTTGATGATAGCATTGGAAGTGGCCAAAAAGGGACGACCTAAAATCACCGGAATTTGATTCCGTGGGTTCACTACAGGCTGTGTATCAAGTACAATAAAATCCACAGGGAATACGAATTCCCCGATCTTTATTAACACATCCGCCAGTTCACCCCTAGGTTTGGTGATTGATCGGTCAGCCATCTGGAGAGTGCAATGGGCTGGTTTCAACTCTCCGATCCCTAGTTGCTCATAGACTGAGAAAGGAAGCAGGTTAACACTGGCGCTAAGGTCTAAAAGGGCACGATTGATGTGTTTATCCCCAATAGAAATCGATATCGTAGGACATCCTGGGTCCTTACATTTCTTTGGTAGCGGAGGGATAAAAGCAGTGCTAATGCTATTGGACATGAAGACCTTCTTTGGCACTTGAGTCTTCCTCTTCCTAGTGCACAAGTCCTTAAGAATTTTCGCATAAGCGGGGACTTGTTGAATGGCATCTAGGAGAGGGATATTGATGTTAACCTGTTTGAACATTTCCATGATCTTCTCCATATGTGGACTCGATGTGTTAGCCCTTAACCGGTTCGGGTAAGGTGCTTTAGCAATGAGTGCTGGGTCCATCATAGGAGAAGAAAGTGTGTGTGGCCCCGATCCCAAAGTAGAAGTGGGGATCATCTGTGGAGGAGTAAAAGAGGTGGGCTGAGGTGTCGAGCCTAGTGGGAAATGGAGAATAGGCTCGTGAGAAGGCGGTGGAGTAAAAGAACAAGAATCAGAAGCAGAAGTGTGTGTGTGAGGGAAGGTCTCAGCCGGGGTGTTGATAGGATTCTCAATATCATCAACTTCTTCCCCAACATGGTTATCCAGCACTCTCCCAGATCTCAACGTGGTGATTGCATTCACATGATGTGAATAGCCAGGATTGGGTACAGGTTGAGCTGGGAGTTTCCCTTTCTCTCTTGCACTCATTTCGGCCTTAAGTCGTGCAATCTCAGCTTCCATCGTTTTGATACTCTCAGCTTGGGATGCTGAGTTTTTCTTTATCTCACCGACAGAAGACTTAATCTCGGCCGACACATCCATGAAATTTGACATGAGTGATTTCATGGTTTGAGCGAATTGAGAGAATTCGTCAGAACAGGTCGACTGCATAGGATTAGAAGGTGCAGGAGTGTTGACCTAGTTTTGGAAATTTTGTGACTGGTAGGGGTGCTGGGTGAGTTGAAGTGGTTGCTGTTGTGGTGGAGGGACCCGTTGGAATTGATTCGGGTTTGGAACCGTGTTTTGGGATTGGTTCCAAGCAAAATTTGGGTGATTCCTCCAACCCTGATTATATGTGGAAGAAAAAGGGTCGTTTCTAGGTCTTTGAAATGCGGCATTGGTATGCTCGAGACCTCGAAACTGAGAGTTTAATGGACATTCTTCCGTCAAGTGAGAAGGGTCAGAACAGCACCCACAAACGGTTTTGGGGAGCGACATTGGGTTCAGGGAAGCTGCTAAGAATTTGTGTTCCATAGCGTCGAGCTTCTTTTGCATTGCTGCCATCTCAGCTCGAACACCTATGGACACGTCTATTTAGTGTACGCCACCCCTACTCGATGGCTGGGTTCCAGTCTCCCACTGTAATGACTTTTCAGCGAACTCTTCTAAAAATTTCCATGCTTCCTCATCATCCTTAGTCATAAAGGTGCCTTGACACATGTTTTCAAGGTTTTGTTTAGTGGTAGGGTTACTGCCTTCATATATGATTCGGCAAAGTTCCCATTTCGGGATGCCGTGATGCGGGCATTGAACCAAAAGATCCTTGAATCGGTCAAAGTATTTTGAAAATGGTTCAGCCGGAAGCTGGGAGAATTGATAGAGTTCGTTACGGATTCGAGCTGTCTTTTGCATAGGGTAGAATTTCTTAAGGAATGCCGCGACAAATTCTTCCCAATTCGTGATGGAATGTGCGGTGGTGTTATACAGCCACTTCTCGGCTATATCGCACAAGGTAAATGGAAGAAGTCGTAGACGCATGGCATCCACAGAAAGTTGTGATGTACCTATCATTGCGCATACGTTTTCAAATTTGGTAATAAAAACGTACGCGTCTTCAGTCTCGAGACCGTGGAATTTGGGTAGAAGGTTGATGTAGTGGGGCTTAATCTCAAAGTTATCCCCGTTGGCTGGTGGAATGGATAAGCAGGTCGAGAGAGGACCTCGCAAAGGGTAACACCTCTCTTGGAGAGAGATGCGGGGAGGATTCTGCGCACCAACGGACGGCGGCAGAGTAGCGGTAAAGAGGTTTGATGGAGACTGATCCATCGGTGTGGTGTGGTGGGGGGTAAAAGAAAGGTAAATGGAGAAATACCGACTTCGGAGTCGATCGAGGGGACGCGGACAAGACGGGCACTAGAATCCCGTGTCCAGCCTATCTTGCACTAAAAGGGGTTAGTACAAGTGGCAGCGTGATTTATAATTAGGGGAATGAAGTGAGCGTGGTGTTTGTTTTGAAAAAATGATACGGATTTTGAAAAAAATGATGCGAATCCCAAAATGCAACACACAAAACCCTAATTCTAGTGGTCACCTAGGTCCGGCTCTAGACCGCTTCTAACTTCCAAAAGACAAGTCGCAGGATAGAATCCTCCACTGCCTCTATGTCCCCCTGTGGCCAGGTAAGTGCCAGGTAAGTGGGAAGGTACTCCACTACGTAAGTAGTGGGCCTAATTAATAACCACTAGCCTTCGACACACTTGCCTTAGACACCACAAGAAAACGCGGATAAGCAATGAATTAGCCACGGCCTTCTTCTGTCCTAAGTGAGCGCGACGGTCCTTAGAGTCATCTCTAGATATTTTTTTATTAATGAGGGTAATGCGGATGCAGGTTTGTGATTTTTGGGGCCTAGGAAGGGTAATGAACTCCCCACCTAATCTGGATTTGGCCGTGCCCCTTAATATCCGTATTAATTATGCAAACAACCACAAAGATCAAAAACAAGCACAATTATTTTGCTTTTTGCGGCGCTGCGATTATTTGCAAAGAAACCTGCAATAAATTGTTAGTTGGAACTAAAAAGAGGAGAGAGAAGAAGGTAAGAAAGCACCTGAACGCAAAAGTTTACAGAGAACCCTCAAAAGGACAGCGGTTCCGCCGTATATGGGCTCTATTGCCGCGGAATCGCGGTGGAGGAGAGAGATCACTGCACGAAAATTTAACAGAGAGCTTCTGTTGATCCCCTGAGTCCTCTGGAATTCTCCAAATAATTTTTCAATTTCACAGCAAGCTCTAGATTTCGTTGCAATTAACTACAACAACACGTATTAGTGTTTGCGCGAGTTTTGATCTAAAAAATATTGATGGAATAAACTTTTCAACTCAAATTTCAAAAAATGAACAAATAGCACACGATCCCCGGCAACGGCGCCATTTTGATTTAATGATTTTCCGATTGTGTAGTTGGTTTTTAGAAAATAGATTTTAGAAATCACAATCAAAGAATTATTTGACCGCAATCAATAACGGTGTCGGATGTAGAGCGTTAGTAAGTGCGGATCGTCCACAGAGAAAGTGTAATCGTTCGTCTTTCGAATTAGATGAGTCGAAACTTTAAGGAAAAGAAAAGAAAACAATTCATGATTTGTAATTGAAATTCAAGAAAGAGAAAATATCTAGAACTAAGAAAGCATTAAAACAAGAAGAGAGATGAAAGATAATTTCCAATCAACACTCAAGATTATAAGGATAACTCGTAGGAGTAGATCGAATCTCTAGATGTGATGAGATCTAATGATTACTCATTCTTATCTTTTAACGAATTGGTACTAGATCGATGCGAATTCATCGAGGTTTAAGGATCTTGCGAGGGAGTTAGGGATTCTGCAACTCATCCTTTGTCCTTTCGATGGATCGCATTCAAATTCTAGCTTCTAGTTAATCAATTGTTTAATAGTTGTTCCCTAGTTTCGAGTGAACACGATCAAGAAAGCATCATCTCAAAACTAGGTTATTAATCATTTGATTCACTAAAATTTCCAAAAATTATAGGATTTAAGAATTGTATAAATATCTAAATCATCATCATCTAAAGATCGTCACAACTCCTACACGAGCGGAGATTACTCAAACATCATGATCATAAACACAATCACAAATTGAGATCTAATCATTATGCTTGAATTAAAAGATAAGCAAGAGTATAGAAAATTCACCTTTATTTATCGACAAATTTCATTACAACTCTCTTGAATTTACAAAAGGAAGGAACTAGATCGTCGATTTCGGCTTCGCTTGGCTCCTTGAGTCGCGGATCGGTGTGGATCTCTTACTCCGTTGGAATCCGGCGTCGCTTCTAAAGGTTGAAGGCTCTCTTGCTCGAATTGCTCTCGGGATCTTGATCTTGATTTTGAATTGGGGTTTGAATTTGATGCACAAGCTTTGTCACTAAACTTGTGGGTTGAAGATGGTGGTGATTCTTGAACAATTTGCAACCTTGATCTAAGCTCCTTTTTATAGGCCTCCAAAATCTTAGCTCTAGAATTGAAATTTGAATTCCCCCCACAAGTTAGTTATCCAAATGATTTAAATTTCCCTCCAAAAAGTTAGTTAAGCCTAAATTTTGAATTTCCCTCCAAGAATTTGTTAAGCCAAGCCTTCTAGAAATGCCACGTGGAGCTTCTGGGGTCTTTTGGAAGCTTTGGCCGTTAGGGGGGACACGTGTACAAAATTTGAGCATCTGAAGCCATCAAAGCGCGGCGGTTCCGCGGCACAAGCCAGCTCCCGCCGCGGAACCGCGGCTCTTTAGAGGCCTTAGGGCTTTATCTTTTTACAGTAACTCTTGGGCTTTCTTGTGGGCCTTTTTCTGATATATGGATTTTTATTTGGCCTTCTGTATTACTACCAGATCTTCAGCCTTTGAGTTGGCGCAATTTTTTATCAGATCTTTTCCCAATTTTGGGCTCTGCTTCCGGAATTTCCTGCATAGACTCCAAGACAAGAGTTGCGCAATACAAGGATAATGCGATGCCATGAAAAACACACAATTTCCCTAAAAGTGCCTGTTTTAGTACACAGTACAAATAATTCAATATTTTATATGTGTTTTGCAAATATGTGTGATATGAATACCGGATACCTCTACTTGACTGCAAAAGGTAGGGAAATTGCCGTGTGAGAAATACAGTATTTTCGACTGATCACTCGATGTCAATGGCTTCATTAATTTTTCTTTCTAAGGTGCAAGTTTGAAGGATTTTACTTTTATGCCTCAATTCTTTAATCAGCATCCAACTTGAAAGCCTTATTATGGCAATATTGCCTCGTCAAAGTCCAGTTTGTATATAAATAAAAAGGTGAATTTGAATCCCAAGCTTGATGTGAAATCAAAACAATAAGTTGTAATGAAAAAAATTAAAAAACATATGAATTGAATCTTGAATTTCAAAATAATACGAAAATCTTATATTAAGTGTACGAAACTCGAAGATAACATGAAATTTACATGTTATCATCGATGATCACACATTCAAAAAATGAAACTCGTCTTAGACCCCGTCTATCAGTTATATACGCAATGGTTTCCATCATGATATAAAACTACGTGATGGTTATCAAAACTAAGCGTTTAATCGTTTGTTTCTGACAACCGTCATGTAGTTTGTGTGACGAGAAAACTGGTTGTACTATAACCAATAAATTTTTCCAGTGTGGAGAAGTTAAGAATTTATAACGCAAACACACCCTGCATTTATGCTTTCATTCGTTTTGAGATTAGTTTCGTCAACACCTTTTTGCCGATTCTCTGTATACAGATATAGAGGGGATGATCATTTAGTCTTGATATTTAACATTGAAATGATTATTATCTCTTCAGTTGCAGTGTACTCGGAGAACAGCGAGGAGGTGCTACTGAATTTTTCTTGAAACGAATGAAAGTACAAATGCAGGGGTATATGCGTTATAAATTCTTAATGGGACAGAAACCTTACCCCCGACAGCCGATGTGATGTATTAATGGATCAAACTGAACCATGAAACCTCAACTACAAGTGATAAACTAAATGTCAAAATGATATACTAATTATGTAATACATGATGTCAGATATCAGAGAGTAATGGATAGGAGTTGGATGAAATTGTCGAAATTTAGTGATGGTTACAAGGCTGATGTCGAAGAGTTTATGGAATTTGCATCGAGGGACCGATCCCCTGAAGAATTGATTTCGTGTCCATGTAAAAAGTGCAATAACGGCTTCGACCATCATCGAGATATAGTGTATGACCATCTACTGAAGGATAAGATCTCGCCTTGGTATACAAAATGGAATACCATGAAGAATCTGTATAGAGAGTCGATATTTCTACGAGTCGTTGAATTAGAAAAAATGATCATCCTCGTACGAGTTTTAGAGACACGGGTTTGAATAATATATTGGATGAGCTCCGAACTGGAATGCATCCTGATCCTGATATTGTTCCTGAACCTCATGTTGAAGAGGAAGATATCTGTAGTTTCCCTGATGCAGAATCAACGAAATATATGAAGTATATGGATGATGTGAATGTACCCCTTTTCGAAGGTGAAAACATATCTAAGTTGGGTTAGATTGGATTATCAACATGTTTCATATCAAATTCCAGAATAATTAGACTAACAAATCTTTTGATCAGTTTCTTGAGATGCAAAGGGAGACTTACCCTAAAGCGATATTGTCGGAAATTTTCACAGAGACGAAGAAGATCTTGAAGGAGATAGGTTTTGGTTATATGAAAATCAATTCGTATCCAAACGATTGCATGTTATACTAGACAGAAGAGGATAAGAAGTTAGAGAAATATAAAACATGCAACCTACCTAGGTGGATCGTCCCTCAAAGGGATAACGATGAAGATGAATCTACACTCGATGCACCTAGATGGAGTTCGGTGAAAGTTTTGCGATATTTTTCAATCAAATAAAGACTTTGGCAATTATTTCTATCATAAAAAACTGCTGAAAGTATGGCATGTCATGAAAATGGTCGCACTAAGGCTGGAGTCTTGCGGCATCCAGCCGATGGTGAAGAGTGGAAATACTTTGATGCCCTTTATGAAGGTTTTGTTGCGGATGCCCATAATGTGAGGCTTGGTTTATCTGCAGATGGCATAGAACCGTTCAGCCACGGTGGAAATCACAGTATATGGCCAATAACTCTTATTGTTTATAATCTTCCTCCATGTATGAGTATGAAGCATTCTTACACACATTACACACATATGCCCTTGTTGATCCCTTGAAGTAGCTCTCCTTCTAATAACATCGATGTATACTCGAGGCCATTGATTGAGGAGCTGAAGAAGTTATGGGTGAAAACAGTCTTAGAGGGGGTGAATAAGGCTTTATGGCAAACTCAGTGTAATTTGTAACAATTTAAAAATTATGCAGTGGAATATAAAATTAGAGTCTAAAATACAAATACTATCACAACAAAGAATTATAGAGACATCATAGAAAAGTAAATGGACACAAATTTTTTATCGAGGTTCACCAACCCTGTGGTTAATTCCCGCCTGCGAACTCCTGCTTAGGATTCAAACACTATCCAGTGACTCTTTGCGGGTAGAGAAACGTAGATCTTTTACCAAGCTCCGATCTTAGAGTCTTTACACTTACAGGCGGTGAACGCCTAAACTTTTTAGCGAAGACTCAAGCCCAAAACCTTTTACACTTGCAGGTGGTGAACACTTAGATTTTTTCCAAGGTTCAAGTGCAAACCTTTACAACGTGAAGATCTTGGATCTTTCTTAACTAGGCCGTACAATGAAAGATTTTACAATCTTTACAAAGGAACTTCAACAATCCTAACGATCTCAAAAGGATATATAAAATTTTTGATTCGAGGAGATGAGTGATTGTATTTTGGAGAGTAAGAAAAGTTTAAAAACGATTCGAAGAAGTTTTTCAAAAGATTAAGAAAAGTTAAAAACAGAAACTTCTTCGACAATTTGGAGATCTTTCGATTCTAATGATTAGAAAAATCTAAACCACTGAAAGATCTCTTCTTTCAAATAGAATAGTAAAAACTTAAGAACAATTCAAAGAAATTTTTAAAAAAATAAGAAAGATTAGAATCAAATGAAACTTCTTTAAAAAACTAAAGATCTTCCTTTTCTAAAGACTGGAAAATTCTAAGGCTCTTGAAAGTTCCTTTCTCTCTAAAGAGTATTAAAATTTTAAGAACTGAGAGTGGCAGAGTTTTCTCACGAAAAACTTAAAGAATGATGAAAACTAGAAAAGAAAGTTTCGTGAGAAGAATTGTGTATTAAAACACAAGTCAAGAGTCCTTTATATAGAATTTTTGAGTGTGGGAAGTTAAAATAACTGTTCTAGCATTTTGGGACCGTTAGGGGGCAGTTATGAGAAGTCATGGCTTAAATTTCAAACCAAAAACAGACTTTTAAAAGTTTTTAACTACTATAGAAGTCCCAAGGGACGCCTATTTGTGCTATCGACACTGAAACAATCATAACCTTTTGCTCAATTATCCGATTTCGATGTTCTTGGACTCATTAGAAAGATCTCTTCAAGACCTACCACTACTAAAATAAGGGGTTGCCCCTACGGATATTGAAATTCGTAGGGGCAGATTTATTTTGGCCCTACGGATTAGTCCGTAGGGCCAGACGGTTGCCCCTACGGTCCTTACATATTTATATAAAAATTATTAAATCTTAAATTGTTGTTTGCCCCTACGGAGCCGCAAACCAAGAACCTACGGACTTATCCGTAGAGGCATCTAAATAGGGATTTAAGTTAAAAGCTCAGATCGATCCCTACGCTCATTATTCCTAATTCTCGCGCGAAGAAAAAATTCCCAAACCCTCGTTCCCGCCGATCGATCGTTGTTCTCGTCGTCGCCAGCGCCGCCGATTTGTCATAGCCACCGCCTGCTTTCGTCGTAGCCACCACCTGCTTTCGTCGTCGCCAGCGCCGGCTCATCTCCGTTCTCGTCGTCGCCTCTGCACAGGTAAGGAAATCTTCAATTACTCAAATTTTTGATTGGGGCTGGGGCTGGGGCTGCGGGCTGGGGCTGGGGCTAGGGCTAGGGCTAGGGTTGGGGATGGGGTTCGGGCTGCGTCTAGGGCTGGGGTTGGGGTTGGGGATCGAGCTCGGGCTGCGGTTAGCGTTAGGGTTGGGGCTGGGGCTGGGGCTGCGGTTAGGGTTCGGCAGGGGGTTACTGTTGGGGTTGGGGTTGGGGTTGGGGTTAGGGTTAGGGTTGGGGTTGGGGTTTTGGATTTCAGGGTCTAAGTTAATTTCCATTTTAATTTTTTGATTCAAAATTCAAGAAAGGGGTTTGAGTTTTAGTTAGGGTTTTCATAAATTGGTTGTGGTTTGAAGTGTAGTATAACATCTTAGAGTATGCACATTGAAATTTAGTTGTCAAATTACTAATTGTTACATTTTAATTGTTCAAATTAAGCTATTGTAAACTAGATTTTTATAAAACATATAAATAGGTAAGATAAAATTCTAGCTCGTTAATTGAAATGTTGATGATGATCATAAGAGGAAAATGTGTCTAGTTTGAGAAGGTGTTGGAAACTGGACTAATAATGTGGGTAAAGCCCAGTTTAATTAATAATTTTATTTGTCATTCTCAAATTTTCTTGGAAACGGAGACTGTTTTGTGGAACTTTTAGCCGTTGGGCATGTTGGGGTTTTGTTTTTGGTGTCATGGGACCTGGCATTTGGTAGGTATCCAAAGTCCCCGTGTCTGATTTTGGATATTTTTGATTGATTTAAACTGTGGGTCTGAGTAGTCCCTTAATTTGATCTGGTTGGGGTTTGAGTATGCAAAGGATTTGTAGTCTGGTGGAAATTTTGAGGGTGTTTTCGGTTGAATATGTTTGCTAATTGCATAAGATGCTCATAAGATTCTGGATTTTAAGGATGGGCCGTTGTAATTGGAAATGCTTAGAATTGTAAGACCTTCTTTGTTTTAGCTATATATAATTGCAAAAAAAAGACACATTTCTGATTTGAAGAAAAGGAAGGGCAAAATAGGGATTTAGTTATGGATTTTACTTGGGCGTCTCCTCTTTTAATACATGTCTATCTTTACAAGAATATCGTGTCACATATTCGGTTTTAGCATCTGTACGCAAATGCTTTGATTATCATCGTGTTATTAACATCTTGAACTTCTATCCTTTTTCTAATATGTTTCATAGTTAATATAATAATCCTTTGTCTATATTTGTTGACAGTGGCCTTTCTTTTGGATGAACATGTTTTTTGATGCATGTTTCAGTCATGTGAATTCATATGTTGCGTATAACGCTTTATGATATCAGTATCCTACATTTGTAGTTTTAATTGTTGATTGTTATAGATGAATGACATTGCAATAATAGTTTTTGGTAGATGAATGCCATTGCAATGTATGATGATCAGTTCTATCAATCTTGATCTCAATGGTTTAAAATCATGTTACACATACAACACGAATGCACAACAAACGCATTATTAGAGAGTGATTCGAGATGTTCAAGTTAAAACCAATATATGATACTCGATGATAATATGAAACCTTCATATTCTCATCGATACTCATATATGAAACTAAAAGCGCCACTTAGTCCCCGTCTATCGGTTAACATACGTGCGATACTCGTCGTAATATAGAACTATACGAAAGTTGTTAAATATCGGACGATATAGCTCGATACTAACAACCGTCGTATAGTCTACGCGATGAGAAAATTCAATCGTATGGTAACCGATAGATTTGTCTCGTGTGGACAAGTTAAGAATGTATAAAGCAAATGCCTTCATTCACTTGTGTTTTCATCCGTTTCGAGATATTTCGTCGGTACCTTTCCGCTGGTTCTCCATGTACAAAGATAGATTAGATGTTCATTTCAACGTTGTTTCATAGCTTTGAAATGATTATCTATTCTATTACAGTGTACTCGGAGAACAGCGGGGAGGTGCTGCCGAAATTTACTCGAAACGGTTGAAAGCACAAGTGATGGGTGTTCACTCTATACATTCTTAATGGGATAGAAGCCTACCCTCGACAGCCGTAACACACACATACAACAAGAATACACAACAAGCACATTATTAGAGAGTGATTCAAGATGTTCAAGTTAAAACCAATATTTGATAATATGAAACCTTCATATTCTCATCGATACTCATATATGAAACTAAAAGCGCTACTTAGTCCCCGTCTATCGGTTAACATACGTGCGATGCTCGTCGTGACATAGAACTGTACGAAGGTTGTTAAATGTCGGACAGTATAGCTCGATACTAACAACCGTCGTATAGTCTACGCGACGAGAAAATTCAATCGTATGGTAACCCATAGATTTGTCCCGTGTGGACAAGTTAAGAATGTATAAAGCAAACGCCTTCATTCACTTGTGTTTTCATCCGTTTCGAGATATTTCGTCGGTACCTTTCCGCTGGTTCTCCGTGTATAAAGATAGATTAGATGTTCATTTCAACGTTGTTTCACAGCTTTGAAATGATTATCTATTCTATTACAGTGTACTCGGAGAACAGCGGGGAGGTGCTGCCGAAATTTACTCGAAACGGTTGAAAGCACAAGTGATGGGTGTTCGCTCTATACATTCTTAATGGGATAGAAGTCTACCCCCGACAGCCGTAACACACACATACAACAAGAATACACAACAAACGCATAATTAGAGAGCGATTCGAGATGTTCAAGTTAAAACATATATATGATAATATGAAACCTTCATATTCTCATCGATACTCATATATGAAACTAAAAGCGCCACTTAGTCCCCGTCTATCAGTTAACATGCGTGCGATGCTCGTCGTGACATAGAACCATACGAAGGTTGTTAAATATCGGACAGTATAGCTCGATACTAACAACCATCGTATAGTCTACGCTACGAGAAAATTCAATCGTATGGTAACCCATAGATTTGTCTCGTGTGGACAAGTTAAGAATGTATAAAGCAAACGCCTTCATTCACTTATGTTTTCATCCGTTTCGAGATATTTCGTAGGTACCTTTCCGCTTGTTCTCCGTGTACAAAGATAGATTAGATGTTCATTTCAACATTGTTTCACAACTTTGAAATGATTATCTATTCTATTACAGTGTACTCGGAGAACAGCGGGGAGGTGCTGCCGAAATTTACTCGAAATGGTTGAAAACACAAGTGATGGGTGTTCGCTCTATACATTCTTAATGGGATAGAAGCCTACCCCCGACAGCCGGAACACACACATACAACAAGAATACACAACAAACGCATAATTAGAGAGCGATTCGAGATGTTCAAGTTAAAACCAATATATGATAATATGAAACCTTCATATTCTCATCGATACTCATATATGAAACTAAAAGCGCCACTTAGTCCCCGTCTATCGGTTAACATGCGTGCGATGCTCGTCGTGACATAGAACCATACGAAGGTTGTTAAATATCGGACAATATAGCTCGATACTAACAACCGTCGTATAGTCTACGTGACGAGAAAATTCAATCGTATGGTAACCCATTGATTTGTCCCGTGTGGACAAGTTAAGAATGTATAAAGCAAACGCCTTCATTCACTTATGTTTTCATCCATTTCGAGATATTTAATCGGTACCTTTCCGCTTGTTCTCCGTGTACAAAGATAGATTAGATGTTCATTTCAACGTTGTTTCACAACTTTGAAATGATTATCTATTCTATTACAGTGTACTCGGAGAACAGCGGAGATGTGCTGCCGAAATTTACTCGAAATGGTTGAAAGCACAAGTGATAGGTGTTCGCTCTATACATTCTTAATGGGATAGAAGCCTACCCCCGACAGCCGGAACACACACATATAACAAGAATACACAACAAATGCATAATTAGAGAGCGATTCGAGATGTTCAAGTTAAAACCAATATATGATAATATGAAACCTTCATATTCTCATCGATACTCATATATAAAACTAAAAGCGCCACTTAGTTCCCGTCTATCGGTTAACATACGTGCGATGCTCGTCGTGAATAGAACTATACGAAGGTTGTTAAATATCGGACAGTATAGCTCGATATTAACAACCGTCGTATAGTCTACGCGACGAGAAAATTCAATCGTATGGTAACCCATAGATTTGTCCCGTGTGGACAAGTTAAGAATGTATAAAGCAAACGCCTTCATTCACTTGTGTTTTCATCCGTTTCGAGATATTTCGTCGGTACCTTTCCGCTGGTTCTCCGTGTACAATGATCGATTAGATGTTCATTTCAACGTTGTTTCACAGCTTTGAAATGATTATCTATTCTATTACAGTATACTCGGAGAACAGCGGGGAGGTGCTGCCGAAATTTACTCGAAACGGTTGAAAGCACAAGTGATGGGTGTTCGCTCTATACATTCTTAATGGGATAGAAGTCTACCCCCGACAGCCGGAACACACACATACAACAAGAATACACAACAAACGCATAATTAGAGAGCGATTCGAGATGTTCAGGTTAAAACCACTATATGATAATATGAAACCTTCATATTCTCATCGATACTCATATATGAAACTAAAAGCGCTACTTAGTCCCCGTTTATCGGTTAACATACGTGCGATAATTTATTCTTTTCAACGACAAACGCACACGCAAAGCATATACACGAATTTTCTCCTTTGTCAGTAACTATCCCGTTCTTATATTTCTCAATATAGTCAGCATAACCTACAATTTATATGTTATACAGTCTAACATAGCCCATGAGTACGTCAAAGTTAAGGACTGGATGCATGTGGATTGGAAACAACGTATGCAACCTAAGTTTGTCGCAGGAGTTGCTGCTTTCCTTGAATTTGCACGCGCACATAATAAGATCATAATAGAGAAGATTCTCTGTCCGTGCGATAGATGTGGCAATAAGTACTGGCAGAAGGTAGAATTGGCAGAGCTTCATATTCTAAAACATGGGTTTACTAGACTTTATACAACTTGGAAATATCACGGGGAAGGAGAAGAATGCAGTACTGCGGCAGAAGAAGTAGAACACGATAATGCGGCAGGAGAAGAAGAAGAATTCGGTAATGCGGCAGAAGGAGAAGACGGTAATTTATTTCCATCAGAAGAAATGGGGGATATGGTAGAGGCTGCCCTAGGTGAATCTATTCGTACCGAAGATGATATTCCTTCCGGTCAAGGACCGCGTGCGGATAAATATGAAAATTTCATGAATGATGCTAGGAAACCAATTTATGAGAATGCGAAGTATTCCACCCTCTCATGGTTCGTCCAACTTTTCCAGATTAAGTGTCTAAATGGATGGAGCAACAAGTCATTCACAATACTTCTTTCATTCTTGAAAGATTCTATACCTCCGGGAAATAATGTGCCCGACAGCTGGTACGAAGCCCAGAAGATGATGTCTGATTTGGGTCTAAAGTGCGAGAAGATTCAAGCATGTCCTAAAAATTGCCTGTTGTACCGGAAAGAGAATTCAGATTTGAAAGAGTGTCCAATATGCGGAGAGGCCAGGTATAAGCCGAAAGATTCTGATAAGAAGCCTGATATACCTGTGAAGATAGCACGATACTTTCCCATAACACAGAGGCTACAGAAGCTATTCAGGTGCAAGAAAACAGCCGAGGCAATGATTTGGCATCACCGTGCTCCTCCAAGTGAAGATGGAAAAATGAGCCATCCAAGAGATTCACCGGCATGGAAGGATTTTGATAGGAGGCACGCAATATTCAGTAGCGATCCTCGCAATGTCCGGCTCGAACTGGCTACTGATGGCTTCTGCCCATTCAACTATATGGCTGGAAGTCACAGCACATGGCCCGTTGTAATGATAATTTATAATCTGTCGCCTTGGTTGGCTATGGACCAATCATACTTTATGATGCCTCTTCTTATCGACGGACCAAACTCACCGGGGAATAATATCGACGTCTATCTCCAGCCTCTGATTGAGGAGTTGAAATCTTTGTTCATTGATGGTGTAGAGACATATGATGCAAACACAAATACAACCTTCATACTGCGTGCGGCTTTAATGTGGACAATTAATGACTTTCCTGCGTATGGAATGCTATCAGGTTGATCCGTACATGGTCACAAAGCATGTCCTCATTGCCATGAACACACAACATCGAAATTCTTGAATTTTAGCAGGAAGGTTTGTTATTACGGCCATCGACGTTTCCTGCCTCCAGACCACCCCTATAGGTTAGACACGGTTCACTTTGATGGTCATCAGGAGATTCTTGGACCTCCATCCCCATTGTCCGAAGAGGACGTGACTGCTAAAAGGGATGGTTACAATAACATGACCTTCGGGATGGATCCGACGAAACAGGTCAAACCACTGTATTGGAACAAGTTAAGCATTTTCTTCGAGCTTCCGTACTGGTCTACAAATTCAGTGCGTCATTGTCTGGACGTCATGCATATAGAGAAGGGAGTATCAGAGCACATACTTAACTTGCTTCTTTGTAAAGACGGGAAATCTAAAGACAACATGAATGCTCGGATGGATCTACAAGAGTGGGGAATAAGAAGTGAATTGCACCCTAGACCGGTAGCGGGTAAACCGGGCAAGTTTGTACTTCCCAATGCCGCTTATCATATGTCACAACCGGAGAAGAAAAGATTCCTGCAGGTGTTGCATGATTTGAATGTCCCCACAGGTTTCTCAGGATCATTCAGCAAGAAAATAAAAATTGTGAAGGGCAAGATCGATGGGCTGAAAAGTCATGATCACCATGTTATCTTGGAGCACCTTCTTCCCTTAGCCCTCAGGACTTCTCTCCCCGACTCGGTTGGTCTACTAATCAACGACCTATGTTGTTTTTTCAGGGAATTGTGTGCTAAAACGCTGGAGGTTGTGATGCTGGATAAACTAGAAAATTCTATTGCGTTGATACTTTGCAAGTTTGAGCGTATTTTCCCACCGTCATTCTTCGATATCATAATACACTTGACGGTTCATCTTGCAACTGAGGCGAAATTAGCCGGATCGGTATAATATCGATGGATGTATCCCGTCGAGAGGTACGTGTAATTTTTCGTTTCGCGCAATTTATAAATTTATTGTTGTCCTGTATGTCCGTATTTATTTATTCAACATATTTTCATTAGGTACCTCTACACTCTTAAGAAGTATATACGCAATAAAAATCGATCAGAGAGTTCTATCATGCAAGGTTATCTTCTTGATAAAGCAACCACATTTTATTCCCGCTATCTGGACGAGAACATTGAGACAAGGCTTAACCGACCACGAAGAATTCAAGACGGACCATATGGTAAAGCCGAGTATAAGAGGGTAGACACTATGTTTATCAACAAGATATACCGGTTTATCTTGCTTAATTGCGCATGTCTTGAACAAATTAGAGAGTAAGTTTTTTTGGATTAATTGTTATATCTGTATTTGTGTGTGTATGAAATGATATAATATTAATGTCACCATTATTTGTCGAAAACAGAATTCATTTTAACGAGGTACGTGAGGGGCATCCTGATTGGAATGAAGAACAATTAGAAAAATATCATCAGGATAATTTTTGTGATTGGGTCACAGATCATGTAAGTTATTCGAATAACATTTTATTGCTAGCAGTTTTAATCTAAACTTGTATCGTTATGTATTTGTCGTAAAATTTGTTTTGTTAGATCCACGATCCGAACTTGTCTGCATCATTTGAGAGTGATTCAAGATGTTTAGCTCAATTTCCTAGTATGGAGGTTGCATATTACAAAGGATTTGGCGTCCTTCGATACAAATTCGAAGTTAAGGAATTAGAAACATCTAGAACCACTCAGAATAGTGGGATTGCGACGGTAGGATCGGACGGTGTGATTTATTATGGGTACTTAAATTGTATACTCGGTATCCACTATCCCGGACGATCAGAACCCTTTTATATATTCCAGTGTACTTGGTACGATACGCGAACCGATACGGACAGGTGGAGAAGCAATCTTGGGACTTGGAAAGATGAATATGGATTGACCAGTGTGAACACACTTCGATTTTACGGTCAGGAAGATCCGTTTATCTTTCCGAACCAAGCGTTCCAAGTATACTACTCACAGTGTTTGAAGCATCTGTGGTGGAGTGTTGTATGCCGATGAAAACCCAGAGATGTCTACGATGTCCCAGAATGCGAGGACAACGATGAGGACGAAGAAGAGAGAAGGCTTAAAGTGCTCCGACCGTCTGTTTCGAAGGACGGGTTGTCTTCGACCGATCATGAAGTTACGTGGGTTAGAAATGACATCGACGATGAAATCCAAGTAGATATGTATAATGCACCTACGAAACGAAAAAGGTTATCAGTAATGTTATATTATTACTTCACATTTTACGCTCTATACATATATAGTCAATACTTTTAATGATTGTCTAATGCGTCCATGAACCGTTTATCTAGATTTGATGACGATGTCGGGAGCAGCGAGGGGCGGCAGGAGCTCCAGCCGCGGCAGAGGCAGAGGCAGGGGCAGAGCGGTTCTGCCGCCCGAAGAGCTTCGTAGGGAGCTTCAGAGGGCCGGTCTTGCACCCAGATCGGAGACCCCTTCGGATGCCTCCTTCCATGTGGATTTTGCCACACCTCCAGGTATACTGCACGCATATCCATTTTGAATGTAATATTATAGGTATTCATGCCTGTTTATGTCAAAATTACTTATATTGTCAATGTTTGATTGTCTAGTTGTTGGTGATGCGTCCACATCTGGGACAAAGGCCACTCCCGCTCCTCCAGATATGTTTATATATCATATAGTGCATGCATATTGATTTAGAATGCTATATCATAAATATACACACATTCCTTTTGCTCTTACTTAGCAATTTTTATTATTGTCTAGCTGTAGGTGGTGACACCACCGCACCTGCGGGTATGTTTATATATCCTATAGTGCATGAATATTGATTTAGAACGTTATATTATTGATCTACACATTCTTTTTGCAATTACTTATATAATCTATTTTTAATTGTCTAATTATAGGTGGTGCGTCCACATCTTCCGCAGGGGCCACTCCTGCCGCTTCCATACCATCCGTATCGTCTGCAGGTTAGTATGAATAAATATAAAATATTTATTCATTTTACATATGCTCTATAGAATAAATATGAACTTCATGGAAATTTAGCGTCAATGTTTATTTTCTAGTTGCAGGGGATGCGTCCGCATCCGGGACCCCAGTTGTTCCTCACCGGAGGAACTATCGTCCCGCTCGTGCTGCTGCCCGGGCCCAGGCTCGTGCGATAGTCACCGGAGGTATATATCACACTTCAATTTTCGCTTAAGCTTGATTTCTTAATACAACTTTGTTTTAATATTGATTGTCTTGATATTTCGTGCAGACGCAGGGCCTCCCCATCCCCAGAGGGGGGCTCGAGACCCGATTCAGTCCCATAGGCTGAGGCCTGACAGAGCTAGGGGGAGGCAGCATTCCCCCTCTATTTTACCCTTGACTATCACTATACCGGTCCTCATGCCGAAAGGTTCGGCCGGTATATGGGGGACGAGAGCCGGCTCGTGAAGAACTATCCACTTCACGTTGAGTGGGGCGAGCAGCACCGGCGCTCATTCGCCTTCTTCTTTGATCAGGCTCAGGTACGTATTAACGGCCTATTTTCATTTGATTTATCCAATATATTTATTATTAACACTTGAAATCTAATAACAATGTGTTTTTTTTGTATTTTCATTCGGATTACGATTTTCAGCCTGTACCCGACCCTGATCACCCTGGGAGGGTCCTCGACTTTCATGCTCTGTACAATGGCCTGATGAAGAACATGCAGACCAAGGTCCGATACAACAGGAATGAGCTGAAGGCCGACTGCTACTCCCTGTGGATAGCGACCCCCGAGGTAGAGAGAGCGGCCCTCATATCTACTCCGGCATTTGCGAGAGTCGACGTAGAGACATGGCCTCTATTGTGCGATTATTTCGACTCCCAACGGAAACAGGTATGTATTTTAAATATAATTCATTATTTATGATATAATTTATTTCTTTGTGTTCCTTAATTAGAAAACCAAATGTTAATGCGTTGTGCAGAAACAGGCCGCTCAAAATACAGAGAACAGGAAGTCGGCGAAGAGGGTCGCCCCACTTACACAGGTGGCTCGAGGAATATTACTCGAGCCATGGAGTTATCGGTAAATTACAATAGATCGACCTTTCTGATATTCTGCAATATTAAGAGTTATTTTCTAATATTTCTAATATTAAGAGTTATTTTCTAATATTGCAGATAGCTCAGACCGTGGCGCAAGATGGTACACCGAGCGTGCTGTCCGCATATCTTGCCGTCCACGGCACCTCGACAGATCCCGCCATAGGCGAGCTTCGATATCCCGACGTCGCTACCCAGGAGTATTGTGTAAGTGTTAAATATTTATTCTACCCATATTTGAAATTTTAGTTTTGGAAGCTTCAAGTTTAAATTTTATACTTATACTTTACTGCTTAATGTGGGTGTAGGAGAGGGTGGTTGAGCAGGCCGAGGCCTCGGGGATCGATTTTACCGGACAGAGCGATCCGAGGCTGCTGACTCCAGTTCTGGACGCCGCACACGGAGGGCACCACGGAGGTTGGGAGAGAGGCCGGAGACTGGGCCCTAGCAGGGCCCATATGAGGTTGGACTCTACCCCGGCGGTTACTTCCTCCGTCTCCAGTGAGCGACGTGTCCAGCAGGAACTGGAGAGCTTGAGGGCTACCGTTGAGGAGTTGAAGGAGATGCTGGTATGTATACTACTTTTTAGTAAAATATCATGTCATATTATAGATATCAACATATCCATAATTAGTACATAGCTTGAGCTTATTTGGTTTTAGACTTAGGTTTGATTAATCATACATACATATGTAATTAAAATAAACAACGGTTTTCCAAACTAGATATCCAAATGGGATTTCGAAATAACTTGATAATGATACGAATTCGAATAATACACAGTTCTTACATGCTTCTTACACACGTTTGGTTTAGACGCGACAGGGTACATCGGCCCAGCCTCCGCATGCATCTCCTTCGGCTGCGGCTCCGCATGCCACTACATCGGCTGTGGTTCCGCAGACAGCTCCTATAGCTCAACCGCCCGCTCAGACTCCCGCAGCCGCGGCTCCGCAAGCGACTCCCTCGACGGCGGCTGCGCAGACCACATCGCCAGCTCCACAGGACGCTCAGACTCCCGCTCGCGACGAATTGCAAAGTTTATTGACCGAGGAGCAGGCACGCGTTATTCTATCGTTATTCAGAGGTGGAGCTGGACCGAGCTAGGGTAGCTTTTTGGTTCTTATTTTTTGAAACATGTATTTATTTATATCATACATATTGTACTACATTTTGAAAGGATATTGATATTGATATTGATATTGATATTGGTTTATATTTATATCATATTCAGTATTTGGGTTTCTTTTGTATATTATATGCGTGAGATGTGATTATGAATACTGCGATATATGTTGTGTGATGATTAATTCTATATTTTATTGATATATATATTATTGTGCACAGGGCGAGAAAAATAAGGCAGCCCCTCTTTATAAAAAAAAGATAATGTGTACCTACGGATTAATCCGTAGGTACACATGTTGCCCCTACGGATATATCCGTAGGGGCAAAATATCAGCAGTAACTAATATTTCCCCCCTGATCTAAGTGTCAGGGGGGTTGGTCTTGCCCCTACGGATTTATCGGTAGGGGCAAAAAAATACCCCCTACGGATATATCCGTAGGGGATACTACTTGGACCTACGGATATATCCGTAGGTACAGTTAATATAATTAAAATAACCGTAAATAAAATAACTTTTTTTCCCCTACGTCCTAATCCGTAGGTGCAAATGTACCTACATAGAACTCCGTAGGGGCAAGTTTTTGACCGTAGGGGCAAGTTCAGGACTTCAACTTGCACCTACGGCGTTTGCACCTACAGATTAATTTTTTGCCCCTACGGAGATATCCGTAGGGGCAGTGGTTTGTCCCTATGGGTAAATCCGTAGGGGCAACCCTTATTTCTAGTAGTGTACATTTTGGATCTCTAATGTTGGAACTCTAATAAAAAAAGAACATATCTATTTAAGTAAAGAGATATCTAGTATAAAATATTAGGATCAGAAAAGAGATTCTAACCATTGTGATCGACTCTAAACTCAAAAAAATTAAAAAATTCTTAAATACTCTATTATATGAATTCTTCAATATTTCATTTGAACTTACAATTTGGTCTTCGGAGTCGCTCGATATCACTGTTGTGATGCTAATTGAATTGTTGATTGTTCTCTTATTTGAGTATTTCCATTTTTATAGCACTTTAACTTATCTTGCATGATTAGTAACATATAATATTTTTGAAATATAGTTTTTATAAAATAATCAAAACAAAAGAGAATGAGACTCGTAGGTCAGCAATCTCCCCCTTTTGTTTTTTTACAAAACTTAATTAATTAATATATATCATTTCAAAAAGATTATTATTCAAATACTTCCCCTGAATATATGCATATTAATTCTCCTCCTTTTTGGAAATATCAAAAAGTTTTAGCATGGAGAAAGAATAAAAAAAATTAGATAGCAAGTGAATAGTAGATAAATACTAGTAAAAATTATAAGAAAAATACCTTTTATTTATAAAAATAATAATACATATTAAAGTAATACTATAAACATAATAAATAAAAAAAACATACAAACATACTTAAAACAACTGACATACAAACACACTAAGAAACTTAAACAACCTGTGACAGACGACCTAACGTATTCCTAGAGGTTAAGAAGATGTTTCGAGTATTCCATTGTCTACATTTAAAAACTTATTCATTTAGAACAGATACTTAGACACTAAAGATAAACTATAAATAATTTTCATCCTAATTTTTCTTTGGTTCTATGATCGAGATAAAAGCCAAATTTATGATTTAGTAACTACTCTTTTATCTATTTCTTTTATTATTAAGTCCTTATGATGATCTTTGTTGAATTACTTTTTCTTGTTCTTTCAATTGATTAGTTTTAACTTCTTTAACCTAGTTACTACTCCATTATCAACTTCTCATATTATTAAATTCTTTGGGTGATCTTTGTTGAATTGTTAATCTTTTGAAAAAGAAGTATTAATTACTTCCTCTTGTTGTTCCAATTTATTGATTTCAACATTTATATCTATTAATGAATTATCTAAACCTTTTAGCAGGTTAGAATCATTATTATCTATTGAATTATTAAGATTAATGGAGTTAATTTCATTAAATTAGTCATGTATACTTTCTTAAATTAAAGTTTGTTTGGGTTGATTATTGTTAACCTTAGGAAAGTCATAGAAGTAAAGTAATATTTATAAGTTGATTTATTTTTAATATTACAATATTGTGAAATATGCCCTAAAGTACAATAATAGTCATACGTGGAGTGGGCGTATTTATTACCATATCTATAATAATATTTATGTCTAAAAGGTTTGGTTTTATGGACTAACTTAGAGTATTTGTCGTAACCTATATTTTCTTTCTTACAGTGTTTTATAAATTGACCTAATATAATATCTAAATTATCTTTACTTTTGGTAAAATTTAAAAGCATTTTGTCTTTTAATTCAACTTTTCTTTTAAGATCAAATATTTCAAAATTTAATGTATTATTAGTTTTAACTAACTTTTCTTTAGTTAATGTTATGGATTTCATTTTATCGTTTAAATTTTCATTTTCTATTTTAATCTTCTTTAGTTCTTCTTGAGTCAATATTTCTAAGTTATTTCTAGCAGATAATTTTGACTTTAAATTCTTATATTTAGAATTACTTCAACATAATTGTCCTTGAGATAATGACAAAGACTTATTAAATTTATTTTACTAAGAGACTCTATATCAAATTCATCGTCAATTACCTCTTCGTCTTATGCCATGAAGCACACGTTAGCGACTTTTTCTTCTTTTGAGTCGTTGGAATCCGTATCGTCCCAAATAATTTGAAATGAACGCTTTTATGATTTTTTTCTTTGATTTTAACTTATTCTTATTGAGCGTGGGATACTCTGACTTGACATGGCCTTCCTTACTGCATTCAAAACAACGAAGAATTTCATTAGTATTAAAACCTTTATTAAATTTTTATATACCTTTCTTCGATGAGAATTTTACGGGCTTCAGATACTTTCTGAAGTGTCTTGCAATGTCGGTCATTTTCTCATCATCGCTTTCTTCATCACTAAATGTTTCCTTAGGTTTAAACTTACCGGTAGAAGTTTTAAGCGCGATATTTTTCCTTTGAGTGTCATTTTCTTACTTTTACTTTAGATCCTCTAGTTGCATTTCATACATCTTCAACTTGCCTATTAAGGAATCGACCTTCAGCATTGTCATATTATTAGCTTCTTCCATGGCAGTGATCTTGGGTTGCTATGACATCGTAAGAGATCTCAACAACTTGTAACACTTTTCTTTGTAATCGAATTTCTTACCTAAATTGAAAAGTTCGGTAATGACATTGTTGAACCTAGAATACATAGAGTCGAGGGATTCATCGTCTCTCATTTGGAACATCTCATACTCATGCGTGAGACGGTTGATCTTACACTTTTTAACTTGACTGGTTCCTTTATGGGCAGTCTAGAGAGTAGTCCAAATCTCATTTGCCGTTTGACACATAGAGATTCTATTGAATTCTTCTGAATTCAAAGAACAATGAAGTGCATTCATTGCCTTGACATTTAATGTCATTAATCTCTTATCGACTTCAGATAATGGATTTGTGGTTGGGGCGACAAAGGGCTTCTCAATGATTTTTAGGATTTCTAGATCGATACATTGAAGGAAAACTCTAATCTTGGTTTTCCAGAATTGGTAATTTGTACCGTTGAAAAGAGGAGGATAGTTAGTAGATTGTCCTTTCATTTGGTTTACCATGAGATCAAAAACTTAAGAGGTTAATCTTACAAAGATAGTAAGCTGCTTTGATACCAATTGAAAACAATCTTAGAGGGGGTGAATAAGGCTTTATGACAAACTCAGCGTGATTTGTAACAATTTAAAAATTATACAGCGGAATATAAAATCAGAGTCTAAAATTCAAATACTATCACAAAACAGAATCACAGAGATATCACAGAAAATTAAATGGACATGGAGAATTGTTATCGAGGTTTACAAACCCTGTGGCTAATCCTTGCCTGAGAACTCCTGCTCAGTATTCAAACACTATCCAGTGACTCTTTGCGGGTGGAGAAACCCAGATATTTTACCAGGCTCGGATCTTAGAACCTTTACATTTACAGTGTTGGATATAGTGCCCTCAAGGCAATTATTGTAATTGCAGGTACACGATTATGATAATTGAGGGAGGACCTATACATGCAGAACCGTCTTACTTGAAATGATAGTATGCTATCTGCTTTGTCTTTATCATTGATGTGTATACGTGTTACTTGTTATTACGTGTCGCTAATACATAATGATGAAGCCCGTAAGATTCTTGCTTGATTACCAGTATTATGATAGCGATCATATATGTGGGAGCTGGGTAGTCCATAAGCACATCCTAAAATGTCCCCAGTTGAGAGAGTATCGAGACTGGGTATCGCTATTCCAAAGAAGACTAGTGTATGCGTTTCTAGATCCCGACGAGGGGCGATAGCTGGTCTCATAAACCATTGGTGTTTTGTCACCTAAGATAGTATACAGGTTCTCACTTGATGTGAGTACACTGGAAGAACTCGCAGAGAAATTCTACATGGTATTATATCTATCGTCAGATAGCAGTTCTCTAATGGCATGAGTACAGGTTAGTCTTTTGACCTGTGATCATCACATCTCTCGTGTGAGTTCCTACTGTACTTAGATTACTACCTTACCACGGCTCAAAGGAGTTGTGCAAATAGGTTTTAGTTGGGTACAGTCCCATGCCACATGGAGATAGTGAGCGATTGTCAGGGATTCGTCTCTCATGGTATTAGGAGTCGATGTCGTGCTGTGTTCGGTTGGCCATCACCCTAAATCCATGGCCACGGTGGATGAGATTTACTGATAGGAGTTTAGTAGTTCTCGGTTGGTGATGAGCTTGTCTCCGGCATGACTTATCGGGTTATTAGAGGTCTGACGTTATCCACCCCTAGACCTGGTATGCGATACTCTTAGACGAAGAGACCGGACTGTATAGAGATTGTCACATTCAGGCTCAGTAGGGTACGAACAAAATTGATTGTCGACCTCCTTTTTGGCATACACCTGGGTAGCCGTTACGAACGCTAGTAACGCTGACGTGCTTGTGGTTTTGGATTTATCCAGTAAATCACTGTCAGCGTATTGTCGAATCTTTAGAGTCTCATACAGATGGTTTTCTCGGTCCAAACGATATGTTGTAGAGGCCGTATATTGATACATGCAGGTGCCCGATTAAATACGTGTATTTGTTACATGGAATTTAATCGGACGGTTGATAATACTAGCCGGCTTAGGATTAAGCAGGATTATTAAATTAAGTTTTGATTTAAAATTATATATATATATATTCTAGTATTATGTTCATTATTCATTTTCTCTCTCTTGGCTATTCGTATTTTATACAGATATGCGTATATTTATTTTGATATATATACCAGGTTGTATTCCGTATTTATACGGAATACTTCTAGAAGGAGGACACCTCATTATTGATTTTCTTTTTAGAAAATCAATAGGATATGAGGTGGAGGGTGGGGTGGCTTTGCGTATGGTTGCGGTCATGTAGAGATGGATGAGCTTATATTGTTTATTATAAAATTGTTGTGATATTTTTATTTGATTGTGGTAAAATAAAATAGAAGCCATTCCATTCTCTCATACATTCCAATACTTAACTCATTTTTTGTTATGGCTAGCTCTTCTCTCTTCTCTTCCTTCTTCCTCATTGCTCTCTTAAGCTTTGTTTTAGAGTGAAAATGATAGTGGAAAATTACTACAACCCCACTCTCCATTTCTAGCAAGATTGGAGCGTCGGTTGCTTCACTAGGTGAAGCGGAAGCTTGGATCGGTTCTCTCAGATGGATCATCTTCAGTAAGGGCGGTCACCTCGCAAGCTTCTTCCCAACGGCCTACGAGGAGCTTGGAGGGTCTTCCATGATTGGGTAGACATATATCAAAAGTTGTAATTCCTAAACCTTGCATGTTTAGTTTTCTAATTTAGTGTTTGGAACAATCGCTAGGGATTAGTTTCTAATGCTCACCGTAAAATTTTTGTTTTTTGATTCCACATCTGCCGCGGTTGTAGCGGTAAGGGCACTAGGAATTTTCAATGGTATCAGAGCCAACCCAAACACTAGAACTAGTTTAGACGATGTTTTAGTTTCGAAGCCAAAATTTTTCCGTATTTAATTCCAAACATCCAAAGTTATGTTGGGATTCTCAAACTCTTTTAAATTTTTTAAAACAATTGTAGTAGACTCTTCTTGATATCAAAACGACCCAGGAGCAAGAACGATTCCAATCAGAGATAACCAAGCCGCCAAAAATCCCATTTTGACCGCTATGGGCAGCTCTGGTATCTTCGATTGGCTCCATCTTTCTTCAGTTGCTTGAATATATGGAATTAGGTTTTCTAGAAATATTTGTATTTGCCCAGGTTTTGTTCTGTTCTATTTGTTTATTTGGGCAATCACGGAAAAACTTTCGATCGAAATTTTAGCATCATTTATGATCCGTAGTTTGTATGTGTTGTTGAACGTCGTCTCATTCCTATATGTTCGATTAGACGAGGTTTCACACTTGCTTGTGCTGCTTGTTGTTGTTGTTGTTGTGTGTGTGTGTGTGTGTGTGTGTGTGTGTATCTGTGATGGTTTAGCTGGATTGTCGTGACGGATAGCCTTACGTATGATTGCTTATACAGTTTTGATTTATATTGATGTATATTCATTTGTTCGGGACGGGCTCTAACTTGTGGCCGCCATTTCCGCTTTGTGTATATTCTTTTATTGGGGCACGACCAGGATGCAGTCGATGTCACTACTGTATATTTTTCGTTTTTGTACTAGGATCGTCCTAAGGAGGAGTGCCTAAGTTACCGGATTCTAGAAAACCGCTAGATAACTAACTTATGTTATTGAGGGCGGCTTATCCCGTTTCTAGAATTGGCGGGTGGCTTTTTGCACTCGTAGGGGTTTAGGACCGATGTTGTATGGGCTATCCACACGACCGGAGAACGCCGCGTCTCATTTACGGTTCAAATGAAACGCGGGGCTCCTAGTTTATCTGCTATTCCATATTGTTGTTCGCATGCCTTTGATGGTTATTATCTGTCTGTGATGATTATTACATGTCTAAGATTATATATATATATATATTATATTGGATGCTTCTATATATTTTTCATCCGTGCTAGCCTTATTCCTGCCCTGCCGTAAGTTAAGTAACCTTACGGTGAAGACCCGAGACCCCATGGAGAATGCGGATGGCATATAAAAACATGCTATTTTGGTTGTTTCTGGTGTGTCTTAGAAACTTAAAATGATGGGACTGTGTTATATGTTAATGGAAGAAAAATAAACTTCAATGATGTTGTAGGAACTGATTTTTAAAACTACTCGGGTTTCTTCAGAACTATAGTCATATTCTTTTGTTTTGCATGGAGGTATTTGGTTAGGAATATCCTGCACCTCATTCTATGAGGAAAGAGGTTTGATCCCTTCACGGGAAGTTCACTCTTAAGCAAAATTTTATGTTACTAGTTTTTAAAGCGGAGCCTAAACCACTCCATTTCAAAGCCACTCGAGTTCCTTCAACGATATCAAGTTCATTATGTTAAAGGTTTTTCGCCAAAAACCAGCCGTAGCCCTCCATCATTTCAGTTAAGTAGCATTTAGTATTCATGCTATGTTTGTTTACCTTCGCCAAGGCATAGTGTATGGTAGCTAAGTGTTGTTTTTCTGCAGTATAGATATGTATTAATCTAGGACAGCCGTATAGCCTTATTGACCTTTGCCAAGGGCTCGTGCGGGTGGGTCTAGATTAATCAGGAAATGACGGGTAGAACTCGACTTGCGACGTATGATTTGTTGACCTTTGCCAAGGTTATAAGCCGCTTAGGGCTAAAATCATATCAGGAGTTTTATAAGAGAAACTTGCCAAGTTTGCGCATAGCTTCTAGAGTATGGTAATTTTGGTCGGCTTTCATCAAAGTTATCACACAATGATAGTTGGGCCCCGATTCCCACTGATGAGTAGATATTACTCTTTAGGAGATTTTCACTTTACAACTAGCTAACTTATTAGGTGCTTAGAAAGTGTTAGCGGGGTTACACCTCTGTGGAAACGGGGTTATTAAATTGGGTTCATACGAAAGCACCGGGGACATCCATTAGAGTACCAATACTGACCTGGCTGAACGGTTAGCGAACTTGTAAAGTGTATATGATCCCGACTAGTTCTCCTTTTAGGGTTTGAAGGAGAATTCGAAGAAACAGTGGGAAACATCCTGATTAGATAAAGTGGTTAACAATCTAATCTTGATTGAATGCACGCTGAGTGTTTCTTTTCTCTTTCTCTCTCTCTGACAGCGACCCATGACTTATCTTAAACTAAAATTCATTAACCAAGTTAATCAAACCTTTTTACACACTTTGGTTTTGGATTGTCATGATTCACGACAAAATCTCATATTTCCCTGCTACTCCTGCTTTCCCTTAGCCTTCTCCAGAACATTCCGTATCACTACAATGATCCATATTGCTTGGAAAGGCCATCGTATAGTTACATATGAACTGGAAGAAATTATTTCAGTCGAGAATGGCCACTGATTTTGGAGAAATTGAATATGATTATTCGGTTGTTTCTTCCTTTTAATTTCTCTCAGGTTGCGAGAGCTCCTTATATTATGAGAGTACACATATTTCGCTTATTGGATAGTCTTCTTCCAAACCTTAGGCAGGTGCCGAAAAGTAAGCAAGGAAGAAAATCAATTAGCCTAAGTTCAGTGTACAGAAGGTAAGATGTAGAGACATATAAAGGGGTTGAAATGAGGGCAAAGGAAATTGCGATTACTGTCATGAATCTGGACAGTAGAAGCGGCATTACTAGAAATACCCGGCCACCCCTAGAAACATTTTCATATTTCAATTTTTCTGTGTAGTTGTTACTGAAAACTATTTTCCCAATTGATTTTGACTCCAGGGTATGTATGTATCAGATTTGGATCTCATATCTGTAGGGCGTTACAGATGCTGAGTAAGAGTAGAATTTTGGGAAATGGGCGATTTGATCCTCAATATCGGAATTCGTAGCAATTGGCAATATTGGATTAAATCACCTGGTTTTGCCTTACGACAAATATTTGGTTTTGAATAACTGTCATTTTGCACCAATTTTTAATGATATATCCGTATCTTTATTTTATAAAGTAGGATATAACCTTTTGAAAATTGTGTTTTAAACATTTGCCTTTATCAGTTGAGGATAAGATAAGGTGTATTGAATAACGGTATAGACATTCTTAACCAAAATACTGTTTTCAACTTACGACACATGGAGTTTGAGTTAGTACTCTTGAAACTTATACATGATAATGTATGTTGTCCGGTGTCTTTTAGGACAAATGGTTGGTAATCTTACTTCATTCTGTTTACCTATGAGTTCTCTGATTTTAGACACGCATTCGTTGAAATGCAAGGTCCAATGATTTTGAGAAGTTTATAGGTATAAGAATAAAGTAGATAACCATACATTGGAAGTATCAGGATTCTTTGAAGTGATCGAAAATATAGATACTTATGCTAGGTATTCTGTCATAGTAATATTAAGAACCTGATTCTCTTTCACGTTACTCATCCGCGGGTACACTCCATGATGAGTAATACTGTATGGCCTTTTTTCATTTGTGATATTCACTGGAAACCGTTGCATGCCAATTGAATACGGTTCCATCTAAATTAGTGCTTTTGATTCTATGTGGACATAGAATAGTTGCATAACTTAAGGATGTTAAGATATGGAGTTATCCAGATTCTGTTTAAAAGCTGAATCTGGACAAACTCATGACACGCTTCGGTAATAGCAGTTTGTGGTTTATCCCAAGCATTTGCTAGGGGTTTTCTTCTACCATTTGCAAGATCAATAGTGATATTGTTCTTGACTCGCCATCTTTTTATAAAAGGGATCTTTTAAAAAAAAAAACTAGTGGGGGTATGGTAGAACTGAAAGTGATTCCATAACCATCAACGGTTACTGAAAATTTAGTAGAACCTGGAGATTCAATTGGACTTGACAAAGCTTAGCCACTCCGCAGATTTTAGTAGGTGACCCTAGCCACCTGAGAGATACTTCGGTTTTCTCGTAGACGGTGACATGGAGGTCAGCATCATAGTAATGATGTCCTTACTTATAATCGGCAGGTCATAGGAAGTGGTAACTTCCAGGTGACCAGATGCAATATATCACAGCTGGAATTCACGCACTTCAGCTAATTATGGAATTTGTTTGGTGCTCCTAAAGGGGTAAAACCCATTAGGAGCAAGTAGATCTTTCGAGATCTGTGCAGGTAGAAAGGTATTAGCTTAAGAAGGTTAGACTTATTGTAAAGATTTTCATCAAATACTTGACGTGGATTGTGATAAAACTTTTACTTCAAAGTTTATGCTGAAATCCATATGGATATGACTTGCTACTGCTTCTATTCATGACTATGAGATCTAGCAGGTGGATGACTATAATGTCTTTCTAAATGGGAATTTAGAAGTGCACGTGTATATGACTCTGCTAATCGTAGTCAGTGGTAGCAGCGAAAAGTGTGCAAGTATCTTATGTTTATTCGCAGACTAAAGCATCTATAGTGGAGACAGATCATCAGTTTTGATGTGATAGTCAAGGTGATTAACTTCATCAAAACAATAGTTGAACCTAGTAAGAGGATGTAAGGAGTTATGTCCTAGGATTTGGATGACATACTCCTGATAGGAAGTGATATTCCGGCACTACAATCGGTCAAACTTTGTTTGTCACAGATGTTTCTCCACATAGGATCTGAATAAGATATTAAGAATTCTGGTAACTGGATCTATGGTTTTATATCTAGATTTGGGAAGTGTCCCAATTCAGGTACTTAGACACCATTCTAAAGTAGTTTAGAATGGATGACTCCTGGTGTGGTAGTCTACCCACAGGTAATAGAGTCACTCGATGTGTTTTAGATTGATAAAGAGAGAAACTGGCATGAATCACATGTCATTTGCTTAGGTAATTGAGTCAATCATGCAATGTCATGTACCAAACGAGAAGTTGCTTTTGCACTTGCTGAGATATCATAGATTCTGGTGACTAGATCTATATCAATAGATCTAGATTTAGGAAGTGTCCCAATTCGGGTACTTGGACACTATTCTAAAGTAGTTTAGAATGGATGACTCCTGGTATGGTAATCTATCCGCAGGTAATGGAGTCACCATCTCTAAAGAGATGTCATTCAGAGAAGAGGGACTAGCATGAATGCCATATCATTTGCTTAGGCAATTGAGTCAATCATGCAATGTTTTATACCAAACCAGACGTTGCTTATGCACTTGCTATAGTAAACATATATTAATCCAATCCTGGAGAAACAAAGGGAAGCAATTAAGAATATAAGAGGATCCTTTTGTTATATGGTAACGACAACCTCCTCCAGGAAGCGGTTATCGATTCAGGCTTCCAAGGTAACCTGAATGACAGAGATGTTGTCAGAGTTTTGAGTTTACTCTCTTTTGAGGAGCAGCATATTGGATAGGGTTCCAATAGGATACTGAGGTAGGCATGCTGGTTATGACTTAATGGAGGATACAGCCTAAGAAGTTTTTTGGATAAAGTTGTTCATTTATAAACTTGGTCCCATCAAGTATCTAGACAAATTCTTGAGGCGGGGTATCGCATAGTTCGGGAGATTGTTGATCTCTGCGAAGTTGAGATATAGATAGATAAGATTGGAACATTGTAGCGGATCCACTCACTGAGTCTATTTCTCAAACACAGATGTTTCACAAACACGGTTTGTGAAACTGATTAGTAGAGAAGTTGAGTATTCGGACACGAGCTATGGGTATGTGATATCGCAATAATTAGCCTTAAGTGTAAGTGGGAGATTGTTGGATATAGTGCCCTCAAGGCAATTATTGTAATTGCAGGTATGCGATTATGATAATTGAGGGAGAACCTATACAGGTAGAACAGTTTTACTCGAAATGATAGTATACTATCTGGTTTGTCTTTATCATTGATGTGTATATGTTTTACTTGTTATTACGTGCCGCTAATACATAATAAGGAAGCCCGTAGGATTCTTGCTTGGCCACCAGCATTATGATGGCGATCATATACGTAGGAGCTGGGTAGTCCATAAGAACATCCTTAAATGTCTCTAGTCGAGAGAGTATCGAGACTGAGTATCGATATTCCAGAGTTGACTAGTGTTGCGCCACGGCAGCGCCCCGGCCGTCTATCCGAGGCCAAAATGCGGAATCAAAATTTTTCTTAACTTTAAACTGGCGCTACCACGGACAATATACCCGGATCATGACCATTAACCGATACTAGCAAACGAGAGAGGAGGTGAGAGATATACCGAGTGATCCGAGTCCTCCGGTCTTCTCGTCATCGTCCCAATCTCTCGCGGAAAGTCCTGTTTCCATATCGTCGCCTCCTCGCCGGAAGGGCACCACATCGCCTGCGTCTTTTACGGGCTCCCACCTCAATGCCGAGGCAACTCGGGCACGAAGCTGGCAAGTCGACGTGCCCAAGATTTGTTTCAATTTTCTAGCAAGAAGGATAGATATGAAGAATTCCTCACATAACCAAAAATGAACTCTCTCCTTCTTTTTCTCTCAAGTGAAGCCTCTCCTCTCTTGTGTGAATGGTGGATGAAAGAAGAATCAATCCATAACAAGAAGGGAGGTGAGTGTAGGAGATGCAAAAGGGTGACCACATCAAAAGTAAGCTTCACATCAAAAGGTAATGATCATTCTCTCAAATCAATTTCTAATCACTTCTAATCTCAAAAAGCAAGCCATCATGAAAAGCAAAGATGCTTAATCTTTCATAATGCCACAAATACAAAGAACCCCTCCACAAATGGTTATTTGCAAACTTGCAAATAACCCCCCTCCACCGGAAAAGTCCGTCCGGGAAAGAACAAAGGAAAACCGGCCGGAACGGAATGCAAACTGGCAACTCCAGAAAACTGGTCCCGTAATAAATTACAGGAAAACCCCGATACTGTGCATACACACCCGCATCTGTATTCCGACCGGATACAAATGCAAAAAGACAAAATCTACACTGTACTATAATAGGATCCGGCTTAGACCAAAACCGGCTAGTAATATCCGTTCGATCCTGATCCGTGCAATACCGCACGTATCCGATCGAACCTTGCCATATATCTATACGGCCTCTAGTACAAACCGTCCGATCCTGATCTGTGCAATACCGCACGTATCTGATCGGACCCTGCCATATCTCCATACGGCCTCTACAGCGTTTCGCCCGAAAGCTTGAGTAACTGAAAGTGTGGTGGACTCTAAAGACTCGTCAATACTATGGTTGTGGATTTAACCACTAGCACGTCAGAGGTATAAGCCAATACGTGACGGGCTACCAGCTATTGACCAAAAAGGACGTCGATGAGCGAACTCATCCTGACACCCTACTGAGCCTGTCAGTGACAATATCCGTACAGTCCGGTCCGTTCGTCTATGAGCATCGCATGTCGGGCCTAGGGGGTTGGTAAAAGTCAGACCCCCAAAAGTGGTACAAGTCGTGTCGGAGTGTAGCCTAGAACGCCCTGAGATACTACTGGAATACCTACCAGTAAATCTCCTGCCTCGGCCGAGGGCTTTGCGTAATGGCTCTCCTAGACACAGCGCGACCTTACCCCCAATACCGGGAGAGACGAACCCCTGAAGATCCGCTCACTGCCTCCATGTGGCTCGTGACTGTACCCAACTAAAACCTGTTTGCACGACTCCTTTGAGCCGTGGTAGGGTAGTAATCAAAGTACAGTGGGAACTCACACGAGACAAATGACGATCCCCAGGTCGATGAACTAACCTGTACACATGTCACCAGGGAACTGCTATCTGACGTCAGGTATAAGACCAACTAGCATGTTCCCGGCGAGTCCTGTCCGGTGTACTCATAACCCAATGAGCACCTGTATACATCTTAGGTGAACCAACTGACACCAGTGGCTTGTGAGACCGGCCACCGCCCCTCGTCGGGGTCTCGACTGTATACACTAGTCTACTCTGGAGAATCGATGCCCTGTCTCGAAACTCCCACGACTAGGGACCTTTTAAGGATGTGCTTATAGACCACCAGCTCTCACGTATATGATCGCCATCATACTGCTGGCAGTCAAGCAAGAATCCTAGGGGCTCTATCAGCGTGCAATAGCGACCTGTAAGGTCACCTGAAGCAGTACACGATGATAAAGGTAAACCAGATAGCATACTATCATCTCGAGTAAGACTGTCCTACCGGGATAGGTCCTCCCTCAATCATTGCAATCACGTGCCTGTGATCCAATAATTGACTCTGAGGGCACTATCTCCAACAACTAGTGTATACGTTTCTAGACCCCGATGAGGGGCGATGGCCGGTCTTACAAGTCATTGGTGTTTTGTCACCTAAGATAGTATACATATGCTCACTTAAGATGAGTACACTGGACGGACCCGCCGAGAACTTTTTGATGATATTATATCTATCGTCAGATAGCAGTTCTTTAGTGGTATGCATACAGGTTAGTCCTTTGACCTGAGATCGTCACTTGTCTCGTGTGAGTTCCCACTGTACTTATATTACTATCTGTAGGATTACCTAGCATGAAAACAAGGTTTCAAAATGGCATGGACGATGCCTCCCGAAACCTTGCTGTCGTGCTAGGTAATCCTACAGTGGTTTCAGAGCGAAGCTAGAGAATTAGACGATTCTTGTTAGATTACGAAACCGAAACTACTCCGAAACTTGAAACAATAAAACCTAGTTTCTGTCAAATTTTTAAGTCGTTGAATTTTTTTTAAGCAACTGCAAAATGTTATATGAGATGTAACATGAACACTTGACAAATATGAACCCCATTGGAAGGTTTTGACTCGGCCACATTCATAAAAATACCGAGCCGGCCGGCCCTCTGTGCTCAGTTTTGGTTCGTATTCGTTTGGTGTTCTGGTCTCTGAGTTTTGGTGTTTCAGGTGTTGCTTGTTTTTTCTAAAATTGTATGAGATGCTAATTTTCTATAAAGGTGATTCAGAGTGTTTCATAGTCGTAATTCTAACATTATTTTGGGTTATTTAGACGGCGTTAAAAAGTTCGAACGGATATCAATAACCCAATTTTTCCCTCGACGGAAAATTTTCAAGAGTTGGATTATTTCCAAGTTAAAGAACATTCAAAAATCATGCAAGTAATGCGATGGACCCTCTAGAAGAATGAAACCGTAACTCGATTCTGTGACCGTAAGAACCGCCGCAAAACCCTAGAGTTTGCGGTAGTTCCATGGCTCCATAGGTGAGGCAAGAGTTGACCCTTCTACGGTTGGTCCATAGGTATTGTGGAATGTACTGAGTATTTTTAAACTACGCTCAAGTGTTGAGCTCTTTGGGAAATTTTGGATGTTTGTTGATTCGATCGGAATGTTTAACATCGTCTAGCTTTTTGTGGAGTGTGATAAAATATTTGGAATTCATTTGGTTAGGCATGAAATCCAAAGTATGTGATATATCGGGTTTATGATGTCTAAGGTGATTGTGGATTCCAAATGTTGTAGTTTAACATTTTCTTTTTGTAGGATTCCTAGGCACATTAATGAGGTCTCACAAGGCATCAACCATGCCAATTACAAATTTTACAAGTGCCGAGAAACCCTAATACGGATCGTTAACTAGAATTTTAGGCGAAAAGAAAGCAACTAGTTAACAACTTAACTAAGTGAACGGAAATACAACCTTTGTAGATCCGGTCCTCCACCTCCATGGCTCCGTGATGAAGTCCCCTCGCTGTGATCGTCGAATCTCGGGCTCTAGCGTCGGCTTCATCGGAGAAATGGGCGGGCTAGGTCGTCGACTTCGATGCCGAAGATGATCTACGTCGAGGCATCACAAGATCAAGCTCGCACTTCACCAAGTCATGAAGCTTGTGAAGAAAACACCCTATACTACTTGGCAAGAGGTAGAGGATGAAGAAATAGGAAGTGGGTTCACTTTAGAATTGGATTTCTCACTCTTTTTCTCAAGTTGCCATTGTTGGTAGCAAGCTTCTTCATCTTTTAGAAGAAGAAGAAGAAGATGAAGATAATATGATAAGTATTTTCCAAAATAGAAAATAAATGAATACTTATCATTTAGCAACCATAGTCAAGTGTAGAGAATGAACTAGGGTTAAGTGGAATGGTTAGGGTTAAGCATGAAGACAAAATGGTCACTTAGTCAAAGCTTCATGAAGCTTCAACAACAAACAAAGAAAGCCACCATTTTTCTTTTCTTTTACCAAAAATAAATAAATAAATAAATGAATAAATAAATAATATGAAAACCCTAACCATTACACATCCATGGTTTAATCTTTACACATACTCAAGTTAGCATGTATCATCAAACATGATACAAACTAGTGTACAAAAGTATATCACATATACAATGTGCACATCAAGTGAGAAAATCCTTTTAAAGTGAACCAATACTAGTTAATGCAAAGTAATATATCAAATATATAATTATGCATTAAATCATTAAATCAATACTTGATTTAACGATCCGGTCATATCGCATATAACCGACTAATATTCAATGTATCGGCTTATCGAATCAATCCTTGATTCGATAACTAGGTTATATCGCATACAACCAATTGATACATTCATCGCGAGAATGGAATACGGTATCACAGACACGCATTATTCTCGGTCCCGCACATATCTCATAAGCGCTCCTATTTCGTTTCGCTTGAGCCAGGAAACCTCCGTGTAGGACTCTAAAGACTCGTCAATACGCCAGCAGCAGGTGATGATTATATCAAACACCTACAAGCCGCAAGCGGTCTGCTAAACGTAACGGCCACCCGGGTATTGAGCGATCAGAAGATCGATGAGCAAGCCCGCTCACACTCCTGTGAATCCAACCAGTAACACTTACCGTACAGTCCGGTCTGATCGTCTGATATGTCGCATATCTCGCCTAGGGGTGGTAAACGTCAGACCTCAGTAGCTCGATAAGTCGTGTCGATATGAGGTCTATAACAGTTCGAGAAACTACTGGTAACACTTACCAGTATATCTCAGCAACCCTGGCCAGGGATTTCCGGTTATAGCCAATCGAACACAGCGCAACATCAACTCCCTATACCGGGAGAGACGAATCCCCTCCTATCGCTCATTACCTCCATGTGATTCGGGACTGTACCCAAAAACCACCGATTTACACGCCCTCTTGGATGTGGTAAGGTGGAAATCAAAGCACAGTGGGAACCACACAAGACTCTATGACGATCTCGGGTCAACAGACTACTCTGTACCAGTGTCACCAGAGAACTGCCATCTGACGTAAGGTATAATACCATCTGGGAGTTCTCGGCGAGTCCGTCCAGTGTACCCAGTCTCTACTGAGCACCCGTATATCATCTCTGATGTCAAACACCAATGGATATGGGATCATCCATCGCCCATCTGTATGGGTCGAGAAGGTATACGCTAGTCTACTCTGGTATATCGATGCCCCGTCTCGATACACCCACGACTAGGGACCTTGAAGGATGTACTTATGGACTACCATGTCCCCACTAGTATGATCCGCATCACAGTCCAGGTAGTCAAGTACACATCCTAAGGGCTTTACCAACATGTAACAGAGAGACAATCAGTGTACACGTTAAGGTAAAGATCAACCAGATAGCATACTATCATATCGAGCAAGATAGTCCTACCTATATATTTCCAAGCATCCACTACAATATACATCCTATGTATAGTAATGGCCTCTAGGGCATACATATAACTAACAATCTCCCACTTGCACTAGGGCCATCTGTAGCAGTGGTTGTAGTATCTCATACTCAACCATCCCATAATAGTCTCTCTCTGGGAAAAGGCCTTTGTGAGTCGATCCGCCGTGTTGTCCTCTGAGTCTGTTCTCCTAACCTCGATCATCCTGGAGATCAACCATCTCCATGATCAGGTGATACTGCCTTAGATTATGTCTGGATCACTGATGGGACCGGCGTTCCTTGGCATAAGCCACAACTCCATTCTCTCACAATGGTAGGAACGTAGTTCATCTCATGAACCAATATACACCCAAACGGCCTCTTTGGTAGCATCTTAAGTAGCGATGTATCCTGCCTTTATCGTCTAGTTAGCCACGGTATCTAGCTTGGAACTCTTCCAACATACCGTCCCTTTACTGAGGGTAAAGACAATGCCTGTGACTGACATTTAGTCGTCTTTATCACCCTGGAACCCTTCCAGTGATTCTCCCCAGGATCGATTGATACTATCTCACTACAACTAGTGAGAGTCCTAACATCCATTTAGATCTATCTCATAGATCCAAAACCCAGGATTTAGGAGGTATCACTTTGATCCTTTATGGAGAATCCTTGTGATAAGCGGAGATTGACCGAGCGTAGCATAATAAACTCCTTTCTTATCAAGAGTATGTCATCCACGTACTCCACGAGGATCACAACCATACTCCCTACTAGCTTTTTGTATATACAAGGTTCATCTTCCATTTTGATGATGTCAAACTGTTTGACTAACTCATCAAAATAGATGTTCCAACTCCGCGATGCCTGCTTCATCACATAAAACATCTTGAACACGTTTCCGCTGCTCCCACTGTCTACGAAGCCCTCTGGCTGTGTACTTACAGACATTCTCTTCTAAAACATCATTTTAGAAAAGCAGTCATGACACCCAACCGCCAGATATCGTAGTCATGGTATGTAGCCGTGACAAGTAGGATCCGGATGGACTTAAGCATAGGCACTGAAAAAGGTTTCATCATTATCCACGCCTAGTCGATGACGAAAACCTTTAACAAGTCTAGCTTTGAAAGTCTCAACTTTTCCATCTACACCAAGTAATCTTCTCAAGATATACTTGCTCCTGATGGGGATTTAACCCTTCAGATATAGCAACCAAAGTCCATACTTTGTTGGTGTACATGGATTCCATCTCAGATCACTAAGCATCCAGCCATTCTTACAGAGTCTTACTCCTGATGGCCAGCTCGAAGCTAGTTGGGTCATCATCTCATGATACAATCCTCGCTCCCACTGTCATAGAGAAACCGAAGTAACTCTCAGGTGGATGAGGAACCCTACTAGATCGGCGGAGAGGCTGGGGTTCGTAGGTTACTATTGAATCCTTTGGTTCTACCAAATCATCAGCTGCAATTTGTATAGCTGGAACATTTTCAGTTCTACATAACAGACCTTGCCTTGAGCTTGTCCGGATTATGCTTTTAGAAATAGGCCGGACACACCCCAAATCTTAACTAACTTAAGATATGGGCTCTTCCCTTTCCATATCATATATGAAGTGGTAGGCAACTGATTTGATTTGAACCCTATTCAATAGGTATGCAGCTTCTCAAGTGCATAACCCCCAAAAAGGAAAAAGGTAACTCAGTAGTATTCATCATAGAGCACACCTTATCAAATAGGGTGTGATTGCTCCGCCCCGATATACCATCGTGCAATGGTGTATACGGAGGAGTAATTCTGAGAGAGAATCTCATTCTCCTTTAGAATAGTCTAGGATTTCCGTGCTCAAGTATTCTCCTCCTCAATCACATCAAAGGACATAATACTTATACCCGTATTTTGGTTCTCTACTTCTAAATCATATTCTGTGAATATCTCAAAAGGTTCGGACTTGTGTTTCAATAGGAACATATGTCTGAATCTTGAGAGATCATCAGAGAATGTAATGAAGTATAAAGAACCAGTCTTGGCATGTGTGTTAGTTATATGTATGCTCTAGAGGCCATTACTGTACATTGGATGTATATTGTAGTGGATGCTGGGACATATATAGGTAGAACTTTCTTGTTCGACATGATAGTACGCTATCTGGTTGCTCTTTATCTTAACGTGTATACTTTCTCTCTCTGTTACATGTTGATAAAGCCCTTAGGACGTGTACTCGACTTCCAGGACTGTGATGCAGATCATACTAGTAGGGCCTGGATAGTCCATGAGTACATCCTTCAATGTTCCTAGTCGAGGGAATATCGAGACGGGGCATCGATATTCCAGAGTAGACTAGCGTATATCTTCTCGACCCATGCGATGGGCGATGGATGATCCCATATCCATTGGTGTTTGACATCAGAGATGGTATACGGGTGCTCAGTGGAGACTGGGTACACTGAACGGACTCGCCGAGAACTCTCAGATGGTATTATACCTCACGTCAGATGGCAGTTCTCTGGTGACACTGGTGCAGCTTAGTCTGTAGACCCGAGATCGTCATAGAGTCTTGTGTGTCTCCCACTGTGCTTTGATTTCCACCCTACCACGGCTCTACTGAGTCGTGCAAACAGGTGGTTTTTGGGTACAGTCCCGATTCACATGGAGGCAATGAGCGATAGGAGGGGATTCGTCTCTCCCGGTATTGGGGGTTGATGTTGCGCTATGCTCGACTGGCCATAACAGGAAATCCCTGGCCAGGGTTGCGGTGACCTACTGGTAAGTGTTATCAGTAGTTTCACACATGTTATGGACCTTACGCCGGCATGACTTATCAAGCTATTGGGGTCTGACGTTTACCACCCCTAGGCGAGATATGCGACATATCAGACGAACAGACCGGACTGTACGGTAAGTGTTACTGGTTGGATTCACAGGAGTGTGAGCGGGCTTACTCGTCGATCTTCTGATCGCTCAATACCCGGGTGGCCGTTACGTTTAGCAGACCGCTTGCGGCTTGTGGGTGTTTGATATGATCATCATCTGCTGCTGGCGTATTGACGAGTCTTTAGAGTCCTACACAGAGGTTTCTTGGCTCAAGCGAAACGAAATAGGAGCGCATATGAGATACGTGCGGGACCGAGAATAATGCGTGTATGTGATACCGTATTCCATTCTCGTGATGAATGTATCGAATGGTTATATGCGATATAACCTAGTTATCGAATCAAGGATTGATTCGATAAGCCGATACATTGGATACTAGCCGGTTATATGCGACATGACCGGATCATTGAATCAAGTGTTGATTTAATGATTTAATGTATAATTATATATTTGATATATTACTTTGCATTAACTGGTATTGGTTCACTTTAAATGGATTTTCTCACTTGAATTGTGCAAGTTGTATATGTGATATACATTTGTGCACATGATTGTATCATGTTTGATGATACATGCTTACTTGGTTAAGTGTAAAGAATTAAACCATGGTTACACTAATGATTAGGGTTTTGTTTTTTCATTTACTTATTTATCTATTTATTTATCTTTTTCATTTTGGAAAGGAGAATGAGAAATGGTGGATTTTCTTTGTTTGCTAGTTGAAGGTTCTTGAAGCTTTGAACTAGTCCACCATTCTTGTCTTATACTTAACCCTAACCATTCAAGTTAACCATGGTCCAATCTCTACAATTAACCAAGGGTTAATATATGATAAGTATTGATTTATTTATCTAATTATTCAACACTTAAGATATCTTCTTCTTCTTCTTCATCTTCTTCTTCCATGAAGAAAAACTTGCTACATCAATGGCAAGTGATGAAAACAAGTGAGAAATCCAATTCTAAAGTGAACCCACTTCCTATTTCTTCATCCTCTACCTCTTGCCAAGTAGTATAGGGTGTTTTCTTCACAAGTTTCATGACTTGGTGAAGTCGGAGTTTGATCTTGTGATGCCTCGACGTAGATCATCTTCGGCATCGAAGCCGACGATCAAGCCCGCCCATTTCTTCGATGAAGCCGATGCTAGAGTTCAGGATCCGACTTGGACAGCGGAGGGACATCATCGTGGAGCTTAGTAAGTGGTGGACCGGATCTACAAAGGTTGTAGTTACTTTCCTTTAGCATTTAATTCGTTTACATGCTTGCATCGCCTATATATCTAGTTAACGATCCGTATTAGGGTTTGTAGGCACTTGTAAAATTTGAATTAGCCATGTTTGATGCCTTGTGAGACTTCATTAGTGTGCCTAGGAACCCTATAATGTGCAGACAGGGGACCTACATACATCAACATGTAACATCCCAAGAGTTCACTAACTCTTTCTCTGCTTCCAGTAAACAGAGCTATGATCATTTTATCTTTGTGACATGACTGGCAAGTTTCATAAGATGTAAATTCAAACTGATTTAAATATGCATCTAGATGTAACTTTAGCTAGTCGGGTCACATTGATATGACCTAGTCTACAATACCTCAAGAAGGATCCGTTCATTTCTGAACTCTTCCTCTTGTGTGTGTTCTGTATACTAAAGAACTGTAGTTTGATTTAGAACATCAATGCTTTTAGATAACGTGCCTGAACCGATCAACTTTTGATATAGGAAATGTTCAAAACATTATCCAACAATACAAAATTTTATCATTTCTTTACTAATAAAGAGAGTGATATGATTTTGTATATCAGGTTCGGTATCTAATAACATTCGTTCAGAATCAATGTATCGGTAATACAGGGTGACAGTGACCAACAGACTTGGCTGCAACTCTTGTCCCGTTTTCTGCCTCATGAAACTTATCACCCGTTCCCAGTTCTTTACCTATTTGTAGCCCATGTAACATATTACATATGCGGGATCCTGATCCGGTATCATATACCCAGGACGTAAAGGACATTGAGAAACAGTTCTATATAATGAACACACCCGAAGATGATGCATCAGTATGTACTTTCTTCGTTTAGGCGGCACGGGAAATCTGGTATTCCCCAATTTCCTGCTCTGTCTTATAACAATTATAAAGTGGAGCGGGACCAACGTTCCCCAGCTCAGTATAACAAGCGGGTTCGGTCAATACATCCGTATTATTATCTTGATTAAGGCATGATATGGTCGCTACCTGGAGAGAGAGAGAAGAAAACACTCAGCGTATGCTCTTGCAAGATCAGATTGGTTATTATTTTATCTAATCAGGATGGCTCCCACTGTTTTTATCAAATCTTTCTTCAAACCCTAAAAGGAAAGACTAGCCGGGATTAATTACACACTATAAGTTCGCCAATCTTTCAGCCAGGCCAGTGTCGGTACTTTGAGGGAGGTCCCCCGTTCTTTCGCACGAACCTAATTAATGTAAACCTCGTTTTCCCAAAGGCGTAACCTCGTTGACACCTTTCTAGACACCTACTTGATCGGCTAATTGTAATGCGTAAAACTCTCCCAGGAGTAACAATTACTCACAGTGGGTATCGGGATCCAACTATCTCATAGAAGGTATGCAATCTCATTGCAAATTTCAACACTTGAAATTCCCGATAATATTTTGCCCCTAGCAGCTATATGACCTTAACATAGTCAACAAATCATAAGTGCTAGTCAAGTTCAACCCGTCATTTCCCGATTGAATTAAACCCACCCGCACGACCCTTAACATAGTCAACAAAGTCGCACGACTACCCTAATCCAATCGCATCATATGCTTATACAGATAAGCACTAATTAGCTACCGCACACTACGCCTTAACATAGTCAACAAACGCAGCACAAATACTAACTAGTACTTATCTGAAATGACGGAGGGCTACGACAGGTTTTTCTGAAAACCTATTGCGTAATGAACTTGATATCGTTGTAGAATCAAATGATTTTGAAAATGGAGTGTTTTTGAGGCTTTTCTAGTTTTGCTAAAGGAGTCACTCCCGGTGAAGGGATCGTCGGTCCTTTCCTCGTCGAATGAGGTGCGGGATATATCATATATATCACTGTGCAAAGCAGAAACTATAGAAGCAATCAAAAGACAAACCGAGTGTGTAGCATCTGCCAGTTATCGCTAAAGGAGTCACTCCCGGTGAAGGGATCTCGGTCCTTTCCTTATCGAATAAGGTGCAGGATGTTCTTCAAGGAACACCGCGATGCAAAGCAAGAACTGTAGCTACCTGTTTTATTTTGAAATTCGATTCCACAACATCTTAGGTTTCTTTTCTTTTCATTAATCACATTAATGAAGTCCCATCATTTAAGTACCTAAACATCACAGATAAATACGACGTACACTTATGCCATCCGCATTCGCCTCGATGTCCCCTCGTGCACCGTTAGGTTAGGTAACTAACGGCAGAGCGGGGCAGGGCTAGCGCGGGTGTAAAACATAAGTAACGTCTATATAATATATCATATATACTATATACAGTATTTATCACAGAACATCACATGATCACATCACAGATATCGCAGCAGAAGAATTATATGAAATATTGGATATACTAGGACGTCCGTGTTTTCAATACGAGCCAGTATAAAACACGGATTCCACGGTCGCGATGAATAGCCAAACCCACACCCCAAGACCCCTACGAGAGCGGCAAGCAACCCTACCAATTCTAGGGTTAGGAGACCCGAACTCGACTCCTCGAGTTGGTCTCCCACTGGACTCCAGAACCCGGTTACTTGTGCCCTCCTCCTTGGGTCTATCCTAGTGCGGAAAAGTAAATAATATATAACAACGGTGACAACTTCCGCAACCTGGAAGTGCCCCAATAAAAGAATATTACATACAAGTTTTTTACATGAATGAAAATGAAAAGCACTCATCTCATATAAAAAAAACCCGGCTATTCAAACACGACGATCCAATATAACATATCCAGCAACACATAACATCACATGTCATCAACGTAAGTAAATATGCGCATCCCAATTGTCGTTGACATATAGCAACGAAACCGGCGATATCACATATTACACTTACGGTCATAGAAAAGAAAGTGTAAAACTACAACCGTTGGAATCCGCAACCTGCATAGACATCGCATGCCTAATCAAATGAAATACTTAGACATCACATGCCTAACAATTATAAACCCCGCATTTTAGTCTCATTATCGAAAACACTTTTCAATATAAAGTCGGGCAATTCAACAAGATTCCCGACATCCTGATCGAATGCTCGTCGCAAACTTTAGTAGACGGCTGCACCCCCGATTCCGCCGACGAAGTGCACCAAGGCGGAACACCGTTGCCGCGAGCACCCGAATGGATGCTTTCGGCGACGGGGTTCTCCTACAGTCACTTGGTCGGGGCTAAGGGGTGTAGCTGTCTATTAAGTTTATCCGGCGAGTATCCGCGTACGCTACGTGATTGCGACGGACTTTTGATCTCATCAAAATTCCGTGGCAACCGATCAAGTGAGACTAAACCGCTAGATTTATAACATTCATTCAGTTATCTCATAACTACTTGTGAATTCCAATTATTGTATCATATTCCGGATAAATAGAAAATGTTAAACTTTCCGATCGAACAATTGAACACCCAAGTTTTCCCGGAACAGATCAACACATGAAATAAGTTTAAAAACATTCATTTCGTGCCTCAGTACCAACGGTCCAGCCGTAGAAGGGTCAAGCCAACGCCTCACATGTGGCACACCGTACTGCCCCAAACGCTAAGGTTCAAAGGGCAGTTCAAGACGGTCACATAATCGAGTTAAGGTTTGTTGTCTTCTAGAGGGACCATCGCGTTACTTACACTACTCAGAACGTCTTTAAACCACGGAAAAATCCAACACTTGGAAATTTCCCGACAGGGGAAAAATTGGGTATTTATATCCGGTCGAACTTTTTAACATATTCTAAAATTATCCGGAAAAACACAGACGAAGTTAAACTTCCCGATCGAAACACCGAGTCCCTAATACAACCCAGAAAACTCAACTCTTGAATAAATATTAAAAATTCCCAGAAAATACAGTACCAGAATATAGGAATTACTGTGCAATTTTAAAAACCCAATCTTACAAAATGGCCGCGGAACCGCCGCAAGAGCCATGCTCGTGCCGCGGTTCCGCCGCACTTTAGTTGAATCACGGTCATGTGCTGCACAGTTTTTCTTAAAATTCCCTGCTGAATTTTCTGAATATTTTTAATGTGAAAAAATGAACAGTTTTGAAAAAAGTACAGAGAATGGCACTGATTTGGTTTTCGGGGTTCGATCGGATTTCTAACATCGTCTATACATCGCCTAAGGCTCTAGCTAGGCTCTGATACCACTGTAGGGTTCCTAGGCACACTAATAAGGTCTCATAAGGCATCAACCATGCCAATTACAAATTTTACAAGTGCCGAGAAACCCTAATACGGATCGTTAACTAGAATTTTAGGCGAAAAGAAAGCAACTAGTTAACAACTTAACTAAGTGAACGGAAATACAACCTTTGTAGATCCGGTCCTCCACCTCCATGGCTCTGTGATAAAGTCCCCTCGCTGCGATCGTCGGATCTCGGGCTCTAGCGTCGGCTTCATCGGAGAAATGGGCGGGCTAGGTCGTCGACTTCGATGCCGAAGATGATCTACGTCGAGGCATCACAAGATCAAACTCCCACTTCACCAAGTCATGAAATTTGCGAAGAAAACACCCTATACTACTTGGCAAGAGGTAGAGGATGAAGAAATAGGAAGTGGGTTCACTTTAGAATTGGATTTCTCACTCTTTTTCTCAAGTTGCCATTGTTGGTAGCAAGCTTCTTCATCTTTTAGAAGAAGAAGAAGAAGAAGATGAAGATAATATGATAAGTATTTTCCAAAATAGAAAATAAATGAATACTTATCATTTAGCAACCATGGTCAAGTGTAGAGAATGAACTAGGGTTAAGTGGAATAGTTAGGGTTAAGCATGAAGACAAAATGGTCACTTAGTCAAAACTTCATGAAGCTTCAACAACAAACAAAGAAAGCCACCATTTTTCTTTTCTTTTGCCAAAAAGAAATAAATAAATAAATGAATAAATAAATAATATGAAAACCTTAACCATTACACAACCATGGTTTAATCTTTACACATACTCAAGTTAGCATGTATCATCAAACATGATACAAACTAGTGTACAAAAGTATATCACATATACAATGTGCACATCAAGTGAGAAAATCCTTTTAAAGTGAACCAATACTAGTTAATGCAAAGTAATATATCAAATATATAATTATGCATTAAATCATTAAATCAATACTTGATTTAACGATCCGGTCATATCGCATATAACCGACTAATATTCAATGTATCGGCTTATCGAATCAATCCTTGATTCGATAACTAGGTTATATTGCATACAACCAATTGATACATTCATCGCGAGAATGGAATAAGGTATCACATACACGCATTATTCTCGGTCCCGCACATATCTCATAGGCGCTCCTATTTCGTTTCGCTTGAGCCAGGAAACCTCTGTGTAGGACTCTAAAGACTCGTCAATACGCCGGCAACAGGTGATGATCATATCAAACACCCACAAGCCGCAAGCGGTCTGCTAAACGTAACGGCCACCCGGGTATTGAGCGATCAGAAGATCGAAGAGCAAGCCCGCTCACACTCCTGTGAATCCAACCAGTAACACTTACCGTACAGTCCGGTCTGATCGTCTGATATGTCGCATATCTCGCCTAGGGGTGGTAAACGTCAGACCCCAGTAGCTCGATAAGTCGTGTCGATATGAGGTCTATAACAGTTCGAGAAACTACTGGTAACACTTACCAGTATATCTCAGCAACCCTGGCCAGGGATTTCCGGTTATAGCTAATCGAACACAGCGCAACATCAACTTCCTATACCGGGAGAGACGAATCCCCTCCTATCGCTCATTGCCTCCATGTGATTCGGGACTGTACCCAAAAACCACCGTTTTGCACGCCCTCTTGGACGTGGTAAGGTGGAAATCAAAGCACAGTGGGAACCACACAAGACTCTATGACGATCTCGGGTCAACAGACTACTCTGTACCAGTGTCACCAGAGAACTGCTATCTGACGTAAGGTATAATACCATCTGGGAGTTCTCGGCGAGTCCGTCCAGTGTACCCAGTCTCTACTGAGCACCCGTATATCATCTCTGATGTCAAACACCAATGGATATGGGATCATCCATCGCCCATCTGTATGGGTCGAGAAGGTATGCGCTAGTCTACTCTGGTATATCGATGCCCCATCTCGATACACCCACGACTAGGGACCTTGAAGGATGTACTTATGGACTACCATGTCCCCACTAGTATGATCCGCATCACAGTCCAGGTAGTCAAGTACACATCCTAAGGGCTTTACCAACATGTAACAGAGAGACAATCAGTGTACACGTTAAGGTAAAGATCAACCAGATAGTATACTATCATATCGAGCAAGAAAGTCCTCCCTATATATGTCCAAGCATCCACTACAATATACATCCTATGTATAGTAATGGCCTCTAGGGCATACATATAACTAACACTTTTCTGCGACCGTAAGTGTAATATGTGGTGTATCGCCGGTTTCGTTGCTATATGTCAACGACAATTGGGATACGCATATTTACTTACGTTGATGACATGTGATGTTATGTGTTGCTGTGATATGTTATATTGGATCGTCGTGTTTTGAATAGCCAGGGGTTTTATGTGAGATGAGAGTTTTTATTTTCATTCATGTAAAATTCATTGTATGTAATATTCTTTTATTGGGGCACTTCCGGGTTGACGATGATGTTACCATTGTTGTATATTGTTTACTTTTCCGCATTAGGATAGACCCAAGGTGGGGGGCACAAGTAACCGGGTTCTAGAGTCCAGTGGGAGACCATCTCGAGGAGTCGAGTCCGGGTCTCCTAACTCTAGAATGGTAGGGTTGCTTGCCGCTCTCGTAGGGGTCTAGGGATGTGGGTTTGGCTATTCATCGCGACCGTGGAATCCTTGTTTTATACTGGCTTAATTTAAAATACGGAATTCCTAGTATATCCAATATTTCATATGTTATCTTCTGCTGCTGATATTCTGTGAAGTGATCAATTTATATGCGTGAGACGAATGCTTTATTATTATATATATGATATATAATAAACGTTGCTTATGTTTTGCACCCACGCTAGTCCCGTCCCGCTATGCCGTTAGTTAAGTAACCTAACGGTGCATAACGGGACACTGTGGCGAATGCGGATGGCATAAGCGTACGTTGTATTTTTGTTTCTTTTGTGATGCTTAGGAAGCATAAATGATGGGACTTCATTAATGAGATTAATGAAAGAAAAGAAACCTAAAAGATGTTGTAGAATCAAATTTTCAAAAAGGGTAGCTCTAGTTTTTGCTTTGCATAGCGGTATTCCTTGTAGAATATCCATCACCTTATTCCATAAGGAAAGGGCCGAGATCTCTTCACCGGGAGTGACCTATTTAGCAAAAGCTAGCAGATGCTACAACTCACTCGGTTTTGTTTTTGATTTCTTCTATAGTTTTTGCTTTGCATAGTGGTATTTGTGAAATATCCTGCACCTTATTCGATAAGGAAAGAGCTGATATCCCTTCACCGGGAGTGACCACTTTAGCAAAAGCTAGCAGATGCTATAACTCACTCGGTTTTGTTTTTGATTGCTTCTATAGTTCTTGCTTTGCATAGTGGTATTTGTGAAATATCCTGCACCTTATTCGATAAGGAAATAGCCGATCTCCCTTCACCAGGAGTGACTTCTTTAGCGAAACTAGTAAAAACCTAAAAAACACTCCTTTACAAAATCACTCGATTCTACAACGATATCAAGTTCATTACGCAAATGGTTTTTTAAAAACCTGTCGCAACCCTCTGTTATTTCAGATAAGTACCACTTAGTATTCGTGCTGTGTTTGTTGACTATGTTAAGGCGTAGTGTGCGGTAGCTAATTACTGTTTATCTGCTAAAGCATGAGATGCGATTGGAATAGGGTAGTCGTATGACTTTATTGATTATGTTAAGGGTCGTACGGGTGGGTTTAATTCAATCAGGAAATGACGGGTTGAACTTGGCTAGCGCTTATGATTTGTTGACTATGTTAAGGTCATAAGTTGCTAGGGGCAAAATGATTATCGGGAATTTCAAATGTTGAAATTTGCAATGAGATTGCATACCTTCTATGAGATAGTTGGATCCCGATACCCACTGCTTGTAAGAGTTACTCCTGGGAGAGTTTTACACATTACAATTGTTGCGCCACGGCAGCGCCCCGGCCGTCTATCCGAGGCCAAAATGCGGAATCAAAAAATTTCTTAACTTTTAAACTGGCGCTACCGCGGACAATAAACCCGGATCGTAACCATTAACCTAATCCTAGCAATCAAGAGAAAGGGTGAGAGATATACCGAGTGATCCGAGTCCTCCGGTCTTCTCGTCGTCGTCCCGATCTCCCGCGGAAACTCCGGTCGTCGCATCCTTGCCGGAAGGGCACCACATCGTCTGCATCTTTTACGGGCTCCCGCCTCTATACCGAGGCAACTCGGGCACGAAGCTGGCAAGTCGACGTGCCCAAGATATGCTGTAGAAGTAGTGTAGAGTCTATGTATCTTTGGAGTAGTGAAGTTGCCATTGGTGATGGAGGAATGAGGTTAAGGAAAAATGGTGCTTTCATTTTTCCCAAAACAAGAAGAATAGGATGAAGAAATATGTGCCACCACCAAAATGAAAATTTCTCTCATCCTCACTCTAGTGGCCGGCCCCCCCTCTCAATGGAATTATGGTGGAGGAATGATACTCTTACAAGGGAGGTGAGTGTAGGAGAGGCTAAATGGTGACCACACCCCAAAAGCAAATCTCACATCAACTTCTAATCTTTTCTAATCACAATCCTTTCTCATTTAATGCAAAAACCATGATGAAGAAAAGAATAGGATCTAATGATGATAGTCTTATCATAATCCCCCAAATGCAAGAAACCCCTCCACAATAAGTTATTTGCAAACTTGCAAATAACCCCCTCCATCGGAAAAGTCCGGCCGGGAAAGAACAAAGGAAAACCGGCCGGAACGGAATGCAAACTGGCAACTTCAGAAAACTGATCCCGTAATAAATTACAGGAAAACCCCGATGCTGTGCATACACACCCGCATCTGTATTCCGACCGGATACAAATGCAATGAGACAAAATCTACACTGTACTATACTAGGATCCGGCTTAAACCAAAGCCGGCTAGTATTATCCGTTCGATCCTGATCCGTGCAATACCGCACGTATCTGATCGAGCCTTGCCATATATCCATACGGCCTCTAGTACTAACCGTTCGATCCTGATCCGTGCAATACCGCACGTGTCTGATCGGACCCTGCCATATCTCCATACGGCCTCTACAGCGTTTCGCCCGAAACTTGAGTAACTGTTTGTGTGGTGGACTCTAAAGACTCGTCAATACTATGGCTGTGGATTTAACCACTAGCACGTCAGAGGTATTAGCCAATACGTGACGGGCCACCAGCTATTGACCAAGAGGGACGTTGATGAGTGAACTCACCCTGACACCCTACTGAGCCTGTCAGTGACAATATCCGTACAGTCCGGTCCGTTCGTCTATGAGTATCGCATGGCGGGCCTAGGGGGTTGGTAAAAGTCAGACCCCCAAAAGCGGTACAACTCGTGTCGGAGCGAAGCCCAGAACACCCTGAGATACTACTGGAATACCTACCAGTAAATCTCCTGCCTCGGCCGAGGGCTTTGTGTAATGGCTCTCCTAGACACAGCGCGACCTCACCCCCAATACCGGGAGAGACGAACCCCTGCAGATCCGCTCACTGCCTCCATGTGGCTCGGGACTGTACCCAACTAAAACCTGTTTGCATGACTCCTTTCAGCCGTGGTAGGGTAGTAATCAAAGTACAGTGAGAACTCACACGAGACAAATGACGATCTCAGGTCGATGAACTAACCTGTACACATGTCACCAGGGAACTGCTATCTGACGTCAAGTATAAGACCAACTAGCATGTTCCCGGCGAGTCCTGTCCGGTGTACTCATAACCCAATGAGCACCTGTATACATCTTAGGTGAACCAACTGACACCAGTGGCTTGTGAGACCGGCCACCGCCCCTCGTCGGGGTCTCGACTGTATACACTAGTCTACTCTGGAGAATCGATGCCCTGTCTCGAAACTCCCACGACTAGGGACCTTTTAAGGATGTGCTTATAGACCACCAGCTCTCACGTATATGATCGCCCTCATACTGCTGGCAGTCAAGCAAGAATCCTAAGGGCTCTATCAGCGTGTAATAGCGACCTGTAAGGTCACCTGAAGCAGTACACGATGATAATGGTAAACCAGATAGCATACTATCATCTCGAGTAAGACTGTCCTACCGGGATAGGTCCTCCCTCAATCATTGAAATCACGTGCCTGTGATCCAATAATTGACTCTGAGGGCACTATCTCCAACAATCTCCCACTTGCACTCAAGGCTAATTATTGCGATGTCGCATACTCACAACCCGTGTGATACCGAACACCCAACTCCTCTACTGGTCAGTCTCACAAAGCTCGTTTGCGAAACTATTGCGTTCGAGGAATAGCCTCAGTGAGTGAATCCGCTGTGATGTTTCTTTCTATGTCTCTCTATATCTCAAGTTCGCGGAGAAAACCATCTCCCGAAATGAGCAATACCTGTCTTAGAATGTGTCTGGATATCTGATGGGACCTAGCTCATAAATGAACTCCAAATCCAAACTTCTTAGACTGTATCGATAACTGAACTTAATCAGTACCCAGCGCTATGCCTCCCTCAGTATTGCCTTGGACCACCTGTCCAAAATACTGCCCCTCGTCAGAAGGAGAAACTATAACTCTGACAGCCACTCTGCCATCCATGTCACCTTGGAAGCCTGGAATGATAACCGTCTCTTAAAAGAGGCTGTCGTTATCACATCCCTAGAACATCAACTTATGTTCTAAAACTGCTTCCGACTGTTTATCCAGGATTGGATTAATATCAACTTATTGCACCTACTGCAAGAATAACATCTGGTGTGGTACTTGACATCTCATGATTGACTCAATTGCCTAAGCAAGTGATCTGTCAATCATGCGTATCCCTCCCCCCTTTAGTCTGTAAGTCACCTTTGGAGAGGATGACTCCATTACCTGCAGGTATACTACCGTGTCAGGAGTCGTCCATTCTAAATACTCATAGAATGCAGTCAAGGTACCCAGATTAGGAAACCACCCAAATCTAGATCTAAAACCATAGATCCAGTAACCAGAATGTCTGATATAATATCCAAGTCCTGTGTGGAGAAACCACTGTGTGACAACCAAAGTATAACCAATCGTAGTATAGGAATATCACTTCCTACTCTGTGTATGTCATCCAAATACCAGGACATTACACTCTACTACCTCCTTAGCAGATCCATCCCCTATTCTGATGAAGTCAAACCTATGACTTCATATCAGAAATAGATGATCTATCTCCGCTATATCTGCTTCAGTCTATAATTAGACATAAGCCAACTGTCCACCAATGCTTCTGCTGCTCCCACTGACTACGACAACCCTCTGGCAGAGTCATATAGACGTACACTTCTGAAGCCAGTTTAGAATGACGCTATACTTATCCTCATGCCGGGTCTCACAGTCTGGAACAACAGCAATGGCAAGTCTGGGTAAACAAGAACCTCCCTGCCACCGTCCTTGAGCATACCGAAGTACCTCTCGAGTGCCTGAGGTTACCCACCATATCTGCGGAGTGGCTAATGGAATGCCAAGACAGATTGAATCTTTAGGTTCCTATCAAATTTTCAGTAATCGTTTGCGGTTCTGGAATCACTTCCAGTTCTACCATACTCCCACTGCTGTTTTCTGAAAAAAAATCCATTTTTGTTAAAACTGTGGCGAGTCAAGAACAATATCACTATTGATCTTCCAGATGGTAGAAAATTAACCCTCGTCATAGCCTGGGTCAACCCACAAACAGCCATTACAGAAACGTTCCTTGAGTTATCCGGAGTCTGGTTTTAAGCATAAGCCGGACAACTCCCCGTACCTTAACATCGTTAAGATATGAACTGTTCTATATCCAATATAGAACCAGAGGCACTGATTTAATTGAACCAGATTCAAATCATGCAGCTATCTCCAGTGCATGTCAACTAAATAGAAAGAGGCCGATCAGCGTTACTCAACTTAGGAATGCTTCCAATTATGAGTAACCTGAAAGAGAAGCAAGTTCTCTTAATCATTACTATCAACTGAATACCACACACAAGTATCTACATCTTCGATCTCCTTGAAGAATCCTGATACTTGCAACACTTGGTTCTCTACTTTATTCATATACCTATAACTTCTCAAAACTTGGACCCTGTGTTTCTACGAAACACCTGTCTAAGAACCAAAGAAGTCATAAGTAAACAGAATATAGTACGATGACCAACCCCACTGTCCTAATGGACACTGGACAATATACAATACTCTGTATAAGTCCCCTGAGTCTAATAACTCATTCACTGTGTATCGTAGGTTGAAAACTGTACTTATGGTTAAGAAGAATTACACCGCTGTTCAATACTCCTTACCTAACCATCCACTGATATAGGTAAATGTCATAGACATAATTTCAAAAAGGTATATCTCACTCTATGAAAATAGACGTACAGATATATCAATTTGAAATTGGTGCATAACAACGGATATTCAAAACCAAATATTTGCCGTCCGGCAAACAACCCAGGTGACTTCCTCAAATATCACCGATTACAACGAATCCCGATATAATGAGGATGATCACCCAATTCCCAATAACTTACTCCCACTCATCATCTGTAAAACCATACAGATGTGAGAATCAAACCTGGTAAATACATACCCTGGAGCAAGTGTCTAATCGGGAAATCAGTTTTCTTTTAACAGTACACAGTGAAACTGAAACATTGAAATGTTTCGATGGGGTATCCTGGTATTCCTAGTAATGCCTCTTCCATTATTCACAACTGTAACCTTATAATTCTTTGCCATCTCTCCATATCCCTTTATATGTCTTTAGTCATTACCTTCTGTACACCCCTTTAGGCCAAATGGTTTTCTTCCTTCCCTACCGTTCGGCACCAGCCTATGGTTTGGAAGAAGACTATCCAATAAGCATAATGGGTGTACTGTCCTAATCCTAGGAACACTCGCAATGCGAGAGAAGGTGATGATAAAAGACAACCGAATAAACTTTATTCCTATTTTTCCTGAACCAGAATCCATCCCCGAACTGGAACAAGTTCCTTTCGAGTTCGTATATAACCATACGATGGAATATCCAAATAAACTGTGGATCTTCGTAGTGATACGGAGTGTCCTGGAGAAATACAAAGGTGATTTAGGATTGGCGAAGAAATACTCGGTTTGGTCGTGAATAGCAGTCGCAATTTACATTGCTCTCTTACTAATCCCTTACTTTGTCTTAACTTAATACCTTCTGTACACCGTTTAGGCTAATTGGCTTTCTTCATTCCCCACCGTTCGGTACCAGCCTAAGGTTTGGAAGAAGACTATCCAATTTGCGTAGTAGGGGTACTATCTCCTAAACCAAGGAGTACTCGCAACCTGAGAGAAGGTAAAAGGAAAAGACAACTGAATAGTCCTATTCGTTTTCTCCAGAACCGGAAACCATCCTCAAATTCCTTCGAGTTCGTATATAACCATACGATGGTTTTGTCCAATGGAAGTGGACGTTCGTAGTAATACGGGGTGTCCTGGAGAAAAGGGTAAAAGTAGGAGTGGCAATGAGGTTTGCAACTCTGAAAATCCAAAAGCCAGTGTTAAGAAGATTCGGTCAACTTGGTCACTGAGTCATAGTCTAGGGTCGGGTCAATTGTCGCTGCCAAAGAGAGAGAGAGAAAAGAAACACTCAGCGTGCACTCTAACCTAGATCAGAATGGTTATCACTTTATCTAATCTGGAAACCTCCCACTGTAACCTCAAATTCTTCCCCAAACCTGAAAGAAGAATTAGTCGGGATCACCCGAGGAGTAAACCAACTCATCAGTGGGAATCGGGATCTAACTATCATCGCATGACAACGTGACGGAATCGACTCACATTATCACACTCCAGAAGGTATGCGCATGTCTGGCAAGTTTCAGTTTCTTTAGAAACTCCCGATGTGATTTTTACCCCTAGGACTCAAGTGACCTTGACGGAGTCAACAAATCAAAGAGTCCTAGTCAAGTTCAACCCGTCATTGTCTGGATTGCATTAAACCCACCCGTACGTGCCCTTGACGGAGTCAACAAGGCCGCACGACTGTCCTAACCAATCCCATTTATGCAACAAATAAGCACCACTTAGCTACCGTACACTACGCCTTGACGGAGTCAACAAACGCAGCACGAATACTAAATAATACCCATAAGAAATGACGGAGGGCTACGACTGGTTTTTGGCGAAAAACCTTTAACGTAATGAACTTGATATCGTTGAAGGAACTGCATAGCCTTTTATAAAAATATAGTGACGAAAACCTTTGCTAAAGAGGTCACTCCCGGTGAAGGGATCTCGGCTCTTTCCCCGTAGAATGAGGTGCAGGATATTCCAACTGAATACCACGATGCAAAGTAAAAGGCAATCGGCTATAGTGAAGTTATTGCCCTAACGCAAACTTCTGTCCAAGGGGTCACTCCCGGTGAAGGGATCTCGGCCCTTGCCTCGTCGACTGAGGAGCAGGATATTCCAACTGAATACCACGATGCAAAACAAAAGAGAACGCCCTTACAATAACAGCTTTTTGAAAAATGTTCCAACAACATCAGAGTAGGTTTGTTTAGCTTGCATTGATCCGAATCAACGCAGTCCCATCAATTGATCACACCACAAAGAACGAAAATATACTGATGTACGTATATGCCATCCGCATTCGCCACTGGGTCCCGTCATTACCCGTTAGGTTAGCTAACTAACGACAGAGCGGGGACTGGACTAGCGCGGATGCAAAACATATACAACATCTACTAATATATATACCAATATATTATATTTCGCTCATGGCGTGATAAAATGCAACATCACAGAAATATACAATATCACAGAACAATACAGATATCTGGAAGCCCCGGGTTTCACAGAGCCGCTGCTGAAACCCGACGTTCCCTTGGTCGTGTGGATAGCCTGTGCAATGAAATCCTAGACCCCTACGGGCGCGGCAAGTCACCCGCCAAAACTTGAAGCGAGGCAGCCCCCTTCAGCACCGTGAATGGACCACCCAGCACTTCATGGAATCCGGTAACATGGGCACCCCTCCTGGGTCAACCTGTACCCCCTACGAGTGCGGCGAATAGCCCGCCAATCCTAGAGTGAAGCCCCTTCCGTCTCAATACCATGAGATGCGGGCCCGTTGCCCTCTAGAACCCGGCTATCCGTGCACCCCTCCGCGGGGTAATCCTAGTACAGAAAGTAAAATATACATACAACGGGTACATCGACCGCAACCAGGTCGTGCCGCAAAAGAATAATACAAACAGGCAGTGACGGCAGTCCACATGTCGGACGCTCGCCCCGCAATATCAAATGTACATATAAAACAAAACTGTACTAGCATTGCATCCAGGCTATCCCCCATGACCGATCCGCAACATCACAGCAATACATAGAATATCAACGTGAACGTCACGTTCGCAAATCCGTCTAACCGGGCTATAGCAGTTAGACAGGATTTACCGATCAAGTGACATTCACGGTCGCAGATATAATGTAAATACTGTGAACCAATGTGTTTAAAATATCCGATCGATCGAATTTTACCAAGTGGGCCCCCAAACAATACTGTAGCACTCACAGAAAATCTGGGCCGAAAAATAATGTCCCAAAACCCATAATTCCATGTCAGAAGCACACTGGAAAAAATTGGTGAGATGAAGCCTAAATACTGCGGCGGAACCGCGGCTAAAGTGGGGTTATGGCCGCGGGTCCGCGGTCGTTTTGAAGGATCACGTTACCAAATTTTTCCAGTGATCTTAGAATACCATGTACATCATTCTGCTACAACTTGAAAAATTTTTAGAGTCCAAAATATTTCGACAGAAAACTGATGCACACGAAATACGGTTTTTGGGATTTTGTTCGATCGGAAATGTAAAACACACTAGAACAAGCTAGGCAAGGTTAATGGCGTGGCTCTGATACCATGTTGCGCCACGGCAACGCCCCGGCCGTCTATCCGAGGCCAAAATGCGGAATCAAAAAATTTCTTAGCTTTTAAACTGGCGCTACCGCGGACAATAAGCCCGGATCGTAACTATTAACCTAATCCTAGCAATCAAGAGAAAGGGTGAGAGATATACCGAGTGATCCGAGTCCTCCGGTCTTCTCGTCGTCGTCCCGATCTCCCGCGGAAACTCCGGTCGTCGGATCCTTGCCGGAAGGGCACCACATCGTCTGCATCTTTTACGGGCTCCCGCCTCTATACCGAGGCAACTCGGGCACGAAGCTGCAAGTCGACATGCCCAAGATATGCTGTAGAAGTAGTGTAGAGTCTATGTCTCTTTGGAGTAGTGAAGTTGCCATTGGTGATGGAGGAATGAGGTTAAGGAAAAATGGTGCTTTCATTTTTCCCAAAACAAGAAGAATGGGATGAAGAAATATGTGCCACCACCAAAATGAAAATTTCTCTCATCCTCACTCTAGTGGCCGGCCCCCCCTCTCAATGGAATTATGGTGGAGGAATGATACTCTTATAAGGGAGGTGAGTGTAGGAGAGGCTAAATGGTGACCACACCCCAAAAGCAAATCTCACATCAACTTCTAATCTTTTCTAATCACAATCCTTTCTCATTTAATGCAAAAACCATGATGAAGAAAAGAATGGGATCTAATGATGATAGTCTTATCATAATCCCCCAAATGCAAGAAACCCCTCCACAATAAGTTATTTGCAAACTTGCAAATAACCCCCTCCATCGGAAAAGTCCGGCCGGGAAAGAACAAAAGAAAACCGGCCGGAACGGAATGCAAACTGGCAACTTCAAAAAACTGATCCCGTAATAAATTACAGGAAAACCCCGATGCTGTGCATACACACCCGCATCTGTATTCCGACCGGATACAAATGCAATGAGACAAAATCTACACTGTACTATACTAGGATCCGGCTTAAACCAAAGCCGGCTAGTATTATCCGTTCGATCCTGATCCGTGCAATACCGCACGTATCTGATCGAACCTTGCCATATATCCATACGGCCTCTAGTACTAACCGTCCGATCCTGATCCGTGCAATACCGCACGTGTCTGATCGGACCTTGCCATATCTCCATACGGCCTCTACAGCGTTTCACCCGAAACTTGAGTAACTGTTTGTGTGGTGGACTCTAAAGACTCGTCAATACTATGGCTGTGGATTTAACCACTAGCACGTCAGAGGTATTAGCCAATACGTGACGGGCCACCAGCTATTGACCAAAAGGGACGTTGATGAGCGAACTCACCCTGACACCCTACTGAGCCTGTCAGTGACAATATCCGTACAGTCCGGTCCGTTCGTCTATGAGTATCGCATGGCGGGCCTAGGGGGTTGGTAAAAGTCAGACCCCCAAAAGCGGTACAAGTCATGTCGGAGCGAAGCCCAGAACACCCTGAGATACTACTGGAATACCTACCAGTAAATCTCCTGCCTCGGCCGAGGGGTTTGTGTAATGGCTCTCCTAGACACAGCGCGACCTCACCCCCAATACCGGGAGAGACGAACCCCTGCAGATTCGATCACTGCCTCCATGTGGCTCGGGACTGTACCCAACTAAAACCTGTTTGCATGACTCCTTTGAGCCGTGGTAGGGTAGTAATCAAAGTAAAGTGGGAACTCACACGAGACAAATGACGATCTCAGGTCGATGAACTAACCTGTACACATGTCACCAGGGAACTGCTATCTGACGTCAAGTATAAGACCAACTAGCATGTTCCCGGCGAGTCCTGTCCGGTGTACTCATAACCCAATGAGCACCTGTATACATCTTAGGTGAACCAACTGACACCAGTGGCTTGTGAGACCGGCCACCGCCCCTCGTCGGGGTCTCGAATGTATACACTAGTCTACTCTGGAGAATCGATGCCCTGTCTCGAAACTCCCACGGCTAGGGACCTTTTAAGGATGTGCTTATAGACCACCAGCTTTCACGTATATGATCGCCCTCATACTGCTGGCAGTCAAGCAAGAATCCTAAGGGCTCTATCAGCGTGTAATAGCGACCTGTAAGGTCACCTGAAGCAGTACACGATGATAAAGGTAAACCAGATAGCATACTATCATCTCGAGTAAGACTGTCCTACCGGGATAGGTCCTCCCTCAATCATTGCAATCACGTGCCTGTGATCTAACAATTGACTCTGAGGGCACTATCTCCAACAACAATTAACCGATAAAGTAGGTGTCTAGAAAGGTGTTAGCGGGGTTATGCCTTTTGGAAAACCAGGTTTATTTTAATTAGGTTCGTGCGAAAGCACGGGGAACCTCCCTCAAACTACCAACACTGGCCTGGCTGAAAGATTGGCGAACTTGTAAGGTGTCATTAATCCCGGCTAGTCTTACCTTTTAGGGTTTGAAGGAAGATTTGATAAAAACAGTGGGAGCCATCCAGATTAGATAAGATAATAACCAATCTAATCTTGCAAGAGCATACGCTAAAGTGTTTTTCTTCTCCCTCTCTCCAGGTAGCGACCATGTCAGGCCTTAATCAAGATAATAATATGGATGTATTGACCGAACCCGCTTGTTATACTGAGCAGGGGAACGTTGGTTCCGTTCTTTCTTATAATTGTTATAAGACTGAACAGGAAATAGGGGAATATCCGGATTCCCACGCCGCCCAAACGAATAATAAGCATGTTGATGCATTTTCTTCGGGTGTGTTAGTTACCGAGAACTGTTTCTCAGTTCACTCTACGTCTTGGGTATTAGATACCAGATCGGGATCCCATATATGTAATATGTTGTATGGGCTAAGGAAAGGTAGAGAACTGGGAATGGGTGATCATTCCGTAAGAGTAGGGATTGGTGCAAATGTTGCAGCCAAAGCAGTTGGCGAATATCACTTTGTATTATAAAATAGTAATATATTGATTCTGAACGAATGCTATTACATACCGACCCTGATATGCAATCTTATATCAGTTTCTTTATTAAGCAAAGAAGGATATAATTTTGTAGTACAGGATAATGTTATGAACATCTTCCTGAATCAAAAGTTGATTGGATCAGGCTCGTTAAATAATGGCATATACGTTCTAAATCAAACCACAATTCTTAACGTACAAAACACACACAAGAGGAAGAGTTCAGAAATGAATGAATCCTTCTTGTGGCATTGTAGACTAGGTCATATCAATGCGACATGATTAGCTAAGTTACATAAAGATGGATATTTGAATCCGTTCGAATTTTCATCTTATGGAACTTGCCAGTTTTGTCTCAAAGGCAAGATGACCAAAACTCCGTTTACAGGACACGAAGAAAGAGTTACGGAACTCTTGGGACTGATACATAGTGATGTATGCGGTCCCATGTCTACACATGCCAGGAATGGTTTCTCGTACTTCATTACATTCACTGACGATCTCTCAAGATACAGACATGTGTTCCTGTTGAAACACAAGTATGAATCTTTTGAGAAATTCAAAGAATATAAGCATGAAGTCGAGAACCAGACGAGTAAAAGTATTAAAATCCTACGATTTGATTGGGGAGGAGAATACATGAGCACGGAATTCCGTGACTATCTAAAAGAGAATGGGATTCTCTCTCAGCTTACTCCTCTGCTTACTCCTCCGTATACACCACAGCACAACGGTGTATCAGAGCGGAGGAATCGCACCCTATTAGATATGGCGCGCTCTATGATGAGCACCGCTGAGTTCCCTATTTCCTTTTGGGGTTATGCGCATGAGACAGAAGCATACCTATTGAATCAAGTTCCATCTAAATCAGTACCTACCACACCATATGAGATATGGAGTGGGAAGAGACCATATCTTAAACGTGTTAAGATATGGGGTTGTCCTGCCTATATCAAAAGGAAAAATCCGGACAAACTCGAGGCACGATCAGTTCTATGCAAGTTTGTGGGGTATCCAAAGAATTCACAAGGATATATTTTCTACCACGCTGAGGAACAAAAGGTGTTTGTTTCTCAATACGCCACCTTTTTAGAAAAGGAATTTCTTGTAAAAGAAATTAGTGGCGAAGAGGTAGAGCTGGAAGAAGTTCCAACAGCACAAACTACAACTGATGATTTATTGGAACCAGAGGATTCAGTAGTCTCCAACGAACCCCAATATCTCCGCCGATCTAATAGGGTTCCTCATCCACCTGAGAGATACTACGGTTTTCTCATTGATGGTAGGAGCGAGGATTGCATCATGGAAGATGATGACCCAATTAGTTTTGAGCAGGCCATCACGAGTGGGGACTCTGTGAAATGGCTGGATGCAATGCGATCTGAGATGGAATCCATGTACACCAACAAAGTATGCACTTTGGAAGTTGCTCCTGAAGGGGTAAAACCTATTGGGAGCAAATGGATATTTAAGAAGAAACTTGGTGTAGATGGAAAAGTTGAGACTTTCAAAGCTAGACTTGTTGCAAAAGGTTTTCATCAATGACCAGGTGTAGATTATGATGAAACCTTTTCTCCAGTGGCTATTCTTAAGTCCATCCGGATCCTACTTGCCATCGCCGCATACCATGAGTACGAAATCTGGCAAATGGATGTTAAGACCGCCTTTCTAAATGGTGATTTAGAAGAGAGCATGTACATGACTCAGGCAGAGGGCTTCATAGACAGTGGGAGCAGCGGAAAGGTATGCAAGCTGCTTAAATCTATCTACGGGTTGAAGCAGGCATCGCGGAGTTGGAACATCTGTTTTGATGTGGTAGTCAAAGAGTTTGACTTCATAAAAAACATAGATGAACCTTGTAGATATAAGAAGGTGGCAGAGAGTAAGGTTGTCTTACTCGTATTTTACGTGGATGACATACTCTTGATAGGAAATGATGTTCCTATGCTGCACTCGGTCAAGCTCTTCTTATCATAAAGATTCTCAATGAAAAATCTAGGTGATGACTCCTACATCTTGGGGATTAAGATCTATAGAGATAGATCTAAACGGATACTGGGATTGTCCCAATCCAGGTACATTGACACCATACTAAAGAGATTTAGTATGGAAGAATCCAAGCGTGGGAATTTACCCATGATCACAGGACCCACTCTCTCCAAAGAGATGTCTCCCAAGACTGATTTGGAGAGAGCTCGCATGCAAGGGATACCCTATGCTTCGGCAGTAAGCTCTATCATATACGCGATGCTATATATCTGTCCCGATGTAGAATACTCACTAAGTGTAGTGAGTAGGTATCAAGCAGATCCAGGAGAGAGTCACTGGACAGCTGTGAAGAACATTCTCAAGTACTTATGAAGGACTAAAGAGATGTTCTTGGTGTATGGTAACGGGGAATTCCAAGTGGAGTAATTTACCGATTCGAGCTTCCAGAGTGATAAGGACGACTCTAAGTCGCTCTCGAGATTTGTCTTCACCCTGGAGGGGCGGTTTGTTGGAAGAGTTCCAAACAGGAAACCGCGGAAGACTTGACGATGGAGGCTGGATACATCGCTGCCAACGATGCTGCCAAAGAGGCTGTCTGGATGAAGAAGTTCATAAATGAACTTGGAGTGGTTTCGTCCATCGAGCATCCAATACCTTTGTATTGTGATAACAATAGAGCAGTGGCTTTGGCCAAGGAGCCCAGGTCCCATCAGCGATCCAGGCACATTCTGAGGCGGTATCACATGATCCGGGAGATAGTTGATCGCCGGGAGATCGAGGTCAGGAGAGTTGACACGAAGAACAACACGACGGATCCACTCACGAAGGCCATACCCCAGATACAATTTGAGAGACTCTTCGGGATGTTGGGTATGAGATAGTACAATAACTGGCCTTAATGTAAGTGGGAAATTGTTAGTTATGTATATGCCCTAGAGGCCATTATTGTACATATGATATATATTATAGTGGATGCTTGGATATATATAGAGAGGACTTTTTTGCTCGACATAATAGTATGCTATCTGGTTGCTCTTTGTTTTAACATATAGACTTGTATTGTGATACTGTCTTGCTCTCACATGTTGATAAAGCCCTTAGGATGCGTACTTGACTACTAGGACTATGATGGAGATCATACTAGTGGGGCCAGAGTAGTCAACAAGTACATCCTATAATTGTTCCTTTTCGAGGGTGTGTCGAGACAGGGCATCGATACTCCAGAGTATAATAGCGTATACGCTTCTTGACCTATATGATGGGCGATGGATGATCCCATATCCATTGGTGTTTGACATCAAAGATGGTATACGGGTGCTCAGTGGAGACTGGGTACACTTAACGGACTCACCGAGAACTCCTAGTTGGTATTATACCTATTGTCAGATAGCAGTTCTCTGGTGACACTAGTATAGATTAGTCTGTAGACCCGAGATCGTCATAGAGTCTTGTGTGATTCCCACTGTGATTTATGACGTCTTCGGGTCTACAGACTACGATAGGTATAATACCAACTAGGAGTTCTCGGTGAGTCCGTACAGTGTACTTAGTCTCCAATGAGCACCCGTATACCATCTTTGATGTCAAACACCAATGGATGTAGGACAGCAAGGTTTCGGGAGGTATCGTCCATGCCATTTTGAAAAAATTACCATGCTACATAACCCTAACCCTAGAATCTTAACTTGAGAATTAGACAATACGATATATAAACAACTTTACATCTAAGTGAATATGGAATACAACCTTTGTAGACCGGTCCTTCACTTCAAATGCTCCGTGTAGAAGTCCCTTATCTCTAAGTAGTGGTGATCCAGACTCTCCGTAGGCTCCACTAGTCGAAATGAACAAGCTTGGACAATGATCTTCGAGGCTGAAGATGATCTACTTTGAGGAGACACCAACTCAAGCTACCTCTTCACTAATTAGGAATTAGTGAAGCTAACACCCTAAACTAAATGGCTAATCTAGTAGAGGATGATGAAGTAGGAATTTTGCTCACTTTAGAATTCTTTTTCTCACTCTATTTCTTTTCCTCACCAAAACCTAGAGAGCTTTCTCTTGTTGAAGATGAAGATGAAGAGAATAATGGATGAGAGAGTGAATGGCAACCATGGGTGAGAAATATCTCATATAACCCTTGTAGAGACATAACCATGGCAAAAGATTAAGATTAGGTTAATAAATATCTAATGCAAGACAAATTTAGTGGACTAAGTCAAGGGTTTCCACAAGCTTCCAAAGCTTGCAACCATCCTTAATTCCCACCAATTTAAATTTGCATTAAATAAATAAAACCCTAATAATCTAATGGCATGGTATAAGTCTCATACACCTATGTAGTGTGTATCATCAAGCATGACACAAAAAAGAAAACACAAACAATATATATCACATATATATTAAGTGTGCACATATGAGAAAAGAAAAGTATAAGTGAGCAAATATTAGTTAATGTAAATTAGCATATCAAATATACAATTATACATTAAATTATCAAATCAACATTTGATTTAATAATCCGGCTATATCACATATAACCGACTAATATAATATGTATCATCTTATCGAATCAACACTTGATTCGATAACCCGGCTATATCACATATAACCGACCGATATCACATATCGTGAGAATAGAATACGGTATCACTGTAGGGTTCCTAGGCATACTTGTGAAGGTTCATAAAGCATCAAACATGCCCGAATAAAATTTTACATGTGCCGAACAACCCAAAGACGGGATCTTTGCTAGATTATTAGGGTTTAGCATGCAAGATAACATCTTTAAAGCTAAGTGTGAGGGATTACAACCTTTGTAGTCCGCTCCTTCGCTTCACAAGCTCCGAGTAGAAGTCCCTTCGCCGCGATCCACGATCTCCCGGACTCAAGAGAGGCTCCACGACTCGAACGATCCATGTTAGCGTGAAGTGTTCCGCTTCTCCGATGATCTACGTCGAAGTTGCTATAACTCAAGCTTTCTCACTCTAAAGAGATGAACACCCTAATCTAATGGGTTAGATTAGATGAGGATGATGGAGTAGTATTTATGCTATCTTTTTATTTCTCTTTCTCACAATAAATCATCACAAAAGGAATTTCTAGTGAGCTTTTTCTCAAACTCAAGAGAGAAGAAGATGAAAAAAAATGAAGAGAATAATCCTTTTGTGATGAATAGTAGATAAATGTATATGATTGATTATGGAACCATGGTCAAGGATGAGAGGCTAAAAGTTTGTAGAGAATAAACTAGAGTTAGGGTTTGGTTAGGTTAAGGATAAGGATCAATCATAATATCTTAACCAAGACAAAAGAGAATCCTTCTAGAAAGTGCTTGAAAGAGCTAACCCTAATCAAACCCTAATCCCTTTTTATCATCCCTAATCATGTTTCATAATAAATCATATCATGTCACAATAATATATATCACATATATATTATATATTTGCAACAAAAGAAAATAATACAATTAACATATATCGCATATATATCAATGTATTAATCCGGTGAGAAAATGAAATAATAAAGAGAGCCAATATTAGATAATGTAATACAATATATCATATATATCATTATACATTAAATCATCAAATCAACACTTGATCCGATGATCCGGCTATATCGAATATAACCGACTAATATATCTTGTACCGATTCATCGAATCAACACTTGATCTGATGTTCCGATTCATATCTAAATATCGCGAGAATATAATACGGTATCTCATATCGCATTATTCTCGGTCCTGCACATATCACATATGTGCCTCTACTTCGTTTTGCCTGAGCCAAGAAACCTCTGTGTAGGACTCTAAAGAATCGTCAATACGCCGGTAGTAGGTGATGATCATATCAAACACCCACAAGCTGCAAGCGGTCAGCTAAACGTAACATCCACCCAGGTATTGAGCGATCAGAAGATCAACAAGCTAGCTTGTCCGTTCTCCTATGAATCCAATCAGTAACACTCCCGTACAGTCCGGTCTGTTCGTCTGATATGTCGCATATCAAGTCTAGGGGTGGTATACGTCAGACCCCAGTAACCGATAAGTCGTGTCGATGTGAGGCTCATAACAGGTCGAGAAACTACTGGTAACACTTACCAGTATATCTCTATATCAGCCCTGGCCAGGGACTTCCAGTTATAGCCAATCGAATATAGCACGACATCAACTCCCTATACCGGGAGAGACGAATCCCCTCCTATCGCTCATTGCCTCCATGTGATTCGGGACTGTACCCAAAAGCCACCGTTTTGCATGGCCTCTTGGACGTGGTAAGGTGGAAATCAAAGCACAGTGGGAATCACACAAGACTCTATGACGATCTCGGGTCTACAGACTACCCTACTCCAGTGTCACTGGAGAACTGCCATCTGACGTGTGGTATATCACCATCTGGGAGTTCTCGGCGAGTCCGTCCAGTATACCCAGTCTCCACTGAGCACCCGTACACCATCTCTGATGTCAAACGCCGATGGATATGGGATCATCCATCGCCCATCATATGGGTCAAGATGCGTATATGCTAGTCTACTCTGGTGTATCGATACCCTGTCTCGATATACCCTCGACTAGGAACAGTTATAGGATGTACTCATCGACTACTATGGCCCAACTAGTATGATCTCGTCATAGTCCCAGTAGTCGAGTACAGATCCTAAGGGCTTTATCAACATGTGAGAGTAAGACAGTAAACCAATACAAGTCAACATGTTAAGATAAAGTAAAACCAAATAGCATACTATCATGACGAGCAAGAAAGTCCTCTCTGTATATATCCAAGCATCCATCATAATATACATCATATGTACAACAATGGCCTCTAGGGCATATACATAACTAACAATCTCCCACTTGCACTAAGGCCAGCTGCTGTAGTATCTCATACCTAGCATCTCGAATAATCTCTCAAACTGTATCTGGGGAATGGCCTTCGTGAGTGGATCCGCAGTGTTATCCTTCGTATCTACTCTCCTGAACTCGATCTCCCGGCGATCAACTATCTCCCTGATCAGGTGATACCGCCTCAGAATATGTCTGGACTTCTGATGGGATCTGGGTTCCTTGGCCAAAGCCACAGCTCCATTGTTATCGCAATACAGAGGTATTGGATGTTCAATGGATGGAACCATACCAAGTTCACTAATGAACTTCTTCATCCAGACAGCCTCTTTGGCAGCATCGTTGGCAGCGATGTATTCAGCCTCCATCGTCGAGTCTACAACGGTATCCTGTTTGGAACTCTTCTAACATACCGCCCCTTTATTGAGGGTAAAGACAAATCCCGAGTGCGACTTAGAGTCGTCCTTATCACTTTGGAAGCTGGAATCGGTAATGGACTCCACCCGGAGTTCTTCGTTACCATACACCAAGAACATGTCTCTAGTCCTTCATAAGTACTTGAGAATGTTCTTCACAGCTGTCCAATGACTCTCTCCAGGATCTGCTTGATACCGACTCACTACACTTAGTGAGTATGCAACATCGGGTCTGGTACATAGCATCGCATACATGATAGAGCCTACTGCCGAAGCATAGGGTATCCCTTACATGCGAGCTCTCTCTAAATCAGTCTTGGGAGACATCTCTTTGGAGAGAGAGTCCAGAGATCATGGGTTGGTTCCCACGCTTGGATTCTTCCATACTAAACCTCTTTAGTATAGTGTCAATGTACCTGGATTGGGACAATCCCAGTATCCGTTTGGATCTATCTCTATAGATCCTTATCCCCAATATGCAGGAGGTATCACCTAGATCTTTTATTAAGAATCTTTGTGATAAGAAGAGCTTGACTGATTGCAGCATAGGAATATCATTTCCTATCATGAGTATGTCATCCACGTACAATACGAGGAAGACAACCTTACTCTCTGCCACCTTCTTATAGATACAAGGTTCATCTATGTTTTTGATGAAGTCAAACTCTTTGACTACTACATCAAAACAGATGTTCTAACTCCGCGATGCTTGCTTTAACCCATAGATGGATTTAAGCAGTTTGCACACCTTTCCGCTGCTCCCACTATCTACGAAGCCCTCTGGCTGAGTCATGTACACGCACTCTTCTAAATCACCATTTAGAAAGGCGGTCTTAACATCCATTTGCCAGATTTCGTAGTCATGGTATGCAGTAATGGCAAGTAAGATCCGGATGGACTTAAGCATAGCCACTGGAGAAAAGGTTTCGTCATAATCCACACCTGGTCGTTGACGAAATCCCTTTGCTACAAGTCTAGCTTTGAAAGTCTCAACTTTTCCATCTACACTAAATTTCTTTTTAAAAATCCACTTGCTCCCAATGGGTTTTACCCATTCAGGAGCATTTTCCAAAATCCATACTTTATTGGTGTACATGGATTCCATTTCAGATCGCATTGCATCCAGCCATTTCAAAGAATCACTACTCGTGATGGCCTGCTCGAAACTAGTTGGGTCATCATCTTTCATGATGCAATCCTCGCTTCCACCATCATTGAGAAAACCATAATATCTCTCAGGTGGATGAGAAACCCTGCTAGATCGGCGGAGAGGCTGGGGTTCGTTGGGTACTACTGAATCCTCTAGTTCTACCAAATCATCTGTTGTAGTTTGTTCTGCTGGAACTTCTTCCAGTTCTACCTCAATGCCACTAATCTGTTTCATAAGAAAACCTTTTTCTAAGAAAGTGGCATGTCGAGGAATAAATACCTTTTGTTCCTCGGAGTGGTAGAAGATATACCCTCGCGAATGTTTGGGATATCCAATAAACTTACATAAGACAGACCTTGCCTCGAGCTTGTCCGGATTGTGTGATTTAACATAGGCCGGACAACCCCATATCTGAATAAAATTAAGACATGGTCTCTTACCATTCCATATCTCATATGGAGTGGTAGGCACTGATTTGGTTGGAACTCTATTCAATAGGTATGCAGCTGTCTCCAGTGCATATCCCCAGAAGGAAATGGGTAACTCAGTTGTACTCATCATAGAGCGCACCATATCTAATAGGGTGCGATTTCTCCGCTCCGATACACCGTTGTGCTGTGGTGTATAAGGAGGAGTAAGCTGAGAGAGAATCCCATTCTCTTTTAGATAATCTAGGAACTCATTGCTTAAGTATTCTCCTCCTCGATCAGATCGAAGGATCTTAATACTTTTGCCCGTTTGTTTTTCTACTTCGTGCTTATATTCTCTGAATTTCTCAAAAGCTTCAGACTTGTGTTTCATCAGGAACACATGTCCGAATCTAGAGAGATCGTCAGTGAATGTAATGAAGTAGGAAGAACCGTTCGTGGCATGCGTAGACATGGGACCGCATACATCACTATGTACCAGTCCTAAGAGTTCAGTAACTTTTTCTCTGTGTCCACTAAACGGAGCTTTGGTCATTTTTCCTTTGAGACATGAATAGCAAGTATCATAAGATGATAATTCGAACGGATTCAAATAACCATCCTTATGTAACTTAGCCAGTCGTGTCGCATTGATATGACCAAGTCTACAATGCCACAAGTAGGATTCGTTCATTTCTGAACTTTTCCTCTTGTGTGTGTTTTGTATATTGAGGACTGTATTCTGATTTAGAATGAATATGCTATTATGTAACGAGCCTGATGCAATCAACTTTTGATCTAGGAATATGTTCATAACATTATCCTATACTACAAAATTATATCCTTCTTTACTTAATAAAGAAACTGATATAATGTTGCACATAATGTTCGGTATATAATAGCACTCATTCCGAATCAGTGTATCACCACTTGGTAATACTAGGTGATATTCGCCAACTGCTTTGGCTACAACATTTGCACCGTTCCCTACTTCAACGGAATGATCACCTTTTTCCAGTTCTCTACCTTTTCGTAGCCCATGTAACAATTTACATATGTGGGATCCTGATCCGGTATCTAATACACAGGACGTAGGGTGAACTGAGAAACAGTTCTCAATAACTAACACACCTGAAGAAGATGCATCAACATGCATGTTCTTTTGGGCGGCTTGAGAATCCAGATATTCTTCTATTCCCTGTTCAGTCTTATAACTCTTATAAGAAAGAACGGGTCCAACGTTCCCCTGCTTAGTATAATAAGCGGGTTCGGTCAATACATCCATATTATTATCTTGATTATGGCCTGACATGGTCGCTACCTGGAGAGAGAGAGAAGAAAACACTTTAGCGTATGTTCTTGCAAGATTAGATTGGTTATTATCTTATCTAATCAGGATGTCTCCCACTGTTTTTATCAAATCTTCCTTCAAACCCTAAAAGGTAAGATTAGCCGGAATTAATTACACCCTACAATTTCGTCAATCTTTCGGCCAGATCAGTGTCGGTACTTTGAGGGAGGTTCCCCGTGCTTTCGCACGGACCTAATTAAAGTAAATCTCGTTTTCCCAGAGGCGTAAACCCGTTAACACTTTTCTAGACACCTACTTGATCGACTAATTATCCTGTGTAAAACTCTCTCAGGAGTAACTCTTACTCGCAGTGGGTATCGTGATCCAACTATCTCATGAAGGTATGCAATCTCATTGCAAATTTCAACACTTGAAATTCCCGATAATGCTTTTACCCCTAGCGTCCCATGACCTTGACGGAGGCCAAACTACCCATAGGGCGCTAGTCAAGTTCAACCCGTCATTTCTTGATTGAATTAAACCCACCTGTACAACCCTTGACGGAGGCCAAACTACGCCGTACGAATACCCTAATCCAATCGCATCATATGCTAGCAGATAAGCACTAGTTAGCTACCGTACACTACGCCTTGACGGAGGCCAAACTACCGCAGCACGAATACTAAGTAATAGTTATCTGAAATGACGGAGGGCTATGCGGGTTTTTCAGAAAACCGTGAGCGTAATGAACTTGATATCGTCGTAGAATCATGTGAAATTTTGAAATGGAGTGTTTTTGAGGCTTTCATTGGTTTTGCTAAAGAGGTCACTCCCGGTGAAGGGATCTCGGTTCTTTCATCAAATAAGGTGCAGGACATATCATATATATCACTGTGCAAAGCAAAACTTTAAAAGCAATCAAAAGACAAACCGAGTTTTGTAGCATCTACCAGTTTCGCTAAAGAGGTCACTCCCGGTGAAGGGATCTCGGCTCTTTCCTCATCGAATAAGGTGTAGGGTATATCATATATACCGCTATGCAAAGCAAAACTGTAGCTACCCTTTTTATAAAGTTTTGATTCTACAACATCTTTTAGGTTTCTTTTCTTTTTATTAATCTCATTAATAAAAAATCCTATCAGCTTATGCTTCCTAATCATCACAGATAAATACGACGTACACTTATGCCATCTGCATTCGCCTCGATGTCCCCTCGTGCACCGTTAGGTTAGGTAACTAACGACAGAGCAGGGCAGGGCTAGTGTGGGTGTAAAACATAAGTAACGTCTATATAATATATCATATATACTATATACTGTATCCATCACAACATATCAAATGATCACATCACAGATATCGCAGCAGAAACATAGATATAATGTGTGATATATTAGGACGTCCGTATTTAGTATTTAGCCAACAATAGAAAATACGGATTCCATAGTCGCGATGAATAGCCAAGCCCACACCCTGGACCCCTACGAGAGCGGCAAGCGACCCTACCAATTCTGGAGTTTAGGAGACCCGGTCTCGACTCCTCGAGATGGCCTCCCACTGAACCCCAGAACCCGGTTACCTGTGCTCCCCTCCTTGGGTCCATCCTAATGCGGAAAAGTAAATAATATACAACACTGGTGGCATCAACCTCAACCCGGAAGTGCCCCAAATAAAAGAATATTACATTGCATTTGAATTTACATGAATGAAAATATAAAACTCTCATCTCACATAAAACCCCCGGCTATTCAATCGCGGCAATCCTACACATCATATCTCAGCAACACATAATATCTCATATCATCAACGTAAGTAAGTATGCATACACCGATCGTCGTCGATGTATAGCAACGACAACTGGCAATACAACTACATACTACACTTACGGTCACAGAAAAGAAATTGTAAAACTACAATATTTGGAATCCACAATCACTTTAGACATCGTAAATCCGAAATATCACATACTTCGCATTTCATGCCCAACACAATGAATTCCACATATTGTATCACATTCCAGATAAATAGACAGTATTAAACTTTTCGAACAGATAATCAAATACCCAAAATTTCCTAAAGTGCTCAACACTTGAGCGAAGTTCAAATAATCCCAGAATATATCACAGTACCAGTGATCCAGCCATAGAAGGGTCAAGCCAACGCCTTACATGTGGCACGCCGTACTGCCACAAACCCGAAGGTTCAAAAGGCAGTTCAAGACGGTCACATAATCGAGTTAAAGTTTGTTGTCTTCTAGAGGGTCCACCGTGTTACTTGCACATTTTTCCGAAAGATTTAAACCGGATAAAAATTCAACACTTGAATATTTTTCGTGCCGGGGAAATTGAGTTAATGATATCCGTTCGAACATTTTAACAGTTTCTAAATATCTGGAAATAATAACGAATTTAAATTTTCCGATCGAATCTACGATTACAAAATAAACCCCAGAACACTCAACACTTGAGTCATTTTAAAAATACCCAAAATAAATAACTAACAGAATTAGAAATTACTGTGCAAACAGAAAGTCAAACAACCACAGTACGGCCGCGGATCCGCGGCCCAAGCAAGTATTGGCCGTGGTTCCACGGTCGTCCGTACACATTACACTGTCTTTTTGCACCATAATTCTTACAATTTCCGGCTGTTAATTTTAGATATTTTTAATTCAGAAAAATCACAGTTTTTGAAAAATATCCAGAGAGGGGGTTAACTTTGTCGGTTCGGGTTCGATCGGAGTTTTAACTTCGTAAACACGTCGCCTAATCCTCTAGCTAGGAACTGATACCACTGTAGGGTTCCTAGGCACACTTGTGAAGGTTCATAAAGCATCAAACATGCCCGAATAAAATTTTACATGTGCCGAACAACCCAAAGACGAGATCTTTCCTAGATTATTAGGGTTTAGCATGCAAGATAACATCTTTAAAGCTAAGTGTGAGGGATTACAACCTTTGTAGTCCGCTCCTTCGCTTCACAAGCTCTGAGTAGAAGTCCCTTCGCCGCGATCCACGATCTCCCGGACTCAAGAGAGGCTCCACGACTCGAACGATCCATGCTAGCTTGAAGTGTTCCGCTTCTCCGATGATCTACGTCGAAATTGCTATAACCCAAGCTTTCTCACTCTAAAGAGATGAACACCCTAATCTAATGGGCTAGATTAGATGAGGATGATGGAGTAGTATTTATGCTATCTTTTTATTTCTCTTTCTCACAATAAATCATCACAAAAGGAATTTCTAGTGAGCTTTTTCTCAAACTCAAGAGAGAAGAAGATGAAGAAAATGAAGAGCATAATCCTTTTGCGATGAATAGTAGATAAATGTATATGATTGATTATGGAACCATGGTCCAGGATGAGAGGATAAAAGTTTGTAGAGAATAAACTAGAGTTAGGGTTTGGTTAGGTTAAGGATAAGGATCAACCATAATATCTTAACCAAGAAAAAAGAGAATCCTTCTAGAAAGTGCTTGAAAGAGCTAACCGTAATCAAACCCTAATCCCTTTTTAACATCCCTAATCATGTTTCATAATAAATCATATCATGTCACAATAATATATATCACACATATATTATATATTTGCAACAAAAGAAAATAATACAATTAACATATATCGCATATATATCAATGTATTAATCCGGTGAGAAAATGAAATAATAAAGTGAGCCAATATTAGATAATGTAATACAATATATCATATATATCATTATACATTAAATCATCGAATCAACACTTGATCCGACGATCCAGCTATATCGAATATAACCGACTAGTATATCATGTACCGATTCATCGAATCAACACTTGATCCGATGTTCCGATTCATATCTAAATATCGCGAGAATATAATACGGTATCTCATATCGCATTATTCTCGGCCCTGCACATATCACATATGTGCCTCTACTCCGTTTTGCCTGAGCCAAGAAACCTCTGTGTAGGACTCTAAAGAATCGTCAATACGCCGGTAGTAGGTGATGATCATATCAAACACCCACAAGCTGCAAGCGGTCAGCTAAATGTAACAGCCACCCAGGTATTGAGCGATCAGAAGATCAACAAGCTAGCCTGTCCGTTCTCCTGTGAATTCAATCAGTAACACTCCCGTACAGTCCGGTCTGTTCGTCTGATATGTCGCATATCAAGTCTAGGGGTGGTATACGTCAGACCCCAGTAACCGATAAGTCGTGTCGATGTGAGGCTCATAACAGGTCGAGAAACTACTGGTAACACTTACCAGTATATCTCTATATCATCCCTGGCCAGGGACTTCCAGTTATAGCCAATCGAACACAACACGACATCAACTCTCTATACCGGGAGAGACGAATCCCCTCCTATCGCTCATTGCCTCCATGTGATTCGGGACTGTACCCAAAAGCCACCGTTTTGCACGCCCTCTTGGACGTGGTAAGGTGAAAATCAAAGCACAGTGGTAATCATACAAGACTCTATGACGATCTCGGGTCTACAGACTACCCTGCACCAGTGTCACCGGAGAACTGCCATCTGACGTGTGGTATATCACCATCTGGGAGTTCTCGGCGAGTCCGTCCAGTGTACCCAGTCTCCACTGAGCACCCGTACACCATCTCTGATGTCAAACACCGATGGATATGGGATCATCCATCGCCCATCATATGGGTCAAGATGCGTATACGCTAGTCTACTCTGGTGTATCGATGCCCTGTCTCGATATACCCTCGACTAGGAACAGTTATAGGATGTACTCATCGATTACTATGGCGCCCACTAGTATGATCTCATCATAGTCCCAGTAGTCGAGTACAGATCCTAAGGGCTTTATCAACATGTGAGAGTAAGAAAGTAAACCAATACAAGTCAACATGTTAAGATAAAGTGAAACCAAATAGCATACTATCATGACGAGCAAGAATGTCCTCTCTGTATATATCCAAGCATCCATCATAATATACATCATATGTACAACAATGGCCTCTAGGGCATATACATAACTAACAATCACATACTCGTATTATTCTGGGTCCTGCACATATCACATATGTGCGCCTACTTCATTTTACCTGAGCCAGTAAATCTCTGTGTAGGACTCTAAAGACTTGTCAATACGTCGGCAGTAGGTGATGATCACATCAAGCACCCACAAAGCACCCACAAGCCGTCAGCGGTACTAGCTGGACGTAACGGCTACCTGGGTATTGAGCGATCAGAAAATCAACATGCAAACCTGCTCATACTCCTGTAAAGCCTGTCAGTAACACTATCGTACAGTCCGGTCTCTTCGTCTGATATGTCGCATATCTAGTCTAGGGGTGGTAAACATCAGACCCCAGTAACCGATAAGTCGTGCCGATGTGAGGCTCATAACGGGTCGAGAAACTACTGATAACACTTACCAGTAGATCTCCGTATCAGCCCAGGCCAGGGACTTCCTGTTATAGCCAATCGAGCACAGCGCAACATCAACCCCCAATACCGGGAGAGACGAAACCCCTCCTATCGCTCATTGCCTCCATGTGATTCCGGACTGTACCCAAAAGCCATCATTTTGCACGTTCTTATGAACGTGGTATGGTGGAAATCAAAGCACAGTGGGAATCACACAAGACTCTATGACGATCTCGGGTCTACAGACTAACCTGTACCAATGTTACCAGAGAACTGCTATCTGACGATAGGTATAATACCAACTAGGAGTTCTCGGTGAGTCCGTTCAGTGTACCCAGTCTCCACCGAGCACCCTTATACCATCTTTGATGTCAAACACCAATCGATGTGGGATCATCCTGTTAGTGTATATGCCCTAGGGGCCATTATTGTATCATATTAGTTTGTATATTACTTAAGGGAAGCTTGGGATATTCATAGTTGTATTAACAGTTTTGCTCAATATAGTAGTATGCTACTTGGTTTATATCTATCTTAATATGTGTATATGTTTCTTTTAGTATATCGCGAATACATATTGATAGAGCCATTAGGATCTTGCTTGACTACCAGCGTTGTGATGGCAGTCATACTAGTGGGGGCTGGATAGTCTACAAGCACATCCTTTTTCAGGTCCTAGTCGTAGGATTATCGAAACAGGGTATCGATACTCCGGAGTAGACTAGTGTATACGCTTCTCATCCCAACAGGGGAAATGGTATGTCCCACAGCTATTAGTACGTTGTACTGGAGATAGTATGCAGGTGCTCGTTGGGTTACGGGTACACCGGACATGACTCACAGGGAACTGTGGGTTGGTATTATACTCGTCATCAGTTAACAGTTCCCAGGTGATATGAGTACAGCATAGTCCATAGACTTGACACTGCTGCGTCGCCTCGAGTGTGTTCCCGCTGTTCTTAGATTTCTACCCTACCATGGCTCGACTGAGTCGTGCAAACAGGTAGCAGTTGGGTGCAGTCCCGAAGCACTTAGAGGCAATGGCGGTTAGATAGGATTCGTCTCTCCCGATGTTGGGGGTTGATATCGCGCTGTGTTTGGAGAGCCATTACGCAAGGTCCCTGGCCAGGGCAAGTGAGATTTACTGGTAGGTTTTCCAGTAGCTTCTCAGGGTGTAATTGGTTTCACTCCGACACGACTTATACCGCTTTTAGGGGACTGACGCTTGCCGCCCCTAGGCCCGATATGCGATAGTCTTGGACGAACAGACTGGACTGTACAGAGACTGTCACATTAGGCTCAGTAGGTGTTCGGATGGGTTTCCTCATCGGCCTTCTTATCGACATCTATCTGGGGACCGTTACGTACAGCTAGTACTGCTTGCGGCCTGTGGTTAAACCCACTGCCAGCGTAGTGTCGAGTCTTTAGAGTCCTACACAGAGAGTTTCCCTGCTTCAGGCGAAACGATATAGAGGTCGTATGGTTTTACGACAGGGTTCGGACATATACGTGTACTTATGCACGTGTGATGTTCGGACAGATTATACTAGCAGGCTTTGGTTTAAGCCAGATCCTAGTATTGGATTATTGGATTTATGCAGTCTCAGTATATCCGTGTTTTTCATAAATACGGATGGGTGGGGCATTCTCGTAATTAGTCGGGAAGCTTCTAGAAGATAGGTGACTCATTTAGTTTTAATTCATTTATGAATTAAACTTAATGAGGTGGAGAGGTGATATGTAATTTTCATTAATTACACGATGAGTCATGAGGTGATTCACCTCAAGGTAATTAATGAAACATGGTTGTTGATTATATTTATTATTGTTTAGATATTTTTCATGCTTCATAATTATCTAAGAGACTCAAGATTTAATTCATTATCACATACACATTCTCTCTCCTCAAGCTCTCATCTTCTTCATCCTAACCCTAATCCTCTCATGTGTTAAGAACCCTAGGGTTAGCAAGACTAATAGATCCTTAATCTATGTCTATATCTTCTAGGTCATTTGGATTAGCAATCCTAACCACTTAGTTACCTCAAGTTAGAGGTTAAAACTTGAAGAATGAACTCTCGGGTGGATCTTCTATTACATCGAGGAGGCCGACGAGGAGGTGAACAACAAGAACAAGAAGGAGTAGTATCTTGAGGTATAATCATCTATCATAGTAGTTAACTACTTCTAGATAGTTTGTTAGTTAGGGTTTAGCAAAGATCCGTTTGACTGTCGATGTTATTTTGAACAAAATGATTATTTTTCCTATTCTGCCTCCTCGCGTCTTGTGGGGTGTGTAACGTTGACTTACACTAGTATCAGAGCCTAGCTAAACCATAACTAACATGTTAGCAAAGTCTTTAGAAATTCGATCACAATTTAATCCCAAAAAAATGACATTTTCACCAAGTTTCTGCCGTTTTTAAATTGGGGTCTAAAAATTTTTCAGGGACCTTTAAAAATACAAGAAGGGTTTTTTAAGAATTGTGAAGAAATTTGGGATTGTGACTCGTCCAAACCACCGCGGAACCGTGGCCGATCCAAGCGATCTGCCGCGGATCCGCGGCCGAGTTGACACTGAGTCAACCTAAATTTGCTCAGTTATTCTTCTGTGTTGATGTTGGGTTTTCTGGAATATTTTGTTTCTGCTCAGGTTTTATGTGCACAGAGAATTATTCGGAGTAGATTCTTATGTGGTGCTTGATCGAAATTCTAAGAATTTTGGCTAACTGGATTATATCTGTGTTGTGATTAATATGTTCATAAACCTTCCCTAATTGCTAGTATGTCGGTTAGCAGGGGGTTGCACATTTCTGTAATGGTTACTTTATGTTTATGGATATGAACTTGTTGGATTGTCGTGAATGGATTGCCGGGGATGTGAGACGAGTGTTTCTTTCATTCAAATGTAAATTGTAATTTGTTGTAATATTCTTTTGCGGGGCACATCCGGGTTGAGGTTGTAGCCACCGTTGTATTATTTCATTTACTGTTTTCTGCTCCTAGGATAGACCCAAGGTGGGGTGCACAAACTACCGGGTACTTTGAAGTGCTTAGTGGCCTACTCATGTCGTTGAGGTAGACCGCTTCACTTCGGGTACTTGACGGGTAGTTTGCCGTACCCGTAGGGGTCTAGGGTGGGGTTGGCTATTCATCACGACTATGTAATCCGTCTTTCATTGCAGGCTCAAAAGAAATGCGGATTTCTAGAATATCCAATATGTTCATCTGTGATCTGGAATGCCTATTATTGTGCCTGACGAATGTACAATATCTATATATGATATCTAGTAGGTGTTGCTTATGTTTTGCATCCGCGCTAGCCTAGCCCCCGCTTTGTCGTTAGTTAAGTAACCTAACGGGGCTCAGTGGCGAATGCAGATGGCATAAGCGGACGTTGTATTTTCATTGTTTTCTGCAATGATAGGTTAATTGATGGGACGTATTATATTAATGTAAAGAAAATAAACCAAAGTTGAATCGTTGGAACAATTTAAAAGAAACCACTCGGTTATTTTAAAACAACAGATTTTTAATTGCGGAGCTTAAACCACTCCTTTTAAAAGCTATCAGGTTCCTTCGATCATATCAAGTTCACTACGTTCACGGTTTCACCAAAACCATTTGTAGCCCTCCGTCATTTCATTTGGGTATTCAGTAGTATTCAACCTATGTATTTTGACCAACGCCAGGCATAGTGTTTGGTAGCTGCTGGGTATTCATCTGTTGCATAGATAGATGAGTTGGTTTGGGACAGTCGTACTGCCATTTGGCCAACGTCAGAGGTATGTACGTGTGGGTTTAAATTAATAAGATAATGATGGGTAGAACTTGACATGTGACTTATGACATTTTGGCCAACGTCAAGGTCATAAGAGCATGGGGCAAAAATCCACATCGGGAGTTTCTAAAGAAACTAAAACTTGCTAGAGTTGCATACCATTTGGAGTGTGATAATTTTGGTAGGATTCCTTCAGCTTTATCACATGATGATATTTGGATCCCGATCCTACTGTGAGTATATGCTACTCATCAGGAGATTCCTTCACTTAACGATCAATGCTGTAAACCAAGTAGGTGTCGAGAAAGGTGTCAGCGGGACTACGCCCCCAGAGAAAAGAGGTTATTTAATTAAGGAACTTAACGAAAACGTCGTAAAAGTTCCCTCGAAGTACCGACACCGGCCTGGCTGAACGGTTAAGCAAGTATTGTACAGTAAGAATAGTCCTGACTAGTTCTTCCTTTTTGGTTTGAGGAAGGATTTGAGTAACAGTGGGAGCCATCCTGTTTAGATAAACTAAAAACCACTCTAAACCTGCAAGAGCATCATGCTAAAGTGTTTTCTTCTCTCTCTCCTAAATTGCAGCGACCAAGTACCTGACGGGCTTTAAGTTATTATTAGATAAAAATATTTTGACAGGGCCAAACTATAAAGATTGGTTCCAGAATGTCAAGATGGCAATTACCTATGACAAATTGGGGTATGTCCTTACTACTAAAGCCCTTGCCGTCCCAGGTCCAGGATCCAGTGTCACGGATAAGGAAATCCGTAAGACCTGGGAGTTAGACTGCACGAAGGCCAAATGCATCATGCTTGTCTCTATGGATAATGAACATCAGAAAAGGTACGAGAATATGGATCTTGAATCCATATTTCTCTATACCAAGGAACTGTAAGGGAGCAATCTCATATAGCTAGATACGAGACCTCGAAGAACTTGTTTCAGTCGAGGCTGGCCGTCGGATCATCTGTAGGGGAACATGTTCTTAAGATGATTGGCTATATTGAGGAGCTCGCAGACCTCGGGACAACATTAGAGAACGAGCTGTATACAGACTTGGTTCTTCAGTCCCTTCCTTCCACCTACGCCCAGTTTATCTTGAATTTTAATATTCAAGGTAAAGAAGTTGAACTTCCAGAACTCCTTAACATGTTGAGGAGTGCAGAGGGCACCTTGCAAAAAGCAAGGGAAACACCCCCTATGTTTGTTAGTAGTGCTTCCTCTTCCAGGTCCAAGGCAAGGACCAAAGGAAGGAAGAAGAAGGCCGCTACCAAACCAAGAGGTGGTGTTGGTAAGATGGGAGTCAAGGGAAAGGCAAAGGTTGCGGTGCCGGTAGTAGCAAAGGACGAGTGCATCCACTATCGTAGGAAAGGCTATTGGAAGAAGGATTGCAAAGCTTGGATTGCCAAGAACCAGGACCCGAGGCAAGTTGTGGCTTCGGCTTCAGGTGTGTTTGTAATTGAAAATTGTCTGTCAATCAACTATACTTCCTGGGTATTGGATACCGGATCAGGATCTCATATATGCAATTCATTGCAGGCACTGAGAAGCCGTAGAGTACCGAAGGCTGGTGATATGACCCTCCAGGTTGCTAACGGAGCGAGCGTGGATGCTGTGTCCGTAGGGGATTATCACCTTGGATTGACGAGTGGACATATTTTGGTTTTGCGTAACTATTTTTGTGTACCTAGTTTAACGTGTAATATCATATAAGTATCGTTGTTATCAAAAGAAGGTTACGATTTCACGTTTGTAAGCGATGTTGTTAACATCCATCTTAATCATGGTTTGATTGGGTCCGGCACACTAGATAACGGTATATACATGTTAAACCAATTGCAGATTTTCAATGTCCAGAACACACTAAAAAGAAAGTCTCCAGATATAAATCAGGCTTTCTTATGGCATTGTAGACTAGGTCACATCAATGAGACAAGGTTAACTAAGTTACATAAAGAAGGATACTTGGATCCGTTCGAATATCAATCTTATGCAACTTGTCAATCATGTCTCAAAGGAAAGATGACAAAGACTACATTCACTGGACACGGAGTAAGAGCGAGTGAGCTCTTAGGACTCATACACAGCGATGTATGTGGTCCAATGTCTACACATGCAAGAAACGGTTTTTCATATTTTATTACTTTTACGGATGATTTCTCTAGGTATGGATTTATTTTCTTGATGAAACATAAATCCGAGACCTTTGAGAAATTCCTAGAATATAAGAATGAAGTAGAAAACCAAACCGGCAAAAGTATCAAGGCACTAAGATCTGATCGAGGTGGTGAATACTTAAGTGCCGAGTTCCTGGGTTACCTAAAAGAGAAAGGAATTCTCTCTCAGCTTACTCCTCCATACACTCCACAACAAAACGGTGTATCGGAGAGACGGAACCAAACCCTATTGGATATGGTACGTTCCATGATGAGTAATGCTGAGTTACCACGATCTTTTTGGGGTTATGCACTAGAATCAGCTGCATATCTTTTGAACAGGGTTCCTACCAAGACTATGCCTACCACACCATATCAGTTGTGGAGTAGGAAGAAACCCTATCTTCAGTATCTGAAGATATAGGGATGTCCAACTTTTGTTAAAAAGCAGCATGCGGACAAACTCGAGGCACGCTCAGTACAGTGTAAGTTTGTGGGATATCCAAAGAACTCCAAGGGGTATTATTTCTATTACGCAGAGGAACAAAAGGTTTTTGTTTCTCGTAATGCCCATTTTCTAGAACAGCAGTTTTTAGAAAAGGAAATAAGTGGGAGCGCAATAGAACTAGAAGAAATTCGAGAACCACGAGTTACTACTGAAAGCTTGGTAGAACCAGAAGTTCCAGAAGAACAGGACATTCCCGCACCTCTCCGCAGGAGTAGTAGGCCATCTCATCCGCCTGAGAGATACTGCAGTTTTCTCATAGACGGGGATAGAGAGGATTGCGTCATTGATAATGATAAACCTACTAGCTTCCAGCAGGCCATCCAGAGCGGCGACTCAGTAAGATGGCTGGATGCAATGCGGACCGAAATGGAGTCCATGTACACCAACAAAGTATGGACTTTAGACTTTGCTCCAGATGGGGTAAAACCCATAGGATGCAAGTGGATCTTCAGAAAGAAGATTGGTGTAGATGGACAAGTGGAAACCTATAAGGCTAGACTTGTTGCAAAGGGTTTTCGTCAAAGGCCTGGCTTGGACTATGACGAAACATTTCTCCAGTGGCTATGCTCAAATCCATTCGGATCCTTCTTGCCATTGATGCCTTCCAAGATTATGAGATTTGGCAGATGGACGTAAAGACGGCTTTTCTAAATGGAAATTTAGACGAGTGCGTCTATATGGATCAGCCAGAAGGTTTCAATAAGATTGGAAGCAGCGGGAAAGTGTGAAAGTTGCTTAAGTCCATTTATGGACTAAAGCAGGTATCGCGGAGTTGGAACATCTGTTTTGATGAAACGGTCAAAGAATATGACTTTATCAAAAATCCAGATAAACTATGTATATATAGTAAGATTGTAGCACGAACTGTCGTATTCCTCGTCTTGTACGTGGATGACATTCTCTTAATAGGAAATGATATTCCTATGCTACAATCTGTCAAAGGATTCTTGTTACACAGGTTCTCCATGAAAGACCTGGGTGATGCCTCTTACATTCTGCGGATCCAGATATATCAACACTATACTGAAAAGATTCAGTATGGAAGATTCTAAGCGCGGTAATTTACCGGCTTGTCATGGAATCACCGTATCCAAAGAGATGTCTCCCAAGACTGATTTGGAAAGGGATCGCATGTCAGTTATACCCTACGCTTCTGCGGTAGGCTCTATAATGTATGCGAAGTTGTGTACCAGACCAGATGTAGCTTACGCACTAAGCGTGGTAAGCAGGTATCAGTCAGACCCAGGGAAGAAGCACTGGATAGCAGTAAAGAACATTCTCAAGTACCTGAGAAGGACTAAGGATATGTTCTTGGTTTACGGCGGAAAAGACCTCCAGATCGAGGCTTTTGCTGACTCCAGCTTCCAGAGTGACAAGGATGACTCCAAGTCCATGTCAGGTTATGTCTTTACCCTCAATGGAGGGGCGGTGTGCTGGAAGAGTTTTAAGCAGGACACCATTGCTGACTCGACGATGGAAGCGGAGTATATCGCAGCTTCTGATGCCGCAAAATAAGCAGTCTAGGTAAAGAAGTTCTTATCATAACTTCAGGTGGTTCTATCCATTGTTGATCCAATACCTCTGTATCGTGACAACAACGAGGCTATAGCTTTAGTGAAGGAACCCAGGTCCCATCAAAAGTCCAGACACATCTTGAGGTGGTATCACCTGATCAGGGAGATCATAGATCGCCGGGAGATCGAGGTCCGGAGAGTTGCTACAGAGGAGAACACTACAGATCCATTCACAAAGTCCTTACCTCAGACACTGTTCGAGAGGCTGTTCGAGATGATAGGTCTTCGATACGCCAATACATGGCCCTAGTGCAAGTGGGAGATTGTTAGTGTATATGCCCTAGGGGCCATTATTGTATCATACTAGTTTGTATATTACTTAATAGAAGTTTGGGATATTCACAGCTGTATTAACATTCTTGCTTAATATAATAGTATGCTACTTGGTTTATATCTATCTTAATATGTGTATATGTTTCTTTTAGCATATCGCGAATACATATTGATAGAGCCCTTAAGATCTTGCTTGACGAACAGCGTTGTGATGGCAGTCACACTAGTGGGGGCTGGGTAGTCTACAAGCACATCCTTTTTTAGGTCCCTAGTCGTAGGATTATCGAGATAGGGAATCGATACTCCGGAGTAGACTAGTGTATACACTTCTCATTCCAGCAGGGGAAATGGTATGCAGGTGCTCGTTGGGTTACGGGTACACCGGACAGGACTCGCAGGGAACTGTTGGTTGGTATTATACTCATCGTCAGTTAACAGTTCCCAGGTGACATGAGTAAAGCATAGTCCGTAGACTTGACACTGCTGCTTCGCCTCAAGTGTGTTCCTACTGTTATTAGATTGCTACCCTACTACGGCTCGACTGAGTCGTGCAAACAGGTAGCAGTTGGGTGCAGTCCCGAAGCACTTGGAGGCAGTGGCGGTTAGATAGGATTCATCTCTCCCGGTGTTGGGGGTTGATATCGCGCTGTGTTTGGAGAGATATTACGCAAGGTCCCTGGCCAGGGCAAGCGAGATTTACTGGTAGGTTTTCCAGTAGCTTCTCAAGGTGTAATGGGCTTCATTCTGACACGACTTATACCGCTTTTAGGAGACTGACGCTTGCCGCCCCCTAGGCCCAATATGCGATAGTCTTAGACAAACAGACCGGACTGTACAGAGATTGTCACATCAGGCTCAGTAGAAGTTCGGATGGGTTTCCTCATCGGCCTTCTTATCGACATCTACCTTGGGACCGTTACGTACAGCTAGTACCGCTTGCGGCCTGTGGTTAAACCCACTGCCAGCGTAGTATCGAGTCTTTAGAGTCCCACACAGAGAGTTTCCCTGCTTCAGGTGAAACGATATGGAGGTCGTATGATTTTACGACAGGGTTCGGACATATACGTGTACTTGTGCATGTGTGATGTTCGGACAGATTATACTAGCAGGCTTTGGTTTAAGCCAGATCCTAGTATTGGATTATTGGATTTATGCAGTCTTAGTATATCCGTTTTTTCGTAAATACGGATGGGTGGGGCATTATCGTAATTAGTCGGGAAGTTTCTAGAAGATAGGTGACTCATTTAGTTTTAATTCATTTATGAATTAAACTTAATGAGGTGGAGAGGTGATGTGTAATTTTCATTAATTACACCATGAGTCATGAGGTGATTCACCTCAAGGTAATTAATGAAGTATGGTTGTTTATTATATTTATTATTGTTTAGATATTTTTCATGCTTCATAATTATCTAAGAGACTTAAGATTTAATTCATTATCACATACACATTCTCTCTCCTCAAGCTCTCATCTTCTTCATCCTAACCCTAATCCTCTCATGTGTTGAGAACCCTAGGGTTAGCAAGACTAATAGATCCTTAATCTATCTCTATATCTTCTACGTCACTTGGATTAGCAATCCTAGCCACTTAGTTACCTCAAGTTAGAGGTTAAAACTTGAAGAAGGAACTCTCGGGTGGATCTTCTATTACATCGAGGAGGCCGACGAGGAGGTGAACAACAAGAACAAGAAGGAGTAGTATCTTGAGGTATAATCATCTATCATAGTAGTTAACTACTTCTAGATAGTTTGTTAGTTAGGGTTTAGCAAAGATCCGTTTGATAGTCGATGTTACTTTGAACAAAATGATTGTTTTTCCTATTCCGCCTCCCCGCATCTGGTGGGGTGTATAACATTGACTTACACATCCATCACCCATCATATGGGTCAAGAAGCGTATACGCTAGTATACTCTGGAGTATCGATGCCCTGTCTCGATACACCCTCGACTAGGAACAATTATAGGATGTACTTGTGGACTACCCTGGTCCCACTAGTATGATCTCCATCATAGTCCTAGTAGTCAAGTACACATCCTAAGAGTTTTATCAACATGTGAGAGCAAGACAGTATCACAATACAAGTCTACATGTTAAGAGAAAGAGCAAGCAGATAGCATACTATCATGTCGAGCAAGAAATTCCTCTCTATATATATCTAAGCATCCATTATAATATACATCATATGTACAATAATGGGTTCTAGGGCATATACATAACTAACACTATCCTACCACGATTCAAAGGAGTCGTGCAAACATGTTTTAGTTGGATACAGTCCCGAGCCACATGGAGGCAGTGAGCGATTGTCATGGATTCGTCTCTCCTGGTATTAAGAATCGATGTCACGCTGTGTTCGGTTGGCCATCACCCTAAATCCATAGCCACGGTGGATAAGATTTACTGATAGGAGTTCAGTAGTTTCTTAGTTGGTGTTGAGCTTGACTCTGGAACCACTTATCGGATTATTAGGGGTCTGACGTTGTCTATCCCCTAGACCCGGTATACGATACTCTTAGACGAAGAGACCGGACTATACGGAGTTTTTCATATTCAGGCTCAGTAGGGTATGGATGGACTTGATTGTCGATCTCCCTTTCGGCATATACTTGGATAGCCATTCCGTATAGCTGGTGTCGCCGACGTGCTTGTGGTTTTGGATTTATCCAGCGAATCACTGCCAGCGTATTGTTAAGTCTTTAGAGTCCAACACAGAGGATTTTTCTAGTTCAGGCGATATGATGTAGATGCCGTATATTGATACGTGCAAAGGTCCGATTAAATACGTGTATTGGCTACACGGACTTTAATCGGACGGTTGATAATACTAACCAGCTTAGGATTAAGCCGGATTATTAAATCAAGTTTTGATTTATTAATTTATATATATATATATATATATATATATATTTAATATATATTCTATTATTATGTTCATTATTCATTTTATCTCTCTTGGCTATTCATAATTTTTTACGGATACGCGTATATGTATTTCGATATATATACTGAGTTGTATTCCGTATTTTTACGGAATACTTCTAGAAGGAATACACCTCATTATTGATTTTCATTTTAGAAAATCAATAGGATATGAGGTGGAGGGTGAGGTGGCTTTGGGTATGGTTGAGGTCATGTAGAGAGAGATGGGCTTCTATTGTTTATTATAAAATCATTGTAATATTTTTATTTGATGGTTGTAAAATAAAATATAAGCCTTTCCATTCTCTCATACATTTCAACACTTAACTCATTTTATGTTATGGCTAGCTCTCCTCTCTTCTCCTTCTTCTTCCTCATTGCTCTCTTGAGTTTTGTTTTAGAGTGAAAATGATAGTGGAAAATTCCTACATCTCCACTCTCCATTTCTAGCAAGATTGGAGCGTCGGTTGCTTCACTAGGTGAAGCTGGAGTTTGGATCGGTTCTCTCAGGTGGATCATCTTAGGTAAGGGTGGTCGCCTCTCAAGCTTGTTCCCGACGGCCTACGGGGAGCTGGGAGGGGTCTTCCATGATTGGATGGACACGCATCAAAGATTGTAATTTCTAAACCTTTCATGCTTAGTTTTATAGTTTAGTGTTCAGAACGATCGCTAGGGATTAGTTTCTAGTGCTCCCCAATTTTTTTTCCCGATTCTGCATTAGGCGCGGTTGTAGCGGAAAACGCACTAGGAACTTTCATATAGATGATGAACACCCAGACTTTTTACCAAAGGCTCAAGTCCGATACCTTTTACACTTGTAGGTGGTGAACATCCAGAGTTTTTCCAAGGCTTAAGTCCAAAGCTTTATAACATGAAGATTTTGGACCTTCCTTCACTAGGCCGTACAATGAAAGATTTCACAATTATTACAAACCAATTTCAACAATCATAATGATCTCAAAGGGATAAATCAAAATTTTGATTCAAGGATATGAGGGATTATATTTTGGAGATTAAGAAAAGTTTAAAAATGATTTGAAGAAGTTATTTAAAAGATTAAGAAAAGTTTAAAACAGAAACTTCTTCGACAATTTAGAGATCTTTCGATTCTAATAACTAGAAAAATCTAAAGCACTGAAAGATCTCTTCTTTAAAAAATAATAGTAAAAACTTAAGAACAATTCAAAGAAGTTTTCTAAGAAAGACTAGAATCAAATGACACTTGTTTGAAAAACTAGAGATCTTCCTTTTCTAAATACTAGAAAATTCTAAAGCTTTTGAAAGATCTCTTCTCTTTAAAGAGTATTAAAAATTTATGAACCGAGAGTGAAAGAGCTTTCTCACAAAAAAGTTAAAGAATGATGAAAACTAGAAAAGAAAGTTTCATGAGAAGAATTGTGTATTAAAACACAAGTCAAGCGTCTTATATATAGAATTTTTAACTGTGGAAAGTTAAAATAATTGTTCCTGCACTTTAGGATCATTGGGGGAAATTATGAGAAGTTATAGTTTGAATTTCAAACCAAAAACAAACTTTTTAAAAGATTTTAACTACTATAAACGTCCTTAGGGACATCCATTTCTGGTATGTCTGACACTGAAACAATCATAACGTTTTGCTTAGTCATCCAATTTCGACGTTCTTATGCTCGTTGGAAAGATCTCTTCGAGACCTACATTTCAGAACTCTAATTTTGGAAATCTAATAAAAAATGTGGATATCTTTTTAAGTAAAGAGATATCTACTATAGAACATTATGATGAGAAAAGAGATTCTAGCTATTGAGATCGACTCTAGACTCAAAAAAAAGTCTTGAATACTCTATTGTGTGACTTCTTCGATATTTCCTTTGAACTTCAATTTTATCTTCAGAGTCGCTCGATGTCACTGTTGTGATACCAGCTGAAGTGTTGATTGTTCTCTTAGTTGAGTAATTCCAGTGTTGTAGCACTTTAACTTATCTGGCATGATTAGTAACATATAATATTTTTGAAATATAGTTTTTTTAAAATAATCAAAACTTAAAAGAATGAGACTTATAGGTCAATAGTGGGATCCGGGTATACAGGTTTACGATGCCCACAAAAATGAGACATTTATATTTCGTGCGACACTCTTATGGACAATCAACGATTTTCCATCATACGCTATATTTTCTGGATGGAGCACTAAAGGTTACAAAGTTTGCCCGGTATGTCTAAAGGAAACCGTATGTGATCCTAAAGTGTGCAAGGAAGATCAAGTGTTCACATGTCATCGACGATGGTTAGATAGAACCTTCCATATCATCGCAATTAGAGCAAGTTCAATGGTAAACAAGTGCATAGGCATGCCCTACCAGAGACGTCGGGTTTGAAGTTGTGCGAGGCCATATAAGGTTTTAATATTGTTGTTTTCGGGAGGAAGATAGAGAATACAATTCCATGCATTGCTGACAGTCACTAGAGGTAGAATTCCATTTTCAACGAGCTAGTATATTGGCGCGATCTTAATCATTGTAATAAGTTAGACTTCATGCACATCGAGAAGAACGTATGTGAGATACTCCTTAACACCTTATTGAATGTGAAATTCAAATATAAGTACACTTGCGGTACGACAGCGGTTCTTGTAAGAGAGGTTATATCTTGAATTGCATCCACGAGTAGCGAGGAACGATAAATGGTCAATTCCTGCAGCGAAGTACACGATATCTCCTAGTGAGAAGGGTGCTTTCCTCAAAGTTTTTGAGCAAGTAAGAGTTCCTGTCGGTTACTCATCAAATCTTTCTAAGTGTGTCGATATGAAATATAAAAAACTTTCTCACCTTAAGGGTCACGACTGCCACGTGATCATGCTACAATTACTGCCCATTGAAATTAGGGCATTACAAGAAAAGCATGTTGTCTCGGTTGTGATGGATCTTTTTCATTGCTTATGAAATTTAAGATCTAAAGAATATAGGGCAGATGATTTTAGAAATCTAGACAATAAAATTTCTATCATTCTCTATAGATTGAAGATGTTGTTTTCACCTACACTTTTCACAATCATGTTGCATCTCACAGTTCATCTTGTAAGAGAGGCGTGTTTAGGTGGACTCGTAAATTGTCGGTGGATGTATTCATTCGAAAGGTAAGCAATGGTTACGTATTTAATAGTTGGCTTTAACTTTTGAATAATATTTATTATATCATCAATTAAACTTATCAAAATAAAATCCACAGGTTTATCTTTAAAATAAAATGATATATCCATAATAAAGCTTGACCCGAGGGGTCGCTTGCCTGAGGGTTTCTCGACAAGAAATGAATGCCATTTTGTTTTATGTATCTTGAGGGGCCCGAGACTACATCAACAGGCCGTGCCGTAATGAAGACGTCGTGGGTAACGAGGGACAAGGATTAATATTTACCTTCCGTGGAGGCGGGAACATAATAAGTGCCGTGAAGACATCATGGGTAGCGAGGGATAAGGATTAATATCTATTTTTCATGGAGGTGGAAACATAATAAGTGCCATGAACCATGTCACGCTTCATAGGGAGGAGCTAGACACAATACATAGTTATAGATATGTATTATTTAACTCTGACGAGGTCGACGTTTTTCAAGAGCATGTATATAGTCTGGTTCATAGTATATAATATGATTTCAAGCTAATATTTTTCTAAACACATAAATATGAAATTACTTAACTGCATTGTTTCATACTTAGATTATGGAAAACTCAGTACAGACCACCGAGGGGTCAATCGCTACCGAGGCATATCGATAATCCTTGAAATCAAGAATTTGCGACATGGTTTAACCATTATGAAAGTATAATAATAAAATATATTCAACTATATAATTATGTCTCATCCCTTAAACTGAATGCGGATTTTAAATCTTATCTTGCCTTATTAGGTCCATACAGCTGTAGATGCCAACATAACAAAAGATATAAAAATACTTACCTCCGAACTGGATCTAATAGTTGAGCCTCTTACTGGGTATGTCGTTAATGGATATAGATTTCACACACAAGCTAGAGATGCACGTAGAAACTTCCAAAACTGCGGCGTTTTTTTAACATCAACCAAAAAAGATTACACATCTTCTAGAGATCTCAATCCAATCATGGGACAACTTGACTACTATGGTGTGATGCAAGATATAGTGCAGGTAATTTATCGTGCACACAGGGTTGTCCTATTCAAGTGCCTGTGGTATGATATCAAGACAGAACGACGAGGATACAGAGTAGAAAATGGGCTACTCTTACTAAATTCATCAAAACTCATGTTTACGAATGAACCTTACATATTAGTGAGTCAAGAACATCAATATTTTATGTCGAAGACCCTAGTGATGCTGTCTGGCATGTCTCAATCAGCACAAATCCGCGAGACTATTATAAAATGGGAAATCCTGATGAAAATCTTGAAGTTAGCTGCCCAAGCACGTCGGTAACCCCATTACAAGACCCGACTATGGATATCGACGGCGTTAGCCTTTCAAGGGCTGAAATTGCTTCGGAAATTGTTATAGAGGATGGATCATCATGATCCACTGCCCGTAGACGAAAACGAACAACGCGTGAATCGGACTTATTCATCGATGACTCCGAGGAAAATTCAGCTAGTGAAAGTAGTGCTACAGAGGATGATGATTACAAAATTTTATTTGTATGTACTATTCATAATCTTGTAGACAATTAAACACTGAAGAATTTATCACAATTTTCCATTTCATCTTCTTTATATACATGCGACTTTTACATATGCAGAATTTAAATTATGTACCGAATGTCTTAACTGTGATAAATTTAATTTCATCAACAACTATGTAATTTTGCTTAACCATTTCTGGAAATTGTTATTATATATGTATGTTGCATTAGATATTTTTCAGTATATGAGTTTGCGACGAGGTCGTAGACATGGACGGTCTTCTTCTGCATCTGGACCCTCATTTGAGAAGCCCGTGACTTCCAGTTCGTCGAGTCAGGGTCTTAGGAAAAAGGGCCCCACATAGGATATTGATATATGGGGTTGGGGGCAAGACGACCTAAAGATTGAAGTGTATATGTCGGCGACAAGGGATTTCGTTGAGCCCAGGGCAAAACAGTTGAAAAAATTATGTGCCTCGATCTGCAACAATGAAAAACGCATGCTGCATTGCATGAAAGTCAATTCCCGTTATGTACCGGTAGATTTGTCGATGAAAACTCTGGAGGCCAAGAAGCAAACGGTCTTGAGATTTTGGTAAGGTTATTTAATTAAGCATTCATTTATTAATTTTGCATATATGTGTTTGATGGTAATACCTTTTAGGTGTTACTTTGTAAGCGCGCTTTACCATTGCTTGGTGGATTGACAGCTCTCCTGTACCTCAGCACGTCATCTGAGGACGACTGCTTATATACATGTCAGGGAGTTTGCATGATCATAAACACCATGTCCACAGGAAATGGAGGGACACTGACATCGATGAGGCGAAGTGGGCAGCGATGCCCGTGACATGGACAAACGAGTATTGGGCCACCATGATTCAACACTTCGCTTCGGATGAATTTAGGGTACGTAAATTGCTTAACAGTAAAAGCATTAGACATTAATCCTTTATTAGTATGAGATATTATATCATATCTAAATGGTAGACGAGGAGCGAGTAGGGATTAGTGGCGCAGAGCTATAACACTGATCATTGGTTGGGCGGAGGGATGAACTCCTACCAGTATGGAGTTGCTCATGTAAGAACAAATCAAATATTCTGAATTTGTCTATTTCCTAAACTTGATATAAATCGAATTTTTGTCTAAATGGCAGGCGAGATAGACGGGAGAAATACCCAGCCATGTGGACATTTATGGGTTGGGGTTTGCACGTCACTCCAGTTTTCTAAGCTCACAGGAGGCGATTGAGCATTACGTAAGTATGCTCTTATATGAGTTTCTTGTAGTTATTTAAATTACTTAATTTTTTTCCAATAATTGACTTAACTTGGTTCATACTGTAATTTCATGCAACAAGAGATGAGCAGAGAGATTGAGGAGCGGGCGGCTGTGTTTGTCAAGGAGCATGGCCAAGATCTTACTTCTATTGATCTTCATGGGATTAACGAGGATATCATTCAACGATACAACCTGAATCTGTACGGGAGAGTTCTTCTGGGAAGCCAAGGAATTTCGCCAATGGTATACCACATCTATTAGGATCCGAGGTTGAATCCTCCTCATATACGTGAAGGGATATTCATTCAGCAACCCGCACCCCCTGCTGCCCCATCTGCATCTCCATCCACCCCGGTATTCCATGGAGAAGGCTTGTCTCCTCATACTCCTGCAGGTTCTCAAGCACCCGTATTCTCGTGTCTTTCTACATCTGGACCCTGTTTACTGCCGGAAATAGGACCGAGGCGCGAGGAGCGCGTCCAGGCTTGAATCTAGAGGCATATGCTATATGGAACATATCTGTCCAGCTCTTCGAAGATACCAAGTTGATTTATGGCATCGTATATCGTAGGTTTGGATGGATGCGACCATTATAGCAGTTTTAACAGATCCCCCCCTCATATATGAGGTTTTTTTTTATTGTGGGGACGTTTTTTCCTGTAGGCGCAAGCCCTTGCAGTTAATTACGCTATCGTCAACCGATAACAACTTTCTCTACTCCATGAATCATCGTGTGTCGTGTTATATATATTGTTTATTTTAGGGTTGCCCTTGGTTGTATACGGAGACTAATATATATCATCGCACGTAGGGCACGGATTAGTCCAAATCCGTAAATCTCAGATTTGGGTTGAACTTAGGTCATATGTTCCATCAGTTCAGGGTATATGTCTAAGGACCATTAGTCGTATATGAGACTAATATCAACATAGGAAATATATTTAAGGACCGTTAATCTTGTTGTAAATTAAGATCAATTTAAAATATATGAGCATATGGGTTCAAGGAATATCATGGAAGCTTAAACTTTGTAGCACTTAATCAATTGGGACTAAGAATTGGCTATGGAATATATATACCGGCGCCCAGAAGTTCTGGAGCATGCCACATGTTACACAGACAAAAGTACATAGGTTTATGGCATATTAAATCATTTATGCATCAGGGTTGTGGCGCATGTGGTGTATACAATGGGTATTGACGCATGGGTGTGAATTTTTTGGTCTCTGGAGCGTTAAATGTTAACGTCCATGGGTCGTGGCGCATACCACGTAGTGGGTCTTTATTGGCGCATATGCCCTAGGCACACATGCCCATATTGACGCATATCTTTATTGGAACATATCTTTCTTGGCGCATGGTCTTTATTGGCACATGCCTATTGGTGTATATTCCTCTGGCGTATGGTCTTTATTGGTGCATGCCTTTCATATATTGGAGCATCTATATGTGGCACATGCCCATTAACGCATATGCCTCTGGTGCATGGTCACTTAGGGGTTTTTCATAGAGATCAATCTTTTTAGCTTAAGTTTCATGAAGTTTAAGTTTCTGTTAATGGCTATTTTGGCTATTAACAATATCAAGATCACAACTTTTGTGATCCGGAGTCCCTTTTTTATATATAGATCATATGATCTATTCTCTGAAAATTTAAATTTTCTTGTCCATTATCATTATATTTTTTATGAGGAGGGTTCGGTTCTTCTCTCAAACCCTAAATTTTAAGATCAAAGGAATCTCTCTAATGGAAACTTAAGTTTTCTCGAGGGGAAGTTTGATCTAAAGATCTTCAGATCAGTGAAAATAACTTAAGATCTGTATATGAAGGTTAACCTTCTCATGGATGAAGCTTAAGCCTATTATATCATAGAGACCATTCTCCTTTTCTCACCTCGATTGATGATGATGGTGTGGAAGAAAACGAAAGATGTGATGGAAGAGAACTTAAGTTCCTGATCAAGCTTATGGGGTCGATTTCGTATATGATTGCATATATCAAATTTTGACCTCTAGGATCTTTTATATATGGTATAGATATTGTTGGGTAAGTAGAGATAATCTCTCTTTGAGATTTCTCTAATTGATCTTAAGATCAAGCCCGGGTGCTTAAGCACCATTGGATTTGAGATCCAAGGATTATATGTTGATATGATTAATATCTTTCTTATTTAAATAAGATATTCAATTGATATTTTTGTTTTAAAAGAATATATGAAAAGAGATGATATTAGCCCGGGTGTTTAAGCACCGTTGGATTATAGATCCGAGGGTTCTTGTTAACAAGGTTTATCCCTTTTGCCTCGAGTATTCCTATTGAGCAAGGAATCTTTTCTTTATTTAGAAAAATATAAAATATTTTATCTCTTGCTAACAAAATTATCTTTCTGTTTTAGAAAGGTAGGGAATATTTTAAATAGATTAAGCAATATATTTTAAATCTTTTATTTGGAGATTTTCTGGTTAACCAGATTTATTCTTTCTGTTTGAGAAAAATAGGAAAATTATTTTTCCCAAATATAGCTTAAGCTATCAAAGAAGTAAGTGCTTCAAAGATTGGCGCAACGCTAGGAATTATTGGCGCATGCTTTTTTGTAGCGCCTATTTTTCTGGCGCATGGACTTAAGTCCTATTGGTTGCTTATTAATTATTATTATTTTTGGAGGACCAAATGGCCCCCACCAGAGGGGCCACATGCATATCACGTGGGGGCTCTAATGTGAAATCTTGGCGCTTAAATTCCCTCAAGATTTGTCGGGAGTCCAACCGACCATCAGCCCACTATAAATAGGACTTAAGTCCTTAGGGTTTTTTGCGCCCATCTTTTCTTGAGATCTTCTAAAAACTTAAGATTTCTTTCTTTTATAGCTTAAGCTCTATTTCGAACCTTAAGCTTCCATATTTTTCTTGTCAAAATAAGAGAAACCCTTGCAAAATATTTTGCAAACATCCCATCAGAACTCTTGGTAAAAATCAAAACTTTTTCAAACTTAAGTTTGATCTCTGAATTTAAATATTAAAACCTGTTTTTAGGTTTTCTTGATCTTAAGATCTCGTGCATATGCCTGGCGCTTATTGGCCTTCCCTATGTTGGGACTTTGTAGAACTTAAGTTTTATAGAGAAAATATCTTATTCTCTACAGAGGGCACACGTTTCCTGCGCCAATGTGGATTTTTAGAATTTAAATTCTATAGGAAATACTTTATTTTCCATAGACAGCCCATGTACGATGGCTTTTTCCTTTGCTGACATCATCTTATTCTCTCCTTCTTCGGGTATAATGGCTGGTCGTATGTACAATGTCAGAGATATCATTTCTCACGATAATGTTCACTGGTACGAGCCCAGCTATTCTGACGCTCAATACGAGGCCATACTCTGTCGTTTTGAGGACCACCGCGGGCGGCTACTTCCATGTCGGTCTTCTCTTCTGCAACTGCTCTTTACCGCAATCTGAAGAGCTGCCCCGGGCTCTTCAGGCCGATGCCATGATATGCCCAGGATCAAGCCAAAGATAAAGTGCATTCCGTTTATATATTGGGCTTAATTTCTAAGAACCGGAGGGATCGTGCTATAGATATCTTGCGCCAAATTTACCAACGAACGATGATCACCTCCTCGCCCACGGGAGCTGAAGATATAGCGACAATCCTGGTGCTCATTTACGTGAACAGAAGTGCAAAGAGAGGGATGCTGCTGCTTGGGAGGCCTTGCAAAATCATGTTTTTGATTTCCATAATCAATGTACCAATAACAATCTCTTGCCCTTGCTGTAACCATCGAATGAGCTAGAATTTGAATCGTACTTTCCTTTTGTTTTGCGGAGCTTATACCTGACTAGTAGCTTGTAATCCATCTTTTGACGTATTAATGGAATGCAGCCATTTTATTTATATTTGCACTTCTTCTTCTTTTTGTATTGAAATGACTTAGCTTAGTTTATTTACTCGTTCCGGAACGTTCAGTTCATCTCTCCCTTAGGTAAAGAAAAACTTGGCCTAACATCAAATATACATAACCCCTATCGATATAGAAGCCCGTTAAGTTTGTGGTGCTGGGTTTAGTCCATCACACCATTACGGCAGCCGATTTCTTCTCGATCCACGTCCACTCGGGTCGCTGGCTCAAGTAGCCATATACTTGTTGTATCACTCAACTCTACCACTGTAGGATACAGCGTCTCAAGTAACCTTTTTAGACCGGTATGTCCATATGGCCGTTAGATGGTTCATCGTTAGGCGCTACCGTGGTGCTTTATCTTGAGGTCAGACTCCATTCTTTAAGGAGTCCCAAGGACGTCAGAGATGCATCAGTCCGAGGTGGGATGGTCTTTAGGCTTTGTATGTATTTGTCATGCTCTGCTTCCCAGTAGACGGAAACGGTGACGTGGCAAGCCCGCGACATATTTAGTCAGAGAAGGTCATTCCCTAAATAAATATGCTAAGCGTATTGAAACAATAATACACAATGCAAGAATAAATGGAGACTGGAATTTTTTTCAACAAACTTCTTTATTTACATTCAACCTTGAAACATTTACAATACATGAGTTCAACTGAAAAAGAAATACATGAACAAAAATGCCTAAACATGTGGTATATATAAACTAAAATAAAAGACAAGCTAAGCTAAGCTGGTGTAGTGGTCTGGTCGTAATCATCCTCCGTGGTGTCCACTTCCTCCATCTCAACAGTATCTAACGAATATTTTAAGAAAACAAAGGTAAATGGAATGCCCATCAGCGAACTAACGCTCGGTAAATCCCAAAGGTAAGGTAAAAGTGAAAGTGATAGGTATATCATAAAATGAAGTAATGTAAATGACAAGTAAAAGTATGTGGAAGTGAACATGGGTATATATCCTGTAGATCTTTATATGGTAACTATGTTAATGTTAAGTCCAAGTGTGAATATCAACACAACCGTAGAAGTATTCACGAACTCAAGAGTGGGACTCCAGGAGCAAAGAAACACGAGCCCATTTCATGTGTTAGTATCGGGACTCCAAGCCGTGGAGGAGTCGACCCGACCGAGATTCGAGTAAATAGAATTCGATTAGGTTAATACGGGACTCCTGAAATTCCGTTGGATTCACACTTGTAACTACCCCAGGCACCCCGAGTAGAATAGACTATAACTGTAGGATTGACTTAGTTGATTCTATTGGTTGATTATAACATATCTTGATCGAAACCATAGATTGCAAAAGATGAAAGATAAAGTCGAGTAAGTTAAGTAGAATGCGAGTTATGTTAGTTGCAATCCTGGGTCGATTCAAATTAGTTCGAGTAGATTGAGTTCGAGTTTAAGTCTAGTGTTCAAGTTCGAGTTTGGATTCGAGTTCGAGTTCAAAAAAAGTTCGAGTTTGTATTCAGTTTATAGTCATATCTTATTACTAGATTTAATCTTATGAATTTCTTGAGTTTAGAAAATATCGATAACTGCTACACATGGACGACATGATTTGTGTTTTTTTCAAAGATGATTATCATTGATAATTTCCACCTAAGGTTACAATCTATATTTAGGGAGAGGCGGGTGGTGCATCATTGTCTCCGGCAACACGAGACAACTGATAAGAGAAGGTGTCACTCAGACCAACCTGCAACCTAAAATACGTAATCTAGACTAGTATTTTGATTTCTAGGGTATTTTAGTAAAAATGTCATTTAAAAATTCTCGAGGGTTTTTAATTTGTCCTAACGTCTTGAATAAGTTTTTAATAATTGTTTTAAAAGTCAAGATTTTTTTTATAAAAACGTATCTTATATTTTGTGGTATTTTAACGTAAAAATCTAATTTTTTAAAATTTATAGTATTTTAATGAAAACTATCGCTTTTGGAAACCTGATGGTATTTTTGTGTATTTTTAATCTTTCATATAAAAATATAGTTTTCAAAATTTATTTCATAAAAAATAACGGATTTATGATTTATATGAATTTTCAACGATTTAGTTTGCTTTAAAAGTCGTATTCTTTAAAATCGTATTTTTATTTTTTTCGAGACTGAATTCTCCGTGAGGAGTTCTGTATCTCACTCTACTATCTTAAGAACGTGCGATAATCTACACCATCCACAAATGGGTCCCCTAACGAGATTTGTAGAGGCGTAATTGTAAAGGTATTAAAAATAGCGATTAAAAACATATTTTTATAAAGCGATGGTATTTTAATGAAAATTGTTTCTCTTTTAGAATAAATGTTTAACCAAGGTATCGTGCTATAAAACATAGTGTATGTGAGTGGGGTAGATCGTTACCTCGTGAATTTTCTAAAGTATAGGTCATGATAATGCTAAAAGGGTATAAATAAGGTTCATGGTATTTTAGCGTAAAATGTTCAATACATGGTTTATTTACATGAAACTCTAAACACGTAAAAAGGGTAATTGGATGATCATCATTTAAGATTGTTGTTAACAAGTTAGGGTAATTAATTAGCATAGCAAGTGTGATAAATTATTTAAAAGAAAGTTTATTAAAAGTTAACTCTACTTTTTTCGATATCATTTTTAAGAGATGTTTGAGATGAAACGATAGAGAGAAAGAAGATACTTACCGGTTGAGCTAGATCAAGACTAAAGAGGATGCCTCGGTTGGTAGAACCGAGACTAAAAGGTATGAAAGATTGATCAATCGTCGCAACTCTACTTGGGCAACTCCACTTGAATAGTTTAACTCATCTTGGACTTGGGCTTAGAGAAAATTTTGAGAGAGTTTTTCTATACTTTTTTCTGAATAGGGAGAGATAGGGGATGGAGTGGTATTTATAAGGGAAATTAGGGTTAAGATGGTGTAAAGAATTGTGATAAATTATGTATTAAAAAGAGGTTTAATGGAGAAATGAAAAGACTGAGCAGTTTCGGGTTGAATGAGGAAGTTTGGGGTATTGAAACGAACCATCGGGAAGCCAAGGGATGCACGGGCCAAAGATGTACCCAGATGGGCACGTCCTGGCCATAGATCTCGGCCAAGTAGCAGCCCCAAGATGGCTTCGTGCCTCGGGGTTCATTCCAGGGTTTTAAATGGGTTTAAATATATCATTTATATACCTCTTTTATATCGAAACTTTTTGTATCACCGTGTAATGCCTGTGCAAACTCTTGGGCTTCCAAAAAGTTAAAAAGAAAAATATTAAAAATAATTAGGGCTGATGGGATTCGAACTTGCAGGCTAAAGAACAACAGTAGAGAGTCTTAACTAGTGAGCTACAAGTTGCTTCTTGCTTTTATTGAACAAATTTAACTTATAATTCTGATTCGAACAGAATAACCACGATATATGTTATGATATGTGTTCTACTTTGTTCTTTACTTACTGTAATCAAGATGGTATCGCTTGGTAGCTAGCCGGTTGAGTACGGGTCGTCCACTGGGAGATGGTTCGTATATTCGTTCTTCTTTTAGACGAGTCAATGAACGTGTATATGTGTATGTTTAAATCTATCCTAAGTGTTCGTATTTTATGTTCAAGTAAACCTGTTAGGGTTAGGGTTAGTTAGTAGAGTTAGGATTAGTCTTGTGCTTGTCTTTTGCCATTCTTGAATTGATGTTGGGATAATCGAAAGTAGCGGGGATTAGGAGGACATAGGAATGGGATTTGCGAGTTTAAGCAAGCTTTTAAATGCTAAATCCATTCCTAGTGCCCCATGTTCGTCTGCTACATGCGCTTATTTTCAACCCTAGGCCAAACATACGCAACCGTGTCTCCAATTAAGTCATAACTACATGTCACGTTGTAGTGCGCCAAAAGGAATTCTCGACTTAGGTCGCGGCTATATATCACTTATAGCGCGCTTAAGTAAGGGGGTTGTGTTTTTTAGTCTAGGTTCATTTTAAAGTGTTTGGTGAAGAGAAGCACAAGGGATTTTTCCGTCCTTTATGCTAACCTTCCTTAGCCCTAACAAGTATGTAAATTATTCACACATTTGAAAGAGAAATAAAAAATATGGAAGAAAAGAAAGAAAGGAAAATACGGTTTTAACAAATGGTAGCAAGCTAGCTACTTGGGCCGTCACCTAAACAAGGGACACTTTCGAATATCATGGCTTGAAAATACAGTTTAGAAGAGAAGTAAAACAAAACAATAAATAACAACAATTACTTAACAACAACAAATAAAAGTAACACTAGAAATTAAAATTACAATACAGTAATTTAAAGATACAAGTTAATAAAAACCCCCATCTTCATTAATCTTCCACTCAAAAGCTCTCACTACAATCTCATGGAGAATAGATGATGAAGAAGAAGAAACTACAACTAAACTACACTAAATCCTAGTAAAGAAAAAGCATTCCTAACTTGGGTCAAAACCGGAGTATTTATAGGCAGATAAATGAAACCCTAGGGCCATATTCTGAGCCCCTATACAAGTACCAAACTACCCCTTAAAAACGGTCAAAGATGCCTCATGTAGGCCGCGGTTCCGCTGCCCATACATATATATGGACGCGCTTCCGCGGTCGTTTAGAGGGGTTAGGGTGTCGTTTTTCTTGGACTTCTTCGTGTTGTTTTGTTCTTCTATTTCACATGTTCCAAATAGCAAAATGGTTCCAAAATATCTTCAGATTTTCAACAGTCCAAAATGGCTATACTTTTAATCTTTTTGACTTTGATCTCCCTTGAGCTCCGCGCACCTCTTGATCTTTATGATGCCCCTCTCGTGCTCTGTGCTTGTCCGAGACACGAATGACCACTTTTATTTATCTTGTCTCTTGAACTGGTAAGCGGTACTGGACGGGTGTTGATGAATGGAACCCGGATTTTATCTGTTTTTGGCATATGTTTTGGATTTTGGTATAACTGTAGAGATTTTACGTGATTTACGTTATGTTGGACAGGGAACTTGTAATCTGTAATCATATAGCAAACACAGATCAAAATCACCTACCTATAAATAAATGAGCAGAAGAAATGGGCAGTATTAACTGCAATATTCTGGTGTGAACAAATATCTCCAAACTTATCTTTTTTTCGTCTCGAGCAAAACCATTTATTTTCAAAAAGTCCTAAGCTCACTTTCATAGGCATCACGGTTGCACTTACCGTATGAAACAAGCCATTAAATCTTTAGGTGTCCCTAGTAGGAGGAGTGTTGTCTCCTGAGGGTTTTCAGCGGATACTACCCACAAAATCCTGTCAAACTAGTTTCATTAGTTAACTTTGATTCTAATCCTACGGTTTAGCATCTCAGTTAGAAATTCTATCATCTTAACTTAGAAATATCCATCCCTTATTTTTTCACACCTGCTATTTATTCAACCTAAGATCCTATACATTTTGACAGTTTTGAAAGATCTCAGTTTCTCTTGAGTTTTCCATTTAAAGCGCAGTCTCCAATTCGAAATTTTTATTATCTTTATGGAAAACATAAGACTTATTTTTTATCCCTATCTTTCCTCCAAACATTGATCGTATACCCCTACGTGTGTGTAAATTTCACCCCTATACTTAAGAATTCAATTCAAGCTATGGTACCCTTGCCCTAATACCTAATACTATTTATTTTCATTAATGATGGACGGATTGGCTCACACACCTTTCATGCGACTATTACTGCTTTCTGAGGTATTAATCAGCCGATTACTGAATGTGTGAGCTTATTAAAGCATAAATAGCAATTTCTAGGTCTTGTAATTTATTTGTCTTTTTTTTCTTTTCAAGACCGGATATATTTTCCAATGATGCTCTTTTGGTGGTTAGTTTTAAGTACCGTTTTTTCTTTCATACTCGGTTTTCAGGCAAGAGTATTTCTAGGTATTCTCTACTATCGCAAGTTTCAAGGTGTGTGTAAATGCAGTTTGTAGGGTATATATTTTATGAATTTGGACTTAAGAATATGAATTATTTTTCAGACTTATCCTTCAATAAAGCTTTCAATACTTTCCCTTCATCTCGACTTAACTCAGAAACTGAACTCAAGATTACCTACTTCTAAAAAAAACTGGAAGGACGCATATTTACTAAGCTTAAACTGAAGGAGGGTTATTGTTAGGGTTTCAATTCCTAAGCCTATGATTTAGTTATTTCTAACCTATCAAGCTAACTTTTCGGAATAAAAATCTAAGTTACCTTACTAGCTAACTTGACAACAAAGTTTTTATATTTTTGTAAAATTTTTCAATTTTTGTGGGTTTTTTTAAAAATAAGTATGCAAATGCAAAATATACACATGAATGCGAAGATAAAAATCTTACCGAGCATACCCCCAAACTTAAACTTGACAGTGTTTTCACTGTCATGCTACACCTAGAGGGTCAAAATTGTTCAGGGGTCAAAATCTGTCGTCACTCTCCTTTTTTTTATAACAGAAAAAGCAAACAAAATATACATACACAAAAAGGTCTCCCCAAACTTAAGTGAAACGGTGTTTCCACTGTTTAAGCGTTAAAGTTCAGAGTTAGGGGGAAGAGAGCATCATCAATCTATACAAGGCCTTATACAGGCCAAAAGTTAACACCAACCATTCAAAAAATTTATCGCGATAATGCCCAGGTTGGTGAAGGAACGCGTAGAGAAAAGAAATGGACAATACATGAGATCGTGCGTGGATGGAAATAGGATACGGTATCGATGGAGGAGACGAATGGCGAAGGGGAAAAAGAAACGGAATATGAAATTGTGGGTGGAAATGGATTGAATAAATTAGTACAGTTTGTAATGATTGAAGTGTAAAAATGGATTATACTAATCTATCAACACGTTGAGAAATGGGGTCAAACCTTTCAAGATTCGCAATAAAATATGGGCTGACCGAACTTGGTGAACCAGATGTAGGAAATGAAGGTGATACGGTGTCTTGCGAAGTGGGAACGATGGAAAGGATGGAGGGAAGTGATTGAGGAATGGTATCAGTTAAACGTTCAGGAGGGTGTGCACAATCAATGGAAGGGACAGGATGAATTGGAAAATCCGACCTATCTAGTAAAACCGGTTCATCCTCAATAACATTCTCCTCAAAATTCAGCCCATCCGTGCATTCATCATCAACAATATCCAGACGCATATGAAGTTCGGGAAAAATAGTTAATAGTTCGGGATGATACCCACACGGAAGTGAAAAGACATAATGGATTGGTTAGAAAAACTCATCCCAAATTGCGGGTTCATCATCCGAGTTATCCCCAGCATCGATATCTTCAATCAAGTGAAAGTTAAACTTCTCAAACACCTCATCAAAAGCATGGTTTTCAATCAATTGCGGTTTTAGTGTGGAGATGTAGAGATCAAAGGGATTGGCATTGATTTCACTTGAAATAGACCCTTCACAATCGGGTAAATCAAACACTACGTAGTCGCACAACTCATCAAGAAAGCTATCTTCAATTGGTGATTCATTTGGGACACTCGATAGACTTTCGAAACTGGAGTTGTGGGATTCAATTTGGAATGAGTAGGTTTGATTCTGAAGGGTGGATTGCTCATTTTCACTACTCAAATCATCAATCTGTCCTATCTCCTCATCATACATTTGAAAATGCTGAGGTAGTTGGAAACTAGCTGCTGGTTCGTTAGGTTGTATGAGGACGGCCATTGATACATTCAATTCCTCTATCTGGAGGCAAGACTCTACCTGAAATTCTTCTAACGACCATTCAATACTAGACATGGGTTGTGAAGGGGTTTCAGTAAAAGATTCAAATTCGTTTGGATACATGAAACTCCTAAATGGCTGTTCAGAAGAAATGTCTAGAGAAAGTGTAAAAGTCGGGTAGGATTGATAGGAATTGAATGGACGTGAAAGAGGTATAGGATTAGGATCAACATTATGATAAGAAGGTGATTAGAATTGTTGTCCTAACGAATTTGGAATGGTGAAAGGAGTGAAAGATTGTCTACGAGATTATTCAATTCTGTCAGCAATGGACATGGGTTTCGGAGTCGCAACATGACTCTCAGAAGAGGTATCAACATAAGAAGGAGGGAAGGGTTGAAACGGTTGATACGACGTGGATTTCGGTGTCCAGTTGTTGGTCCCAGATGCGTCTATCCAATCTCTCAAAGAAATTTTAGGTATGGATGGATCGTTCGAAGTTTAACCAAAGTAAGAACCGTAAGAAGAGATGCCTGGTTGTGGGTACCAAAGTTCAGCAAGAGTTGGTCATTTTGAGGTACCCATGTTACGAAAAAGGTGAAAGGTAGGGAGGGTGGAAAGTGGGCGAATTTTTATAGATTTTTTGATTTTTTGATTTTTTTTGGAGTTTTTGGATTTTTGAAATTGTTTGTTTTGGTTTTTGAAAAATACAAAATTATAGGACTAAACTTTAAACAAGCACAATCACAATCACAATATGCACAAACAACACCTAGAGCTAGAGTCATCAAAGTCCAACTAGACCGCTCCTAGACTTTCAAGCGACAAGTTGTACGATAACACTCGAATCGCTTATTCACTACCAATTGTGGCTAGGAAAGCACAGGTGAGGTAAGGAGGGTTCCGATCATGAATTACCGTGAGACGGGCCTTTTAAAATTACCTTCTCACTTGTCTAGCTTAGACACCACAAAGTCAAGTTTAGATAAATGACCGATTCCCCGCAACCTTCACTTGTCCTAGATGAGTGCGACAAGTCCTTAAAGATTTGGTCTAGATATTTTTTATTAACTCAAGGTAATGCATATGCTTTTTGTGATTTGTGGGGTCTTAGGAAGGGTGATGAAATCTCCACCCAATCTTAATTGGTGTTCAAGCCCCTTAATATTCGTATTATTATATGCAAAGCGTTTAAACAAATAAAATCTAAAACAACAAAAAATTTATTTGGTGGCGGCGCAATTTGTGCAAAGAAACCTGCAGAAAATACAATTCAGTGGACTTTACATAGATTTTTGAGAAGGAGAAGGGTACAAAAATTTTCAGGCTCAGAAGCCAAATAACGACCGTGGAACCACCGCCTTCCCCTAGGTTTGACCGCGGAACCGTGGTGGCAATGAAGAATTAGGAATTCAACATTTTCTGTGCACTCTTCTCTTTATTCTCTTCTGTATCCCAATATCTGTTTCTTGATTAGATCACTATACTTTCTCCAGATTTGCCTGCACACTTGCACACAAAAATATCAGAAAAAAATAACAAGATGGTTTTTATTCTTCTTATTTAATATATATATATATATATATATATATATAAACACAAAAAAAATTAACCCGAATGACAAGAAAGAAACACGTTACCGTTTCCCTGGAAACGGTGCCATTTAATTGGAACAGAATAACCGCGATATATGTTATGATATGCGTTCTACTTACCGCAATCAAGACGGTGTCACTTGATAGCTAGCCGGTTCAATACGGGTCGTCCACTGGGAGATGGTTCGTATGTTCGTTCTTTTTTTAGACGAGTCAATATGTCACGCCCCGCTTCCCAGTGTATGGGCAGAGAACGCGACGAGGCCGCTACATATTTACTGTGAAGTCAATACGTTAAGCGTATCTAAGAAATATAAGAGTAAATACACAAGAGACAATATATAATAAAACAACAACTTTATTTATTAACATTCTTTCTGTACAATGCATGGAAAAGTAAATACAACTGAATGAATGCAATGCCTAAACAATGGCATAACAGAAAAGGAAAAGTATTGAAATAAACGTGTACAATGAATTAAAGCTCTGGGTCTTCAATGAAGGGGTCCAAGTCTTCACTAGTGGGCTCGATCGCCGGAGTGTCTAGATCACCTGACGACATTCAAAGAAGAAAGAAAGAGAATGTCGTCAGCGAACAAATCGCTCGGTAAGTCCCAAAGATAAGGGAGAAATAGAAGACAGAAAGAGAAGGTAGCTTTTAAAGTTTTATTATATTGTTATAATGTTGTGTTAACGTTGTGTTTGTAGCTTGGTAAAGAAGTATGCCAGTGTATAAGAGAGGAGTCTCTATATACCAGAGAATAGAGACAAGTGTAGTACAAGAAACCGTTTATGCCACGGTACAACAGCAACTGGATTCAGGTTAGGTGTATTAAATCTTGATGTCTCGTTCCACTTCTAACACCTTTCGTACCAATTTACCCTTTAAACCCCGCGATATGTTGTTTGTATTGTTTGTATTGTGTTATCTTGTAATATAGATTGTATAATTGGATGACTTACCGAAACCATGATATCAGTAAATGGATGTAACTGGAGAATCATGGATGTAACTGGAGAATCATGTAAATGGAAGTATATCCATAGTTCGGTTCAGTCAATATAGATTGAATAGATTGAATATATGGATTCATGGATTCATGTTGAATTGTAGATTGTAGATTGTACTTGAATCATATTCAAGTCAGATTATTAATGAGAAGACTCGGTCTGAGTCAGACAATTAGAAAAGTAAATTGAAGTCCTGATTGTTTTTGATGTTATCGGTAACCGCTGCACATGGGCGGCAGGATTTGTGTCTTTTTCAAAAACGATTACCGTGTTGATAACACCATTGTTAAGTTGTCTACCTTAAATAGACAAGCACTCACTTCTCCGGCTCTCTGAGGCTCAAAAGATTGGTCCGGCTTAAACCTATTTTTACTAGGGTTCTTAGGGTAATTTATAGAACTTGAGCGGGTTTTATGTAAAAATACTTTTATCTACTTTTCAAAATACACCCCAAGTATTTAATTATCGTATTTAGAGTTGTAATAATTGTAGATTTTATATTTGTGATATTTCTAGTGAAAATAACATACTTTCATAATATATGATATTTATTTGTAATATTGTACTTGTATGGAATTCATGGTATTTTAATGTAAAGTGATTCTTGTGATTTTTAAAAAAAGTTGGAATATTTATATTATTACAAAATGGATATTTTAATGTTACTTATATATATATTTATATAAAAATAATTTTAATATATATTTTATATTTTTAGAAATCTCATTTTCTTAAGATGTTGTATTTTAAATCTCTCGAGACCGAATGCTCCTTACGGAGGTCTGCATCTCACACTACTAAGTCTGAGGATGTGCGATAATCCGCACCATCCCGATCGGGTTCCCCAAATTTGGTTGTAGAGGCGCTTTGCAAAAATTTGTGTAAAATACTTGATCTTTTAGAAAATGGTTTTATTAATTCATGGTATTTATTTGAAATGTTTCGTTTTCCCGTATTCTAGGTTCCCAAAAGGTATTATGCTATGTTGCATATGAGTGTTGTGAGGAGATAGGTCATTATCTCGTGATCTACTTAAAAGTATAACAAGTTTGTGATGTTTTAATGTCGAAATAAAACTACATGGTATTTTAGTGAAAAAAGTACGGTAAAAGTTACAAATTGAAATAGATTGTCATGAAACTTGTTCAACATGTTTATTAATATATAATGGTCAACATGTAAGAGTTTTGTGTGATTGTATTTAAGAAAATGTTGTATTTTGAGAAAGAACCGAATCAGAAATCGGATTTGTTTCGATTCCGTCGGGTTTTAGAATCTCGTATTTTTAGAAAACGAATAGAGAAGAGGGAAGGGTACTTACAGTTTTAGCTTAAAGAGGAGAGGGAGAGGGAGTGGACGTAGCTTCCGGCGCGTCGTTTCGTCGCCGGGATCTCCTAGGGTTGTCGCCGGAAAAATCGCCGGAGCTTCACTTTTCGCTTCTTCCAAAATACACTAGGGTTCTAGAAAATTACTTGAGTGTTTTGTTCAGAATTTTGGAGTGAGGGGGTAGTGTTTAGGGGTTGTATTTGTAGGGTTAGGCTAAGGTTGGGATAGGTGAAAGGTTAAAATGAAAAAATGTGATAAATGTAATAAAATATATTAAAAGTGGAGTAATTGAGATTTTAAAGTGTCTCTGTTACTGATCTAGGGATTTAAACCATACAGGTGTGCAGGGAATACCAAAAGCCAAACTTTTCCTGTTGGTGACTCGGCAGTCCGGCCATGTCCGGCCGGCGGCTGCGGCCCGAGTCGGCCGGTCCGCCGGCCGAGTTGGCCGATTCCGGCAGAGTCAGGCGGCCGTAATCCCCCCCCCCCGACGGTCCACTAACCCTATGGCACAGTTATTTTTTAGGGTGTAGTGGGGTTTTTGTGAGATATGCACGTGTAAACTCTTGGTATTCTAAAAATTCAAAATAAAACAATATTAAAAATAATATGGGGTATGTGATTTGAACTCTGGTGACTTGGTTCAGCAGTGCAAGATATTACCATTGAGCTACAAGCTCCTTCTTGTAATTAATTAGCAAAACAAATATTTAATTTGTGCTCAAGCAAAAATACCCCTTTCTTTAAATTTTGAAAAAATTCTACAGAAAGTGGTACAGGAAATTTAGGGTTGTTACATTCTACCCTCCTTATAAAAATTTCGAATTCAAGGAAAATTTGGTGACTGAAGTACTAATAGTGTATGAAAAATAACAAAGTGATACAAGGGTTTTAAAAATGTGAAAGAGACTTACTAGTGTTATCTTGGTCAACTGTCTTGGCTTCTACGGCTGCTAAGGTGTAAGGTTGGCATCTCGGCACATTTTTCTGTGTATGCCGGTAACTCGATGCCTGACTGGGTAGAGGTGGTCCATGTGTAGGTGGCGACTGGGATGGTGCAAGATGAGTTGCAGGAGCCTGGATAGCTGGCCCGTGCAGGTAGTTGGTGGGTGTGTGAGCTGAGTTGCGTCTATAGGGACAGTTTCCAATTCTATGATCGGATGCGCCACAAACTAGGCATAGGCCTTTTGCGCGCCTACAGTCCTTCCACAAGTGTCCCTCCCTATGGCAGTAGTAACAAAAACCTGGACTTGACTGGTTCGTTGTTTATTTCTGTCTCTTGGGTTCAGAAGGTTGTATAAGGTAGGCTCCTCCTGCCATCTGGATGGCAGAGCGCTTTATACCAGTTGGTTCTGCTTTTGATCAGTTCACTAATATAGCAGTCTGCTGCTGCAATCCAACCAGGAGGCTTCGGATTTCCTTAAGCAGAACCATCTCCTCGTTGAGCGGAGCAGGGACGGCAGGTGTGATTGGTAGTGGAGGTGGAGTGTCGTTGAAGTTGGTACTGGTGTTGTTTGGGGAATCCATAACCTTGAAGAAAAATTTGGGTTAGGACAGATTCAAAGTATATGAAATGATAAGATTCAAGGAACATGAATTGTAAAGAATGTTTTAGTTGCTGGTTCTTATGTTATATTGCTTAGGTTATTCACGCAGAACAGAACTGCATGGCAGTGTTCCATACAACTCTGACCTGCATAGGCCACCAACAAGACCTGTCACGCCCCGCTTCCCAGTGTACGGGCAGAGGACGCGATGAGGCCGCTACGTATTTACTGTGAAGTAAATACGCTAAGCATGTCTAAGCAATATAAGAGTAAATACACAAGAGACAAGATATAATAAAACAACAACTTATTTATTCACATTCTTTCTGTACAATGCATGGAAAAGTAAATACAACTGAATGAAAGCAATGCCTAAACAATGGCATAACAGAAAAGGAAATGTACTGAAATAAAAGTGTATAATGAACTAAAGCTCTGGGTCTTCAATGAAGTGGTCCAAGTCTTCACTAATGGGCTCTATCTCCAGAGTGTCCAGATCACCTGACGACATTCAAAGAAGAAAGAAAGAGAATGTCATCAGCGAACAAATCGCTCAGTAAGTCCCAAAGATAAAGAAGAAATAGAATAGACAGAAAGAGAAGGTAGCTTTTAAAGTTGTATTATATTGTTATAATGTTGTGTTAACGCTGTGTTTGTAGCTTGGTACAGAAGGATGCCAGTGTATACGAGAGGAATCTTTATATGCCAGAGACTAGAGGCAAGTGTAGTATAAGGAACCGTTTATGCCACAGTACAACAGCAACTGGATTCAGGTTAGGTGTATTAAATCTTACTGTCTCGTGCCACTTCTAACACCTTCCGTACCAATCTACCCCTTAAACCCCACGATATCTTGTTTGTATTGTGTTGTCTTGTAATATATATTGTATAATTGGATGACTTGCCGAAACCATGATATCAGTAAATGGATGTAACTGGAGAATCATGAATGTAACTGGATAATCATGTAAATGGAAGTATATCCATGGTTCGGTTCAGTCAATATAGATTGAATAGATTGAATATACGTATTCATGGATTCATGTTGAATTGTAGATTGTACTTGAATCCTATTCAAGTCAGATTATTAATAAGAAGACTCGGTCTGAGTCAGACAATTAGAAAAGTAAATTGAAGTCGTGATTGTTTTTGATGTTATCGGTAACCGCTGCACATGGGCGGCAGGATTTGTGTTTTTTTCAATAACGATTACCGTGTTGATAACACCGTTGTTAAGTTGTCTACCTTAAATAGGCAAGCACCCACTTCTCCGGCTCTCTGAGGCTCAAAAGATTGGTCCCGCTTAAACCTATTTTTACTAGGGTCCTTAGGGTAATTTATAGAACTTGAGGGGGTTTTATGTAAAAATACTTTTATATACTTTTCAAAACACACCCCAAGTATTTAATTATTGTCTTTAGCGTTGTGATAATTGTAGATTTTATATTTGTGATATTTCTAGTGAAAATAGCATACTTTCATAATATATGGTATTTATTTGTAATATTGTACTTGTATGGAATTTGTGGTATTTTAATGTAAAGTGATTCTTGTGATTTTTTAAAAAAGTTGGAATATTTATATTATTATAAAATAGATATTTTAATGTTACTTATACATATATTTATATAAAAATAATTTTAATATATATTTTATATTTCTAGAAATCTCATTTTCTTAAGATGTTGTATTTTAAATCTCTCAAGACCGAATGCTCCTTGCGGAGGTCTGCATATCGCACTACTAAGCCCGAGGATGTGCGATAATCCGCACCATCCTGATCGGGTTCTGCAAATTGGGTTGTAGCGGCACTTTGCAAAGGTTTGTGTAAAATACTTGATCTTTTAGAAAATGGTTTTATTAATTCATGGTATTTATTTGAAATGTTTCGTTTTCGCGTATTCTAGGTTCCCAAAAGGTATTGTGCTATGATGCATATGAGTGTTGTGAGGAGGTAGGTCATTACCTCTTGATCTACTTAAAGGTATAACAAGTTTGTGATGTTTTAATGTTGAAATAAAACTACATGGTATTTTAGTGAAAAAAGTACGGTAAAAGTTACAAATTGAAATAGATTGTCATGAAACTTGTTCAACATGTTTATTAATGTTTAATGGTCAACATGTAAGAGTTTTGTGTGATTGTATTTAAGAAAATGTTGGATTTTGAGAAAGAACCGAATCGGAAATCGGATTTGTTCCGATTCCGTCGGGTTTTAGAATCTCGTATTTTTAGAAAAAGAATAGAGAAGAGGGAGGGGGACTTATGGGTTTAGCTTAAAGAGAAGAGGGAGAGGGAGTGGACGTAGCTTCCGGTGCGTCGTTTCATCGCCGGGATCTCCTAGGGTTGTCGCTGGAAAAATCGCCGGAGCTTCGCCTTTCGCTTCTTCCAAAGTACACTAAGGTTCTAGGAATATTCTTGAGAGTTGTTCAGAATTTTGGAGTGAGGGGGTAGTGTTTAGGGGTTGTATTTATAGGGTTAGGCTAGGGTTAGGATAGGTGAACGGTTAAAGTGAAAAAATATGATAAATGTAATAAAATGTATTAAAAGTGGAGTAATTGGGATTTTAAAGTGTCTCTGTTACTGGTCTAGGGATTTAAACCATACAGCTGTGCAGGGAATCCCAAAATCCAAACTTTTCCTGTTGGTGACTCGGCGGTCGGGCCAAGTCCGGCCGGCGACGGCGGCCTGAGTCGGCCGGTCCGCCGGCCGAGTTGGCCGATTCTGGTCGAGTCAGGCGGCCGGAATCCCCCCCGACGATCCACTAACCCTATGGCACAGTTACTTTTCAAGGTGTAGTAGGGTTTTTGTGAGATATGCACGTGTAAACTCTTGGTATTCTAAAAATTCAAAATAAAACAATATTAAAAATAATGTGGGGTATGGGATTTGAACTCTGGTGGCTTGGTTCAGCAGTGCAAGGTATTACCAATGAGCTACAAGCTCCTTCTTATAATTAATTAGCAAAACAAATATTTAACTTGTGCTCAGGCAAAAGTACCCCTTTCTTTAAATTTTGAAAAAATTCTACAGAAAGTGGTACAGGAAATTTAGGGTTGTTACACAATGAATGTGTATATGTGTATGTTCAAATCTATCCTAAGTGTTCGTATTTTATATTCAAGTAAACCTGTTCGGGTTAGGATTGGTTAGTAGATTTAGGATTAGTCTTGTGCTTGTCTTTTGCCATTCTTGAAATGATGTTGGGATAATCGAAAGTAGCGGGGATTAAGAGGACATAGGAATGGGATTTGCGAGTTTAAGCAAGCTTTCCAACTAAATCCATTCCTAGTGCCCCTTGTCCGTCCGCTACATGCGCTTATTTCCAACCCTAGGCCAAATATTCGCAACCATGTCTCCAATTAAGTCACAACCACATGTCACGTTGTAGTGCGCCAAAAGAAATCTCGACTTAGGTCGCGGCTATATGTCACTTATAGCGCGTCTAAGTGAGAGGGTTGTGTTTGTTTGGTCTAGCTTCATTTTAAAGTGTTTGGCGAAGAGAAGTACAAGAGATTTTTACGTCCCTCATGCTAACCTTCCTTAGCCCTAACAAGTGTGTAAATTATTCGCACATTTAAAAGAAAAATAAAAAAATGGAAGAAAAGATAGAAAGGAAAATACGGTTTTAACAAATGGTAGTAAGCTAATTACTTGGGCCCTCACCTAACTAAGGGACTCCATCGAGTATCATGGCTTGAAAATACGATTTAGAAGAGAAGGAAAATGATTAAAATTACAATACAAGAATAAAGATACAAGTTAATAAAACCCTCATCTTCATTAATCTTCCACTCAAAAGCTCTCACTACAATCTCATGGAGAATAGATGAAGAAGAAGAAGAAACTACAACTAAACTACACTAAATCCTAGTAAAGAAAAAGCATTCCTAACTTGGGTCAAAACTGGAGTCTTTATAGGCAGATAAATGAAACCCTATGGCCATATTCTGAGCCCCTATACAAGTACTAAACTATCCCTGAAAAACGGTCAAAAGATGCCACATGTAGGCCGCGGTTCCGTCGCCCATACATACATATGGCCGGGGTTAGGGTGTCATTTTTGTTAGGCTTCCTCGTGTTATTTTGTTCTTCTGTTTCACATGTTCCAAATTGCAAAATGGTTCCAAAATATCTTTAGATTTTCAACAGTCCAAAATGGCTACACTTTTAATCTTTTTGACTTTGATCTCCCTCGAGCTCCGTGCACCTCTTGATCATTGCGCTGCCCTTCTCGTGCTCTTTGCTTGTCCGAGACACGAATGACCACTGTTATTTATCTTGTCTCTTGAACTGGTAAGCGGCACTGGACAAGTGTGGATGACTGGAACCCGGATTTTATCTATTTTTGGCATATGTTTTGGATTTTGGTATAACTATGGAGATTTTGCGTGATTTGCATTATTTTGGACTAAGAACCTGTAATCATGTAGTAAACACGGATCAAAATCACCTACCTATATATAAACGAGCAGAAGAATGGGCAGTCTTAACTGCTATATTCTGGTGTGAACAAACTCCAACTCAGGCTGAAATACACCTTTCTATACGTTGAATAAGTTACAATTGTACAGGGATTTCAGGGTTATTACAGTGTTGCCATCAAGACCCGAAGGTAGGAATATGCCATCACTTCACTTCATTTCAATCCTTGGATCCTTGATGACGCCGCAATCAATGAACTGAATCGGACGTCCATGTATTCTTTGTGCTATATAAATGCCGCTAAGACCCAGTCATTTATTTGATGGAGTATAGGGAAATCCATCGCTCCTTTTCATTCACTTATCCCCATGAACTGTCTAATTCGAACTACCTGCGATGCAGAAAAAAATTTACTTTATCATTTATTGTTATTATATTATTTATTTTTAATTCCGCGATGCTCTATCATTTCAGCTTTTCTTATCGTGAAAGTTGTGATTGCCCAATCATTTCAGCTATTTATTTGCGGTGCCCAATCATTTCGGCTTTTTTTATCTACTCGTTGATTTTTATTACGAGTTGCTCTATCATTCCTGCTATTTCATATGTATATTTTTTGCTTGCTGATCTTTATTGCAAGTTGGGGACTTGGAGTCGATACCTGCTTTGGCATCAGTATCCCTATAACTGGAATATCGCCAGGATTGACTCATCATCTGCCGTGAGAGGACTTGGAGTTTGATACCTGATTAGACATCAGCATCGCTATAACTGTAATATTGTCAGGAGCGACTCATCATTTGTCGTTGCCTATTTGGACAAAAGTGGCTTAGAAGACAGGTTTAGATCCGTTCCAACTAAGGCTTTTTGACTTTATGAGCCGTAAGGGTCTCATAAAGTTATTTCTCCCTACGAGACGAGAGGGTCTCATAGGTATATTTTCTCCTTAGGAATCGTGGGGATTCCTAAGTGGTATTTTATCATGCAAGTCGTAAGGATCTTACAAGAGTATTTTCTCCTTACAAGTCGAGAGGACTTATAAGTGTCGTTCACCGTGTTAGGAATGTCATTCGGCTCCGGTGGAGTTTGGTTGAAACATATTTTGTTTACGCTCGTGGATTGTATACAAGAGTCAATATTGAACAACTTTGTAGAGCATAAATCTCATGGGGGTATGATGGCTTAAGAAACAGGCTTGAATCCCTATAATTTAAGACTTTTGAATTCTATAAGCCATGATGGTCTTATAGAGAAATTTCTCCTTACGAGTTGAGAGAATCTCGTAAGTGTATTTTCTCCATAGGAATCGTATGGCTTCCTAAGTGTGTTGCTCCTTTGTGAGTTGTAGGGATTCCATGCAGGTATTTTCTTCTTAAAAAGTCGAGCGGATTTTGTGAGTGCATATTTCTTTTCATTCAACGAGTTTGTGCCCTTTTGGTTTTTCATAAGCTCGCCAGTAGTCCTGCTGTTTTTATTCACGCCGCCCTTTCGGGTTTTCATCCGTGTCCATTTTTCTTATGGACATACCCTTTTTTGCGATAGAAATCTCTCAGACGCAACTTTCCTGTAGGTGACCTAGTATAGCTTGCCAGTGGGACATGGGCGAGATATGGACCATTTATGCCCGTTGGTTGTCTACGGTGATCAATATAAAGATCAGCCGTATGGCATAACATCTTTTAGAGGACTGTATCATCGATAGGGCTTCATAGCCGGTGGGACTTCAGGTGTAGCCTCACAGGTGGGACTTGAGTTTGCAATCTTCTCCGGTGGGACTTCTGATGCAACGTGGATCTCAAGGAGTCTGTAGAGCAACATGTTAGTTTAGGGACATTGCGGTCTAATGGAGCCATGAAGAACATATGCGGGACATAGATCGTTTGTGCCCATGGATTGTATACGGCTGGTTATATGATCTATGCCGTCGGGCAACATATTAGTTTAGGGACATCGTGGTCTATCATCTGATACTTGGAAGTCCAATCTTTGCTACGAGAAGCCCATGGATGTTATAGGTGGTCAATATGGAGACCAGCTGCGGGGTAACATATTAGTTTGGGGACATTTTGGTCCATCATTTTAGTTTAGGGACATAGTGGTCCATCATCAACATAACGGGAGTGCATATCATCTGGTGGGAATGGCGAGCGGACATAGGCATGTCCATCTATCATCGACCCAAGTCATGACTCTTCAAGCATAGTACTTCTTGAGGAATCGACCGTTTATTGGCCGAAACAGCCTTTCTCCGTGCATATCCATGAGTAGGTAAGCTCCACCTTGGTAGACCTTATATGTCACGCCCCGCTTCCCAGAATACGCTAAGATAGACACGTGACAGAGCCAACCATGATACCTGTGGATAGGAAATATCCTTCCACAGTCACATTACGACTGTAGAGATATCAAGAACAATAATAATAACTATCTAATACATGTCCATGAGCCAGAATAACGAGTCAAGAATAAAATAATGCGGAAGCAAAAAGATCCAATACAAGAATAAACTGGAATGTACGTCCCATAATGCGGGCTCACATCAGGAATGAAAATGCATAAATAAAACCAAATACTAACAGGTCCTCACTGCTCGGCCTGCTGACTGAAATACTCCTGCTTGGCCTGCAGCTAAGGTAAAGAATCTGGGCCATGCAAAACCCAGACGTCAGTGCGTCATAATATCAAGCAATAATATAAACAGGGGTAGCAAGACATGTAGGTATGAGTATGAACGGTAAAACACGTATACCAGTAACATAGATAAGGACAGTGAAAGGTAAGGCATAAAAGATGTGCAGTGAGTAATCTAGACTGGTCTACTGGGTTAACTACTCTCAAGTCTTTGAAATCAATTTGATGAATCGTTAATGTAACTCAATAGTATCCCGTGCGTGCCCGGGACCACGGTCAAGATTCTCGGGCTGAATCCGAGACGTGCCGCTAGGCAGTAAAAGGTAGTATGTAACGATGAATGATGTCAGCCGCATTATCCCGGAGCTGGCCTAGCCCATAAAACTGATCAGTAAAGGCATCGAACTGTCGAGTTACAAGTCAGGTTTCATCATTGAGTTCCCCATACCCCCAAGTTATGTGTTTAAATCAGGTATTGATAAATCTGGAGCTAATGCCAACACATGATCAAGCATGTATAGGTTTGTCTGAATAGACAATAGGAAATGTCCGTAAGGACAACAGGTCAAGATTGTCGGCATTAGTAACAAGATCAGGTAACAGGTCAAGCTGTGGTACATCAGGTCATGTCAGGCAGTGAACAAGTATCAATCATGTCAAGAAGTGCACAGGTATCAAGTCGTGTCAAGTAGTAGTGTATCAAGTCATGTCAGGGGGTGCACAAGTATCACGTGGTTGCTGATAATCAAACTATAATAAGCATGGGTACAAAAAAACAAGTATGGGGTACCATTGTAATAATAAAATGGAATAATGTGATTTGGTATGCAAATAGATATAAATTCAAAGATATGGATGCACAATTATCGATTAGGGTTACGTTTATAGTTCCAATATTAATTAGGATGCACTTTATTAAAACATGGAATGTTAATATCACAGTATTATGTATTAATATGATCTATGGATGTAATTATCTATATTCTAAATAAGATGAATGCAAACGGGTATCCGAAACATTATAAAAACTATAAAATGGTAACGTGAGATGTACAACTAAGCAATATATGACATAAATATTGATATGGGTACAGTATACTGTAATCTACTATGTAACAAGATTCGTTTTCATGATCTAGATCTAAAATGATGTAAACGGATGCAAACGGGATATCGAAACTTTATAAAATGAATCATGGGGTACTAGATTTAAACTACAGGTATGATATATATTTAAATAGGTATAAACTGAATTATATAGCATGTAGCAAGATTAACTTGCCTTGACAGATCAAGAAACGGATGTGTACGGAACGTCTCACGTCGGCGAAATGTCACGACGCGCGCACGGTACACGGAACGGTTCCAAACAACGCACAAAGGTGATCACACAAGTCAGGTACGTTAACTGGCTCGTCGGGATCGTCGACGTCACGTCCGGCTCCGGCGAACTACTGTAGACAGAGAACAGTTTTTCTTTAAAGACAACAAGAAAGGAAAGAAAAGAAAGAAAGAAGGAAGAAGGGGAAGAAAGAGTGCAAGGGCTCACTGGGGTGCACCGTAGACAGGGAACGAGGGGGCGACGACGAGATCAACTCCGACAATCTATGCCGGCAGTGGAGTGGTGTGCAGGGCTCGGAGAAAGAGAGAGGAGGTGGAGGTACTGATGAGGGCGAGGAGGCGGCGACGAGACGGCGACGGCGACGACGACGGCGACGAGGTAGGCGAGGGGGAGACGGCTAGGGTTCGCGGGTTGCGTGGGTTTAAAAAAAAAGAGAGAAAGAGAAGGAATATATATAATGTATATGGAGAGAGAGAGATAAAGAAAGGGAGGAGAGAGAGAATCTGAGAGAGAGAGAGAGGAGAGAGACAGAGAAAGAGCGAGAGGAGAGAGAGAGAATCAGCGAGAGGAGAGAGATAGAGAGATCGAGAGGTGAGAGAGAGAGAAATGAACAGTTAGGAGAGATAAAGTTGTTGTTTTATGGGAGAGAGAGAGAAAGAGATAGCGGGTGAGATAGAGAGAGAGAAATAAAGAAATAAAGAGGGAGTGTGGGGCCACAGCCAGAGGAGGAGGGGGCTGTAATTGGTTAGGAAATAAAGATTTAAAATTTTAAAAGATTTGTAGTTTAAAAAAATATTTTAGTTAGATATATAATTTTAAGTTGTTGATTAATTTTAATAAAAAATTGGATTTTCAGGTAAATACAAATCTAGTCCAAAATACGTCCAGGTTGGGTCTAAAAATTCAGATTTTAAATATGAAAAATATATGCGACTTTCAAAATTCAAAACGAGTGCTCAGGTAACGGAAATGCATACCCCCAAGAACGGATGCACGTACGTGCGCGTAGCCATCCAAACACGTCCGTTTCACTGAACGGGACGAGAACAAGATGCGTGGATGCTACCACGGGGTTAGGGGTAACATGCAGGCTATGAAATGAAATTTTAAATTATATTACATGACCTAAAATGTTATACGGTAAAAGGTGCAATGCCAGATAAAATGCCCGTATGCAGTATACATGAGATGCACGTGTCTATGTAAAAAGTTAAGGTAATTCATAAATATGAATCAAACAGGTTCAAGCAAGCGGGTCGGGTCAAATGCAAAGTAAAATGTAAAATGCCATTCGCACCCAAACACGATAAATCAAGAGAAATACCACATATAAGTAAATACGGGAACTGTAATTGGTATAAATAAACTAGGTTGTTACATTATACCCAACTACAAAAGAATTTCGTCCTCGAAATTCCCAAGACAAGAAAAGATAAACAAACATTCAGCTACAAGAATAGATGTGGAAAGTTCAGTTGGATTTCATCTTCTCATTCCCAAGTTGATTCTCCATGCGAGCGATTTCCCCAAGAAACAAGTACAAGAGGGATAACCTTGTTCTTAAGAACCTTTTCCCTTCAATCCACAATCGACATTGGTCGTTCCTCAAAGGTTAAATCTTCTCGTACAGTCAGCTCCGAATGATCCAACACATATGTTTCATCTCGAACATACTTACGAAGTTGAGATACATGAAACACGTCAAGAACATTCGCTAAAGATTGCGGTAAAGCCAATCGATACGCCACTTCTCCAACACGCTCCAAAATCTCGAAAGGTCCAACGAATCGAGGACTAAGCTTGCCTCGACTTCCAAAACGAATCACCCCACTAGTCGGTGATGTCTTCAAAAATACCAGATCAGCAACAGCAAACTCTAGAGGTCTTCTCGATGTATCTGCCTAACTCTTTTGTCGGTCTTGTGTTGCTTTTATATGATTCCGGATAGTGTTAACCTTCTCAACTGTTTGCACAATCAAATCCGGTCCCAATAATCTTCGTTCTCCAACATCGTCCCAACAAACAGGTGAATGGCACTTGCAACCATATAATGCTTCGAATGGAGCCATCTGAATAGTCGCCTGAAAACTGTTGTTGTACGAAAACTCCACCAAGTGTAGATGATCCTCCCATGAACCTTTGAAGTCTAACATGCAAGCTCTCAACATGTCTTCAAGAGTTTAGATCGTTCTCTCCGACTGGCCATCTGTCTGAGGATGATAAGCTGTGCTAAACTTCAATCGAGTCCCCAAACTTTCCTGTAAGCTCCTCCAGAAGTGTGATAAGAAACGGGTGTCTCGGTCGGACACAATGCTCACCGGTACTCCATGCAATCTTACAATCTTCTGCTTGTACCGTTCTGCCAAAGCTTCTGTTGATTGACCCACTCAAAATTGTATGAAATGAGTTGCCTTGGTCAATCGATCAACAATCACCCAAACTGCATTGTTGCCTTTTGTACTCCGCGGTAAAGCTGTCACGAAATCCATGGTTATATGTTCCCACTTTCATTGAGGAATCGGAAGTGGTTGCAATAAACCAGCAACCCTTTGATGTTCAGCTTTAACTTGCTGACACACCAAGCACTTCGCTACAAAGCGGGCAATCTCTCGTTTCATGCCTTCCCACCAGAAATGATGTCGTAGATCACGGTACATCTTCGTGCCTCCTGGATGTAAGGAATATGCGGGACTGTGCGCCACCTTCAAAACTTCTTCGTCAATATCTCCTTTTGGCACATATCAACGACTACCATAACGTAACGAACCATCTTCACGAATCAACAAGTCCGTTCGAAGTCCAGCTTCAACCTGTTCTCGAAACTTTTGCAATCTAGGGTCCTGCAATTGCGCTGCTTTAATACTTTCGATCAACGACGATTGTACTTGCAGCTGCATCAACTGTCCCGAAGAATGTGGTAACACAAGCTCCAAATCAAATCTCCGAAAGTCTTTGATAAGTTCCTTTTGTGCAGTTAACATCTCAATTGCTGGCAACCGACTAAGCGCATCCGGCACAACATTAACTTTCCCCGGATGGTATTTAAGATCAAGATCATAGTCAGCCATCATCTCCAACCATCTACGCTGTCTCATATTAAACTTCTTCTGTGTGAACACATACTTCAGGCTTTTGTGATCGGTGAATACTTCGACCCTTTCGCCCAATAAGTAGTGTCTCCAAATCTTCAAAGCAAAAATCACAGCTGCTAGCTCCAAGTCATGAGTTGGGTAATTCTTCTCATGGGTCTTCAACTGTCTCGATGCGTAAGCTATAACCTTCCCATGCTGTATAAAAACACATCCCAATCCTTTCCCAGATGCGTCTCTGTGAAACACCAATCCTTCGGAACTGTCTGGTACGGTTAAAACAGGTGCGGTTGTCCATCTCTGCTTCAACGCCTCAAAAGCTAATGCACGTTTATCCGTGTGCCGTCTTTCTTCTTTACTAAAAGAACTAGAGCTTCCCAAGGTGAAACGCTGCTGCGAAACCAACCTTCTCTCAAGTAATTGACTTCTTCCAACTCCATTGGTGCCATTGGACAATACGCTTTTGAGATTGGCGCTGCACCAGGAACAAGGTCGATCGCGAACTCTACATCTCGCTTCGGGTAAACCCGAGATGTCCTCGAACACGTCCATGAAATCTCAAACTACAGTTGGCGCTTCTACTTCTATTGGCGAAAGAACATTGTTTGTCGGCCTAGCCCTACACTCGACTGGTCCGACAGAACTGCTAACTCCAAAGATGTCCGGGAATCTGGAAATTCGCTTTCTTCGCTCTACAATCAATGTGAGCGTGGAAAGTGCCGAGAAAAATCCATTCCCAAGACGACTTCATAGCTGCCGGTATCAATCACCAAGAAATCTGCAAATAGCTCCCGTCTGCAAACAACAACAGAACAATCCTTACACCCTCTATTAGTTATGATTTTCCCATTCCCAGTGTGTATGTCCCAATAACTAGACAGGGTCGTGCAAGTAATCGAGTGTGTAGTAATAAACTTGGATGACATAAATCAATAGGATGCACTAGAATTGAATAACGCTAATGCGAAAAAACCATGAACAAGTAGGATACCTGAAACGACTTCCTCTGAAGCCTTAGCCTCTTCAGCCGTCAGGGTAAAAGCTTGAGCTTGATTAACTCCCTGAGTTAATTGCTCCTGCTCCTGAAACTGCTTTTGCGGTGGCTCCTGAGTGTCTTCCTTCAATCTTAGCTTTGACGGACATGTATTAATGGTATGATCAGTTGATCCACAAATAAGACAAAGTCTAAGTCTCCTTCGACAATCTCTCCAGAAATGACCTGGTCGTTGGCAGTAATCGCACAACACCCTTCCTTTTTGCTTGGGCAAAACTGGCCTCCGAACATCTGCTTTCTGACGAAGCTTCGACAGACAAGCATTGATAGTGTGATCCGCCGATCCACAATTTAAACAAAGTCCAAGCTTCCTTTGACACTCACTTTGCACATGTCCAGGTAAATGGCAAAAGTAACAAATCACGCTCCTTCTCCGATCAGCAACGACCGTTTTCTTCATTGGTTCTATGCCACGTCGGTTCATCGGAATACCTCTACTTACGGGCGTTTGGTTTGCTGCGAAAGCCAACTTCTGCTCGGTCTGTTGCTTGTGGTCCTTTAGTAAGTCACGAATTACTCCAAGCAAAGTGGCGTCATCCATACGCCTCTGGTACGATTGTAGATTCCTGGCTTCTATGATCCTGCAACCAAGACACCAAAGAGGATTATTATGCTAAACAAGATTCAAAACTTGCAATGAATGATGATCATGAATCAAGGATATGAATCAAAACTAGTACCGCATTGTAACCATGCTGCAGTTCATAGTTACAATCACATAACTCCACTCAAGTCGCCCAAATTCTAGAGATAAACAATAGGGAACTAAAAGTTTCAAGTCGAGATGCAAAGAAGTTTGCATATCATCAAGGTAAGGATCAGGAGGGAGTTAAGATTCAAGAATGGCAAGATAGTAAAATGGCAGGACATGTTCCTACTCTCGAGTATTCCGATTCATGTATTGGGTCCAATACACAACTACAAAAGAATCAACCCGATTAACCTAGATCCTATGGCTCTGATACCAAACAAACCCTGTCACGCCCCGCTTCCCAGAATACGCTAAGATAGGCACATGACAGAGCCAACCATGCTACCTGTGGATAGGAAATATCCTTCCACAGTCACATTACGGCTGTAGAGATATCAAGAACAATAATAATAACTATCTAATACATGTCCATGAGCCAGAATAACGAGTCAAGAATAAAATAATGCGGAAGCAAAAAGATCCAATACAAGAATAAACTGGAATGTACGTCCCATAATGCGGGCTCACATCAGGAATGAAAATGCATAAATAAAACCAAATACTAACAGGTCCTCACTGCTCGGCCTGCTGACTGAAATACTCCTGCTCGGCCTGCAGCAAAGGTAAAGAATCTGGGCCATTCAAAACCCAGACGTCAGTGCGTCATAATATCAAGCAATAATATAAACAGGGGTAGGAAGACATGCAGGTATGTGTATGAACGGTAAAACAGGTATAACAGTAACTTAGATAAGGACAGTGAAGGGTAAGGAATAAATGATGTGCAGTGAGTAATCTAGACTGGTCTATTAGGTTAACTACTCTCAAGTCTTTGAAATCAATTTGATGAATCATCGATATAACTCAATAGTATCCCGTGTGAGCCCGGGACCACGGTCAAGATTCTCGGGCTGAATCCGAGACGTGCCGCTAGGCAGTAAAAGGTAGTATTTAACGATGAATGATGTCAGCCGCATCATCCCGGGGCTGGCCTAGCCCATAAAACTGATCAGTAAAGGCATCGAACTGTCAAGTTACAAGTCAGGTTTCATCATTGATTTCCCCATACCCCCAAGTTATGTGTTTAAGTCAGGTATTGATAAATATGGAGCTAATGCCAACACAGGATCAAGCAAGTACAGGTTTGTCTGAATAGACAACAGGAAATTTCCGTAAGGACAACAGGTCAAGATTGTCGGCATTAGTAACAAGATCAGGTAACAGGTCAAGCTATGGTACATCAGGTCATGTCAGGTAGTGAACAAGTATCAATCATGTCAAGAAGTGCACAGGTATCAAGTTGTGTCAAGTAGTAGTGTATCAAGTCATGTCAGGGGGTGCACAAGTATCACGTGGGTGCTCATAATCAAACTATAATAAGCATGGGTACACAAAACAAGTATGGGGTACCAATGTAACAATAAAATGGAATAATGTGATTTGGTATGCAAATAGATATAAATTCAAAGATATGGATGCACAATTATCGATTAGGGTTACGTTGATAGTTCTAATATTCATTAGGATGCACTTTATTAAAACATGGAATGTTAATATCAGAGTATTATGTATTAATATAATCTATGGATGCAATTATCTATATTCTAAATGAGATTAATGCAAACGGGTATCCGACACATTACAAAAACTATAAATTGGTAATGTGGGATGTACAACTAAGCAATATGTGACATAAATATTGATATGGGTGCAGTATAATGTAATCTACTATGTAACAAGATTCGTTTTCATGATCTAGATCTAAAATGATATAAACGGATGCAAACGGGACATCGAAACGTTATAAAATGAATCATGGGGTACTAGATTTAAACTACAGGTATGATATATATTTAAATAGGTATAAACTGAATTATATAGCATGTAGAAAGATTAACTTGCCTCGACGGATTAAGAAACGGATGTGTACGGAACGTCTCACGTCGGCGAAATGTCGCGACGCGCGCACGGTACACGGAACGGTTCCAAACAACGCACAAAGGTGATCACACAAGTCAGGTACGTTCGCTGGCTCGTCGGGATCGTCGACGTCACGTCCGTCTCCGGCGAACTACTGTAGACAGAGAATAGTTTTTCTTTAAAGACAACAAGAAAGGAAAGAGAAGAAAGAAAGAAGGAAGAAAGGGAAGAAGGAGTGTAAGGGCTCACTAGGGTGCACCGTAGACAGGGAACGAGGGGGCGACGACGAGATCAACTCTGGAGATCTATGCCGGTGGTGGAGTGGTGTGCAGGGCTCGGGGAATGAGAGAGGAGGTGGAGGTACTGATGAGGGTGAGGAGGCGGGGACGAGACGACGACGACGATGATGACGGCGACGAGGTAGGCAAGGGGGCGACGGCTAGGGTTGCATGGGTTTAAAAAAAAGAGAAGGAGAAGGAATATATATAATGTATAGGGAGGGAGAGAGAGAGATAAAGAAAGGGAGGAGAGAGAGAGGAAAGAGACAGAGAAAGAGCGAGAGGAGAGAGAGAGAGAATCGGCGAGAGGAGAAAGTTAGAGAGAGAATCAGCGAGAGGAGAAAGTTAGAGAGAGAGAAATGAACAGTTAGGAGAGATAAAGTTGTTGTTTTGTGGGGGGGAGAGAAAAAGATAGCGGTGAGATAGAAAGAGAGAAAGAAAGAAATAGAGAGGGAGTGTGGGGCCACGGCCAGAGGAGGAGAGGGCTGTAATTGGTTAGGAAAAAAAAGATTTAAAATTTTAAAAGATTTGTAGTTTAAAAAAATATTTTAGTTAGATATATAATTTTAAGTTGTAGATTAATTTTAATAAAAAATTGGATTTCAGGTAAATACAAATCTAGTCCAAAATACGCCCGTGTCGGGTCTAAAAATTCTGATTTTAAATATGAAAAATATATGCGACTTTCAAAATTCAAAATGAATGCTCAGGTAACGGAAATGCATGCCCCTAAGAACGGATGCACGTACGTGCGCATAGCCATCCAAACACGTCTGTTTCACTGAACGGGACGAGAACAAGATGCGTGGATGCTACCACGGTGTTAGGGGTAACATGCAGGCTATGAAATCCAATTTTAAATTATATTACATGACCTAAAATGTTATACGGTAAAAGGTGCAATGCCAGATAAAATGCCAGTATGCAGTATACATGAGATGCACGTGTCTATGTAACAAGTTAAGGTAATTCATAAATATGAATCAAACAGGTTCAAGCAAGCGGGTCGGGTCGAATGCAAAGTAAAATGTAAAATACCATTCGCACCCAAACACGATAAATCAGGAAAAATACCATAGATAAGTAAATACGGGAACTGGAATTGATATAAATGAACTAGGTTGTTACATTATCTATTACTACGGGCCTTTGTAGTTTGGCTCAAACTTCCCACGTTTTGCGCGGTTAGGGATCATCGGCATTTTGACAACCAGTACGAGTTTGCCTTGCCGGAATGTCCTCGGTTTGGTTAGTCTTTCATATGATTGTGTCATCCTTGCCGTATAAGCCTCCAAATTTTGCTGTGCTACAAGGTGGGTCTCGTTGAGAGCATCAAGTTCTTCAAGCCGGAGATGGGTATTCTTTTCGTCCATAAGTTCACATTGAACTGCCATCCACGGCATGGGATGTCACGTACCGCTTTCCAAAAGTACGAAAACAATGACGTGCCAAAGTCCGCAATCTAACTGTGTCGAGAGTGGTCTTTTCTCGATACCATTATATTAAGCGTATAAATAAATCATGCAGGAAATATACCAAAACTGATAATAAAAGCAGAAAAATTTATTTCCATTTACTAAAATTATTACATCCCAAAGTACTAAAAGCAAACTAAATAGTTTGATTATATTGATTAAAAGAAAGCAAGCCCTAACAGGTGCACAACTGAAAGAAAGATAATTACTCCTAATAACTGATTGTGAGCTTTGTGTAGTCTTCATTAGTGGGCTCCACTCCATCGTTTCCTCCTTCATCAATCTTGTCCTCATCTAACGGACGTTCCAACTATAGAGAAATGAAAAGAAAGTCCGTTAACGAGTTACACTCGGGTAGAATTTTCTCAATAAAAAGAAATGATAAAGAGAATAAGTGTACGTAATGTATGATGTTATATATGTGTAGTGGTATAATGTATATGTTGTAGGTATTAGGCAAATTATGGTATAACGCGTAAGGTAACTACATGTAATATGTTTGTTTAGTTTGTTAGAAAGGATAATGGGTTCTCAAGATTATTCTGTTCTAACCACGGAACAACGGTTAGGGAAAGTGAAATGTATTGTTCCACTTTTCCGGATCTGATCGAGTAATAGGGGAATCCGAGTCCGTATACTATCTTATCTAATCAAACTACCCAGCCCCGTTTTATTCAGTGTAAAGGTTTTACGAATTAGAGTTGGTGCGTATATCATCTAGGCATGGAACGTCATTTTTCCATATTGGGACTGTTCATATCATTCACCCAAATACCGTGATTAGTAGTCGTCCATGTTGGGACTTTTTAATTCATTTGTAGTAGTCGTTTATGTTGAGACTGTTCATTCTGCATGCAGGGATCTTTATTTATGATAGTATTCTATAGTTCGCGCATTCTAACCCTAACCATATCGGAGGTCATGTCGTGTGATGTATCAAAAGTTGGATTCAAGTAGATGATATCTCAGTCGGTATGGACTTCTACGGCCGTTGGTTATATCTCGTTCCATTATAGTTAGTAAAGTAAGCATGTTATTTTATTGAAACCTTAGTTTATACTGGACTATGGTATTTTATCGTAATCAGTGTTTATGTGGAAGCCATGGTATTTTAGTGAAATTGTTCGTTTATAAAAGAAATATGGTATTTTAGGGAAATTATCTTTTAATAAAGATTGTGATATTTAATAAAAAAAAATATCTCCTATAAAAAGAGTATGGTATTTATATGGTATATTACCGAAAATTATTATTTATTATAAAGGTTGTGGTATTTTAACAAAAGAATCTCTTTTATAAAAAGGCAAGGGTATTTTAGTGAAATTCTAATTTAAAAGCTTCAATTTCGAAGTTAGGGGTATTTTTGGTAAGGCTTAACTTTTTAAAAGTATTTAGTAGAAATCTAGTTTTAAGGATTATTATTGATTTTTAAAAGAAAACCTTTGCCTTTAAAAGATCAGGGTATTTTAATAAAACTATCACTTAGAAAAGTTTAAGGTATTTTAAGGAAAATAATATTTTTTTCAAAGTTCGTGGTATTTTAAAGGAAATATAAATTGTTAGTCGTTGATGGTATTTTTGTGAAATAGCGATTTTAGTGAAAATATGGTTTCCAAGTTTATCATCAATTTTATTTAAAAATAACCAATCTATAAAAATATACTATGATTTTCCATGGTTTAATAATTAGGGAAAAATTATCAATAACCTTTATTTAATACCGTAGATTAATTATATTTATTCACATAAAAACTGTCCCGGTCATGACAGTTGATTGAAGACTTAGTTCCATATGTCCAAACATTAAATGGGGGTTGTCCATTACCCTGTGATTTTATCGTGAAGGATAACTGCTAAAAGTTCATTATTTAATCAGGGTTTAATATCGTTTTTAACCATCATAAACCGCAAAATAGATAATCTAGTTAAAACATCATAATTAAGTCTTGGAATCTTTTTAATAGATAGATATTTTTATAATGAAGATAAAAATGGATCAAGTGTTGAGAGATCCTACCTGAAATGAGCTAGGAAAATGAAAGTCGGTGAGCGTCGGGTTGTACGAGAACATACATATCTTAAATCCAAGAATTATTTTGCCTTTGGGACTTAGTCTAGAGTGTAGAAGATTCAAATATAAAGATTTGAATTTTTTTTGAGATTTTTTTGTCAAATGGATATTTTTCTGGGATTTTTAGAAGGTCAGGTCTATTTATAGGGATTTTTAGGATAAAAAAATTCCCTATTTTTCCACCCCCGGCTACAGGAGCCGCCCTTATAAGCCGACCAGATCCGGGTCGTCGGTCGACATGGTCCAACAACATATGTCCCATCATGCGTGAGCTGACGTGGGCCCCGGCTTGGCACTGGCACTGCTGATTTGGGTCGTTAGATCTTTGATCCAACGGTCCAAATCAACAACGCTGATTTTTTTTATTTTCCTCTTCTTTTATTTAAAACTGTCGACAGAATCTGGACAGTTGGTTTCTAGATCCGACAGTCCAGATTCATTCCTGCTCTTAAAATTAAATAAGATTCGTTTTTAATATTTAAAAATGTTTTAAAAATTATATTTGGCTTCTAAAAATTATTTTTAAATAATTAAAAATATTATAAAAATCTAGGAAAATTTTTAAAAATATATTTTGATATTTTCTATCATTTGCAACCAAATTTGATCTAAAATAGCTCCCCTTGTAGATTTTAAAAACTTTTCCCTTCGATAAAAAAATCTATTTAAATTCTTAAAAATTCCCAAAAATTCCTAAAAATCATATTAATTCATTTTAATCATGGAAAATATTTTAAAAGTTTTTTACCAATAGAAGAAGTAGAATAATTGTTTTGATCTCGAGAAAAATTAGAAAACATTTTTATTACGTATTTAGAATACACGGTTGTTACAATCTACCCTTCTTGAAATAATTTCGTTCTCGAAATTCTAAAGGTAAAACAAAGGGTAATGTCACGCCCCACTTCCCAGTGTACGGGTAAGGAGACGTGGTGAGACCGCGACGTATTTTCTTAGAAATAAACACGTTAAGCGTAAATAAGCAATATAAGTGAAATAACATAAGAATGATAAGAGATGTAATAAAACAACTTTTTATTTATATTCATTCTTTACATACAACTGAAAAGTAAAGTACAATGATGGAAAGCGATATCTAAACAATGGCAATATGAACTGAAAAAAAGTAAGTACAAGTAAGAACTAGAACTCTGGTTCCTCAGTGAACTACTCCAAATCATCCTGCTTGGGCTTGATCTCCTGAGAGTCAGGTCCTCCTAACAGCATTTCAAAGAAAGAAGAGATAGGAATGTCGTCAGCGAACTAGCGCTCGGTAAGTCCCAAAAGATAGAATGGAATAGATAATGTATTTGTTATGCTAACGTAGTTGTTTGTAGCTTGGTACATAATATGCCAATGTATACGAGAGGAGTCGAACTATCCCGTGGACTAAGGTATATGGAGTATAAGGCCCCGTCAAAACCCACAGGACAACGACACGGATGTTCAGGTTATGTGTATTATAGTGACCGTCTCGTTCCACTTCTGACACATTCCGTACCAGTCTACCCCTTTAAAAGCCCGTAATGTATATTGTATTGTTTTATGGTATAAGACATGCCGAAACCATGGTATAAGTTGTTCATGTAAATGGATCAGGATGTAAATGGATAGTCATGTAGTCAAGTCAAAATATATCCATGGTTCGATCAAGTCAAAACAAGTAGCATGTTTGTATTGTTCGGTATACATGTTCATGTTCAAGTATATATATTGGATTCATGTTGGATTGGAGTTAGGTTTGGATTGTGTTCATATTTAGATTGTATTCAGATTAGACCGAGACTTAGATTGAGTCAGACATTTAAACAGATTTGGATTCCTGAATTAGGTTTTGGAGTTATCGGTAACTGCTGCACATGGACGGCAAGATTTATGTCTTTTTTCAAGACAATTACCATTGATAACCCCGATTTAGTTTTCTACCTTAAATAGGCAAGCACCCACTTTCTCCGGCTCCCTGGCTCAAGAGAAATTGTCCCGCTTAAACCTATATTTACTATGGTCTTTAATGTAAATTTAATATAACTTGAGGGGGTTTTATAAAAATATTTTTAGTATGCTTTCAAAATAAAACTCAAGTATTTATTTATATTTATTAGGGCTTTTATGGATATTTTATAGGATGAGGTATGTTAGTGAATATATATATATATATATATATATATATATATATAGTTTGCATAGTTCAAGGTATTTTAGTGTAAACTTGACATGTATGGATTCATGATGGTATTTTCATGAAATTTGTAATTCTTTTATTTTTTTTGGAAAATATAGAATTTAATAATATCTTTAAAATATGTGGTTTGATAATATTTATATAATTATTAAAAATAAATTTTTATTATCAAATAGAAATTCTCGTTTTTCTTAAAAATTGAATTAAATTCCATCGAGATCGTATGCTCTACGAGGAGGTCTGCATCTCGCTCTACTAGTCCCAAGGACGTGCAATAATCCGCACCATCCTGATCGGGTTCTCCAAAATGGGTTGTAGAGGTATAATCGTAAGGAATTGAAATAACACAATTTAAAGAAATCCAGTTTTTAATAGGTTAGGGTATTTTATTGAAAAGTCGTATTTTGCCACAAAACTATTGTTCAAGAGAAATCGTGCTATGTCAAGATATGTATATGTGAGAGGTATGTCATTACCTTGTGAGTTTTTCTAAAGGTATGCTAAGCAAAAAGATTAAAATATGGCATGTGTAAAGTTTATGGTATATAAATGAAACATGTACTGTAAAGTTATTTAACATGAACTTTTCAAGGTGAAAATTATTCTAAACATTTGTGTCATGATTGAATAACAAAGTATAGTGATTCAAATGAATGGTTATAAAAGAAAACTGTAGTTTTTAAAGATTTTAGAAAAGAATGTTGGTATAACTCCACTTACCGACATAATTTGAAAAAAGATAGATTTAAGGTAAGAAGAGAGGAAAATAGTTAGGACTTACAAGTTAAAAAGATAGAAAAGAGCTGAGAAAAGGAATGATGGCCTTCGTGGAGTCGCGGGGTCACCGGAAGTGCTTCGAATTCTCGCCGGAAAAGGAACTTGGGCTAACTCAACCTTTTCTCTTCTTTGACTTGGAAAATTTTGAGAATTTTTGACAAGAGATTTCAGAATGAAGAGGGCAAGGGTATGGGGTTGTATTTATAGGGTAAAATTAAGGTTTTGGGGATTGAAGAAAGAATTTAAAATTGCATTAAAATTTGGATTGAAGGCTTATTTTTAATTCTCTGGTTAATTGCAGGGAAATCAAACATAATAGGAGTAGTGGGGATAGGCCAAAAGACTGGTGTGGAGAAAATAGGGAGCATTCCCTATGGAGGGGACCGTCGGCGCCGGGTATTGGACCGATCTCGCCGGCCATCATAGGGAGTTGGGTGCTTGGATTTTGGCCACGTGTCCTCAGTTGTATAAATACTCTTTTGCACATGTTTATTTTATCTGACTTTTCATTTTTACGTGTATTGCACGTGTAAACTTTTGGGCTTCCAAATAGTTTAAAATAAAAATCAGTAAAAATATATGTGGCTGATGGGATTCGAACAAAGGGGCTATATCACAGTAGTGCAACACTTTACCAATGGGCCACAAGCTTTTTTCTTGCTTTTTTTAAACAAATTAAATTTATAATTTATGCTCAGACTAGCAAACTATTTTCTGTATTTTAAGAAGAATATTTTTGTACAGAAAATTTAGGATCGTTACATTCTACCCTCCTTATAAAAATTTCGTCCTCAAAATTTGTAGAAGGAAATTGTAACAGATTTAAGAAAAATTTGATGATGGTGGTGGTGAAAAGAACTACTGAAAGTGCTTGAAAAATATGTTTGAAAGAACGAAAAGATGCAAAGTTTTGAAAGAAGAAGGATTACCGGTGTTACCCTGATCTATTGCTTCGGCTTCTACGGCCGCTAAAGTGAAAGCTTGAAGCCGGGGTACATTCCTCCTAGCTGGAGGCACATTCCTCTGTTCATGGGGCATGTTTCTCTGCCTTTGAGGCATGTTCCTTATTGCCTGGTGGAACTGATGAGGAGGCTGTGCAGGAGGTCCACGAGAAGGTAGAGCTGGGAGAGCAAGTTAAGTTGCAGGTGCCTGGATAGTTGGCCGCCGCGGATAAGTGTTTGCTGGTCTAGGGGCTAGATTTGGATTGAGTTTACGGGGGCATGTAACAATGTGGTGAGTAGATTAGCCGCAGACTAAGCACAGGACGTTTGCATGCATGCAGTCCTTTACCAGGTGTCCATTACTTTTGCAGTCGAAAGAAAAGTCTGGAATGGGCCGGTTAAAAGTTACTCCCGGCCTCTTGGGTACAAACGGTGTCTTGGAAGAGGCTCCTCCTGCTATCTGAGTAGCAGGGCGCTTCATACCGATAGATTGAAGTCTGCCCTTCTTCTTCACAACTGCCTCAAATCTTCGGGAAGCCTTCAGTGCAAGGTCGTGGGTTGGGAAATCTCCTGTAGCTAGAGCAGCTTGGATCTTCGGGTCCAACCCTTGCTGAAATCGTCTAGCCCTGATCTCAGCAGTCGGTATGAGATGTGCCACAAACCTGTTACGGTCTTGTGTTAGCAGTGTAGTATGTGATATCAATAAATTGAATATTTGAGACATATTTTACCTGCCGAGCTTGGTGAACTCAGCATCATACTCATTCACAGATTTGCTCCACATAGAGCCTTGTTGCAGGTGTATGAATTGCTGCTCCATGTCAAAACGGGAAGTCTCGGGAAAATATTTCGCATCGAACATATCGCGAAATGTCTTCCATTCGATCGGCTGGGCAAGACGGTTTTCTTCAGCCTTCCACCATACTCTGGCGTTGTCGGTTAGTTACAGCTTTGCAACTCTTACATAAGAAATATCTGGCACTTGTGCTGCTGCCAGATCGTCCTCAATCGACTGGGCTCATTCTTATGCTTCCAGGAGGCTCTCTTTCCCAAAAAAGTTCTTAGGGTGCAATGCTCGGAACTTCTTCACTCTGATGCCTCGGTCTCAGGGGCAGTGCAAGAGAATAGCAGTCTGTTGCTGCTGTCCCTCCAAGAGGCTCTTGATTGTCTCAAGCAAAACCGTCTGCTCGTTGATCGGAGCTGCTACGGTAGGTGTAAGTGGTAGAGGAGGAGGTGGTGGTAGGGTGTTGCTATTAACGTCGTGCTCGTATTGTTGGGAAAATCTATAAGCTTGAAAGAAACATAAGGTTAGGATAGATTCATGGCATATGAAATGTAAAGAATATTTTAGTTTGTGATTCTTATAATTCTTGTGATATATTTCTTAAGTTTTCATGCAGAATTGACCTGTATGGGCCGCCAACAAAACCTGTCACGCCCCGCTTCCAATTGTACGGGTAAGAAGACGTGGCGAGACCGCGACGTATTTACTTAGAAGTAAACACGTTAAGAGCAAATAAGTAATATAAATGAAATAACACAAGAATGACAAGAGATGTAATAAAACAACAACTTTTAATTTATATTCATTGTTTATATACAACTGAAAAGTAAGGTACAATGATGGAAAGCGATACCTAAACAATGGCAATATGAACTGAAAGAAAAGTAAGTACAACTAGGAACTAGAACTCTGGTTCCTCAGTGAACTGCTCTGGGCTCGATCTCCTAAGAGTAGGGTCCTCTTGACAACATTTCAAAGAAAGAAGAGATAGGAATGTCTTCAGCGAACTAGCGCTCGGTAAGTCCCAAAAGATAGAATATAATAGACAAGTAAAGAGAATAGAATAGCTAAAGTATGTGTTTGTTATGCTAACGTAGTTGTTTGTAGTTTGGTAAAGAATATGCCAATGTATACGAGAGGAGTACAACTATCCCGTTGACTAAGGTATATAGAGTACAAGCCCCCGTCAAAACCCACAGGAAAACGACACGGATGTTCAGGTTAGCTGTATTATAGTGACCGTCTCGTTCCACTTTTAACACATTCCGTACCAGTCTACCCTTTTAAAAGTCGTTTTATAGTATAAGACTTGCCGAAACCATGGTATAAGTTGTTCATATAAACGAATCAGGATGTAAATGGATAGTCATGTTGTTAAGTCAAAATATATCCATGGTTCGGTCAAGTCAAAACAAGTTGCATGTTTGTATTGTTCGGTATACATGTTCAGGTTCAAGTATATATTCGATTCTTGTTGGATTGGAGTTAGGTTTAGATTGTATTCATGTTTACATTGTATTCATGTTTAGATTGTATTTAGATTAGACTAAGACTCAGATTGAGTCAGACATTTAAAAAGATTTGGATTCCTGAATTAGGTTTTGGAGTTATCGGTAACTGCTGCACATGGACGGCAGGATTTGTGTCTTTTTCCAAGAAAATTACCATTGATAACCCCGGTTTCGTTTTCTACCTTAAATAGACAAGCACCCACTTTCTCTGGATCCCTGAGGCTTAAGAGAATTGGTCCCGCTTAAACCTATATTTACTTGGGTTCTTAATGTAAATTTAATATAACTTGAGGGGTTTTTATAAAAATAATTTTAGTATAATTTCAAAATAAACCTCAAGTATTTATTTATATTCTTTAGGGTTTTCATGGATGTGAATTTTATAAGATGAGGTATGTTAGTTTTTATATATATAGTTTGAACAGTTCAAGGTATTTTAGTGTAAACTTGACTTGTATGGATTCTTGATGGTATTTTCATGAAACTTGTAATTCTTTTATTTTGTTTGGAAAACATGGAATTTAATAATATCTTTAAAATATGTGGTTTGATAATATTTATATAATTATTAAAAATAAATTTTTATTATTAAATAGAAATTTTCGTTTTTCTTAAAAATTGTATTAAATTCCATCGAGATCGTATGCTCCGTGAGGAGGTCTGCATCTCGCTCTACTAGTCCTAAGGACGTGCGATAATCCGCACCATTCCAATCGGGTTCCCCAAAATGGATTATAGAGGCATAATCACAAGGAATTGAAATAACACAATTTAAAGAAATTCGGTTTTTAATAGGTTAGGGTATTTTATTGAAAGGTCATATTTTTCCGTAAAACTATTGTTCAAGAGAAATTGTTCTATGTCAAGATGTGTGTATGTGAGAGGTAGGTCATTACCTCATGAGGTTTTCTAAAGGTATGCTAAGCAAAAAGATTAAAATATGGCTTGTGTAAAGTTTATGGTATTTAAATGAAACTATAAAGTTATTTAACATGAACTTTTCTAGGTGAAAATTATTCTAACCATTTATGTCATGATTGAATGACAAAGTATAGTGATTTGAATGAATGGTTATAAAAGAAAACTGTAGTTTTTAAAGATTTTAGAAAAGAATGTTGGTATAACTCCACTTACCGACATGATTTGAAAAGAGATAGTTTTAAAGTAAGAAGAGAGGGAAATAGTTGGGACTTACAAGTTAAAAAGATAGAAGAGAGGTTGAGAAAATGAATGATGGCCTTCGTGAAGTCGCGGGGTCGCCGGTAGTGCTTCGAGTTCTCGACGGAAAAGGAACTTGGGCTAACTCCACTTGTACTCTTTTTTGAGTTGGAAAATTTTGGGGATTTTTGACAAGAGATTTCAGAATGAAGAGAGATAGGGTATGGGGTTGTATTTATAGGGTAAAATTAGGGTTTTGGGGATTGAAGAAAGAATTTAAAATTGAATTAAAATTTGGATTTAAGGCTTATTTTTAATTCTCTGGTTAATTGTAGGGAAATCAAACATAATAGAAGTAGTGGGGATAGGCCAAAAGACTGGTGTGGAGAAAATGGGGAGCATTCCCTATGTTGGGGACCGTTGGCGCCGGGTATTGGACCGATCTCGCTGGCCATCATAAGGAGTTGGGTGCTTGGATTTTGGCCACGTGTCCTCAATTGTATAAATACCCTTTTGCACATATTTATTTTATCCGACTTTTCAATTTTACGTGTATTGCATGTGTAAAATTTTGGGCTTCCAAAAAGTTTAAAATAAAAATAAGTAAAAATATACGTGGCTGATGGGATTCGAACATAGGGGCTATGTCACAACAGTGCAACATTTTACCAATGAGCTACAAGATTTTTTCTTGCTGTTCTTAAACAAATTAAATTTATAACTTGTGCTCAGGCTAGCAAACTCCTTTCTGTACTTTAAGAAAAAAAATTTGTACAGAAAATTCAGGATCGTTACATTCTACCCTCCTTATAAAAATTTCGTCCTCGAAATTTTTTGAAGGAAGTTGTAACAGATTCAAGAAAAATTTGATGACGGTGGTGGTGGAAAAAACAACTAAAAGTGCATGAAAAATATGTTTGAAAGAACGAAAAGATGCAAGGGTTTTGAAAGAAGAAGGATTACCAGTGTTACCCTGATCTATAGCTTCGGCTTCTACGGCCGCTAAAGTGAAAGCTTGATGCCGGGGTACATTCCTCCTAGCTGGAGGCACACTTCTCTGTTCTTGGGGCATGTTTCTTTTCCTTTGAGGTATGTTCCTCATTGCCTGGTGGAACTGACGAGGAGGCTATGCAGGAGGTCCACGAAGAGGTGGAGTTGGGAGAGCAAGTCAAGTTGCAGGTGCCTGGATAGCTGGCCGCTGCGGATAAGTGTTTGTTGGTCTAGGGGCTAGATTTGGATTGAGTCTACGGGGGCATATAACAATGTCGTGAGTAGATGAGCCTCAGACTAAGCACGGGCCGTTTGCATGCCTGTAGTCCTTTGCCAGGTGTCCATTCCTTTTGCAGTAGAAACAAAAGTCTGGACCGGGCCGGTTAAAAGTTACTCCCGGTCTCCTGGGTACAAATGGTGGTTTGGAAGAGGCTCGTCCTGCTATCTGAGTAATAGGACGCTTCACACCGGCAGATTGAGGTCTGCCCTTCTTCTTCACAACTGCCTCAAATCTTCGGGCAGCCTTCAGTGCAAGGTCGTGGGTTGGGAAATCCCTTGTAGCTAGAGCAACTTGGATCTCCGGTCCAACCCTTACTAAAATCGTCTAGCTCTGATCTCCGCAGTCGGTATGAGATGTGCCACAAACCTGTTACGGCCTTGTCTTAGTTGTGTAGTATATGATATCAAGAAATTGAATATTTAAGACATATTTTACCTGCTCAGCATGGTGAACTCAGCATCATACTCATCTACAGATTTGCTCCATATAGAGCCTTGTTGCAGGTGGATGAATTGCTGCTCCATGTCAAAACGGGAAGTCTCGGGAAAATATTTCGCATCGAACATATCGCAAAATGTCTTCCATTCGATCGGCTGGGCAAGACGGTTTTCTTCAGCCTTCCACCATACTCTGGCGTTGTCGGTTAGTTACAGCTTTGCAACTCTTACACAAGCAATATCTGGCACTTGTGCTGCTGCCAGATCGTCCTCAATCGACTGAGCCCATTCTTCCGCTTCCGGGGGATCTTTTTCCCAGAAAAGTTCTTAGGGTGCAATTCATGGAACTACTTCACTCCGGGTGCCTCGGTCTCAGGGCGGTGCAAGAGAATAGCAGTCTGTTGCTGCTGTCCCTTTAAGAGGCTCTTGATTGCCTCAAGCAAAACCGTCTGCTCGTTGATCAGAGCTGCTACGCTAGGTGTAAGTGGTAGTGGTGGTGGTGATGGTGGTGGGGTGTTGCCATTAACGTTCATGCTCGTATTGTTGGGAAAATCCATAACCTTGAAAGAAAAATAAAGTTAGGATAGATTCAAGGTATATGAAATGTAAAGAATGTTTTACTTGCTGATTCTTATAATTTTTGTGATATATTGCTTAGGTTTTCATGCAGAACTAACATGGATGGGCTATCAACAAAACCTGTCACGCTTCGCTTTCCAGTGTACGGGTAAGGAGACGTGGCGAGGCTGCGACGTATTTACTCAGAAGTAAACACGTTAAGCGCAAATAAGTAATATAAATGAAATAACACAAGAATGAAAGGAGATGTAATAAAACAACAACTTTTTATTTATGTTTATTCTTTACATACAACTGAAAAGTAAAGTACAATGATGGAAAGCGATGCCACAATGGTAATATGAACTGAAAGAAAAGTAAGTATAAATAGGAACTAGAACTCTGGCTCCTTAGTGAACTGCTCTGGGCTCGATCTCCTGAGAGTCGGGTCCTCCTGACGATATTTCAAAGAAAGAAGAGATAGGAATGCCGTCAGCGAACTAGCACTCGGTAAGTCCCAAAAGATAGAATGGAATAGACAAGTAAAGAGATAGAATATATACATTATGTATTTGTTATGCTAACGTAGTTGTTTGTAGCTTGGTACAGAATATACCAGTATATACGAGAGGAGTCCAACTATCCCGTGGACTAAAGTATATGGAGTATAAGTCCCCGTCAAAACCCACAGGACAACGGCACGGATGTTCAGGTTAGGTGTATTATAGTGACCGTCTCGTTCCACTTCTAACACATTTTGTACCATTCTACCCCTTTAAAACCCCGTAATGTATATTGTATTGTTTTATGGTATAAGACTTGCCGAAATCATGGTATAAGTTGTTCATGTAAACGGATCAGGATATAAACAGATAGTCATATAGTCATGTCAAAATATATCCATGGTTCGGTCAAGTCAAAACAAGTTGCATATTTGTATTGTTCGGTATACATGTTCAGGTTCAAGTATATATTGGATTCATGTTGGATTGGAGTTAGGTTTGGATTGGAGTTAGATTTGGATTGTATTCATGTTTAGATTGTATTCAAATTAGACCGAGACTCAGATTGCGCCATACATTTAAACAGATTTGGATTCCTGAATTAGGTTTTGGAGTTATCAGTAACTGTTGCACATGGACGACAGGATTTGTGTCTTTTTCCAAGACAATTACCATTGATAATCCGGTTTAGTTTTTTACCTTAAATAGACAAGCACCCACTTTCTCCAGCTCCCTAAGGCTCAAGAGAATTGGTCCCGCTTAAACCTATATTTACTTGGGTCCTTAATGTAAATTTAATATAAGTTGAGGGGTTTGTATAAAAATATTTTTAGTATACTTTCAAAATAAACCTTAACTATTTATTTATATTCTTTAGGGTTTTCATGGATGTGAATTTTATAGAATGAGGTATGTTAGTGAATATATATATATATATATAGTTTGAATAATTTAAGGTATTTTAGTGTAAACTTGACTTGTATGGATTCTTGATGGTATTTTCATGAAACTTGTAATTCTTATTTTGTTTGGATAACGTGGAATTTAATAATATCTTTAAAATATGTGGGTTGATAATATTTAAATAATTATTAAAAATAAATTTTTATTATTAAATAGAAATTCTCGTTTTTGTTAAAAATTGTATTAAATTCCATCGAAATCGTATGCTCCGTGAGGAGGTCTGCATCTCGCTCTACTAGTCCTGAGGACGTGCGATAATTCGCACTATCCCGATCGGGTTCCTCAAAATGGATTGTAGAGGCATAATCGCAAGGAATTGAAATAACACAATTTAAAGAAATCCGGTTTTTAATAGGTTAGGGTATTTTATTGAATAGTCGTATTTTGCCACAAAACTATTGTTCAAGAGAAATCGTTCTATGTCAAGATGTGTGTATGTGAGAGGTAGGTCATTATCTCGTGAGCTTTTCTAAGGTATGCTAAGCAAAAAGATTAAAATATGGCATGTGTAAAGTTTATGATATTTAAACCAAACATGTACTATAAAGTTATTTAACATGAACTTTTTAAGGTGAAAATTATTCTAAACATTTGTGTCATGATTGAACAACAAAGTATACTGATTTGAATGAATGATTATAAAAGAAAATTGTAGTTTTTAAAGATTTTAGTAAAGAATGTTGGTATAACTCCACTTACCGACATGATTTGAAAAGAGATAGTTTTAAGGTAAGAAGAGAGGGAAATAGTTGGGACTTACAAGTTAAAAAAATAGAAGAGAGGTTGAGAAAATGAATGATGGTCTTCGTGGAGTCGCGGGGTTGCCGGAAGTTCTTCGAATTCTCGCCGGAAAAGGAACTTGGGCTAACTCCACTTGTACTCTTCTTTGACTTGGAAAATTTTGAGAATTTTTGACAAGATATTTCATAATGAAGAGGGTTAGGGTATAGGGTTGTATTTATAGGGTAAAATTAGGGTTTTAGGGATTGCAGAAAGAATTTAAAAATGCGTTAAAATTTGGATTTAAGGCTTATTTTTATTTCTCTGGTTAATTGCAGGTAAATCAAACATAATAGGAGTAGTGGGGGTAGGCCAAAAGATTGGTGTACAGAAAATGGGGAGCATTCCCTACGGAGGGGACCGTCGGCGCTGAGTATTGAACCTACCTTGCCGGCCATCATTGGAAGTTGGGTGATTGGATTTTGGCCACGTGTCCTCGGCTGTATAAATACCCTTTTGCACATGTTTATTTTATCTAACTTTTCATTTTTACGTGTATTGCACGTGTAAACTTTTGGGCTTCCAAAAAGTTTAAAATAAAAATCAGTAAAAATATATGTGGCTGATGGGATTCGAACACAAGGGCTATGTCACAACAATGCAAAGCTTTACTAATGAGCTACAAGGTTGTTTCTTGCTGTTCTTAAACAGATTAAATTTATAACTTATGCCTAGACTAGAAAACTTCTTTATGTACTTTAAGAAGAAAAATTTTGTACAGAAAATTCAGGATCGTTACAGGTAGTTATATAGAAGAAGTTACAAATAAATGGGGATAACGTTCCCTCATCTCATCCTGTATCTCCTACGTGGACTTGTCTGGAGAGTCCTTCCTACACATAACTCTAACCAGCTGGACTATCTTGTCCCTCAATATCCCATGCTTTCGATCTAGGATCTCGATCGGTTGTAGTTCGTATGTTAGGTCAGCCCCTATTGTGATTCCGGAATGATCCAAAACGTGACTAGGGTCACTAGCATACCTCCTTAACCACGAGATATGGAAAACGTCATGCACACCCTCTAAATAAGATGGTAAGGCTAGGCGATACACAATCTCTCTAACTCGTTCAAGAATATCGAACGGGTCGATGAATCGTGGGCTAAGTTTTCCACGTTTCCTAAAACATATCACTCCCTAGTTAGGAGAAATCTTTAAAAACACATGATCTCCTAGTTAGAATTCTGGATGCCTCCTCTTCGTATCTGCCTAATATTTTTGTCGATCCTGTGCTATACGTAGCCGTTACCCGATTGTTCTTATCACATCTACTGTCTCGACAATCATCTAGGGGCCTAAAAGTTATTGATCCCCAATATCATCCTAAACTCAACGGTGATCTACACATCCGCCCATTCAAAACTACGAAGGGCGCCATGCCGATACTGGACCGATAGCTATTGTTGCAAACTCTACAAAGTGTAAGTGATCCTCCCAAGATCCCTTAAAATCCAATCATACAGGCTCAGAACATATCTTCGAGAATCTAAATAACTCTCTCGGATTGGCCATCGGTTTGAGGGTGATAGGTTGTACTGAAACTCAGGTTCGTGCCAAGACTCTCTTGCGGACTCTGCCAAAACTGAAATCTGAAACGCATATCCCTATTGGAAACAATGTATATCGGCATTCCATGAAGTCTAACAATCTCCTCCATATACTTCTTTGCGAGGCTTTCAGCAGATTGGCCGACACGAAAAGGAATGAAATGTACCGACTTGGTGAGTCGGTCCACTATCATCCATACTGCATCTTTTTCCCTTGTGCTGTGAGTGAGCGCAGTCACAAAATCTGTTGTGATGTTTTTCCACTTCCATTCGGGTGTCGGCAAAGGTTGTAGTAAACCTATCATCTTATGGTATTCGGCCTTCGCTTGTTGGAAAACAAAGCATTTGGATATCCTCTTTGCTACCTCCCACTTCATTCCACGCCACCAATAGTTTTGATGGAGGTCCTTGTACATCTTCGTCTCTCTCGGATGAACAAAATATAGAGAACTGTGCGCTTCCTTCATCAATTCCTCTCCGATCTCGCCCTTTGGCATAAAGATTTTGCTTCCATACCTTAGTGACACGTCTTTATGAATGATGAAGTCAATTCGCAAGTTTATCTCTACTTGCTCTTGAATCTTTTTGTAATCTTGCATCTCCAGCTTGAGCTTCTTTGATCCATTCGACAAGCGTGGACTGAATTTGTAAATTTATAAATGATGTGAGTACACCTGGTATGATCATCTCAGTCTCTAATTTGTTATGGTCCTGCCAATTCCATTGTGTTGTCCAACTTAAAACCATCGGCCGTCGACTCAAAGCGTCAGGAACTACATTCGTCTTCTCTGGATGATACTACAGATTTATATCAAAATCTGCTATCAATTCCAACCATCTCCTTTGCCTTAAGTTGAGCTCTTTCTGAGTGAAGATGTACTTCAACTCTTATTATCGGTATAAATTTCCACTTTCTCCCCCAATAAATAATGCCTCCAAATTTTCAGGGCAAAAATTACTGTGGTAATCTCCAAATCATGGGTTGGGTAGTTGCGTTTGTGAATTTTCAGCTTTCTCGGTGCATATCCTATTATCTTGCCGTGCTGATACTTCGCACCACCAAGTCCCTTCCCCGAAGCATCGTAGTTGATGTTAAAACTTCCGGGTCTGTTAGGGATGACAAGGATGGGTGCGATCGTTACGTTCTACCCTCCTTAGAATAATTTTATAATTGAAACATTCAAAGGAGTAAGCCACTACTAGGTATAGAAATCAATAATGATGTCAGATTACCTCTTTACTCCATGTGTCGCTCCTGAGAGTTGATGTATCACTCAAAAGAAAAAGTCTAGGACATGTTTGCATACCAAGAATTGGAAATGCGTAAAATCGGCGATTTCTTCTAGAAAAGTTTGGAAGTTGAAGGTTGTTTGTAGGTATTTCTAGACTAAAGAGGAAGGTATATGGAGTATGCAGGAAAAACTTGAGAGATATAAGCATAAAGGCAATTTTTCGAACTAAGGAATCAAAAAGAATTATGATAAGTCTAACTAAGTGTCGCATTGAAAGAACCATAAGTAAGATACCGAAAAGGAAGATTTGAAAAGGGAAAGGGTACCTCTGATAACTCGTCCTGTGGCCTCAACCTTTCCGGTTGTTATAGTGAAGGCTTGGCGTTTGGAGAGATTGCGCTGGGCTTGCTAAAAACCACACTTTTATGAAGGAAAAGGTAGTCCCCAAGCTGGCGCACCCTGTCATGTCGGCTTAGCAATAGGAAGTTGTCGGTCTCCTTATTGTGATGCCCCATTATTGGATGGCTTGTTGAATGGGCCAAGTTGTCTCTTCCGAGGACAGTCTCCATTCGAATGATCTAGAAACTCGCAAGCTAGACAGAGGTTGTTCAGGGCACGACAGTCCCGCGTGTAGTGTAAGGCCACGTTGCGACCCCCGGTTCTTACGGGGAGGCGGAAACGGTATAAAATCAAAATTTTAACGCAAGAGGCAACATGGACTAAGCTAGGTCGGGATCTTTACCTAAACTAAAACTAGCATACTAAGCTAAAGATATTTAGCTACTCGGATAGAGATGGTTATACCTAGCTTGTCTTGAACTCCTTCGTCTTCAAGCTCCGGTGGTGGTCCGATGGCTCCTTCTCGTCGTCTCCGTACGCCGAAGATAGATCCACTTGAAAGCTCCAACCTTTAGCTCCTTCTTCGGTCTTTGAAGAAACTAGTTCACTTGGTTTGCCAAACCTAGTGAACTAGAATGAGTAGAGAGGAAATAGAATGGGATTTTATCTATGGTTCTTGATTCTCAACTCATGAGACAAGAGAACCATAGATCAAGAGAGGGAGCAAGAGGTTGAGGGTGAGAGCAAGGGGAGAGCTCAAGAACAAGAGAGAGAATGAGCAAGAAAGAATGAGGCTCTCTTTTTCCTTTCACCCTCTCATAATCCAAAGTGATCATAACTCATCATATCAAAAAAGTCTTTTGGTAATGGTTAGAAGCAACCATAAGGTTATCATATCATGCACTCATTTTACTCAAAAAGCAAGCAAGAAAAAAGTCTTTGGCATGAAATGATAACCATGGTCATCATGATGGTCAACTAGTCAAGCCTAGTCAACCGGTCAACAAGTCAACAAAAGTCAACAAGTCACCAAAGTCAACAAGTCAACAAAAGTCAACAAGTCAACAACCATATCACCATAATACTTAATTAATATAATAGTTAATCACATATCATATTCTCATTAGGGTTGAGCAAAAAGTCAAAAAGTCAACGGTCAACTGTCAACAACCCTAATGAGAATCCGCTGTCTGTGCCTCCCTGTCAACTGTGCATACACACCCGCATCCGCGTTCCGAGGAACACGAATGCAAACTGGATAAATCCAATCCCATAAGGTACACTAGGATCTGGCTTAAACCAAAGCCCGCTAGTGTAAACTGTCCGGACACTGTACGTGCACAAGTGCACGGATGTGACCGAACCCTGTCGCAAAACCATGCGACCTGTCGCAATACCATGCGACCTCTACTCTTTTGCCTAAAGGCGAAAAGCTTTCTGTGTGGGACTCTAAAGACTCGACACTACGCTGGCAGTGGGTTTAACCACAGACCGCAAGCGGCACTAGCTGTGCGTAACGGTCCCCAGGTAATGCCGACAAGAAGACCGACGAGGCGAAACCCATCTGAACTCCTACTGAGCCTGAGTGTGACATTCTCCATACAGTCCGGTCTGTTCGTCTGATACATCGCATGGCGGGCCTAGGGGGCGGTAAACGTCAGTCCCCCAATAGCGGTACAAGTCGTGCCGGAGTGAAGCCCAATACACCCTGAGATAACACTGGAAACCTACCAGTATATCTCGTTTGCCCTGGCCAGGGACTACTCGTGTAATGGCTCTCCTAGACACAGCGCGATGTCAACCCCCAATACCGGGAGAGACGAATCCTGTCTAACCGTCACTGCCTCCAAGTGCTTCGGGACTGCACCCAACCACCACCTGTTTGCACGACTCCTTTGAGCCGTGGTAGGGTAGTGATCAAAGTACAGTGGGAACACACCCGAGGCGAAGTGACAGTGTCAAGTCAGCGGACTAAGCTGTACTCATGTCACCTGGGAACTGATAACTGACGATAGGTATAATACCAACTAGTCAGTTCCCGACGAGTCCTGTCCAGTGTACCCGTAACCTAACGAGCACCCGCATACTATCTCAAGTACGACGTACTGACGGCTGTGGGACAGACCGTCTCCCACACTGGGATGAGAAGCGCATGCGCTGGTCTACTCCGGAGTATCGATGCCCTGTCTCGATAGTCCTGCGACCAGGGACCTGAATAAGGATGTGCTTATAGATTACCCAGCCCCCACTAGTGTGACTGCCATCACAACGCTGGTAATCAAGCAAAGATCCTAAGGGCTCCACTAATGCGTATAAGTGATATACTGAAATAAACACAAGTACACATTGAAGTAGAAACAAACCAAGTAGCATACTACTATTTTGAGCAAGATTGTATATACAAGGTGAATATCCCAAGCATCCATTAAGTAATATACAAACTAGTATGATACAGTAATGGCCTCTAGGGCATATACACTAACAATCTCCCACTTGCACTAAGGCCATGTACTGGCGTATCGAAGACCTATCATCTCGATCAGCCGCTCGAACTGAGTCTGGGGCAAGGCCTTGGTGAATGGATCTGCAGTGTTATCTTCTGAAGCGACTCTCCGAACCTCGATCTCCTGGCGATCCACGATCTCCCTGATCAGGTGATACCGCCTTAAGATGTGCCTGGATTTCTGATGGGACCTGGGTTCCTTCGCTAAAGCTATAGCCCCGTTGTTGTCGCAATACAGAGGTATTGGATCAACAATGGACGGAACCACCTGAAGTTCTTTCAAGAACTTCCTCATCCAGACAGCTTCTTTTGCGGCATCAGATGCAGCGATGTATTCCGCTTCCATCGTCGAGTCTGCAACGGTTTCCTGTTTGGAACTCTTCCAACACACCGCCCCTCCATTGAGGGTAAAGACAAAACCCGACATGGACTTGGAATCATCCTTGTCACTCTGGAAGCTGGAGTCAGCAAAGGCCTCGATCTGGAGGTCTTTTCCGCCATACACCAAGAACATCTCCTTAGTCCTTCTCAGGTACTTGAGAATGTTCTTTACCGCTATCCAGTGTTTCTCCCCTGGGTTAGACTGATACCGGCTTACCACACTCAGTGCATAAGCTACATCCGGTCTGGTACACAACATCGCATACATTATAGAGCCTACCGCAGAAGCGTAGGGTATAATAGACATGCGATCCCTCTCCAAATCAGTCTTGGGAGACATCTCTTTAGAGAGGGTGATCCCGTGACAAGCCGGTAGGTTACCGCGCTTGGAATCTTCCATATTGAATCTCTTCAGTATGGTGTCGATGTACCTGGACTGTGAAAGTCCTAATATCCTCTTGGATCTGTCACGGTAGATCCGGATACCCAGAATGTATGAGGCATCACCCAGGTCTTTCATGGAGAACCTGTGTGACAAGAACCCCTTGACAGATTGTAGCATAGGAATGTCATTTCCTATTAAGAGAATGTCATCCACGTATAAAACGAGGAATACTACAGTTCTCGCTACAAATCTACTATAGATGCATGGTTCATCTGGATTTTTGATAAAGCCAAATTCTTTGACCGTCTCATCAAAGCAGATGTTCCAACTCCGCGATGCCTGCTTTAGTCCATAGATGGACTTAAGCAACTTGCACACCTTTCCGCTGCTCCCACTCTGAATGAAACCCTCTGGCTGGTCCATATAGACACACTCCTCTAAATTTCCATTTAGAAAAGCTGTCTTTACGTCTATTTGCCAGATCTCATAATCGTGGAAGGCAGCAATGGCAAGAAGGATCCGAATGGATTTCAGCATGGCTACTGGAGAAAAGGTTTCGTCGTAGTCCAAGCCAGGTCTTTGACGAAAACCCTTTGCTACCAGCCTAGCTTTATAGGTCTCAACCTGTCCATCTACACCAATCTTCCTTTTGAAGATCCACTTGCATCCTACGGGTTTTACCCCGTCTGGAGCAATGTCCAACGTCCATACCTTGTTGGTGTACATGGACTCCATTTCGGTCCGCATTGCATCCAGCCATTTCACTGAGTCAACGCTCTGAACGGCCTGCTGGAAGCTAGTAGGCTCATCATAATCTATGATGCAATCCTCTCTATCCCCGTCTATGAGAAAACCGTAGTATCTCTCGGGCGGATGAGACTGCCTACTACTCCTGCGGAGCGGCGTAGGAATGTCCTGTTCTGTTGAACCCTCTGGTTCCATCAAGCTTTCAGTAACAGTCTGTGGTTCTGGAATTTCTTCCAGTTCTACTGCGCTCCCACTTATTTCTTTTTCTATGAACTGGTGTTCTAGAAAGTGGGCATGTCGAGAAACAAGAACTTTTTGTTCCTCTTCACAGTAGAAGAAATATCCCTTGGAATTCTTTGGATATCCCACAAACTTGCACAGTACTGAGCGTGCCTCGAGCTTGTCCGTATGCTGCTTTTTGACAAAAGCTGGACTTCCCCATATCTTAATGTGATTAAGATGGGGTCTCTTCCCACACCACATCTCAAATGGCGTGGTAGGCACAGTCTTAGTGGGAACTCGGTTCAAAAGGTATGCGGCTGATTCTAGCGCATACCCCCAGAATGATCGCGGTAACTCAGCGTTACTCATCATGGACCGCACCATATCCAATAGGGTGCGGTTCCGTCTCTCCGATACACCGTTATGTTGCGGGGTGTATGGAGGAGTAAGCTGAGAGAGAATTCCGTTCTCTTTTAAATAGTCCAGGAACTCGGCACTTAAGTATTCTCCACCTCGATCCGATCTTAGAATCTTAATACTTTTGCCGGTCTGTTTCTCTACTTCATTCTTATACTCCTGGAATTTTCCAAAGGCCTCGGACTTATGTTTCATTAAGAAGACATAACCGTACCTTGAGAAGTCATCCATAAAAGTAATGAAGTAAGAATGTCCGCTTCGGGCATGTGTAGACATTGGACCGCACACGTCACTGTGTACGAGTCCCAAGAGCTCGCTCGCTCTTACTCCTTGTCCAGTAAACGGAGTCTTTGTCATCTTTCCTTTGAGACAAGATTGACAAGTGGCATACGATTGATATTCGAACGCATTCAAATATCCTTCTGTATGTAACTTAGTCAACCTTCTCTCATTGATGTGACCCAATCTACAATGCCATAAGAAAGTCTGATTTATTTCTGGAGACTTTCTTTTGTGTGTATTCTGGACGTTGAAAATCTGTGGTTGGTTTAACACGTATATACCATTACTCAATGTACCTGACCCAATCAAAACTTGATTAAGGTGAATGTTTACAACATTACTTACAAACGCAAATTCATAACCTTCTTTAGAAACTAAAGATACAGAAATGATATTACAAGTTGCGTTGGGTACAAAAAAGCAATTACGCAAAACCAAAACATGTCCATCTGACATTCCCAGGTGATAGTCCCCCACGGCTTTAGCATCCATGCTAGCTCCGTTTGCAACTCTGAGGGTCATGTCACCTGCTTTCAAAACACTACGGTTTCTCAACGCCTACAAAGAATTACAGATATGAGATCCTGATCCGGTATCCAATACCCAGGAAGTAGAGTTTATTGAAAGACAGTTTTCAATAACATACACACCTGAAGCTGAAGCTGCAACCTGCTTCAATTCCTGTGTTCTGGCCTTCCAGGCCCTGCAATCATTCTTCCAGTGTCCTTTCTTATGACAATAGAAGCATTCTTCCTTATCCACAAGCTTCCCCGCTATCTTTGTTGCTTTGCCTTTTCCCTTCGTATCCACTTTACCAACACCGCCCCTTGGTTTGGCGGGGGCCTTCTTCTTCTTTCCCTTGGCTTTCGCCTTGGACCTAGAAGAAGATGATCCTCCTACAAACAAAGTGGATGTTTCCCTACCTTTCTGTAGGGTGCCCTCTGCGCTCCTCAGCATGTTGAGGAGCTCTGATAGTTCAACCTCTTTTTCTTGTAGGTTGAAGTTCAGTATAAACTGGGCGTAAGTGGAAGGAAGGGACTGGAGAACTATATCCGTATATAGCTCACTCTCCAATGTGATCCCTAGGTCAGAGAGCTCCTCAATGAAGCCGATCATTTTTAGCACATGCTCGGCTACTGATGATCCGACGGCCATTCTTGTCGAAAATAACTTTTTCGACGCTTCGTATCTTGCGATACGTGATTGCTCTCCATACAGTTCTTTTGTATGGAGCAATATGGACTCCATGTCCATATTCTCATGCCTCCTCTGATGTTCGTTGTCCATCGAGGCAAGCAGGAGGCATTTGGCCTTCGCGCTATCAATCTCCCAAGTCTTACGGATTTCCTTATCCGCGACGCTGGAAGTTGGACCAGGGACAGGGGGAGCTTTGGTGGTAAGAAGATACCCCAGCTTGTCATAAGTGATTGCTATCGTGACATTCCTGAGCCAATCTTTGTAGTTTGGCCCTGTCAGTTTGTTTTTTTCTAGGAGTAACTTAAGTCCAGTCATGTTGATTGGTCGCTGCAATTAGGAGAGAGAAGAAGAAACACTCAGCATGATGCTCTTGCAAGTTTAGAGTGGTTTTTAGTTTGTCTAAACAGGATGGCTCCCACTGTTTCTCGAATCCCTCCTCAAACCATAAAGGAAGAATTAGTCAGGATCAATCCCACCGTACAATACTTGCTTAACCGTTCAGCCAGGCCGGTGTCGGTACTTCGAGGGAGGTTTTCCAACGCTTTCGCGAAGTTCCTTAATTAGAGAACCTCTTTTCCCTGGGGGCGTAGCCCCGCTAACACCTTTCTAGGCACCTACTAGGTTTATAGCATTGATCGTTAAGTGAGAAATTTCCCGAGGAGTAGCATATACTCACAGTAGGATCGGGATCCAAATATCATTGCGTGACGAAACTGAAGGAATCCTACCAGAATCATCACACTCCAAATGGTATGCAAATCTAGCAAGTTTCAGTACTTATGAAACTCCCGATGTGGATTTTTGCCCCATGCTCTTATGACCTTGACTTTGGCCAAAATATCATAAGTCACATGTCAAGTTCTACCCGTCATTATCCAGGTTAATTTGGATCCATCCGTACCTACCCTTGACTTTGGCCAAAATGGCAGTACGACTGTCCCAAACCAACGCATCTATCTATGCTACACATGAACACCCAATAGCTACCAATCACTGTGCCTTGACTTTGGCCAACATACACAGCTTGAATACTATTGACTATTCATGTGAAACGACGGAGGGCTACGGATGGTTTTGGCAAAACCGTGAACGTAGTGAACTTGATATGGTCGATGGAACGAGATAGCTTTTAAATGGAGTGGCTCAAACTCCGTATTTTAAAAGTTTGTTTTGAAAAGAACCGAGTGGTTTTTCGAAAGTGTTCCAACGACTTTAACTTGGTTTATTATCTTGCATTAGTTCTTTTAATGCGTGATATTCTTGCATTAGTTCTTTTAATGCGTCCCATCATTTAACCCTACCATTGCAGAAAACAACCAAAATATGACGTACGCTTATGCCATTCGCATTCGCCACTGGGCCCCGTCATTACCCGTTAGGTTACTTAACTAACGACAGAGCGGGGGCTGGGCTAGCGCGTCTGTAAAACATAAGCAACGCCTAAATAATAAGCAATGATAGACATTACAGATCACAGATGAATGCATTGGATATACTAGCAATCCGCAATCCTTTCGAGCCTGAAACGAAAAGCGGATAACACGGTCGCGGTGAATAGCCAAATACCCCACCCAAGACCCCTACGGGTGCGGCAAACTACCCGCCAAGTACTCGGTAGTTTGTGCACCCCTCCATGGGTCTATCCTAGGAGCAAAAACAGTAAAAAGAATTATACAATGACGGCTACAACCCCGACCCGGTTGTGCGGTCAAACAAATAATAATTATTACATCAATTTACATTTACAATGAATGAAAGAAAAACAAAAGCTCATCTCACATCCACCCCGGCTATTCACCCGCGACAGTCCAACACATTCATATACACATTCCAGCACATTACAGATCATGTATAACCCCGATTAATCGACTTATAGCGATTAGCCGACGTTCAATACATGCAAGCATCACAGATATAACCATCATAGTCAAAGTGCAGTGAAGTTCGGAAAAAATACGGAATTATAGGACCCCAAAAGGAAATTTCTTTTCTGGAAAATCTGGGCACATATAATATATTTTAAAAATCCCAAAACCAACACACAAACACACTGCACGAAAAACGATGCAGAGAAGACACCAAGTCGCGGCGGTTCAGCGGCGTCTAAGAAGGATCACGCGGCGGAAGCGCGGCACTTTAGGCGAATCACTGTATCGTTTTTCTTGGGTGTTCACACAAAACCCTGAGCCGAATTTAGGAGTATAAAGTTTTTCATTTTGAGCAGAAAAAATTTCAACAGAAACTCAGTTTTTGTGATTATCCGGTTTTGTGATTTTTTTCGGTTCCGAACTTCGTTATACTTCATTACCAAGCTAGTTTAAGTTTAGTTAGGCTCTGATACCACTGTAAGGCCACGTTGCGACCCCCGGTTCTTACGGGGAGGCGGAAACGGTATAAAATCAAAATTTTAACGCAAGAGGCAACATGGACTAAGCTAGGTCGGGATCTTTACCTAAACTAAAACTAGCATACTAAGCTAAAGATATTTAGCTACTCGGATAGAGATGGTTATACCTAGCTTGTCTTGAACTCCTTCGTCTTCAAGCTCCGGTGGTGGTCCGATGGCTCCTTCTCGTCGTCTCCGTACGCCGAAGATAGATCCACTTGAAAGCTCCAACCTTTAGCTCCTTCTTCGGTCTTTGAAGAAACTAGTTCACTTGGTTTGCCAAACCTAGTGAACTAGAATGAGTAGAGAGGAAATAGAATGGGATTTTATCTATGGTTCTTGATTCTCAACTCATGAGACAAGAGAACCATAGATCAAGAGAGGGAGCAAGAGGTTGAGGGTGAGAGCAAGGGGAGAGCTCAAGAACAAGAGAGAGAATGAGCAAGAAAGAATGAGGCTCTCTTTTTCCTTTCACCCTCTCATAATCCAAAGTGATCATAACTCATCATATCAAAAAAGTCTTTTGGTAATGGTTAGAAGCAACCATAAGGTTATCATATCATGCACTCATTTTACTCAAAAAGCAAGCAAGAAAAAAGTCTTTGGCATGAAATGATAACCATGGTCATCATGATGGTCAACTAGTCAAGCCTAGTCAACCGGTCAACAAGTCAACAAAAGTCAACAAGTCACCAAAGTCAACAAGTCAACAAAAGTCAACAAGTCAACAACCATATCACCATAATACTTAATTAATATAATAGTTAATCACATATCATATTCTCATTAGGGTTGAGCAAAAAGTCAAAAAGTCAACGGTCAACTGTCAACAACCCTAATGAGAATCCGCTGTCTGTGCCTCCCTGTCAACTGTGCATACACACCCGCATCCGCGTTCCGAGGAACACGAATGCAAACTGGATAAATCCAATCCCATAAGGTACACTAGGATCTGGCTTAAACCAAAGCCCGCTAGTGTAAACTGTCCGGACACTGTACGTGCACAAGTGCACGGATGTGACCGAACCCTGTCGCAAAACCATGCGACCTGTCGCAATACCATGCGACCTCTACTCTTTTGCCTAAAGGCGAAAAGCTTTCTGTGTGGGACTCTAAAGACTCGACACTACGCTGGCAGTGGGTTTAACCACAGACCGCAAGCGGCACTAGCTGTGCGTAACGGTCCCCAGGTAATGCCGACAAGAAGACCGACGAGGCGAAACCCATCTGAACTCCTACTGAGCCTGAGTGTGACATTCTCCATACAGTCCGGTCTGTTCGTCTGATACATCGCATGGCGGGCCTAGGGGGCGGTAAACGTCAGTCCCCCAATAGCGGTACAAGTCGTGCCGGAGTGAAGCCCAATACACCCTGAGATAACACTGGAAACCTACCAGTATATCTCGTTTGCCCTGGCCAGGGACTACTCGTGTAATGGCTCTCCTAGACACAGCGCGATGTCAACCCCCAATACCGGGAGAGACGAATCCTGTCTAACCGTCACTGCCTCCAAGTGCTTCGGGACTGCACCCAACCACCACCTGTTTGCACGACTCCTTTGAGCCGTGGTAGGGTAGTGATCAAAGTACAGTGGGAACACACCCGAGGCGAAGTGACAGTGTCAAGTCAGCGGACTAAGCTGTACTCATGTCACCTGGGAACTGATAACTGACGATAGGTATAATACCAACTAGTCAGTTCCCGACGAGTCCTGTCCAGTGTACCCGTAACCTAACGAGCACCCGCATACTATCTCAAGTACGACGTACTGACGGCTGTGGGACAGACCGTCTCCCACACTGGGATGAGAAGCGCATGCGCTGGTCTACTCCGGAGTATCGATGCCCTGTCTCGATAGTCCTGCGACCAGGGACCTGAATAAGGATGTGCTTATAGATTACCCAGCCCCCACTAGTGTGACTGCCATCACAACGCTGGTAATCAAGCAAAGATCCTAAGGGCTCCACTAATGCGTATAAGTGATATACTGAAATAAACACAAGTACACATTGAAGTAGAAACAAACCAAGTAGCATACTACTATTTTGAGCAAGATTGTATATACAAGGTGAATATCCCAAGCATCCATTAAGTAATATACAAACTAGTATGATACAGTAATGGCCTCTAGGGCATATACACTAACATGTAGTGCCCGGCCTTTCCATAGAGATTGAAGGTTGTAACGGTTTGTCGGATTGGCCCTGCTGACCTCTTGAATTGTTACTTTCCGTTGAACTTGGAAGCTGCTCCCACGGATATCTGACTGCCTGGGTGTTTGATTCTTGCATGATGATATCTTCTTGGTTGTTTCGCGGTTGTTTCATGACTTTGAGCCTCTCTCAACCTCTCACTTAACAACCCTTGCAATATAGCAATCTGATGTTGCTGATTCTCCAGCAGATCTTGTAACAATTGCACCATTGTTGCCTGCTGAGCGGGGGCGTCATCGTCCCGGTTTTTCCATCCATTTTGGTTGAAGGGACGTCCTACCATAGCTTATCTGGAAAGAGGTCGGGAGTTAGGTTACCAAAGAGTTCAAGAATGGGACGAGGTAGTAGCTTGCAAGCAAGCATGATAATTATTGCAAGGAAAAAGTACAATTGATGTATATAAAGATAAGGAATGCTATGGATATGTGTTGCAAGAGAAGATTTGCTTGCGGCTGAATTTTTATTATTCATACTTTCAAAAAGTACTACTGAAAAGGAAGGACTTGTCCTTTCTGCTATACATTGCTTTAAAAGACCAAACGAAAATTAAACTAACTAAATCCAATCTCCACCTATCTGGCATACGGATGTGACTGTGCTAGTGCAGCGCGGCGAGCATTCACCTTCCTCGCAAAATTGTAGTAATGGAGTGAGCCTGGGATGTCCCGGCTGTAGATACATGGAGGAGTGTGTCGTACGCAATGGTAAGCTTCCCCTCGAATATAGATGGTTTCTCCAATAACCCACATGTATGGACCATATTCCTTCAGCTCCTCATTATCCGTTGTGGCCTCATCCTTGATCTCCTCTTCCCGAGAGGGAACATCCTCTCCTTGGTTCTATCCCACAGGTTCTTCTTCTGTTGGATTCTCTTCTTCAACTGGGGCTTCTTTTTCAGTTAGGGTCTCCTTAATAGGTTCCTTTTCAGCTAGTTCTTCCTCGATGGGTTTCTCTTCCTTCGGCTCTTCCTCGATAGGTTCTTCCGAGTCACTGTTAGAGATAATTGCCCGGGGGCTTACGACTTCATCGTCCGAATACCCAAGTGTACGATCGAAGGTAATATCTCATACGTTACCCTTGTCAGGAAGGGGTACGGCTTCTAGATTGGCCATGGCAAAAAAAAAAGCCATGGTCAGAACACGGAATGCTAAGGAAGATAAAAAGAATAATGGAAGATGTATGAAGACGATGTAAGTGTATAAGATCCACAAACATAATAACGTCAGTTAATGGTTTCATTTTAGTACATTGAGGACATGCATGGGCCACCACTAAAACCTGTCACACCCCGCTTCCCAAAAGTAAGGAAATAGTGACGTGGCAAGGTCCGTAACGTAACTATGTCGAGAGCGGTTTTTTTTCTCGATACAGTTATGTTAAACATATAAATAAATCATGCAATCAATATACCAAAACTGATAATAAAAGCAGAAACATTTATTTCCATTAACTAAAATTATTACATCCCAAAGTACTGAAAGCAAACTAAATAGTTTGATACATTGATTAAAAGAAAGCAAGCCCTAAACAGATGGGCAACTGAAAGAAAGATAACTACTCCTAATAACTGGTTGTGAGTTTCACGTAGTCTTCATTAGTGGGCTCCACTCCATCGTCTCCTTCTTCATTAACCTCATCTTCATCTAACGGACGTTCTAAGGATAGAGAAAGGAAAAGGAAGTCCGTAAGCGAGTTACACTCGGGTAGGATTTTCTCAACAGAAAGTAATGATAAAGAGAACAAGTGTGCATAGTATATGATGACATATATGTGTAGAGGTATAATGTATATGTTGTAGGTATTAGGCAAATTATGGTATACTGCGTAAGGTAACTACATGTAATATGTTTGTTTAGTTTGTTAGACAGGGGTAACGGGTTCTAGATATTATTCCGTTCTAACCACGGAACAACGGTTGAGGAAATTGAAATGTACTGTTTCACTTTTCCGGATCTGATCGAGTAATAGGGGAATCTGAGTCCGTATACTACCTTATCTGATCAAACTACTCGTCCTCATTTTATTTAGTGTAAAGGTTTTACGAATTAGAGTTAGCACGTATATTATCTAGGCATGGAATATCATTTGTCCATGTTGGAGCTGTTTATATCATTCGCCCGAATATCGGGATTAGTAGTCATCCATATTGGGACTGTTCAATTCATTCATAGTAGTTGTCTATGTTGGGACCGCTCACCCTGCCGCAGAGATCTTCATTTATAATAGTATTCCATACATAGGTTCGCGCATTCTAACCCTAACCATATTGAAGGTCATGTCGTGTGATGTATCAAAATTTGGATTCAAGTAGATGATATCTCAGTCGATATGGACTTCCATGGCCGTTGGTTATATCTCGTTCCATTATAGTTTGTAAAGTAAACATGTTATTTTATTGAAATCTTAGTTTATACTGGACTATGGTATTTTATCGTAATTAGTGTTTATGTGGAAGCCATGGTATTTTAGTGAAATTGTTCGTTTGTAAAAGAACCATGGTATTTTAGGGAAATTATCTTTTAATAAAGATTGTGATATTTAATAAAAAAAATATCTCCTATAAAAAGAATATGGTATTTATATGGTATATTAACGAAAATTATCCTTTATTATAAAGGTTGTGGTATTTTAATAAAAGAATCTCTTTTATAAAAAGGCAAGGGTATTTTAGTGAATTCTAATTTAAAAGCTTCAATTTCGAAGTTAGGGGTATTTTTGGTAAGATTTAACTTCTTAAAGGTGTTTAGTAAAAATATAGTTTTTAGGATTATTATTAATTTTTAAAAGAAAAACTTAGCCTTTAAAAGTTTTGGGTATTTTAATAAAACAATCACTTAGAAAATTTAGGGTATTTTAAGGAAAATAATATTTTTCCAAAGTTCGTGGTATTTTAATGAAAATATAAATTGTTAGTAGTTGATGGTATTTTTGTGAAATAGCGGTTTTAGTGAAAATATGGTTTTCCAAGTGTACTATCAATTTTATTTAAAAATAACCAATATATAAAAATATACTATGATTTTTCCATGGTTTAATAATTAGGGAAAAATTATTGATAAGTTTTATTTAATACAGTAGAATAATTATATTTATTCACATAAAATCTATCCCGGTCATGACAGTCGCTTGACGACTTAGTTTTATATGTCCAAGTATGAAATGGAGGTTGTCCATTACCCCATGATTTTATCATGAAGGATAACCATTAAAAGTTCATTATTTATTTAGGGTTTAATATTGTTTTTAACCATCATAAACCGTAAAATACATAATCTAGCCAAAACATCATAATTAGCTCGTGAAAGTTTTTTCCTAGATAGATATTTTCATAATGAAGATAACAGTGTGTCGAGTGTTGAGAGATCCTAACTGAAATGAGCTAGGAAAATGAATGTCGATGAGCGTCGGGTTGTACGAGAATAGATATATCTTGAAGCCAAGAATTATTTTGCCTTTGGGACTAGGTTCATATCGTAGAAGACTCAAATAGAAATCTCTAGGAATATTTTGAGATTTTTTTTATTGAACAGATATTTTTCTGTGATTTTTAGAAAGTCAGGGCTATTTATAGGGATTTTTAGGATTAAAAAAATCCCTATTTTTCTACCCCCGACTACAAGAGCCGCCCCCACAGATCCGGACCGTCGGTCGACACGATCCAATGACCTACATCCCATCGTGCATGAGCTGTCATGGGCCCTGGCTTGGCTCTGGCACTGCTGATCTGGGCCATTGGATCTTTGATCCAGATCTTTGATCCAATGGTCCAGATCAAAGGCTCCGATATTTTTTTATTTATTTTCTTTTTCTTTTATTTAAAACTGTCGGTAGAATTTGGACCATTGGTATTCTGATCGGACGGTCCGGATTCATTCCCGCTCTTAAAATTAAATAAATTTGTTTTTAATATTTAAAAATGTTTAAAAATTGTTTTTGGCTTATAAAAATTATTTTTAAATAGTTAAAAATATTATAAAAATCTAGGGAAAATATAGAAATATGTTTTGATGTTTTCGATCATTTGCAACCAAATTTGGTCCAAAATAGCTTCCTTTTTTGGTTTTAAAATTTTTTCCCTTCGATAATTTTTTTATTTAAATTCTTTAAAATTCCCAAAAATTCCTAAAAATCATATTAATTCATTTTAATCATGGAAAAAATATTTTGAAAGTGTTTTCTACCAATAGAAGCAGTAAAATAATTGTTTTTATCTCGAGAAAAATTATAAAACGTTTTTATTACGTATCTAGAGTACACAGTCATTACAGGGGAGTTTGATAGGAGCAATTTATTTCATATTTTTCTAACCCATTTATCATTTTATTGTCATATATTATACTGTTCTGGATATTTTTTGTGAATTATTACAGATAATAAGGCTTGGATTTAAAAAGACGGAAAATTGTGCTAAAATGAGGATTATGTACGTACAATGGAGACTTAAGGGAGTTATTTAGAAAATCAAAAGACAAATTATAAATTTGGAACGAATTTGAGAATATCATTGCAAATCAGCAAGATTGCAACAAATAAATGTGAATCAATTATCACAACAACAAATTAGTTGGAGAAACCAAATCAAATCAAAAGTAACAAATCAACTTGCCTAATTATATGAAAAATATGGGAGTAATTCGGAGATCTATGCAACTACAGAAAGACAGTAAGATATTTAAGATTTTATGAGCTAAAAAATCATTTAAATTGATGATAAAACCACAAAAAAATCTGGAGCCATGAAGCAAAAATTCGAAGGCGGATCAACGGCGCATCTAATCAAACGGCAGCGGAGCTGTGGTCTATTTTAGACCGTTCGATGAGATTTTTTATGGGCACGATCGTCTAGATTAATATGAAATGTAGGGTTTCGTCTTTCGAAAATTCTGAATGCACACAACAGCATCCAACAGAGCAATTAGATTCTCATTGATTAGATTTTCATACTTATTAACAAGTTTGATTCTCTTGTATCTTTTATTAATTGTTCACCAAACTTTCTTAGCCCTATATAAGGACCTGTATAACCTTAGGGTTTCATTATCTCTCATTGCCTTCAACCAAGGGTTTTCTAAAGGGAGATCAATCATATTTATAAGTATTTCATTATCAATAAAACTTCTTTTATCTTTAATTATGATGAGTACTTAATTTCATTCTAGGGTTTGTGTTGTTTAATTCTAGTGGTTGGACGTTTTCAAACTCTTATTTTCTTATGCTTAATTTATGAAGTTTTTTTGATTTAATTCTCTTCTTTTTATGTTTTCATCATATAAACTAGATCTTCTAAGGATAATTGACACTTTGAATTAGATCTAAAGATTGATGATACACCTAAAAACTTATTAGGCTAATGACGGTCTGACAAAATAGAAATCTAATTAGTGACGGTAAGAAAAGATTTAGATTAAAATAAAATTCAACCAAGGTAATTAAAGGGTTTTAGGTTAATTCAATAAAATAATAGTATAGATTAGCTACCTAATACTGTTAATCGGAGATTAAGCCTAGGGTACTTTTAATTAACTAGAAATATAGATGTTTGATATAGTTTCTAAATGATATTTTTATAATTGATTGATTATTTTTAAATCTAATTAATATAACCTATGCTTTTGTTTTAATTAATAGAATGTATATTAAACATAGATCTAGAAAAAAGTACTATCTTTTAAACCAACCTTAGAAGATAAAACAATACAAAATCCTAGACTTTTCTCTTTATAAAAACCAACCTTTTAAATTTCCTTGATTTCTCTTACTTAGTTTAAAGGTAGTTAACACACCTCTATATGGGAACGATCCTCAAGTACGACTGCGATAAGCTGTATACTTGAGAAATTTGGAGACTAATAAAATCCCTATAAAGTTTTTGGCGCCGTTGCCAGGGAGGTGTAGTTTAATTACTTTTAAATTTAAGCTTTAGTTTTTTTAGTTTAATTTAGATTTCTTTTAGTGCATTTGATTCTATGAATTCTCCGTTTTTTGTTTCAGGAATCGAGACGAACTTGTTGGAAGAGAAAATCGAGACGAACACGAGGCAACTTGGAGATTTTGTCCATTAAAGAAATTTTCGGCCGGAACCAATAAAAAATCCAAATTGGCTGAAAATTTTCGGATTTTTCCAAAAATTCAAGTTGCAGTTTGTTGCATTTTTCGAGCATATTCTGGAAATTTGTTCCAATTTTTGATAAAGTGCCAAGATTACAACAGAATTGAGGCAAATCTAGGTAAGATATCATTCTTCCTAAAATCTTGATTTGATTCCAACTAACAAATTTTTGCAAAATTCTTTGCGCCATTTAAAAAAAATTAGTTTATATTTTTCATTGTTTTAGATTGCATTACATATTTAAAAAAGATTTTAAGGGGTAACAACCCAAATTCAGATTAGCTGGGGATTTTATCACCTTTCCTAGGCCCCACAAATCACAACTGAGTATCCGTATTAACCTATATTAATTTAAAAAAATATCTAAACTTTATCCCCCTAAAAACATATCACGCTCAATAGGATACGAGGAGCTTATAAGTAATCTAACGGTATCCGATTTAATCTTGAGGTGTCTAGTGATATGTGACTAGTTGTGGTTATTTAATTAAAGCCCACTATTTCGGTGATTCGTATAGTGGAACTCTCCTAGTTAACTGGAACTGATATGGTTTCAAGGTTGTTAAAGAGCTATTAGAGGATCTATCCCACAATTTGTCTCTTGGAAGTTAGGAGCGGGTCTAGTAACTTGACCTAAGTAATTCTAGATCTAGGTTGTTTGCACATCTTTGATTGTGATTTGTTAGATTCTCTATTTTAGTTTCTGCATTTAAAAAAAAGGGTGATGAACATGTTAAACCAATTTTATATGAACTATGTTATCCAGTTAACCCAACACTTACCGATCATATTAGATTGAATAAATATAGGAGCGGTTATAATTCACCTTACACCACAACCGAACCAACATTCACTCCTTCCAATTTCATAAACCAACACCTATTTTAATCATACCCATATTATGATGTTGGCCCTCTATCACACCCTACCCCCAATACAGAGAGTATTGTCCGCTCTCGCCGAAGCCGCACGGTTTTGTCCTTGGGGAAGAACCGGACCCGACCAGGGGCCACTTCCCAGGTGTTCACACATCCCAGAACTTCCCTGGCTCGAGCACGCTTAACTACGGAGTTCTCAAGCTCCTGTAGTGCCGGTTCACTTAAAAGGCGCCTCTGTATTGAAGAGTGGTATCATTCCATTTATAGTAAAGATCTGCCTTCTTTCGGAATGTATTCCGAAAATTCCCTATTATTCTACAGTAGGTCCCACGGACTCAAGAGGTGGCCCCCACGGATTCAAGAGGTGGCCCCCGCCCACTTAACACGACAGTTGGTGTGGCACTTTGTTCCGTGTGGTACTTTGTTCCGTGTGCAAGAACCGGGTCCCGACATTCTCCCCACCTTTGAACAATGGTTCGTCATCGAACCACAAACCTAATATTGAAAGACCGGCTCTGATACCATTCTGTCACACCCCCCAATACAAAGAGTATTGTCGGCTCTAACCGAAATCGCACGGCTTTGTCCTTCGGGGCGAACCGGACCCGACTAGGGGCCACTTCCCAGGAGGTCGCCCATCCCAGAACTTTCCTGGCTCGAGCACGCTTAACTACAGAGTTCTCAAGCTCCTATAGTGCCGGTTCAGTTAAAAGGCGCCTCTGTAGTGAAGAGTGGTATCATTCCATTTATACTACAGATCTGTCCTCTTTCAGAATATATTCTGAAGATTCCCCATTGTTCTACAGTAGGTCCCACGGATTCAAGAGGTGGTCCCCACGGATTCAAGATGTGGCCCCCGCCCACTTAACACGACACTTGGCATGGCACTTCGTTCCGTGAGCAAGAACCGGGTCCCGACACCCTCCTTATGAAAATATCCAATTAGATTCTTATCAACCATACCAAACTTTCACACCTTCATTAGACGTTGATAATGATGAAGAGATGAGGCTTGCTAGTGTTGAAATGCAGTTGACCACTTTTATGAAAAAACGCTAGTGCTACCGAGCAATCAATGACTAATATTGAAATTCTTCTTGGCCAGATAATTGCTGCAATCATTAATTGAAAAGTTCAAGAGACCATCCTAATGTAAACCCATACCAACCCGATTGTTCCCAATACCTTAGAACATCATAACAAACCTATTGAGAAAGTGGTTGAGAATAACTATGATTTGAAATGTATAACCGAAGAACGTTTAAGTCATAAGTGTCATATATGCTGATGCAAATTTACATCAAGGAAGATTGAGCGATATAAGGAGTGCCTAATTTGTGAATTCACGTTTGAATCTTATGGATTAGATGAGTCAGATTTTTTGGTGCATGAGGGAACTGATGACGAGTCTCCTTCTAGTGAGTTTGAAACCTATCCTCAAAATTTTGAATTTTCAATTTGGCCTCCAACATCAAATTTATATGAAGATGATTTAATTGATGATACGTTTGAGGTTAAGATATTTGATTTAACTGATTGTAAATTTTTTGAGGAAGATATTTCTGACGAATTAACTGTCGTGAATATAAATTTTGAGAAATTTTGGATACAGCAGTCACTTCTATAAAGGAAACTTATGATTTTGATGGCGTTGGTTTAAATATAATATTTGAGAAAACTATTGACAGGGAACCCACACTTTCATTAGGAACGAATAATGAAATTTCAGAAAAAAAAAATTTAGAGTGAGATCCCACATTTTTAGAAAATAAAAGCCAACCTATAAATCAATGTAAGAAGGAAGTGAAAAAAATTGTTGGATAAGGGATTTGATGAAGAAGATTCACTTATTATAATAGACGAAGTGAATGATGAGGAGGTGATTAATTTTGAAGAAGGATATTTCGATCAAAGTTTTGAGAAAATTTTTAAAGATGAATTTAATCTTATAGATGATCTAGATTTCCCATACCATCCTAGAAATTGTGATATCCTGTTGAGCCGTTAACAATCGAACCAAACCCTCCACCACTTTCGGTCATTATTAAAACCAATCCTATTGAAAAGCAATATGAATTTGTGCCTTTAACTCCTATAACTGAATCACTTATTTATACTCCGCATATTCGTGTTTTAGAATTTGATCCAATTAGCCAATACTTCGATAAGATTTTACAGTTACATAATTCTTTGAGATTTTCATCATCTATTTCTGTACTAGTTTTTTTAGCAAAACATGAATTACAATTTTCTTCACCCACATATAAACACCATACCAAAATTTTACATATCCATTTTAGGGCGTTTATTGATGCTTATTGCTACAACTTATTTTACTACTCTTGCATGATTAAAGATAAAAATTTTGAGTGGTTAATATTAACCTATGGCTTAGCAAAAGTATTGTGTAAATTATTTTTTGAGTGGTTAATAATTTCATGAATACGAGGTAGAAGACAGTGTGGACACTGTCTAAAATAAGTGTATGGGTGGTTTTGTACATAGTTTTTAGTCTTTCAAATTTAAAAAAAATATAATAATAAAATTAGAAAATTTTGAAAATTGAAATGAAAAGGTGAAAAATAAATATAAAAGAGAGAAAGAGATTTTAAGAAAAATAAGAAAAATGGATGGCTAAATGGACATAGTAATAAGTTGTCATGAGCTCGTTCCCAAAAGGCTAATATCATGAAGGAGTTATTAAGTTTGAGAAGATATAAGTGGAATCTACTTTTGAGTCCAAACATTTGAACGTTGATACCCTACTATACACACATACACACATCTTCAAGCTTGGGATAGTAGAAGAGACATGTCATGCTTTTATCTGTAATTCCCTAGTATGAAAAAAATTGAATATTGTCTTGCAATTATCAAGATAGCATAAAAAAATTTCAGCGAGGTTGCTTCATCACTGTCATACCCTGCTTATCAAAATACGTAAATACGGTACATGACAAAACCAACCATACTACCTATGGCGAAGAAATATCCTTCTGTAGTCATATTAAGGCTGTCAATCAGTAATCAAGAATAATAGTATAACTATCTATTTATAAATATGTCCAATAGCCAAAAGAACGATAACAGGAAACAGTAGCGGAAATAATAAAGATCTAAGGAAAAAGAATAACTAACCATTAAGAAGAGCTATATCAGTGAAATGGTCCTCACTGATCTGCAATCCCGTCGAAATACTTACGATTCTCACGTGCTAAAATCAAGTATCTGGGCCGTGCAAAACCCAGATGTCAGCGCATTGTAAATATCATAATAATAATAATAAACTAAATAGTGTGCTATATAGATATCACATGCAAGAGTGAGGTATCATGAGTATAAACAAAATCAAACACAGATGTCATAACAGCAGGCTATAGGTAGTCAATCATTTCACGTGTATCCTAAAGTTTGTGTTTCTAGGTTAACTATCCTACAGATATTTGAAACCAATGGATGTACTCCTCCATGTAACTCAAAATTATATATCCCGTTATCCCCCGGGACCACGGACCAAGATATATCCCGTTAGCCTTCGGGATCACGGATCAAGATGTATGAATCAAGAATGCTTTGTTCCGTTATCCCCTAGAACAACGAAAACATGTAATATCCTTTTAGGTTACACTTCAGGTACACTTTTGAATTCTTATTTCTCCAGGTTTCGTTTTCCAAGTCAGGTATGAATAATAATATTTACCTAATGCCAACACAGGAACAGCCAGGTACAGATTATTTCTATCTAGACAACATGTCACGTCCATCAGAACAACAAGTTAACATGTAAGGTTTTTGAGGTTAGGCATGAAATTCAGACCATGAGATAATCTGGGTTTATGATGTTTACAGTTGCGGATTCTAATTGTTGTAGTTTTCGTTTCTTTTCTGCGACCGTAAGTGTAATATATGGAGATGTTCCTAATCTCGATGCTATACATCAACGATATTAGGGATACACATATTTACTTACGTTGATGACATATGATGTTACTGTGCTGCTGTATCGATATGATATATTGGATCGTCGTGATTGAATAGCCGTGGGTTTATGTGAGATGAGAGTTTTTTTTCCATTTTCATTCATGTAAATTGTTATATGTAATAATTTTTTATTAGGGCACATCCGAGAGTGAGGATGTAGTCATCTTGATGTATATTATTTACTTTTCCGTATAAGGATAGACCCAAGGCGGAGGACTCAAGTAACCGGGTTCTAAAGTTCAGTGGGTGGCCATCTCAAGGAGTCGGGACTAGTTACCTAACTCTAGAATTGGTAAGGTTGCTTGCTGCTCTTGTAGGGGTCTAAGGGTATGGGTTTGGCTATTCATCACGACCATGGAATCTGCGTTTTTCATTAATTGCTTAATCTAAAACACGAAACTCCTAGAATATCCTATTTTCATATATCTGCTTCTGATGTGCTATGATGTGATCATATAAATGTGTGAGACGAATGCTACTTATATATATGATATATTAGTAGACACTTTATATTTTGCATCCGTGCTAGTCCTGACCCTGCCTTGCCGTAAGTTAAGTAACCATACAATGAACACCGGGTCCTTGTGGCGAATGCGGATGGCATATATGTATGTTTTATTTTTGTTTCTTCTATGATGTTAGGAACTTAAATTTTAGGACTTCATTAATAAGGTTAATGAAAATAAAAGAAAAGAAATCTAAAAGATATTGTAGAACCACATTTTTCAAAAAGGTAGCTCTAGTTTTTGTTTTGCATGGAGGTATTCAATTATGAATATCTAACACTTCATTCGATGAGGAATGAGCATATATCCCTTCACCGGGAATGGCCTCTTTAGTAAAAATTAGTACATGCTACAACCTACTCGGTTTATTTTGAAAACTACTCGATTTTAAAGCGGAGCTTAAACCACTCATTTTCAAATCGCTTGTTCTACAATAATATCAAGTTCATTACGGTAATAGTTTTCATCAAAACCAGCCGTAGCCCTCCGTCATTTCAGAAATTAGAGTACATAGTATTCGTACTGCGTTTGAATTATATTAAGGCGCAGTGACCGGTAGCTAAGTGATGATTTTCTGTAGCATAATATACGATTGGTTAGGACACTCGTACTTCTTTGTTGATTATGTTAAGGATAGTGCGGATGGATCTAAATTAATCACAAAATTACAGGTTGAACTTGACTTGCAAATTATGATTTGGTGACTATATTAAGGTGTCACGCCCCGCTTCCTAATATACGGCGAAGGGGACGCGACTGGTCCGCTATGTATTACTTAGAAGCAAATACACTAAGCGTAACTAAGTAATATAAAAGAAATTACACACAAGAGACAAGGTATAATAAAAACAGCAACTTTATTTATTAACATTCTTTTGTACAATACATGAAAAGTAAATACAACTGAATAAAAAGCAATGCCTAACAATGGCAAAACAGAAATGAAAGTACTGAATATAAAGTGTACAATGACTAGAGCCCGGGGTCTTCACTGAACTGGTCCAAGTCTTCAGTAGTGGGCTTGATCTCTGACGGTCCAAATCACCTGACGACATTCAAAGAAGAAAGAAAGAGAATGTCGTTAGCGAACAGATCGCTCGGTAAGTCCCAAAGATAAGAGGAGAAATAGAATAGACAGAGAGTAAGAGAGAGAGAGAGTAGCTTTTACAGTTGTATTATATTGTTATATTGTTGTATTTAGTGTTAACGCTATTGTTTGTAGCTTGGTACAGAAGGATGTCAGTGTATACGAGAGGAGTCTCACTTGCCCCAGAGACTAAGGTATCAGGAACTCAAGGAACCGTTATGCCACGGTACAACATCAACGGAATATAGGTTAGGTGTCTTAATCTTACCGTCTCGTGCCACTTTTAACACCTTCCGTACCAATCTACCCCTTAAACCCCGTAGTGTTTTATTTGTATTGTTTTGTACTGTAAATTGAATTGAGTGTATAATTGAAAGACTGACCGAAACCATGATATCAGTAAACGGATGTAACCGTAGAATCATGTAAGTGGAATAACTGGAGAACCATGTAAATGGAATATATATCCATGGTTCGGTTCAGTCAAGTCGTATAGATTTATAATTGGATTCATGGATTCATGTTGAAGATTGTAGATTTGTAGATTGACTTGAATCATATTCAAGTCAGATTAATCAGACTCAAACCCGAGTCAGAAAATTAGAAATGTAAATCAAAGTCTTGATTATTTCTTAAACCTATAATTGCTAGGGTCCTTAAGGTAATTTGTAAAACTTGAGGGGGTTTTATGTAAAAATACTTTTATATACTTTTCAAAATACATCTCTAGTATTCGTTATTCGTCTTTAGAGTTGTAATGAAGGTGGATTTTGTATTGTGATATTTCTAGTGAAAATATCCTAGTTTCAGAAATAAAGGTATTTATTTGTAATATTGATTTATGTGGAATTTAGGGTATTTTAGTGTAAAATTGGTTCTTGTGATTTTTAGAAAAAGGTGGAATATTTATATCATAACAAAATAGATATTTTAATGATAAATATACATATATTTATACAAAAATAATTTTAATAAATATTTTATATTCTAAAAAATCTCATTTTCTTATGATGTCGTATTTTAAATCTTTCGAGACCGAATGCTCTTTGCGGAGGTCTAAATCTCACACTACTAAGCCCGAGAATGTGCGATAATCCGCACCATCCCGAACGGGTTCCCAAAAATGGGTTGTAGCGGCGCTTTGCAAAGATTGTAAAATACTAAATCTTTTAGAAAACGGTTTTATGAAGTAATTGGTATTTATTTGTAAAGATGTATATTTTCCGTATTGTATGTTCTAGTTTCTCCTAAATTAACTAGTCTATTCTCAACTGGTCCAGACGACAAGTTGTGAGATACCTCAAATCGTCTCTTTACCGCCAATTGTGGCCAGGTAAGTACAAGTAAAGAAAGGAGGGATCCGCTCACGAATCATCATGACACGGGCCTTTTAAAGTTACCTTTCTCACTTGCCTAGCCTAGACACCACAAAGTCAGATTTAGATAAACGACCGATATCCACAACTTATCGTATTTTCATAATAAGTGGTACTTCTTTAAAAAGTGGAGCAAAACTAAATCTTTTAGAAATGGTTTTATTAAGTATGTGGTATTTAAATGAAAAATGGTTGTTTTCTCGTATTCTAGGTTCTCGGGGTGTTGCATATGAGTGTGTGAGGAGGTAGGTCGTTATCTCGTGATCTATTTTAAATGTATAGCAAGTTTGATGGAGTTAAATGAAGGATTGAAACAATGTGGTATTTAAGTGAAAAATACGATAAATTGAAAAAGCTATCATTTCATGTGATGAAACTTGATCAAATTATTTGATTAGTGTTTAATAGTCAACATGGGGAAGTTTAGGTATGATTGTATTAGTGAGAAGTGAAATTTTATAGAAAACCGAATCGGAAATCAGATTTGTTTCGATTCCGTCGGGTTTTGTAATTTCGTATTTTGACAATGGAAAAGAGAGATAGAAAGAGATTTACGTGTTTTAGATTACTCAAGAGAGTGAGAGGGAACTAGAGGGATCATCGGTGTGTTGCGTCGTCGCCGATAGTTTCTAAGATGATCGCCGGAAGTTCCGCCGGAATTTCGTCGGAGCTTCGCCTTGAGTTTATTTTCAAAGTACACGATCTTTGGAAAATTTTTGAGAGAGTGGGCTCAGGATTTTAGGGTGAGAGGGTAGTGTGTAGGGTTGGTATTTATAGGGTTAGGCTAGGGTTAGGGTAGATGAAAAGTTTAAAATAAAAATGTGATAAAATGTAATAAAAATGTATTAAAAGTGGAGTAATTAGGGTTTTTAAAGAGTTCTGGAAATGGTCCGAGGCTAAAATTTTGCAGGTGTGTAGGGAATGTGAAAAGACATAACTTTTATGTTGGGGCCGTCGCCGGAATCGGCCGTATCGGCCGTGACTCGGTCTAAGGACTGAGTCAGACCGAGTCAAGGCCGATTTGGCCGAGTCCCGGCCAAGTCAGGCGGCCGGGATCCCCCCCAACGGTTCATCTAATCTCTGGCAATATTATATTTTTGGGTGTAGTGGGGTTCTTGTGAGATATGCACGTGTAAACCTTTGGTATTCTAAAGGTTTTTTTAAAAAATCAATATTAAATATAATATGGGGTATGGGATTTGAACTCTGGTGGCTTGGTTCAGCAGTGCAAGGTATTACCAATGAGCTACAAGCTCGTTCTTGTAATTATGGAGTTATTTAATTACTTAAAATAGTTACAGAAAATGTAAATACCCCAAATATACATTAATTTTAAAGCAAATTTTTGTACACTAAAAATGGAGCTGTTACATTCTTTTAACTTGTAATTAAAAAGCAAAATAATTACTTATAACTTGTGCTCAGGCTAAAATACCCCTTTATGGATTTTGAAAAAAAATATTTGAAAAAAATTTGTATAGGAAAATTAGGGTTGTTACATAAGGTCATAAGCTGCACGGGATAAAAACCATTATCAGGGATATCAAGTGTTGTTGAAATTTGCAATGAGATTGGATACCTTCTATATGATAGTTGGACTTCGATACCCACTGCGAGTAAGAGTTACTCCCGGAAGAGTTTTCCACTTTATAATTAGGTGATCCGGTAGGTGTCTAGAAAGGTATTAACGGGGTTATGCCTTTGCGGAAACGAGGTTATTTAATTAGTTCCGTGCGAAAGCACGGAGAGACTCTCTCGAAGTACCAACACCATCCTGGCTGATCGATTAACGAACTTGTAAGGTGTAATTAATCCCGGCTAATTTTTCCTTTTAGGGTTGAAGGAAGATTTGATGAAAATAGTGGGAGCCATCCTAATTAGGTAAGATAATAACCATTCTAATTTTATAAGAGCGCACGCTAAAGTGTTTCTTCTCTCTCATTTCAGGTAACGACCATGTCATGCCTTAATCAAGATAATAATATGGATGTATTGACCGAACCCGCTTATTATACCAGGATGGGGAACGTTGGTTTTGCTCTAACTTATGACAACAGTCAAAAATATGGGCAAAAGATGGAGGAATGCAAGGATCGTCACACAACCTAATGAAGAATGAGCATTCTGATGCATCTTCTTTGAGTGTGTTAATTATTGAGAACCGTTTCTCAGTCTGCTCTACGTCCTGAGAATTGGATACCGGATCAGGATCCTATATTTGTAATATATTACAAGGGTTAAACAAAAGTAGAGCACTGGGAAAATGTGATATTTCTCTCAGAGTAGGGAACAGAGCAATTGTTGCTGCCGAAGCTGTCGGCGAATATCACCTTGTATTACCCACTGGTAATACATTGATTTTGAACGACTGTTATTTCGTACCGTCTATGATGTGCAATATAATATCCGTTTCTTTATTAGATAAAGATGGATATAACTTTGCATTAGAGAAAAATGTTATGAACATTTTCCTAAATCAAGTGTTGATTGGGTTTTGTACGTTATGTAATTGTTTATACATTTTAAATCAAAATACAGTTCTAAACATACAAAATACACACAAAAAGAAAAGTTCAGAAATTAACGAAGCCTTCTTATGGCATTGTAGACTTGGTCATATCAATGTGACCAGACTAGCTAAGTTTCATAAGTATGGATATTTGAATTCGTTCAAATTTATATCTTATGAAACTTGTCCATCTTGTCTCAAAGGAAAGATGACCAAAACTCTATTTATAGGACACGAAGCAAGGGCTACTGAACTCTTAGGACTAATACATAGTGATATATGCGCTCCTATGTCTATACATGCTAAGTGTGGTTCCTTGTACTTCATTACATTCATAAATGATCTCTCTAGATTCGGACATGTGTTCCTGTTGAAACACAAATCTGAAGCTTTTGAAAAATTTAAGGAATATAAGAGCGAAGTAGAGAACCAAACGGGTAAAAATATTAAAATCCTTCAATCAGATCGAGAAGGGGAATACTTAAGTACGAAATTCTGAAATTATCTAAAAGAGAATGGGATTCTCTCTCAACTTACTCCTCCGTATACACCACAGCACAATGGTGTATCGGAGCGGAGGAATCGCATCCTATTGGATATGGTGTGCTCTATGATGAGTAATACGGAATTACCTATTTCCTTTTGGGAATATGCGCTTGAAACAATAACATATCTATCGAATAATGTTCCATCCAAATCCGTGCTTAAAACTCCATATGAGATACAGAGTGGAAAGGGACCATATCTTAAATGAGTTAAGATATGGGGTTGTCCTGCTTATGTCAAAAGGCAAAACCCAGACAAACTCGAAGCACGATCAGCACTTTGCAAGTTTGTAGGATATCCAAAGAATTCTCTAAGGTATCTATTCTACCATACCGAGGAACAAAAATTGTTTGTTTCTCAGTATGCCATCTTTTTGGAAAAGGAATTTCTTAAAAAGAAATTAGTGGTAGTGTATTAGAACTGGATGAAATTCCAGAAACACAAACTATAACTGGAGATTTAGTAGAACCGGAAAATTCAATAGCCCCTGATGAACCTCTGCCACTCTGCAGATCTAGTAGGGTTTCTCATCCACCTTAGAGATACTACGGTTTTCTCATAAACAGTGGTAGTGAGGATTGCATCATGGAAGGTAATGACCCGGCTAATTTCGAGCAGGCCATCACAAGTGGGGACTTTGTGAAATGGCTGGATGATATGCGATCTGAGATGGAATCTATGTACACCAACAAAGTTGGACTTTGAAGGTTGCTCCTAAAGGGATAAAACCCATTGGGAGCAAATAGATCTTCAAGAAGAAGATCGATGTAGATGGAAAGGTTGAGACCTTCAAAGCTAGACTTGTAGTAAAAGGTTTTCATCAATGACCAGGTGTTGACTATGACGAGACATTTTCTCCAGTTGCTATGCTTAAGTCCATCCTGATCTTACTCGCTATTGCTGCCTACCATGACTATGAAATCTGGCAGATAGATGTCAAGATCGCTTTTCTAAATGGTGATTTAGAAGAGAGCATGTATATGACACAGCCAGAGGTCTTCGTCGACAGTGAGAGCAGGGGAAAAGTGTGCAAGCTGATTAAATCAATTTACGGATTAAAGTAGGAATCGCGGAGCTGGAACACCTGTTTTGATGTAGCAGTCAAAGAGTTTGAGTTCATCAAAAACATAGATGAACCCTGTATATATAAAAAGGTGGTAGAGAGTAAGGTCATTTTTCTCATATTGTATGTGGATGACATACTCTTGATAAGAAATGACGTTCCTATGCTGCACTCGGTCAAACTCTTCCTATCACAAAAGTTCTCTATGAAAGACCTGGGTGATGCCTCTTACATCCCGGGGATAATGATCTATAGGGATAGATCTAAAAGGATGTTGGGATTGTCCCAATTCAGGTACATAGACACTATAATAAAGAGGTTTAGTATGGAAGATTCCAAGCATGGTAACTTATCCGCTTGCTCAGGAATCACCCTCAAGACTGATGAGGAGAGGATTCGCTTGAACATGATGCCTTATGCCTTTGCAGCCGGGTCTATCATGTACGCAATGTTATGTACCAGACCGGATGTAGCTTACGCACTCAGTGTGTTAAGTAGGTATCAATCAGACCGAGGAAAGAAACACTAGATGGTTGTAAAGAACATTCTTAAGTACTTGCGAAGGACTAAAGAAATATTCTTAGTGTATGGTAACGGTGAACTCCAAGTGGAGTTCTTTACCGATTCAAGCATCCAGAGTGATAAGGATGACAGCAAGTATATCTCGGATTTTGTCTTCACCCTCAACGGAAAGGCGTTATGTTGGAAGAGTTCCAAACCGGGTACCGTTGCAGACTCGACGATGGAGGCTGAATACATCGCTGCTAACGATACTGCCAAAGTGGCTGTCTGGATGAAAATGTTCATTGCTGAACTTGGTGTGGTTCCATCCATTGTTGATCCAATACCTTTGTATTATGATAACAATGGAGCTGTGGCTTTAGCCAAGGAACCCCGGTCCTATCATCGATCCAGACATATTCTGAGGCAGTATCATCTGATCCGGGAGATTGTTGATCGCTGCAAGATCGAGGTCAGGAGAGTTGACACGAAGGACAACCCGGCGGATCCACCCACGAAAGTCCTTCTCCAGACGCAGTTCGAGAGAATTTTTGGGATGTTGGGTATGCGGTACTATAAAAACTGGTTTTAGTGCAAGTGGGAGATTGTTAGTGATATGTATGCCCTAGAGGCCATTATTGTATATTATAGTGGATGCTTGGACACACACATATAGAGAGAGGACATTCATACTCAACATGATAGTATGCTATCTGGTTACTCTTTATCTTAACATGTGCATTTGTTCTAGTTTTCTATTTTATTGATACATGTTGATAAAGCTCTTAGGATGTTTGCTTGACTATCAGGAATATGATGTAGATCATACTAGTGGGGCCTGAGTAGTCTACAAGTACACCTTTGAAGTGTTCCTAGTTGAGAGAGTATCGAGACAAGGTATCGATATTCCAGTGTAGACTAGTGTGTACGTTTCATGACCCTCTATGAGGCGATGGTTGATCCCACAATTATTAGTGTTTGACGCCAAAGATTGTACACATGTGCTCATTGGAGAATGAGTACACCGAACGGATTCACCGAGAACTCTTAGATGGTACCATACCTATCGTCAGATAGCAGTTCTCTAGTGATACTTGTACAGGTTAGTCTGTAGACCCGAGATCTTCATGGTGTCTTGTATGGTTCCTACTGTAGTTTGATTATCTCCCTACCATGGCTCTACTAAGTCATTCATGTGAGTCGATGTCGTGCACCGTAACAACCCTAAACTTTCTGTACAATTTTTTTTTAAAATACAGAAAGGGGTACTTGAGCTTGAGCACAAGTTATAAATTTGATTTGCTTTTTAACAGCAAGAAGAAGATTGTAGCTCATTGGTAAGACCTTGCACTGCTGAACCAAAGCACTAGAGTTCAAATCCCATCAGCCACATTATCTTTTTATTTTAATTTCTTTTAATCTTTTAGAAGCCCAAGAGTATACACGTGCATAACTCGTAAAAACCAAGGGTCACACATAAAACAAACGGGTCCATGAGTCAAGTCTAAGCGACGGGGACACGTAGCAAGAAGATGGACCCCGACTCGGGCCGGCGGAGCGGCTGACTCGGCCGGCGCCGCCGGGTCAACTCGGCCGAAACCCCGATTTTCTTCTTTCTACTGCAACCTTTGGCCTACCCCATAAGCCCGTACTATTTAATTTCCCTGCACAGTTACAGAGCAAATTAAAACCCCATTTAATCCATTTTTTAATACAATTTTTATCACACCCTTTCATTTACCCTAAACCCTAATTTTTTCTATAAATACCACCCCTTAAATCACCCCTCTCACTCACAAATCCCTGCCCAAACTCTCAAGAAAATTCCCAAGACTTTTTGGGTGCAAGTGGAGTTAGCAAAGGGCGAAGCTCTGACGAACTTCCGACGACGATCCGAGGAGATTCCGGAGACGAAACGACGCACCGGTGCTTCCCCAAACATCCTCTTCCTCCTCTATTTACCCTAAGCCAGTAATTCCCCCTTCTCTCTCTCTCTTGTTATTCTTAAATTCTTAATCCTTAAAACGTGTCGGAAGCGGAGTTATCCGGCTTCCGATTATCTTTTCTTTCAAAAATATAACATTTTCTTAATAACAAACCTACAACTTTTGATATATATTGTTTAATACTCATTAACTAAGACAATAGAATAAGTTTGACATTAAAATGATAATCGTAGCAAGTTTTATTCCACTTTTACAGTAAAATGCCTTTATGTTTCATATCGACGTGTTTTTATCTTTTAACCATGCTACCTTTAGAAAACTCACGAGATAATGACCTACCTCCTCACAACACTCATATCTAACATAGCACGATGATATTTAGGAACATAGTTTTGGGAAAAATACGATTTTACACATAACTACCTCCGACTTATAAAAACCTTTTTCTACAAGATGTGTATTTTTAACAAATCTTTGCAATATGCCGCTATAACCCATTTTAGGGAACCCGTTCGGGATGGTGCGGATTATCGCACATCCTTATGCTTAGTAGTACGAGATGCAGACCTCCGCAAGGAGCATACGGTCTCGAATGATTTAAAATACAATTTTCTTTAGAAAAATGTGATTTCTATTATAAATAAAACTTATATTTTTAATAAATAAATATATATGTAATTAATATCAAAATATCTATTTTTAATATTTATAATATTTCATATTTCCAAAATTCAAGAAAAACATCTCGTTTACAAGAAAATACCAAACAATTCCAATATTACAAATAAATACCGTATATTATGAAAAATAGGTTTTATTCACTAGAAATGTTACAATGATAAAATATACATCAATAAAAACTTTAAAGACGATAATAACATACTTGAGGTGTATTTTGAAAATTATACAAAATTATTTTTTACATAAACCCCCCTCAAGTTATACTAAATTACAATAAGGACCCTAGTAAACATAGGTTTAAGCGGGACCAGTCTCTTGAGCCTCAGGGAGCCGGAGATATGGGTGCTTGCCTATTTAAGGTAGACAACTTAACAAATGGTGTTATCAACAGGGTAATCGTCTTTGAAAAAGACACAAATCCTGCCGTTCATGTACAGCGGTTACCGATAACACCGAAATCTAATTCAGGATTCAATTTCTTTTCTAATTTTCTGACTCAGACCGAGTCTCGATATAACCAATCCGACTTGAATGAGATTCAAGTATATATATAACAATTCAATATGAATCTTTGAATCCATATAATCAATCTGTTCAATCTATTCAATCTGTATTGATTGAACCGAACCATGGATATACATCCATCTACATGATTCTCCAGTTACATCCATTTACTGATATCATGGTTCTGGCAAGTCATCCATCTATACAATCTATAATATAAGACAATACAATTTACAATTCAATTTACAATTCAATACAATCAAGACATCGCATGGTTTATACGAGGTAGATTGGTACGGAAGGTGTTAGAAGTGGCACGAGACTGCAACCATTAAGACACCTAACCTGAATTCAATTGTCGTTGTCTCGGGTATTATCGACGGAGACTTGTACTCCATATACCGTAGTCTCTGGTCTATTGAGACTCCTCTCATATACATTGGCCTCTTCTGTACCAAGCTACAAACAACAACGTTAACAATATAATACAACTTTAAATGCTACATTCTCTCTCTGTCTATTCTACTTCTCCCTTATCTTTGGGACTTACCGAGCGATTTTTTCTCTAATGACATTCTCTTTCTTCTTCTTTGGAATGTCGTCAGGTGATTCGGACCTTCTGGAGACAAAGCCCAGCAGCGAGGACTTGGATCAGATAGCCTTCGACCCAGAGCTGTAGCCACTTGTACGTATTCCATTTTCATTTCTGTTATGCCACTGTTTAGGCATTGCTTTCATTCCATGTATTTCCTTTTCAGATATTTTGTAAAAAGAATGTTAATAAATAAAGTTGTTGTTCATTACATTTGTCTCTTGTGTATATTTCTCTTATATTGCTTAGTTATGCTTAGCGTATTTACTTCGGAGTAAGTACGTAGCGGCCAGTCATGTCCTCTGCCCTTATACCGGGAAGCGGGGCGTGACACGCACCTTGCAGGTTCACGGGGAGGCAGAATACACAAAAAACGATTTTTGCAAAGCTCGCAACACCGACTTAAACTCCAGGATCTTTACGGAACCATAACTAGCTAACTACTTGGAGGTTTAACTACTCGGTGAGAGTTTTATATCTCCTTGAACAAGTCCTTCGGGTCTTCTCCTCCTCTCCTTGGCTCCTCGAAGATTGGATCGAGCTTGCAACGTCGGCCTCCTCGCGTCAAAGACGAACCACCCGAGAGTATGTACTTTGAGCTCCAACCTCTAAACCGAGATAACTAGGGTACCTAGTATGCTAAGCTAAGTAGCCTAGATGATGTAGAGAATGATTATAGATTGATTTGTCTTAAGAACCCTAGGTTTCTCAACACATGAGACTTTTAGGGTTTGAGGAAGAAGAAGAGAGCTTGGAGGAGAGAGAGTGTAATGATGATAATGATATGAAGAAAGGCTAAGGGATTGTGATAATGAAGCAAACAACAATAATTCACAAATGAATCAAACATGCTTCAATAGTCACAAAAACCATGAGTCACTTAAGTAGCCATGCTTTATTTGTTGTCAAGTAACACCTCATACCTCCACCTCATTATCCATTTAACAAAATGGATTAAACCATAAATGAGGTGTCTTCTTCTAGAAGCGCTCTTGCACAATTACAAGAATACCCCTCACCGTATATACATACCCGTATTCGTATTCCGAAAAACACGAATACAAAGAGACGAAAATAATCCAATAATATAATACTAGGATCCGGCTTAAACCAAATTCCACTAGTATTATCCGCCCGAACATCATCCGTGTAGACAGTACATGTATGTGATCGAAACCCTACCGTAAAACCGTACGGCCTCTACATCGTTTCATCCGAAGCAGGGAAACCCTCTGTGTGGGACTCTAAAGACTCAACAATATGCTGGCAGTGGGTTTAACCACAAGCACGTCAGCGGTACTAGCGGCACATAATGGCTACCCAGGTATCCGTCGATATGAAGGCCGATGAGCAAACTCATCCGAACTCCTACTAAGCCTACCTGTGACAATATCCGTACAGTCCGGTCTGTTCGTCTAAGAGTATCGCATATCGGGCCTAAAGGGCGGTAACTGTTAGACCCCTAATAGAGCAATAAGTCGTGCAGGGGTAGAGCCTAAAACACCATGAGAAACTACTGGAGTACTTACCAGTAAATCTCGCTTGCCTTAGCTAGGGATTTTGTGTAATGGCTTTCCGAACACAGCGCGATTTCAACCCCCAATACCGGGAGAGACGAATCCTATCTAACCACTACTGCCTCCCAGTGCTTCGGGACTGCACCCACTCATTTGAGCTGTGGTAGGGTAGTGATCTAAGTACAGCAGGAACACACTCGAGACGAATAGTGATGTCAAGTCAACGGACTAAGCTGTACTCATGTCACCTGAGAACCGCTACCTGACGATAGGTATAATACCAACCAGCAGTTCCCAACGAGTCCTGTTCAGTGTAACTTATAACCCAATGACCACCTGTATACTTGTTGGCTATAGTGCCCTCAAGGCAATTATTGTAATTGTAAGTCGATGTCGCGCACCCTGCGTGTTTGCGGGGAGGCGGAATATGCAAAAAACGATTTTTCAAAGCTCGCAACACCGACTTGAACTCCAGGATCGATACAAAACCTTAACTAGCTAACTGGTAAGAGGTAAACCACTCAGAAAGAAGTGTTATACCTCACGATACTAAGTCCTTTGGGTCTTCTTCGATGTCCTCCACCTCGTCGTCAGCTCCAAGGATTGAAAACGGATCGTGCAACCTCGACGGCCTCCTCGAGTAAAAGACGATCCACCCGAGAGTCTATAGTCCGAGCTCCTACCTCAAATCCGAGATAACTACGGCTTCTAGTTCACTAAAATAGAACTCCTAGGTTGTGTAGAGTGAGAAGATGGAATGATTTGTTTCTTAGAACCTTAGGATTCTCAAAGCATGAGAGCTTTTAGAGTTTGATGAAGAAGAAGATGGCTTGAGGAAATGAGTGTAGAATATCAACTAAATAAAAACCATGGCTCATTTGTGATGAATAGTAGAAGCAAACTAATATAATAGATGAGATAAAATATCTCACAAAATATCTAGTAAGCTTCTCAAAATATCAAGTAGTGAATCACCAAGAGCCATGAGTGATTTTTGTCAAGTTTACACCTCATTTCCTCCACCACATTTTGTTTAATCCATAAAGAATTAAAACCCTAATGAGGTGTCTCTTCTAAAACCTTTCCCGATAAATTACGAGAATGCCACTCATCCGTATATACATACCCGCATCCGCATTCCGAAGAATACGAATACAAAGAGACGAAAATAATCCATCAATATAATACTAGGATCCGGCTTAAACCAAAGCCCACTTGTATTATCCGCCCGATCATCATACGTGCACTAGTGTACGTAAGTGATCAAAGCCCTACCGTAAAACTATACGGCCTCAACACCTTTTTCCCGGTGTAGGGAAACCCTCTGTGTAGGACTCAAAAGTCTCGACACTACGCTGGCAGTGGGTTTAACCACAAGCCGCAAGCGGTACTAGCTACACGTAACGGCTACCCAGGAATGTGTCGATAAGATGGCCGATTAGCTAACTTATCCGAACTCCTACTGAGCCTATCTGTGACAATCTCCGTACAGTCCGGTCTGTTCGTCTAAGAGTATCTCATATCGGGCCTAGGGACGGTAATCGTCAGACCCTTAATAGCGCAATAAGTTGTGTCGGAGTATAGCCTAAACATCCTAAGAAAAAACTGGAGTACCTACCAGTAAATCTCGCTTGCCTTGGCCAAGGAATTTGTATAATGGCCTTCCGAACATAGCGCGATATCAACCCCCAATACCGGGAGAGACGAATCTTATCTAACCGCCACTGCCTCCAAGTGCTTCGGGACTGCACCCAACTACTACCTGTTTGCATGACTCCTTTGATCCGTGGTAGGGTAGTAATCAAAGTACAGTGGGAACATACTCAAGGCGAAGTAGCAGTGTCAAGTCGACGGACTAAGCTGTACTCATGTCACCTGGGAACTACTACCCAACGATAGGTATAATACCCACAAACAGTTCCCTACGAGTCCTATCCAGTGTACTTATAACCTAATGAGAACTTGCATACTATCTCCAGTACGACGTACTGATGGCTGTTGGACAGACCATCTTCCATGCTGGGATAAGAAGCGTATACACTAGTCTACTGTGGAGTATCGATACCTCCTCTAGATAATCTTACGACCAGGGACCTATATAGGATGTGCTTATAGATTTCCCAGCCCCCACTAGTGTGACTACCATCACAACGCTGGTAATCAAGAATAAGATCTTAAGGGCTCTACCAATATGTATAAGTGATATGCTAAGAAAGCACATGCACATATTGAGGTAGAAACAAACCGGGTAGCATACTACCATTTCGAGCAAGACTGTTCTATATCCGTGTATATTCCAAGCTTCCATTAAGTAATATACAATCCAGTATGATACAATAATGGCCTCTAGGGCATATATCACTAACAATCTCCCACTTGCACTAAGGCCATATATTGGCATATCGCAGACCTAAGATCTTGAATAGCCTCTCGAACTCTGTTTGAGGGATGGCCTCTGTGAGTGGATTTGTAGTGCTGTTCTTCTAATCTACTCTCCTCACCTCGATCTTCCGGGGATCAACGATTTCCCTGATCAGGTGGTACCATCTCAAGATATGTCTGGATCTCTGATGGGACCTGGGTTTCTTCCCTAGAGCTATAGCGCCGTTTGTTGTCACAATACTAAAGTATTGGATCAACAATGGAAGGAACCACCTGAACTTCAGTTAAGAACTTCCTCATCAAGACTGCCTCTTTTGCGGCGTCTCATGCAGCGAACTACTCCTTTTCCATCGTCGAGTCTGCAACGATGTCCTGCTTGGAGCTCTACCAACAGACCACCCTTCTATTGAGGGTAAAGACATAACCCGACATGGACTTGGAGTCATCCTTATCACTCTGGAAGCTGGAGTCAGCAAAGGCCTCGATCTGGAGGTCTTTTCCGCCATACACCAAGAACATCTCCTTAATCCTTCTCAGGTATTTTAAGAATTTTCTTTACTGCTATCCAGTACTTCTACCCTGGGTTTGACTAATACCGGCTTACCACGCTAGTACGTAAGCAACATCTGGTCTGGTATACAATATCGCATACATTTTAGAGCCTACCGCAGATGCGTATGCTATAGATATGATGCGAGCCTTTTCCAAATCAGCCTTGGGAGACATCTCTTTGGAGAGGGTGATTCCGTGATAGGCCGGTAGACTACTGATTTTTGTGAATTGTGTGTAGTAGTTAACCGCAATCAATAACGGTGTCGCGTATAGCTAGACGAAGATGAGTACGGGTCGTCCTCAGGGAAACGTTAAATATTTTATTCTTACTTTAGGCGTATTGAGAAAGAAAGGAGGAAGAATAAATAATGGTGAAGAATGGTTGTAGGATCTAGATTTACGTCAAACACGGATGCAAAATATAGTTCTATATTAACTACGGATGTAGGTTTAATATTAAAAGGGGGGATTGTAGGGTTCATTGGGATTTAGTAGTTATGGATGATTAATTAAAGATTACTCTTTTTATCCTTTAATAGATTTAAAACTAGAACGACAGTGATGCATGTAGATTAGGGTTTCTGGAGGGAAAAGGGTTCCCACTCCTAACCCCTATCTCGACATGGAACTCCGTTCATATCTAACCTTTACTAAAACAATAGTTAATCTAATCTCTAATCGTGGTCAAGACTAGCAATGAATTGGTAGCGTGCCCAATTAGGATGTTAACTATTCTTTTGATAAAGTTTATAAACTTTATATGACTTAAAAAGAGTTTAAGGATCTTCATCATCCATTAACCTACCCTAATCCCATGAACCCTAACAAGCGAAGAATCACTCACGCATGTTGGGAGAAGAAGAGATGGAGAGAGAAATCATATTAAAAACTATAAAGAGATAGAATAAGAAAACTACTATCTTTATTAATCAACAAAAATCATTTACACTTTGTTCCCTTAGAAAATGATTACAAAATACTAGTTTGCTTCTCGATCTCTTCTAAGGAGGTAGATGAACAGTTGATGATCAGCCTGGATGCGTGAGCCTGTCGTGGACTTCGTGATCTCTTCAGCTTGATGATTTTTCCAAGAGACTCTCGGTCCTTATTTATAGTCACAGAGCCAGAACCCTAGTTTCCTAATATGGAAAATAGTTGTTAGGATCCTAACCGCCAAAATCCCATATCTCAACTCCTCAAATCCGCGGCGGAACCGCGGCCAAACAGGGAGATCATGTGGTTGTTTTTCTGGGGCTTTATCTATATGACACGTGGTGATCATTTCACATCTCTGGAAACTGAAAATCTTTTCTTCGTCACTGCCAGACTTGATTTCTTTAGTTTACTTTCTTAATTAGGCAGGTTTGTTTCGCCAACTTTGATTTCCTTGATTTCAGTCCTGAAAATTCTGCATAATAACTCAACAAATAATATTAGTTTGTTTTATGGAGATATTAACTTAACCATTAAGAATTGGTCAAAGGTATTTAATAAAGTAAGCATATTTAAATGGGCCAAATGTTACATGGATATTATATGCTTACTTTTTTCTACATAATGTTAATTATAATATATAAACATATGAAAATAGTATTTTTATAGATAAACCCCCATATGTATCATATATTATAATAAACACCTTTATTATATAGAAATTGTAACGTTTCAAAATAATAAAATATTATTTTTGGGAATTTTTATAATTTAATATTATTTTATTGAATATTTTAATATTCTGGCATAATTAAATACAAATAAATGGAGAAAAATTATGGAAAATTATGGAAAATTCTAAAATGGGGTATTTATTGGAATTGTGCCATTTTTAAGTGTTTATGATCAATTATATGCTAATTTAGGGCTAATCGCGATTAAAAATCGCTAATCGGATTTTTGGCAATTTTGTGCAAAGCATGCACATATCTTTTTCTACACTTGTGTTGCATTTTTCTTGCATTGGTTTTACTTTGGGGTTACTATTCTTGTGAGAAAGGAATTTGAAGAGAAAAGAAAATGGAAAAGGAATAAATTATGAAGCATGGTGAGAGAGAGAAAGAGTAGGTGGGGGTGTGTTGACTTAGCCATTTCCCCTTCATTCTTCCTCTCATTTCTCTCCCCTCTCCCCTCTGTTCCTGCTGTTGCTGCTGCCTCTCCCTCCTCCTTCATCTCCAACCTCCAAAACACCTTGAAGATCACCTCAAAACACCACTCTCATTTCATTAAAAGTGTGCACGAGCTCGAGATCTGCACATTGGACCAAGAAAGCAAAGAATTTGGCCACTTGGGGCAACTCAAGAAAATTCTTGAGTTGCCAAATGAGGTATTTGCTGAACCATTAGATTAGTTTTTGCATTACTTATACCCCTATGTTAAAATTGAATCGATATCGGGTGATGTTGTGGACTTAAGGAGAACCTAGTTAGGGTTTGAGGAAATTGTGAGTTGTAGTGTGAAATTGAGCTTAGGGGAGGCTGCACAAACACCCTAGTGATGGAATTGAGACCCAAAACCTGAGATTTGAAACCCGGAATACGGATTTAGAAAACCGATATCGGAGATATTGTGAAATCTGTGAAGGTTTTAGGAATCTGCTATCACCCCGAGACCCCTAAAATAAAATTGAGCTGACAGTGAGTCGTGCATGTACCTAGGAAGCTACCACCAAGACCCAAGCCCCTAATTCAAACCCATGGCCATGGATTTAATCATTCTGGCTGCAATTTGCGGCCAGAGCAGGGTAGAATTGTTCCAGTTTTGTTCCAGGGCTCCTTTTGCACTAAAATAGACCCCTCCTATATGCAATTTTGGCTAATTGTCACCTGGGGAAAATCTGGGAGCATTTTAGCATGTTTTAGGCGATGTTTTCCGTATTTTAAAATGCACTTTCTTGATGTGTGGATTTATATTTTGTTGTCGGGTGTTCGTAAATCGACAACAGGGATTGTTTGATTAATTTGCACGTTTAGGCCATAGGTTTCAACCTATGAGCACACTGTGCGCTTTATCGGTTTTCTGCCTCGATTTTAATACGTATTGCGACTGTTTATTATTCTAGGTACCCTCGCAAGGATTCCGAGGCGAAGGATCATGGCGTCATCGATTTCGGCAAGCGAAGACCAGGTGAGTAGATTATATCTACGGGGGAAATCGGGTGGATGGCGTATAGCACCCCCGCATTTCGATGTCTAGTATACTATATATACTATATATATGATAGCTTATTGAGTGACATGGAGATCATAGATGTGTTAGGTGTACTATGGATATTTAGGGTTAGAAGTGAACTAATGTATTTTCCTAGTTGCGAACCCTAGCATAGATTTACACCTACACACACACCCTTGCATATTCATTTTACTTGCACTGTGTTTGATGATATTGGATGACTTTGGAGATGAGTCGATGATGTTGGGCATTGTGCCGCGAGATCGGTGATTTGATATGATTCGTACGTGGGATACGACATGTGATCTCTAGCGGGCCTTTGGACGTGTGTTTACACACGCAGTCATATTGATGGTATCAGTTGTACTAGACTTAGATCAGTACCCCAGATTATGTGATATGATGATGATGATACCTGATAATTGATGAGCTGATTATGATATTGACCGTACCCAGCTATTGGAATGCCGTACGACGATTTACTGTACGAGCTTTATGTTGATGTTAGATCCGCACTCATGACTCGAGGATGTTATATGATATACCGTAGCGTACGTGATACTATTGAGACGAGATCACCGACTATTGAACATATTTATATGTATATCGACTCAGATTTAGGTGGTTTCCATACCCCTGCCGATTGACTTGATAGTTGGGTCTGTAGTTCGCATAGTAGGCGTTAGACTAGACCCGAGTCCTACCTATTTCAAAACTAACGAATCGGGGATATTTTAAAGATAGGCAAAAAGGGATTCTACGGATATTTTCAAAATGTAGCATCTGTTCTTAAAACACCGTAGCCCTTATTTTATCAAAAACCCCGATTCGTCTTATTTCAAAAGGCAAGGCTGCATGATATAGTTATTGAGGTAGATTCTTTACTGTTGCGTTGATTATTCGATTGCGCATATTCATATTATTTGCATCACATTACTTGTGCTTATTGTTATATTACCATCATGCTGTTAGGACACCAGCACCATTATCGATGATGCGTATGTTCCACGTACACTATTTACCGGCTCACACACATCATCATCGATAATTGCCATGCCACTATACTGTAGTACTGTTGCATTCCTGATATGATCCTGCATGGCATATGGTACACTTATACCTGTACACATACATAGATGATTCTGACTTGATTAGAGATTTAAGAACCGCAAGATATTCTTTAAAACTGATTCATTCTAAAAGAGCGGTTTCCCTCGACATATGCACATTACTATTCCATGTTGCATGACTTACTGATATGCTTACCTTTCTTTACATGTTGCATACATCATGCTTTTGATTATACGCATTGAGATATGTTGATTCCATGATATTTCTGGATTTGGGAACTGTGGGTATTTCAAAAGACAATATGTAATTGTTTTAAAAACCCGGTTACCTTTGATATGATATTTCAGTGCGTCCACCATGTGTTTTCTCGGTGCTGAGAGCGACATGTGAAACCCGATTCGAGGAGGTGGATGAGGCCGATTGCGGGTACATGGTGGACCCGGTATGGTACCCCGGGCCGAGAACGGTTTCGCTGTATAGTAGACGGTGAGCCTGGCAGAGGGACTACTGCCTACCGGTGATTGGTTGGACCTGGCGGTTATCCGGAGGATACCGACCAGATTCGATAGATGGATATGGGCGTACTGCTGGGGCCGAGGGCCGATTCCGCAGATAGAGCCCGTGGGCTGGTCCGGACTGACGTAGCCCGTTATATGAGGATTTACGTGCCGATGCTGGGCACAGTTTTCATGATGTTTTCGAGTGTCGATGCTGGACACTCCGGTTCCATGATTTTGACGTGTCGCGAGGGACACAGGTGGTTTATATCCTCATATTTCCATGCATATGCTGATGATATTTACATGCATGAGGGTTATTGTCATTGGGTGACGAGTGGACGGGATCCACGTACATGCAGATTTGATTACATTGATCATACCTCACATTTATGATATGTTATTATCTGAGGCACTGGCACGAGCACTTGGCCCTACACTCATGTATAGAGATTACCTTGCCAGTTTAACATGATGCAGACTTATTCATATTGAGGTTTATTTATATATATCTGATTGTATTGACCTAGGATGGGTCATACATTCGATCTCTGCTTGTAGATATTTTCTATTCACGAGTTGGCAACTCACCTCCGTTGTGCCACAGTTCTTGCAGGTTTTTACCGTACAGTTTCCATAGCGGCATTTCTGGCACACTACTTCTATAGGAGTGACTTGCTATGGTAGGTGGGTTCTTTTGTATCAGAACCGCCATTGTTCATGTATTATTCATTGTATCTAGAAATTCCATCAACCAAAACTTGTATATTGTTTCAGACTTAGAAATCAGTTATGTGTTATTTCGACCTTAGAGTCGCGCTTGTAGTATTATGGTTTTCTGGCTATTTTGAGTTTCTTTTTGAGTTTTGATCCTCGCCATTTGGCGTTGTATATTATATTGCTTGCGTGGTTGTGACCGTCGATTGACTAAGAGCTAGCTCCCGCTTGGGGATGCCTTTTTCCTTGCATATATATATATATATATTGTTCTTGTTGTACCCATTCGGGGCCAGTTTTTACAAAGGAAACTCTGCCGAAATTTTCAGAAAAACTACACATTTTAAAAATCCATTTTCGGCTTAGTTATTTAAAAACCTTGACTTCAAAACATATTTCTTCACTTCTTTAAACTAGTTTTCTTTATCTACTCTTTGAATGGTTTTAGATTTCTGGGCTTTGGCTTACTTGGATCATATGGAGTCCTATAGACTTCATATGGTTCAAGAGCCAGTCACGTGCTCTTACGGGTCGTGACAGAAATAGTAGGAAAAATGTCATATTAAATGTGCAGTTTTATCTACTGAACAAATACCCCCAAACTTATATTTGATCGTCCCGACCAAACTAGTTATTCAAGAGATGGAGAAAGAAGAAAAAAGAAAAATCCTAAGTAGCACACTTTCGTAGGCAACACGATTGCACTGAGCACGTGCAACAAGCCGTTAAACCCCTAGGTGTCCCTAGTAGGAGGAGTGTTGTCTCCTGAGGGTTTTCAGCGGATTACACCCACAAAATCGTATAATAAAAGAAAGATAGTGAAAGTTACATACAAAGATAAGAATTTTGAAAGAAAAAACTTGAAAATAAGAGTTTTCAACTACACCAGTTTTTCAGTTGCTATGAACCCTATCTTAATGGTCGTTAAAAAATGTTAGAAATCACATCATCCCTCAATAAAACATCGCCTTTAGTTTTCCTCCCTATCTTTCCTCCAAACATTGATCATATACCCCTACATGTGTGAACTGGACATCCCTACACTCGAAGAATTCAATTCAAGCAATCATACTCTTGTCCATCTACCTTAGTACTTTTTAATCGATATTTAGATGGAATATGCTCACACATTTTTCATGCGGCCGTTAATACTTCTTGAGGTACTAACCGACCGATTACTCATGTGCTTGCTAATTAGGTGCTTTTCCTCGTCTTGCAACACCTAAGGCTTAGCAGTGGCTCCCAAACCAGTTGGTCTAAGGCACTAGGTGATGAAGCACCCTCGCTATATTTTTTTATTGCTGCCTTGGTGATAACAAAACCAGTGTTCATTTTTTTCTTCATCATATATATTTTATTTTATTTTCCTTCATACTAAGCCTTTTAGACAAGAGCATTTCAAGGTATCCTCTACTATCCCAAGTTTCAAGATGTGTGTAAGTGCGTATAGTAGGGTATCAACATTCAGATGTTTGGCTTTTATAATAGGGACTAGTTTTCAAACTTATTTTTATCCTCAGATTGGCAATTTCCTTCTTCTTACTAACCCTTGGGACAACGGCTCATAACTACTTATTACTAGTTTTGTTTAAGAAAACCTCTAACTTTCTTTCTTTTCTCAAACTATTTCTATCTTTCATATGTAAATTTTCAATTTCTAACTTTCATTATCAAAAAAAAAAATTTGGGCTTATGTATAGTATAATGCAAAGTAACGCGTAAATAAGCACAAACCTCCCCCAAACCTGTTTACAGCAGTGTACTCACTGTTGTCATCTTTTTAAATCTCAAAAACTGTAGACTTGGGAGGAAAAGTTAGTAACGGGGACATGAAATAGTGAAAGTAAAATTCTCCCCCAAACTTATTTTTGGCTCACAATTTTGTAAAAATCATTTTCTTTCAAGAGCCAAAATACCCCCCCAAACTTGAGTTAAACAATGTTAATCTTTTAAAATCACACGATGGGGTCAAAGTTATTGGTCAATGCCAAGCTTTGCAAAGACCGAAAGTCAATACCAACCATTCGAAGATTTTATCAGTGTAGTGCATCGGTTAGTGGAGGAACATATTGTAGAGAGCTAGGAAGAAGTGGGGAAAAGATAAGTGGTGGGATAGAATGTGTTTGCATTTCGTTTTGGAGAGACGACACAGTGATTGTGATGGATTACTCGCATTCTCTTTATAGTCCAGAAGAAGGGGTGGGGTTTCAATTTCTTTGTCTTGGAGTTGATTCTTCTCAACACCCGTATCTTTTAAAAATGCGAGTTCATCAGCGAAAATTTCCTCAAAGCTCTCATCGATACCCCGAAGAATAATGTCATCAGAAAAAATGGGGTGACCGTCAGACTCTATAAAAAGTTCCTCATCAGCGTTAGATGTTGACCCGGACAACTCGATGGAAGAGTCCGTGTATGTATAATACATAGTTGGGTCAAACAATAACATATGAAAAGAGTCAGTATCATGAGGCTGATCAAATTCGCTGCTGTCGACATCCATTAATTCGACAGAACATGCTTAAGCAGTAGGTTCGGAGGGTACACTTCCTAACTTGTAAATGTTCAGCTCAATTGATATCTTCCTGAAGGTTAGGGTCATAGAGCCGTTACGACAGTTGATTATAGCATTAGAAGTGGCCAAAAAGGGTCGACCGAGAATCACCGAAATTTGATTCCGTGGGTTCACTACAGGCTGTGTATCTAGAACAATAGATTCCACAGGTTATACAAACTCCCCAATTTTTATTAACACATCCTCCAGTTCACCCTTAGGTTTGGTGATTGATCAGTCGGCCATCTGGAGAGTGCAGTGAGCTGATTTCAACTCTCCGATCCCTAACTGCTCATAAATCGAGTAAGGAAGCAGGTTAACAATTGCGCCAAGATCAAGTAGAGCACGGTTAATGTGTTTAACCCCAATAGAAATAGAAATTGTAGAACAGCCAGGGTCCTTATATTTTCTAGGTAATTGTTGGGGAAAAGCTGTGTCTACAGTACTCGACATGAACACCTTTTTTGGCACTTGAGTCTTCCTCTTCCTAGTGCACAAGTCCTTGAGAATTTTCGCATAAGCCGGGACTTGTTGTATAGCATCTAGGAAAGGGATATTGATGTTAACCTTTTTAAAAATTTCAGTGATCTTCTCCATTTGCGGACTTGGTCTATTTCCCCTTAACCGATTCGGATAAGGAGATTTAACAATAATAGCGGGGTCCAACATTGAAGAAGATCGTGTGGGTAGGAAAGATCCAAGAATAGGAGTGGGGATCGTCTTTGGTGGACTAGAAGAAGTGTGCTGAGGGTTCGAGCCGTAGAGAAAACGGAGAATAGGCTTGGAAGAAAGCGGTGGGGTAGACGAACTGAGGTCAGAAGTAGAAGTAGAAGTGGAAGGAAAAGTCTCATCCGGGATATCATCGATTGATTCTTCATTATTATCAATCTCTTCACCGACATGATTGTCTAGCACACTTCCAGATCTCAACGTGGTAATAGCATTCACATGATGTGAATAGCCAGGATTGGATAAGGGTTGAGCTGGAAGTTTCCCTCTCTCTCTAGCACTCATTTCGGCATTTATTCATGCAATTTGTGCTTCCATCGATTTAATACTCTCACTTTGGGAGTCAGAGTTTTTCTGGATTTTATCGATGGAAGACTTCATCTCAGCCGAAACTTGCATGAAATTTGTCAGAAGCAAATTCATGGTTTGTACGAGTGAAGAGGAGTTATCAGTACTGGTCAATTGCAAAGAATTGTTGTGCGGTGCAGAAGTGTTGACCGGATTTTAAAAGTTTTGTGATTGATAAGGGTGCTGACTTATTTGAAGTGGTTGCTGTTGTGGTGGAGGACCCCTTTGGAAATTGTTTTGGTTTGGAACCGTGTTTTGATTTTGTTGTTGGTTCCAAGCGAAGTTAGGGTGATTCCTCCAACCCTGATTATAAGTGGAAGAATACGGATTGTTTCTAGGTCTTTGTTGAAAAGCAGCATTGGTATGCTCTTGACCTTGAAACGGAGAATTCAAACGACATTCTTCCGTAAGATGTGATGGATCGGAACAGCATCCACAGATAGTTTTAGGGAGTGTCATCTGATTTAAGGAGGCTACTAAAAATTTATGTTCCATAGCTTCGAGTTTCTTTTGCATTGCTGCCATTTCAGCTCTAACTCCTATGCAAACATCAGATTGGTGAATACCACCCCTAGACGATGGTTGGTTTACACTCTCCCACTGTAAAGTTTTTTCAGCGAAATCTTCTAAAAATCTCCAGGCTTCACCATCATCTTTAGTCGTGAAGGTGCCTTGACACATGGATTCAAGTATCTGTTTTATTGTAGGATTAATGCCCTCATATACGATTCTGCACAGATTCCATCTAGGTATTCCGTGATGAGGATATTGAACCAACAGATCCTTGAAGCGTTCAAAACACTTCGAAAATGGTTCATTGGGAAGCTGGGTAAATTGATTTATTACGCTACGGACTCGAGCTGTCTTATGATTAGGGTAGAATTTCTTTAGGAAAGCTGTGACGAATTCTCCCCAGTTTGAAATAGAATGTGCGGCTGTGTTATAAAGCCACTTCTCAGCTATATCGCACAAAGTGAATGGGAGAAGACGTAATCTCATAGCATCCACAGAAAGCTGTGAAGTATCCATCATAGCGCATACATTTTCAAATTTGGTAATAAAGACGTATGCGTCTTCAGACTCGAGACCGTGATATTTTGGTAAAAGATTGATGTAGTGGGGTTTAATTTCAAAACTATCCCCGTTGGCTGGTGGAATACATAGACAAGTAGGAAGTGGACCACGTATAGAATAGCATCTCTCTTGGAGAGAGATACGCGGTGGATTCTGCTCACCTACGGGCGGTGGCAGTGTAGTATTATAATTTAATGGAGTACCGTCAATTTCGGTCGATGTGTGTATGTTAGGGGAAAAGAAGATGAAGAAGCACCGACTTCGGAGTCGATAGCAGGAACGCGGACAAGACGGGCACTAGAATCCCGTGTCCAGCCAAGCATGCACTAAGTGGGTTTAGCACAAGTGGCAGCGTGTGTGTGATTTAAAATCGGTTTTTTTTTTGAAAAAAGTGGGACTTTAAAACAAATCACACAAAAATGCACAAACAGCCCTAGAACTGAGGTTACCTAGGTCAAGTCTCTAGACCGCTCCTAGACTTCCAAAGGACCAGCCGCAGGATCAATCCTCTACCACCTCTTTACTACTTTTATGGCCAGGTAAGTGCCAGGTAAGTGGGAAGTATCCGCTATACGAATCACCGAAAATAGCGGGCCTAATTAAGTAACCACTTGCCTTCGACACACTTGTCTAGACACTACAAAAGTAATGCGGATAAGTGATAGAGTACCCATGACCTTCCTCTGTCCTTATTGAGCGCGACAGTCCTTAGAGTCTTGTCTAGATTTTTTTAAAATTAATGTAGGGTTGATGCGGATGCTCATTTTGTGATTTGTGGGGCTTAGGAAGGGTGATGAAATCCCCACCTAATCTGAATTTTGGTCTTGCCCCTTAAAATCCGTATTAAAATATGAAATAACAAACCAATAACAAAACTTTGCAAAAAGTTTTTTGAGCGGCGATATTTTGCAAAAAATCCTGCAGAAAAGATATTTTATTGGATTTCAGAGGAGAGAGATTGAGTTGAAAATTTCACTAGTGAAGTTTGGAACCCTAATTCCTCATTAAGCCACGGATCCGCCGCTAAAATAGCCTTTCTGCCGCGCTTCCGCTTTGTTTTGAGGGAATCTTTTGATGCTTTTTGCTATGTGACCTCCTGTGCTCCTCTAGATCTTGATGAATGTCTCTGGCTCTCTGTTTTCTCAAGTCTGCGACTCTAGACCCCCTCACAAAATTCACACAATAATCGTTAAATATACAATTTACAGTTTTGTTTTGTTTATGATAATGATCGAATAAGAATTCAACACAAATAGTAAGAATAAAAAATTACGGACGTATCCCCGGCAACGACGCCATTTGATTTTTCTGAATTGTGTGTAGTAGTTAACCGCAATCAATAACGGTGTCGCGTGTAGCTAGACCGAGATGAGTACGGGTGGTCCTCAGGGAAACGTTGAATATTTTATTCTTACTTTAGGCGTGTTGAGAAAGAAAGGAGGAAGAATAAAGAATGGTGAAGAATGGTTGTAGGATCTAGATCTACGTCAAATACGGATGCAGAATATAGTTCTAGATTAACTACGGATGTAGGTTTAATTTTAAAAGGGGGGCTTGTAGGGTTCATTGGGATTTAGTAGTTATGGATGATTAATTAAAGATTACTCCTTTTATCCTTTAATAGATTTAAAACTAGAACGACATTGATGCATGTAGATTAGGATTTCTGGAGGAACAAGGGTTCCCACTCCTAACCCCTATCTCAACATGGAACTCCGTTCATATCTAGCTTTACCAAAACAATAGTTAATCTAATCTCTAATCGTGGTCGAGACTAGCAATGAATTGGTAGCGTGCCTAATTAGGATGTTAACTATTCTTTTGATAAAATTTATAAACTTTATAGGACTTAAAAAGAGTTTAAGGATTTTCATCATCCATTAATCTACCATAATCCCATGAACCCTAACAAGCGAAGAATTACTCGCGCATGTTGGGAGAAGAAGAAATGGAGAGAGAAATCATATTAAAAACTATAAAGAGATAGAATAAGAAAACTACTACCTTTATTAATCAACAAAAATCATTTACACTTTGTTCGCTTAGAAAATGATTACAAAATGCTAGTTTGCTTCTCGATCTCTTCTAAGGAGGTAGATAAACAGTTGATGATCAGCCTGGATGCGTGATCCTGTCGTGGACTTCGTGATCTCTTCAGCTTGATGATTTTTCCAAGAGGCTCTCGGTCCTTATTTATAGTCACAGAGCCAGAACCCTAGTTTCCTAATATGGAAACTAGTTGTTAGAATCCTAACCACCAAAATCTCATATCTCAACTCCTCAAATCCGCGGCGGAACCACGGCCAATAGGTAGGTTTGGCCGCGGTTCCGTGGCCAAACAGGGAGATCATGTGGTTGTTTTTCTGGGGCTTTATCTATATGACACGTGGTGATCATTTCACATATCTGGAAACTGAAATTTTTTTCTTCGTCACTGCCAGATTTGATTTCTTTAGTTTACTTTCTTAATTAGGCAGGTTTGTTTCGCCAACTTTGATTTCCTTGATTTCAGTCCTGAAAATTTTGCACAATAACTCAACAAATAATATTAGTTTGTTTTATGGAGATATTAACTTAACCATTAAGAATTGGTCAAAGGTATTTAATAAGGTAAGCATATTTAAATGGGCCAAATGTTACATGGATATTATATGCTTACTTTTTCCTACACAATGTTAATTATAATATATAAACATATGAAAATAGTATTTTTACAGATAGACCCTCATATGTATCATATATTATAATAAACACCTTTATTATATAGAAATAGTAGGAAAAATGTCATATTAAATGTGCAGTTTTATCAACTGAATAACTACCACACTTAGAATCTTCCATACTAAATCTTTTCAGTATGGTGTTGATGTACCTTGACTGTGAAAGTCCCATCATCCTTTTTGATCTATCACGATAGATCTGGATCCCCAGAATGTAGTTGGTATCACCCAGGTCAATCATGGAGAACCTCTGTGATAAGAATCTTTTGACTGATTGTAGCATAGGAATGTCATTTCCTATCAAGAGAATGTCATCCACGTACTAGACGAGGAATCCCACAGTTCTCGCTACAATCTTATTATAAATGCATGGTTCATCTAGATTTTTGATAAAGTCTAATTCTTTGACCATCTCATCAAAACAGATGTTCCAACTCTGCGATGCCTGCTTTAGTCCATAAATGGACTTTAGCAACTTGCACACTATCCCGCTGCTCCCACTCTGATTGAAACCCTATGGCTGATCCATATAGACACACTCTTCCAAATGTACATTTAGAAAAGCCGTCTTTACGTCCATCTGTCGGATCTCATAATCATGGAAGACAGAAATGGCAAGAAGGATCCAAAAGGATTTGAGCATAGCCACTGGAGAAAAGGTTTCATCATAGTCCAAACCAGGTCTTTGACGAAAACCTTTTGCAACAAGTCTAGCCTTATAGGTTTGAACATGTCCATCTACACCAATTTTCTTTCTGAAGATCCAATTGCAGCCTTCGGGTTTTACCCCTTCTGGAGCAATGTTCAAAGTGCATACTTTGTTGGTGTACATGGACTCCGTCTCGGTCCGCATTGCATCCGGCCATTTTACCGAGTCACCGCTCTGAATAGCTTGCTGGAAGCTAGTTGGCTCATCATTGTCAATGATGCAATCCTTTCTATCCCCGTCTATGAAAAATCCGTAGTATCTCTCGGGCGAATGAGACTGCCTACTGGTCATGCGGAGTAGTGTATGGATGTCCTATTCTTTTAAAACCTCTGGTTCTACCAAACTTTCAGTAATAGTTTATGGTTCTGGAATTTCTTCCAGTTCTATTGCACTCCCACTAGTTCTTTTTCAAAAAAAAATGATTTTCTAAAAGGTAGGCATGACGAGAAACAAAAGCCTTTTGTTCCTCTGCGTAATAGAAAAGATACCCCTGGAGTTCTTTGGGCATCCCACAAACCTACATAGTACTGAGTGTGTCTCGAGCTTGTCCGCATACTGCTTATTGACAAAAAAGCTGGACATCCCTTTATCTTCAGACACTGAAGATAGGGTTTCTTCCTACTCCACATCTGATATGGTGTGGTAGGCACAGTTTTGGTAGGAACCTTATTCAAAAGATATGCAGCTGATTCTAGTGCATAACCTCAGAAGGATCACGGTAACTCAGCGTTACTCATCATGGAACGTACCATATCCAATAGGGTTATTCTAGTGCATAACCTCAAAAGATATGCAGCTGTTCAAATTTTACGATACACCGTTGTGTTATGATGTGTATGGAGGAGTAAGCTGAGAAAGAATTCCATTTTCTTTAAATTAACCCAGAAACTCGGCAATTAAGTATTCACCACCTCGATCAGATCTCAGTGTTTTGATACTTTTGTATGTTTGTTTTTCCACTTCATTCTTATATTCTCGGAATTTCTCAAAGGTCTGGGATTTATGTTTCATCAAGAAGACAAGTCCATACCTAGAGAAATCATCCATAAAAGTAATGAAATAGGAATAACCACTTCGTGCATGTGTAGACATTGGACCACACACGTCGCTGCGTATGAGTCCTAAGAGCTCGCTCGCTCTTACTCTGTGTCCAGTGAACGGAGTCTTTATCATATTTCCTATGAGACAAGATTGACAAGTTGCATAAGACTGATATTCGAACGGATCCAAATATTCCTCTCTATGTAACTTTGACAACCGTGTTTCATTGATGTGACCCTGTCTACAAAGCCATACGAAAGCCTTATTAAATTCTGGAGACTTTCTTTTAAGTGTGTTCTGGACATTGAAAACTTGAGCTTGATTTAACACGTATATACTGTCTTCTAGTGTACCTGACCCAATCAAACTTCGATTTAGGTGGATGTGGACCACATCTTTTACAAAAAAGAATAGGTACACACAAACGGTTACGTAGAATCAATATCTGCCCACTTGTCAATCCTAGGTGATATTCCCTACGGATACAATATCCGCGCTCCTTCCGTTAGCATCCCTGAGAGTCATATCACCTGCCCTAATAACTCTACGGTTTCTCAAAGCCTGTAATGAACTACAGATATGAGATAAAGTTGTGATAATTAACAGACTATTTTCAATCATAAACACACTCGAAGTCGAAGCCACAACGTGCTTCGGATCCTGGATTCTAGCTTTCCAAGCCTTGCATCCCTTCTGACAATGCCCTTTCCCGTGACAATAGGAACACCCTCCTTCCCTACTGTTAACCCCGAAACTTTTGCCATGCCCTTTCCTTCTACCTTACTGACACCGCCTATCGTCTTATATGTCTTCTTCTTCTCACCCTTGGCTTTCGTCTTGGATCCAGAAGAGGAAGATTCCCCAATAAGCAGAGCGGGTGTCTCCCTGGTTCCTTCAGGGTGCCATCAATTGGAAGTATAACTTTCTTCCCCTGGACGTAAGTAGAAGGTAGGGACTGTAGAATCAAGTCAGCACATGACTCGTTCTCCAATGTGGTCTCTAAGTCCTGTGAGCTTTTAAATATAGCTAATCATTGTAAGGACGTAATCCCCTACAGATGAGCCGATAACCAACGTCGCTTGAAGCAATTCCTTCGAGGTCTCATATCTTGCGATACGAGATTGCTCTCCATATAATACTTTGTTATGGAGGAAGATGGAAACTAAGTCCATCTTCTCATGTTGCCTCTGGTATACACCATCAACTGAGGCCAACACGAGACACTTGGCATTCGCACTATCTTTTTCCCTTATCTTACGGATATCATCTGCGACGGTGGAAACTGGAGCTGGGACGACGGGGGCTTGAGTAATAATGAGGTGGTCTAGCTTGTCATAGGTAATGGACATCTGGACAAACCTTTGCCAGTCAATATAGTATAACTCAGTCATTTTATTATCTATCTGTAACCTAATCTGGTCACCTGGTTGCTGCAATTAGGAGAGAGAGAAGAAAACACTCAGCATGATACTCTTGCAAGTTTAGATTGGTTTTTAATTTATCTAAACAGGATGGCTCCTACTATTTCTCGAATCCTTCCTCAAACCATAAAAGAAGAATTAGTTAGGATTAATCTCAGCTTACAATACTTGCTTAACCTTTCAGCCAGGCTAGTGTCGGTACTTCGAAGGAGGTTTTACGACGCATTCGCGAAGTTCCTTAATTAAATAACCTCTTTTGCCTAGAGGCGTAGCCCCGCTAACACTGTTCTAAACACCTACTTGGTTTATAGCATTGATCGTTAAGTGAAAAATCTTCCGAGGAGTAGTATATACTCACAGCAGGATCTGGATCCAAATATTATTGTGTGATAATCCTGAAGGAATCCTACCAACATTATCACACTCCAAATGGTATGCAGCACTAGCAAGTTTCAGTTCCTTTAGAAACCCCCGATGTGGATTTTTGCCCCATGCTCTTATGACCTTGACGAAGGCCAACATATCATAAGTCACATGTCAAGTTTTACCCGTCATTGTCCAAGTTAATTTGAACCCACTCGTACATACCTTGACGGAGGCTAAAATAGTAGTATGACTGTCCCAAACCAATGCATCTATCTATACTACAGATGAATATCCAGCAGCTACCAATCAATATGCCTTGGCGAAGGTCAAAATACATAGCTTGAATACTACTGAATATTCAACTGAAATAACAGAGGGATACGAATGGTTTTGGAGAAACCGTGAACGTAGAGAACTTGATATAATCGAAGGAACCTAATAGCTTTTAAAAGGCGTGATTTAAGCTCCGCATTTTGTCACGCCCCGCTTCCCAGTAGACGGAAGCAGGTACGTGACGAGGCCGCGATGTATTTATTTCGAGAAGGTCATTTCCCGAAATAAATACGCTAAGCGTAATATAAGCAATATAAAAAGACAAGATAATAAGCATGAAAGTAAAACTTCAACAACTTTATTTATATTAAACTTGATTCATTTACAATACATGATTTTTAACTGAAAGAAAATACAAAGATTGAAACGCCTAAACATGTGGCGTACATCAACAGAGAAAAGGTAACTGGTCTAGGCCTGTGACTCGGTCTGTTGGTTCTCCTCCTCAAGGATGTCTACTCTTTCAGTCTCCTCAGTATCTGACGAACATTTCAAGAAAACAGAGAAAGGTGGAATGTCCGTCAGCGAACTTTCGCTCGGTAAGTCCCAAAGAAAAGGGGAGTAAAGAAAAAAATGTAATGATAGGGAAAAGTTATAATATGAATTATTGAGTATATCATATCATCTTGTCAAGTTTATTTAGCAAGCGGTTTTATTGTAATACAAATGAACAAGTATAGTAATGTGTGACGAGTAGATAAACTTGATATCATGAGCATGGTAGTATAAAAGTAACATAGCCATATAATGTAAGTGTAGTGAACATGCAGTGAAGGTAAGTGTCTTAACAGGTCTATACTTGGGTATACTAATCTAACGTAAGTTCAAGGGTGAATATTAACCAATTTCAAGAGTGTTCTCGAACCTAATAGGCTATAATCCAGGGGTAGGGAACCATAGGCCCGAATCAAATGTTAGTAACGGGACTTCAACCTAGTGTTGAAGTATTCCAAACTCAACAGGCTATAATCCAGGAGCAAGGAAACACAGGCCCTCATGATAGCTTGCTTGTGTTAGTAGACATGGATTCATGATCTTGGGGGACTCTTGAGATTTTGTTGGATTCGCGCATGAACTACCCCAATACCCCGTGTATTTATTGTATTGATAGTAATGATTGTACTGATGGTATTGTATTATATTGTATTTTCTTATAAATTGAATTGTATAGATGGACGACTTGCCGAAACCATGATATCAGTAAATGGATGTAACTGGAGGATCATTTAGATGGATGTATATCATGGTTCGGTTCAGTTAAGTTATATAGTTTGATGGATTGAACAGATTGAATATATGGATTCATATTGAATGGTTATATATACTTGAATCTCATTCAAGTCAGATTGATTATAACGAGTCTCAGTCTGAGTCCGACAATTAGAAAAGAAATTGAAGTCCTGAATTAGGTTTCGGTGTTATCGGTAACTGCTGCACATGGACGACAGGATTTGAGTATTTTTCAAAGACGATTACCGTGTTGATAACACCGTTTGTTAAGTTGTCTACCTTAAATAGGCAAGCCCTCATATCTCCGGCTCCCTGAGGCTTAAGAGACCGGTCCCGCTTAAACCTATATTTACTAGGGTCCTTATTGTAATTTAGTATAACTTGAGGGGGTTTTATGTAAAAATAATTTTGTATAATTTTAAAAATACACCTCAAGTATTTTATTATCATTTTTAGAGTTTTCATTGATGTATATTTTATCATTGTGACATTTCTAGTGAATAAAACCTAATTTCATAATATATGGTATTTAATTGTAAAGTATTGAACTTGTATGGAATCACATGGTATTTTCATGTAAAGTGATTCTTTTTTATTTAGAAAAGTTGGAATATTTATACTATATCAAAAATAGATATTTTGATGATACATATATATATATATATTTATAAAATAATTTAATTTATTATTTTTCTAAAAATCTCATTTTCTTAAGATATTTGTATTTTTAAATCTTTTGAGACCGTATGCTCCTTACGGAGGTCTGCATCTCGTACTAGTAAGCCCGAGGATGTGCGATAATCCGCACCATCCAGAACGGGTTTCCCGAAATGGGTTGTAGCGGCGTATTGCAAAGATTTGTTAAAAATACATATCGTGTAGAAAAAGGTTTTATAAGTTGGAGGTAGTTTTGTGTAAAATTGTATTTTCCCAAAACTATGTTCCCAAAGATCATCGTGCTATATTACATATGAGTGTTGTGAGGAGGTAGGTCATTACCTCGTGAACTATCTAAAGGTATAGCAAGGGGTAATGTTGTTTTATGTCGAAACTAAACTATATGGTATTTTTCTGTAAAATTGCGATAAAAATTGAAATATGAATTCTTTTGTTATGGAACTTGTCAAGATGTTTTGTTATATTTAATGATCATGATGGGAGAGTTTGGTATTATTGTTCTTAAGACAAATATGATTTTGAAGGAAAAACTGAATTGGAAATCAGATTAACTCTACTTCGGACGGGTTTTAGAATTCTAAGTTTTTAGAATAGTAAAAAGAAGGGGGAGAAGGGACTTACGAGATTAGAGTCAAGAGAAGAGGAAGGTTGGGGAAACACCGGTGCGTCGTTTCGTCGCCGGAAACTCCTCGGATTGTCGTTGGAAGTTTGCCGGAGCTTCGCCCTTTGCTAACTCCACTTGCACACAAAAAGTCTAGGGATTTTTCTTGAGAGTTTGGACATGAATTTCAGTGTGAAGGGTGTGAAAAATTGAGTGGGTATTTATAGGAAAAACTAGGGTTAGGGTGTGATAAAAAATGCATTAAAAAGAGTTTAATTGGATTTTTATCAGTCTTTGTAAATGTGCAGGGATTTTAAACAGTACAGGGGTTATGGGGAGGCAAAGAGGCACAGATGTCAAGAAGGGAAAAATCCGATTTGGGCGAGTTCGGCCAGCGGCGCCGGCCGATTTAAGCGCGTCGCCGGCCGAGTTAGGCCGAGTCAGGCCGGGTCTCGTGGCCATGTGTCCCCCGTCGCTTGGTTACTACAGTGGAGTCGTTTGTTTTTAGTGTGACCTTTGGGTTTACGGGTTATGCACGTGTAGACTCTAGGGCTTCTAAAAGATTCAAAGAATTTTAATTAAAAATAAAGTGTGGTTGATGGGATTTGAACTCTGGTGCTATGGTTCAGCAGTGCAAGGTATTGCCAATGAGTCACAAGCTCCTTCTTGCTATTAAGAAGCAAAACAAACTTATAACTTATGCTCAGGCTCAAGTACTCCTTTCCGTATTTTTGAAAAAAATTTATACAGAAAGTTTAGGGTTGTTACACATTTAAAAGTCTCCTGTTTTAAAAACACCGAGTGGTTTCAAAATTTGTTCCAACGATTCAGCTTTGGTTTTTTTTCTTTGCATTAATGTAATGCAGTCTCATCAGTTACACCTATCATCACAGAAAGAAATGAAAATATGACGTACGCTTATGCTATCCGCATTCGCTACTGGGCCCCATCTTACACCATTAGGTTACTTAACTAACGCCAGATCTGGGGGCTGGACTAGCACTGGTACAAAATATAAGCAACGTCTATTATATAATATATATATAATAACCATTAGTCTCATGCAATAATAGGAATTCCGGATCACAGATGAACATATTGGATATACTAGGAATTCCGCATTTTGTTTAAGCCTGTAACGAAAGACGGATTCCACGGTCGTGGTGAATAACCAAACCCCACCCCAAACCCTACGGGTGCGGCAAACTACCCGCCAAATACCCGATGAGAAACAACCTCCCTCAGTAAAATGAGTAGGCCACTCAGCACTTCAAAGTATCTGGTAGTTTTTGCACCCCACCTTGGGTCTATCCTAGGAGCAGAAAATGGTAAAAGAAAATAATACAACGGTGGATACAACCTCAACCCGGATGTGCCCCGCAAAATAATATTACATCACTTTACAGTTTACATCGGATGAACGAATGAAAAATCCCTCATCTCACATCCCCGGATATTCATCCACGACGATCCAACAAGTTCAAATATACAAACCAACATCACAGATCACAGATATGTGCAACCCCCACTAATCGACGTATAGCAATTAGCGGACGTTCATCACATATATCACAACATAGATAAAACCCGATTAGGAAATAACTTAGAATCTCGATCGAAAACTATTTTCCGTGTCTACCCCAAGTGCAAACCAGCACTCAGATCATCATGGATAAAAACCAAATATCCGAGAGAACAATACACCAAAAATAAGACATACAGAGGAAAAACGAGCCAACTCGGCCGCGGAACGGCGGCGAATCGACCGATTCGCCGCGGTTACGCGGTGGTTGTGACGAGTTAGGAACTCATTTTTCTTCTGAGTTCTCATAATTCCCTGCTTGTATTTTTCATGCCTCTAAAATAATTTTTTCTTGCAGTTTTAAAATCGACAGAAAGCATAGGGATCGGGTGTATAGTTTTCGAGTTTTCCGACGATCGAAGTTCTAATAACCTGCTAATAAGCTAGTAAAGGTTTAGTTAGGCTCTGATACCACTGTAAGTCGATGTCGCGCACCCCGCGTGTTCACAGGGAGGCGGAATATGCAAAAAATGATTTTTCAAAGCTTGCAACACCGACTTGAACTCCAGGATCGATACTAAACCTTAACTAGCTAACTGGTAAGAAGTAAACTACTCAGAAAGAATTGTTATACCTCACGATACCAAGTCCTTTGGGTCTTCTTCGCTGTCCTCCACCTCATCGTCAGCTCCAAGGATCGAAAACGGATCGAGCAACCTCGACGGCCTCTTCGAGTCAAAGACGATCCACCCGAGAGTCTATAGTCCGAGCTCCTACCTCAAATCTGAGGTAACTACAGCTTCTAGTTCGCTAAACTAGAAGTCCTAGGTTGTGTAGAGTGAGAAGATGGAATGATTTGTCTCTTGAAATCCTAGAATTCTCAACACATGAGAGCTTTTAGGGTTTAATGAAGAAGAAGATGGCTTGAGGAAATGACTGCAGAATATCAACTCAAGAAAAACCATGGCTCATTTGTGATGAATAGTAGAAGCAAAATAATATAATAGATGAAATAAAATATCTCACAAAATATCTAGTGAGCTTCTCAAAATATCAAGTAGCGAGTCACCAAGAGCCATGAGTGATTTTTGTCAAGTTTACACCTCATTTCCTCCACCACATTTTGTTTAATCCATAAAGCATTAAAACCTTAATGAGGTGTCTCTTCTAGAAACTTTCCCAAGAAATTACGAGAATACCCCTCATCCGTATATACATACCCGCATCCGCATTCCGAAGAATACGAATACAAAAAGACGAAAATAATCCATCAATATAATACTAGGATCCGGCTTAAATCAAAGCCCACTAGTATTATCCGCCCGATCATGATACGTGCACTATTGTACGTAAGTGATCGATGCCCTGTCGTAAAACCATACGGCCTCTATACCTTTTGCCCGGTGCAGGAAAACCCTCTGTGTGGGACTCTAAAGACTCGACACTACGCTGGCAGTGGGTTAACCACAAGCCGCAAGCGGTACTAGCTGCACGTAACAGATACCCAGGTATGTATCGATAAGAAGGCCGATGAGCTAACTCATCCGAACTTCTACTGAGCCTATCTGTGACAATCTACGTACAGTCCGGTCTGTTCGTCTAAGAGTATCGCATATCGGGCCTAGGGACGGTAATCGTCAGACCCCTAATAGCGCAATAAGTTGTGTCGGAGTATAGCCCAAAACACCCTGAGAAACTACTGGAGTACCTACCAGTAAATCTCGCTTGTCTTGGTCAAGGACTTTGTGTAATGGCCTTCCGAACACAACGCGATATCAACCCCCAATACCGGGAGAGACGAATCCTATCTAACCGTCACTGCCTCCAAGTGCTTCGGGAATGCACCCAACTACTATCTGTTTGCACGACTCCTTTGAGCTATGGTAGGGTAGTAATCAAAGTACAGTGGGAACACACTCGAGATGAAGTAGCAGTGTCAAGTCGACAGACTACGTTATACTCATGTCACCTGGGAACTGCTACCCGAGGATAGGTATAATACCCACCAACAGTTCCCTACGAGTCCTGTCCAGTATACTCATAACCTAATGAGCATATGCATACTATCTCAAGTACGACGTACCGATGGCTGTGGGACAGACCATCTCCCCTGATAGGATGAGAAGCGTATACACTAGTCTACTGTGGAGTATCGAGGCCCCATCTCGATAATCCTACGACTAGGGACCTGTATAGGATGTGCTTATAGATTACCCAGCCCCCACTAGTGTGACCGCCATCACAATGCTGTTAATCAAGCAAAAGATCCTAAGGGCTCTACCAATATGTATAAGCGATATGCTAAGAAAGCACATGCACATATTGAGGTAGAAAAAACCAGGTAGCATACTACCATTTTGAGCAAGACTGTTACTATATCCGTATATATCCCAAGCTTCCATTAAGTAATATACAATCCAGTATGATACAATAATGGCCTCTAGGGCATATATCACAAACAATAATCATAGGCAGGTGATTATGATGGTTGAAGGAGGACCTATACGGATAGAACAGTCTTACTTAAAATGATAGTATGCTATCTGGTTTGTCTTTATCATCATGTACATGCATTATGTGGTATTACAGATTACTATTACATGTTGATAGAGCCCTTAGGATTCTTGCTTGACTACCAATATTATGATGGCAGTCATATACGTGGGAGCTGAGTGGTCTATAAGCATATCCTTAAATGTCCCTAGTCGAGCGAGTATCAAGACTGGGCATTGATACTCTAGAGTAGACTAGTATGTACTTATTAAGACCTCGACGAGGGGCGGTGGCCGGTCTCATAAGCCATTGGTGTCTGTTAGTCATCTAAGATAGTATACAGGTGCTCATTGGGTTATGAGTACACTGGACGGACTCACCGGGAATATGCTAGTTGGTATTATACCTATTGTCAGATAGCAGTTCCCAGGTGACATATGTACAGGTTAGTCTGTCGACCTTAGATCGTTATTTGTCTCGTGTGAGTTCCCATTGTGCTTTGATTACTACCCTACCACAGCTCAAAGAAGTCATGCAAACAGGTTTTAGTTGGATACAGTCCCGAGCCACATGGAGGTAGTGAGCGGATCGTCGGGGATTCGTCTCTCCCGGTATTGGGGGTTGATGTTGCGTAGTGCACGGGTGGCCATCACTAGAAATCCTTGGACAAGGTAGTCGAGAATTACTGATTTGGATCAGTAGTTTCTCAGTTGGTGATGGGCTTCATACCGATACGAAATATCATGTTATTAGGGGTCTGACTTTATCCACCCCTAGACTTGATGTGCGATACTCTTAGACGAACGGACCGGACTGTACGGAGATTGTCACGGGCAGGCTCAGTAGGGGTTCGGATGAGTTTGGTCGTCGGCCTTCCTTTAGCTCAATACCTGGGTATCCGTTACGTACAACTAGTGTTGCTAACGTGCTTATGGTTAAACCCACCGCCAGCGTATTGACGAGTCTTTAGAGTCCTACACAGAGGGTTTCCTTGCTTCGGGCAAAACGATGTAGCCGTAAGGTTTTAAGGCAGGGTTCGATCATATACGTGCACTTGTGCACGTATCATGATTCAGAAGGATTATATTAGTGGTCTTTGGTTTAAGCCGAATTCTAGTATTATATTATTGGATTATTTTCGTCTCTTTGTATTCAGATTTTTCGGAATACGGATACGGGTATGTATATACGGTTGAGGGGTATTCTTATAATTTATTACAAGGTGCTTCTAGAAGAAGACACCTCATTTAGTTTTTAACCATTTAGGATAAATGGTTAATGGGGTGGAGGATGAGGTATTGATTGGTATTAAATGAAGCATGGCTTACTTGGTGACTTATGGGGTGACTCACGAGTTACTATTGTGGCATACTTGATATTTGGGGTTGTCAGATATTTTGTAAGGATTGATTCATTTTCTTTAGTTCACAACACTTCGCCTATTTTTCTGTGGTTGCTTCACACTCTCATCCTCAAGCTTCTTCTTCTACCTCCACCGTTCAAGTCTAATGTATTGAGAAACCTAGGGTGTTTGGAGACAAATTAATCCATCATTAGATTCTACATCCTCTAGGCTATCTAGTTTAGCGAACTAGGTACCCTAGTTACCTCGGCTATGTGGTTGGAGCTCGAACTACAAATCCTCAGGTGGATCATCTTCAATGGAGGGAGACCGGAGATCAAACTTGATCATGGTGGCCTCTACGAGCTTAGGAAGATGGTAGAAGACTGAAGGACTCGGACCATTCGGTATAACCATTCTAAACTCCTTTTTAGTTTACTAGCTTTAGGTTTATGGTAGATCCGGGTTATAGGGTTGTTCTAGCGCCAGTTTTATAAAAAATTTGTTCTGTAAATGGTCACGGTAGATGCCCAGGGTGCTGGCATAACCCAACATGGTATTAGAGCCAACCCATAAACCCATACAAGCTAGTTTGCACAAGGTTAAAATCTCAATCGACCAATTTTTCTGAATCGTATTTCCATTTTATAGTGTTTGCTGTCGATTTTAAAATATGTTCAAATTTTTTTCAGAGGGTCTTAAAAATACATGCAGGCAATTTTAGGGGACCACGAGAAATTTGGAAGATTGAACCAACAAGCTGGCCACGGAAGCGCGACAATACTAGCCTATTGGCTGCAGTTCCGCAGTCGTCTTGTGGCCAAAGTCGGCCAAATTTTTTCTGGCACTCTTATACGTAGAAATATGATTTTTAGTACATTTGGTTTTGGCCCAGATTTGTTTGTGTTGGATTTGCATTTGGGGCCAATTAGGGAAGTTCAGTCGATTGAAATTTTAAGTGTGTGTTTATTAGTGCATACATTACTATCTGCAACCGTGAATGTCATTAGAGCGGTATAACGCGTCTAACTACTATATGGTCTTTTAGACGGGTTTGCGAACATGACATTCACATTGATGTTTTGTGTTATGCTAAGGTTGTGGTTGGATTGTCATGGTAGATAGCCAGTGGTGCAATGATAGTTGTACATTTCAGATTCATTTGTACATTTGATATTGCGGGGCGAGCGCCCGACATGTGGACTGTCGTCTCTGCTAGTTTGTATATTATTTGTTTGGGGTATGGCCTGGTTGAGGTTGATGTCACCCTTGTACATATATTTTCATTTTCTGTACTAGGATTACCCCGTGGTGGAGAGCTTGAATAGCCGGATTATAGAGGGCAACTGGTCCCGCATCTCATGACGTTGAGATGTAGGGGGCCTCACTCTAAAATTAGTGAGCTATTCGACGCATTCGTAGGGGGTACAGGTAGACCCACGGAGGGGTGCTCAAGTAACCAGATTCCGTGAAGTGCTGGGTGGCCCATTCACTTTATTGATTGGGGTTGTCTAACTTCTTAGATTGGCGGGTAACTTTCCATGCTCGTAGGGGTCCAGGTTTTCATTGCACAGGCTATCCACACGACAGGGAATATCGGGTCTCATTTGCGGCTCAAATGAAGCCCGAGGCTCCAAGATTATCCACCATTCTGTGTTGCTTGCTGAGATTCTGTGATGTTGCTTATATCATGCCCGGGATGAATGTTATATATATTTATATATATACTAGTAGATGTTGTATATGTATTGCATCCACGCTAGTCCAGCCCCCGCTCTGCCGTTAGTTAAGTAACCTAACGGTGCATGACGGGACCCCACGGTGAATGCGGATGGTATATACATACATTATATTTTCGTTCTTTTCTGGTGTGATATGGATTAATTGATGGGACTGTATTAATTCTGATTAATACAAAGAAAACAAACCTATATATGATGTTGTTGGAACCAAGTTTTTGAAAACTGACATTACAGACGTTTCCTTTTGCTTTACACAGTGGTATTATGTTATGAATATCCAGCACCTCATTCGATGAGGCAAGAGCCGAGATCCCTTTACCGGGAGTGACCTCTTGGGAAAAAGTTTACGTCAGTGTAATAACTTCACTATAGTCGATTCTTTTGCTTTGCATCGTGGTATTCAGTTTGGAATTTCCTGCACCTCATTCGATGAGGAACGAGCCAAGATCCCTTCACAAGGAGTGACCTCTTTAGCAAAAGTTTGCACCACTATATATTTGTAAAACCACTCGGTTCCTTCAATGATATTAAGTTCATTACGTTAATGGTTTTTCGCCAAAACCCAGCTGTAGCCCTTTGTCATTTCAAATTAGTATTGCTTAGTATTCGTGCTACGTTTGTTGTTGCTATTCGCCGAGACGTGGTGTGCGGTAGCTCTGTAATGCTTTTCTGTCGCATGGACATATGGATTGGTTAAGATAGTCATACGACTTTGTTGATTATTCATCAAGGGTCGTGCGGGTGGGTTTAACGTAATCAAGATAATGACGGGTTGAAATTGACTAGGATCTTTTGATTTGTTGATTATTCGTCAAGGTTACTTGGGTCCTAGGGGTAAAAACCACATCGAGAGTTTCAAACATACAAGAAACTTACCAGGCATGCGCATACCTTCTGGAGTGTGGTGACTTGAGTGGCTTCCATCAAGTTATCATGCGATGATAGTTGGATCCCGATTCTCACTGATAAGTAGGTGTTACTCCTTGGGTGATTTTAGATGATCCTGACTAATTCTCCTTTTAGGGTTTGAAGGAGAATTAGAGAAAACGGTGGGAGCTATGCAGATTAGATAAAGTGATTAACCAATCAGATCTAGGTTAGAGTGCACGTTGGGTGTTTCTTTTCTCTCTCTCTTTGGCAGCGACCATGGCCTGACCTTAAAAACTCATGAACCAAGTTAACCGAACCTTCTTAAAACACTATGGATTTTGTATTGTTATTTAGTCGCATATATCATTGCCGCTCCTACATCCCCTTTGCATTTCTACATAACACTCCGTATCACTACGAAGATTCATATTTCTTGGATATTCCATCGTATAGTTACATACGAACTCGAAGGAACTTTTTCCAGTTCGAGGATGGTTTCAGGTTCTGAATTAATTGAATAAGATTATTCAGTTGTCTTTTATTTTTACCTTCTCTCAGATTGCGAGGGCTCCTGGTATTAGGAGAGTACACCTATTTCGCTTATTGGATAGTCTTCTTCCAAACCATAGGCAGGTGCCGAAAGGTAGGAAAGGAAGAAAACCAATTAGCCTAAGTGTGGTGTATAGAAGGTAATAAGTAAAGATATATAAAGGGATTAGATAAAGGGCAAAGGAAATTGTGACTGCTATTGTAACATTTCAGAAATATAAAATATTATTTTTGGAAATTAAATATTAAAATAATATATTTGGCGAAAACTATTCGATTTGCGAATAGTTTTTTTTCGTAAAATGGTATAAGTATATACCAACATTTGGAAATTTATCGGAGATTAAAATGATTTATTTATTATAATGATATTTATCAGATTTTTGGTCAAATCGGTATTTTTTATATTTTTCCATGGCTAGTGCACCATGTCATGTGCATATTGTTTTTGTGTTTGTGACTTGTGAATTAGTGAGAAAAAGAGAAGAGAATGAGAAAGGAAAAGAAAAACAAAGAAAAGAAAAGAAAAGAAATGAAAAGAAGAGAGAAAGAGTTATCTGTGAGAAACAAAAGAGAGAAGAAACAAAAGAGAAAAGAAACAAAAGGAGATATTTAGTTGAGAGAGTGAGCATAAGAGAGGGAGAGTAAGACTTGGCTGCCCATATCCCTTCATCCCCTTTGTTTCTTCACCATTTCTTCTTCATCTCCTTCATCCCTCACTACTATGCATCATCTCAATTTCCTTATCGAAACCTCATGCCAGTTTCACATAAAACATGCACAAACCTATTCTAAACCCTTTGAACCATCCAAATTTAGATTTTGAAGACTTTGGGCAACTCAAGAATTTTCTTTAGTTGCAAATGAGGTAATCCCTTCACTTTTAAATTAGTGTTTATGTTTAAATATCCTAGTTTAGCTAGAAATCGATATAATTAGGATATGTGATCTTAGAAAATTCCAAGTTGCTGTTAAGTGGTTAATTGAGGTATAGTGAGTGTTTACAAGACCTTAGAGATTGATTTCATGGCCTGGAAATGAGTTTAGAACCCGATACACGAAGTTAGAATTTTCCCGTGTCGGTTTTGTGAAACCTAAAGGCCTACAGAGTATATGGAGCTATCTGGGGTATTTTTAAGAAAATCAAGTAAGTCCATTGACCTAGATAAACCACTAGAAGACCACCACAGAAGTACGAACCCATTTGCTCCTACTATGACCGGCGAGGCCGGATTTTTGGGTAATGTTACCGGATCCCCTATCTCCTATGGTGTTTTAGTTTTTCCTGTAGCTCACTTACCTTATAACCAATCCCTTGTATTTGCTTGTTTAGTTCCTATTTACCTGAGCCAAAATCTGGGAGTTTTTTGTGAGTGTTTTGGCTATGTTTTTAAGATACTTGAATTGTGGTTTTTGTATTTGGATTTGATTTCATCGTTGGACGTTTGTACGTCAACGGACGAGGGTTATTTGGTTGATCTTTCATGCATATGCTATAGGTTCTAACCTATGAGCAATTCGTGTGCCATATCGGTTTTCGGATATTGGATTTCATAGTATTACGATTGTGTATTGATTGCAAGTACCTTCGCGTGGACTTCCGAGACGACGAAGCACATCGACTTTGGCTAAGCGAGGAGTTTAGCAGGTGAGTAGATTTATATCTACAGGGGAAGTCAGGTGGATGACGTATAGCACCCCCACAACCATTGATATGGAAGATTATGTTATAAATTATAATTATGATAAAGTTAACGTTAATGGATATATTTGCTTGAGAATATGAAATGGGAAGTGAATCATGATATGTACGAATTGAAAGAGAACAAGTATGAGTTGATAATGGTATGATATGAGATTGAGTATAATGAGTAATATGCCGTACAAGACTTTAGATCCGTACCCTCATTATTGTATAGGTCGATAGATTCCCAATTCTGTTTGATGACCCCGTACGATAGATTACCATACGCGATGAGATGTACCGGATGATTGATCCGCATTAGTGATTTGAGGATGATGATCGATGATTATTGTCATATCGAATGTTATGAGGCGGGATCGCCAATATAATGATTGCCAGCTAAACCATACCTATTTTCAAAACGACGATGTGTATCGTTTAAAAGTGACTGCATGATTCTTGTGTAGATAGATACACCCATTTATTGTTCATGTTGTATAGGATATTACCCCTCGTGATGTACATACTACGTGCCGGTATCTAATGTCATATGATATCATTGCTAGTACACCTGCACAATTACCGTTGATGCGCATGTTACACTTATACAGATTTGCCGGTTCACACACATTCATCATCGGTAATTGCCATGCTACTTACACAGCAGAACTGCCATATCATGATATTACTCTTAATCGTAAATGTACATTCATTGTTCAGTATTATCACTTGACATGCTTTCATGATATACCCGATATGCTCATATTACTACTCTTTGTTGCATACCTTGTACCTTATGGTTATATTCTTGCATGATATACCCGATATGCTCATATTACTACTTTGTGTTGCATACATTGTACTTTATGGTTATATGCATTGAGATACTGTTTTTATGAGATCTCCGGATTTGAGAACCGCAGTTTAATTTCAAAGGAAATTGTGTATTTTTATAAAAAAATGTGGTATCTCTTGATATGATATTTCGAGGTGTCCACCATGAGCTTTCTCGGTTCTGAGCAGTGAGTATACCCGATTCGAGGAGCGGTAGGCACATCTGCGGGTACATGATGGACCCGGTGAGGTACCCCAGGGCAAGAAGACTCATATTTTTAGGCGGTGAGCCTGGCAGGGTAGCACTACCTACCGGTAATTGTATAGAGCTCGGTGGATATCCGGAGGATACTGTTTTGGAGTTATGATATGAGATGGATATGAGGGCTGATCTGAGGATGCGGCGCCTGAGATGAGATAGATATGAGGGCCGATCTGAGTATGTGGCGCCTGAGATATGAGGATTTATGTGTCGATGCTAGACACAGGTTTTCATGATGTTTCGATTGTCGATGTTGGACACTCGGGTTCCATGATTTTGATGTGTCGTTTATGGACACACGTGGTTGATATCCTCATATATATATGCAGGCATATGTTTTCATGATGTTCGAGTATCGGTGCGGGACACCCAAGTTCCATGATATTGTTTGTGTCGTTGATGGACACGTAGATGATATTCACATGCAAGCAGGCATATGATGTCAGATGTTTATTTATATATATGTCATTGCATTGACTTGATTTGTAATGTGTTAGAAATGATTAAATAAATAATTAAATGAATAAAAGTGTTTAAGTGAATTTTAGGATTTTCGGTAAAGTAAAATGTATTTTTCGTAAAACCAAACCGTGATTGTTTTCATTATAATTTTTAAAATATCTATTTTAATTATGAAATTACTAGTAAATGGTGTTTATTTAGCCACTTATAAATTTTTAGTTTAATAAAATATTTTTCCTAAATTAATTATTTTAAATATTAACATAAGCTTTATTTTTACACTAAATTAGTGTAAATTACAAATTTAAATGGTTTTAATTTGTAAAAATGAACCATGGCATGTTAGAATTTAGTATGTATCATGCAAAAATTATTTGCAAATTTTTCCTATTTTCTAGAGCTTTCTTGAGTTGCTATAGTAAATAAATAAATAATTAATTAAATAAACCATGAAAAGACTTAAGTGTTGTTCTTTCTCTTGAAACTTCTACACACTTTTCCCACTCTCTTATTTCTCTCCCTCACCTCTCTAGGGCCGGCCACAACCCCCCATGGCTGCCCCTCCCCATTTCCCACATCATTTTTATTCAAAATTCATCAAAAACACATCAAAAATTCAATTAAAATTCCACAAAATCCTATTTATTCCATACTCTTTATTCCTTGCTCATTTTTATCTGAAATTTGGAGATGGAAGGCATGCATTTTGGAGGCTCATTTCTTGTTTGGATTTCATATTTTGGGAGGTACCCTTCAAGTGGACCGCGGGCGATGAAGAGGAGGATGGCGACACCGTCGTCGGCAGACATGGACCAGATGAGTAGATGTATATCTACGGGGGGAAGTCGGGTGGATGGCGTTTAGAACCCCTGCAACGTAGAATAGAAATAGTATTTATTGTCATTAGAAAACCAGATGTGACCCTATATTCTTAATGAGTAGGACCCTAGTAATGACCCTAGGCTGGATTAGACTGATTTAGAAAGACATATCAGAAGATGAATACCTTGGAAGAGGTTCGTAGGTTTCAGGTAGAAACATACACACTCACACACTGAAACACGACATGGTGTATACGTGCATGCGTATATATATATATATATATATATAGGATGAGGTATAGGTATATATATATATATATATATATATATATATACAACACGTATATGGGATACATTGATGTGATATGATATCCGAGATATGATGAAACAATGTAACTGGGCTTGATGCCGTAATTCTTGGCTATACAGTCGTATTAAAGTGTTAGCGGATCATTAGAGAATGAGATAATGAACATGAATATATAAATTATAAAGAGTGGTGGTGATATTGATGTACATGGGACGCTAGAATAGTACCCGGACTGTAACTTGTGACTGATCACGATATGATATATGTATAACTTGATTACGACATTATATTGGTGTGACCTGATGCCGATATCATATAAGTATGACTTAATCACAATATGATACATATGACATGATATTTCTGAGGATAAACTAATGATGCTTATCATGATGGCAATGATATATGATTGATGTATGCGATCACAGTTTAGCACCGTGATCATGAGATGTGTTGATGATGACATTATACGAATGAGGAGACACCTAGGAGATACTTGACCGTACCCCGATATTGGGATGCCGTACGATGGATTTTACCGTACGAGGCTTATATTTGATGATTGATCCGCACTCTTGATTTGAGGAAGCCGTACTACGTACGTGACGCTATTGAGGCGGGATCGCTGACTATTAGAGATATTGATTCAGACCTTAGGTAGACTCTAGTTTCTTACTGACTAGTCTATTAGGTTTAGTTCCTTAGGATGTTAGATGGACACTGGTTTAGGTTCGACTCACATAGTGGTAGTTGTACTCGTATCTCGCAGAGGAGTGGATAATGCACATCTGTATTTACATTCATACTGTAATTATCATTGTGCATGTTCTTACATATGTTGCTATAATCAGTATAAACCTTACCTGTTAGGACACCCGCACCATTACCGAAGATGCGCATATTCCACGCACACTTATTTGCCGGCTCACGCACACTTATTTGCCGGCTCACACACATCATCATCGGTAATTGCTATGTCACGTACACTTTAGATCATATTATCTTTTATTGATAGAATCAGTTAACAACTAAACCGATATAATATTGTGATTACTCTCTGATGTTTGTATAAGACATGATATTTATTACTTAGATATTCATGCATTCATATTTTCATGTTATCGCACAGTAGTATGGGCATATGCCGACACTTATCATATACTTACTCATAATTTTGAGATTTGGATTTCTATGAGATTTCTGGATTTTGGGGGAAAACCGAAAAAATATATAAAAACTTCTCTCTCTCTCCTCTTCTCTTTTTAAAATAAGATGCGGTTTTCTCGTGATGTATGTGTCGTCCACCATGAGATTTCATGTTTTCTGATGGATTTCGAGACCCGATTCGAGGAGTGGATGAACCGTCTCGGGTATATGGTGGGCCCGGTATGGTACCCCGGGGCAAGAAGATCGAGTTGTAGACGATGAGCCTGGCAGGGGAAGGCTACCTACCGGTGATGTTTGGCGCGGCGGATATCCGGAGGATACCGACCGTTGTCATGAGATTTGATGATATGGGCCGATCCGGACTGACGGAGCCCGAGGTATTGAGACTATGAGACTTGAGATTTACATATTTGTGTCGATACTTGACACGGATTTCCATGGATTTCATTGTTGAGATTTCAGATTCTTATACACATTTTACTATGATAACAGCCAAAGATTTCTTATACAGATATACCTGGATTTCAGGATTGCTTATTTTACATTCATGGTGCATGCATATCCATTCATATGACATAGTACTATATGAGGCACTGACACAAGCACGGAGTATCTGCACTTACACGTATTATTACCCTGCTATTACTTGAGATTTGAGACTTAGTAGTGTATTATTATGACCTAGGATAGCGTCGTGCATTCGATTTCTTTTCGTAGATGTCTTCTACTCACGAGTTGGCAACTCACCCCCGTTGTGCCAAATTATTTTACAGGTTCGATGTACAGGTTTCCCTGGCAGTTGCTGGCACATCATTTCATTCAGGGTGATTTGCACGGTAGGTTGGTTCACTTGTATCTGGACCACCATTGTACTTTCATTCTTTCATTTGTATCTAGTAAGCTCCATCAACCATACTTGTATTACTTGATAAGTTTATTGGACCAGTCTTTTATTTCGACCTTAGAGTCGCGCATGTATTATTCTGATCTGGCGGTTTTGTTTTCTTTTGAGTTTTGAGCCTCGCCCTTTGGCGTTGTATACTATTGTGTATTGTTGTGGTTGTTTCCGCCTGTTGGCGTTGAGCTAGCTCCCGTTTGGGGATGCTTTTTATTGTTTATGTATATTATACTTGTTGTACCCATTTGGGGCCAGTTTTTACAGAGGAGACTCTGCCGAAATTTTTGAGAAATTTGCTGATACTTTTAAACTTGTTTTTCTTCTCGTTTTCTTTTTCTTCTTCTTCTTCTTCTTCTTTTATGGTTTAGATTTCTGGGCTTCGGCTTACTTAGGTTACGTAGCGCCTCTAGACGCTTCGTAATCTAAGTGCCGGTCACGTTCCGTACTTTCGGGTTGTGACAAAGTTGGTATCAGAGCGCTAGGTTTAACCCTGTATAAGTCTAGGTGACCCTTTGTTGATGGAGTAGGCGATTTAGGTAGAGTAACGTACCGTGGGTATGGTCCGCGGCATACTTACGATACGCTACTCTGCTTAAGGAGCCTTATGATGTACATTTGTTTGCACCGTATTTCATTCGTTCCTTCGATCTATCTTCGTCGATGTCGGAGGGTGGTTCTGTTACTACGGGCGCACGGGCAGAGGGAGCTGCGGCTCGAATGCAATAACCATTAGAGTATTGGTTATTCTTGAGGATTGAAGCATTGCTTAGCGTGCGGACGAAGGGTATTCACATGCCGTCCGGATGAAGTTAAAGGGTTCGAACGATTATCAGAAAACCATTTTCCCAAGTTTAAGGTATTCGGAAGAACATGCAGGTATTTCGATGGACCCTCTAGAAGAATGAAACCCTAACTCGACATAATGACCCCGAGAACGCCCTTGAACCTTAGGGTTTATGGCAGTTCCGCGGTGCCATTAGTGAGGCTTGGGTTTGCCCTTCTACGGCTGGATCATCGATGCTGGGGTATGTACCGGATATTTTTAAACTGTACTTGAGTGTTGAGCTCTCGGGGAATTATGGGATTTTGATGGATCGATCGAAAAGTTTAATGTAGTCCGGATATCAAGTGAAGGGATCGACTATATGGAAGACTCTAGACATGAGTATTGCCGTTAGTAGCGCAGTCAGCACACCTATGAAAGAACGAGTTCGAAGCAGTCGACATCAGAGGAAAGAGGCGCACATTGACGATAGTGTTTACAATTGTGATTTAGTGATTTGAATTTCATATTTTCATTGATTTGATTTTTGTATTTTGAGGATTTTGTTCTACGATTGGTATTTCATGTGTGTACCTTCATTCTATTTGTGTTTCATATATCAGTTGTATTGATGTTGTCTAGTACACACCCAGTACACTTGATTTGGTTTTATATATATTTTGGGATTTTTGATTGATTTCGTGCATAGGGGTTACACATGATTTTTACATATGTTTCGACCTAGTTTTCATGCATTTTTGTACTGTGATTTCGATTTTGATATTCAATGTATGTTTTCATGCACCATGTGCACCTGATTAGGATTCTTGCGCATACTTGGCGCACTTGATGCGATTTTGTGCACACCAGATGCACTAAATCGGGGTTTTGTGCAGATTAGATGCACCTGATATTGTGTCGTGCACGCCCGTTGCACTTGACAGATGTTTTTGGTGCACACCTGTTGCACTTAGTTTTGTTTTGTGGGTATTCATGGTATCTGTAATTGGTTTCGATTTCAGTGCGCACCGGACGCACATGACATTTTATTGATGTGATTGGGATTGATTTTAGTTTGAGCAGTATGTTTTCCTAATTATTATTATTGATTTAGTAACCAGGTGGGACGTGTATGTTAAATAAACGATATATATATATATATATATATATATAGTTATTTTTTTTTAAATTAAACGTCCGTTACTTATGCCGTGACACGTGCATTGTACGGCGATTTTCAAGAGGGGTTTTTGTATGCTTCTTTATTATGATGATTCGGCGATTTTACTAGGATGCGAACTATATATAAGTTATAGATTGATGTATATTATGATGGTTTTCATATTGAGTTTTGATATTTTATTCTCGCCATAACTCCGATGATTGCGTTATGCTTGACGGAGTTGATTTTTGTTATGTATTGATGATTTCGGAGCCCCGACGATTTGAATGTTTTGCTAAACGTTTTAGTATTTGGAGGGGGAGTTTTAATTTAAATTCGGGGACCGAATTTCTAAAAGGGGGGAAGATTGTAACGTGTTAAAAATGATTAAATAAATAATTAAATGAATAAAAGTGTTTAAGTGAATTTTAGGATTTTCGGTAAAGTAAAATGTATTTTTCGTAAAATCAAACCGTGATTGTTTTCATTATAATTTTTAAAATATCTATTTTAATTATGAAATTACTAGTAAATGGTGTTTATTTAGCCACTTATAAATTTTTAGTTTAATAAAATATTTTTCCTAAATTAATTATTTTAAATATTAACATAAGCTTTATTTTTACTCTAAATTAGTGTAAATTACAAATTTAAATGGTTTTAATTTGTAAAAATGAACCATGGCATGTTAGAATTTAGTATGTATCATGCAAAAATTATTTGCAAATTTTTCCTATTTTTTAGAGCTTTCTTGAGTTGCTATAGTAAATAAATAAATAATTAATTAAATAAACCATGAAAAGACTTAAGTGTTGTTCTTTCTCTTGAAACTTCTACACACTTTTCCCACTCTCTTCTTTCTCTCCCTCACCTCTCTAGGGCCGGCCACAACCCCCCATGGCTGCCCCTCCCCATTTCCCACATCATTTTTATTCAAAATTCATCAAAAACACATCAAAAATTCAATTAAAATTCCACAAAATCCTATTTATTCCATACTCTTTATTCCTTGCTCATTTTTATATGAAATTTGGAGATGGAAGGCATGCATTTTGGAGGCTCATTTCTTGTTTGGATTTCATATTTTGGGAGGTACCCTTCAAGTGGACTGCGGGCGATGAAGAGGAGGATGGCGACACCGTCGTCGGCAGACATGGACCAGGTGAGTAGATGTATATCTACGGGGGGAAGTCGGGTGGATGGCGTTTAGCACCCCCGCAACGTAGAATAGGAATAGTATTTATTGTCTTTAGGAAACCAGATGTGACCCTATATTCTTAATGAGTAGGACCCTAGTAATGACCCTAGGCTGGATTAGACTGATTTAGAAAGACATATCAGAAGATGAATACCTTGGAAGAGGTTCGTAGGTTTCAGGTAGAAACATACACACTCACACACTGAAACACGACATGGTGTATACGTGCATGTGTATATATATATATATATAGGACGAGGTATGGGTATATATATATATATATACAACACGTATATGGGATACATTGATGTGATATGATATCCGAGATATGATGAAACAATGTAACTGGGATTGATGCCGTAATTCTTGGCTATACAGTCGTATTAAAGTGTTAGCGGATCATTAGAGAATGAGATAATGAACATGAATATATAAATTATAAAGAGTGGTGGTGATATTGATGTACATGGGACGCTAGAATAGTACCCGGACTGTAACTTGTGACTGATCACGATATGATATATGTATAACTTGATTACGACATTATATTGGTGTGACCTGATGCCGATATCATATAAGTATGACTTAATCACAATATGATACATATGACATGATATTTCTGAGTATAAACTAATGATGCTTATCATGATGGCAATGATATATGATTGATGTATGCGATCACAGTTTAGCACCGTGATCATGAGATGTGTTGATGATGACATTATACGCATAAGGAAACACCTAGGAGATACTTGACCGTACCCCGATATTGGGATGCCGTACGATGGATTTTACCGTATGAGGCTTATATTTGATGATTGATCCGCACTCTTGATTTGAGAAAGCCGTACTACGTACGTGACGCTATTGAGGCGGGATCGCCGACTATTAGAGATATTGATTCAGACCTTAGGTAGACTCTAGTTTCTTACTGACTAGTCTATTAAGTTTAGTTCCTTAGGATGTTAGATGGACACTGGTTTAGGTTCGACTCACATAGTGGTAGTTGTACTCGTATCTCGCAGAGGAGTGGATAATGCACATCTGTATTTACATTCATACTGTAATTATCATGGTGCATGTTCTTACATATGTTGCTATAATCAGTATAAACCTTACCTGTTAGGACACCCGCACCATTACCGATGATGCGCATATTCCACGCACACTTATTTGCCGGCTCACACACATCATCATCGGTAATTTCTATGTCACGTACACTTTAGATCATATTATCTTTTATTGATAGAATCAGTTAACAACTAAACCGATATAATATTGTGATTACTCTCTGATGTTAGTATAAGACATGATATTTATTACTTAGACATTCATGCATTCATATTTTCATGTTATCGCACAGTAGTATGGACATATGCCGACACTTATCATATACTTACTCATGATTTTGAGATTTGGATTTCTATGAGATTTCTGGATTTTGGGGGAAAACCACAAAAATATATAAAAACTTCTCTCTCTCTCCTGTTCTCTTTTTAAAATAAGATGCGGTTTTCTCGTGATGTATGTGTCGTCCACCATGAGATTTCATGTTTTCTGATGGATTTCGAGACCCGATTCGAGGAGTGGATGAACCGTCTCGGGTACATGGTGGGCCCGGTATGGTACCCCGGGGCAAAAAGATCGAGTTGTAGACGATGAGCCTGGCAGGGGAAGGCTACCTACCTGTGATGTTTGGCGCGGCGGATATCCGGAGGATACCGATCGTTGTCGTGCGATTTGATGATATGGGCCGATCCGGACTGACGGAGCCCGAGATATTGAGACTATGAGACTTGAGATTTACATATTTGTGTCGATGCTTGACACGGATTTCCATGGATTTCATTGTTGAGATTTCAGATTCTTATACACATTTTACTATGATAACAGCCAAAGATTTCTTATACAGATATACCTGGATTTCAGGATTGCTTATTTTACATTCATGGTGCATGCATATCCATTCATATGACATAGTACTATATGAGGCACTGACACGAGCACGGAGTATCTGCACTTACACGTATTATTACCCTGCTATTACTTGAGGTTTGAGACTTAGTAGTGTATTATTATGACCTAGGATAGCGTCGTGCATTCGATTTCTTTTCGTAGATGTCTTCTACTCACGAGTTGGCAACTCACCCCCATTGTGCCAAATTATTTTACAGGTTCGATGTACAGGTTTCCCTGGCAGTTGCTGGCACATCATTTCATTCAGGGTGATTTGCACGGTAGGTTGGTTCACTTGTATCTAGACCACCATTGTACTTTCATTCTTTCATTTGTATTTAGTAAGCTCCATCAACCATACTTGTATTACTTGATAAGTTTATTGGACCAGTCTTTTATTTCGACCTTAGAGTCGCGCATGTATTATTCTGATCTGGTGGTTTTGTTTTCTTTTGAGTTTTGAGCCTCGCCCTTTGGCGTTGTATACTATTGTGTATTGTTGTGATTGTTTCCGCCTGTTGGCGTTGAGCTAGCTCCCGTTTGGGGATGCTTTTATTGTTTATGTATATTATACTTGTTGTACCTGTTTGGGGCCAGTTTTTACAGAGGAGACTCTGCCGAAATTTTTGAGAAATTTGCTGATACTTTTAAACTTGTTTTTCTTCTCGTTTTCTTTTTCTTCTTCTTCTTCTTCTTTTATGGTTTAGATTTCTGGGCTTCGGCTTACTTAGGTTACGTGGAGCCTCTAGACGCTTCGTAATCTAAGTGCCGGTCACGTTCCGTACTTTCGGGTCATGACATGATTGTTGACATATATGCATACATGGTCACCCTAGATATCATAGTATTACATTCAGGATATAGTGACCTAGGAAATCGTTGTTTTATTCGATTTCTACTTGCTGATGTTTTCTACTTACGAGTTAGCAACTCACCCCCGTTGTGCCACGGTTCTTGCAGGTTTGACCGCTTGGGTTCAGTTACGGTATTGCTGGCACACAACTGCTTCCAGAGTTCTTTGCTTTGGTAGGTGGGACACATGTTGGATCGTGCCCATTATCGTACTGTTATATTCTATTGTATCTAGATAAACTCCATCACATCAAATCAGAGACTAGAATTGTATATTTGTAGACCTAGTCAGACTTGGGTATTGTGCGAGTCTTAGAGCGATGGGTTTATGATCGCTTTCTTGAGTTTTGATGTCTTGCTTCTTTATTAGTTCTTTCTGGGTTGATTCTTCGCCGTTGGGCGTCATATATATGGTATTGCGTGGTTGTGATTCCACCAGTTGACGAAGAGCTAGCTCCCGCTTGGGGATGCCTACATATTGTTGTGTATCTGTTTTTGAATCAAAATATACAAGGGTGGTGCTGCCCGAAATTTTAAAATACGAAACATGTTTTCAACTCTAGTATAATCTACTTTCATTTTCATGTTTCATTAGCTATGCATTTAAAGAAAAATAAGATCCATTATACCTTTATTTCAAAACTGCACCCCCACTATTTTCCGCAAAAAGGTTTAGGTTTTCTGGGCTTCGGCTTACTTGATTTACGTCATGCCTTTAGATGTTGCGTAATTTAAAGTGCCGGTCACGTGCTAAATTACGGGTTATGACAAAGTTGGTATCAGAGCGTTAGGTTTAACCTTGGTTTGAGTCTGCGTTTGACTATGCGGAGTCTAGGGCGTATATATTTTGGAACCTAGGCTTGATCTTACGGAACTTAGACTTAACAGGGGGGTATTAGACCCGAACTTTCGTTTCATAGGTTGACCTTGATTGATGGAGTAGGTAGCTTGAGTAGAATGACGTACCGTATGTATGTTCCACGGCACATTTACGATACGATACTCCACTTAAGAAACCTTAAGATGTACATATTTTGAGATCTGTGATACTATTCGTTCCTATGATCATATATCCATTTAGGATCTGTTGATTTCTTTCATTCATTTGATCTATCATCATCGATACCTGCTTGAGGTTCCTGTTACCATAGTTTGAGCGTAGTTGAGCTGCTGCTAGTGATGCGGTCAGGGAGAGCTCGTCATGGACGAGGACTGACCATTGTTGTTTTCTGGTGACACTGGAACGTGTAGGTATAGTGTTGTGTTATGATCTCTCGTTTGAGGCGAGTATTCAGTTTTGCACCGGATGATCGGGCCATTGATAGAGGCTGCCGGATTGAGAGGACTGTTGATGTACAACATACCTCAGAGATCGTGATGTTGTCTGCTGTGCAGACAGATGACCCAGCTGTTGCTGAGATTGATGGGATGCTGTTTCCAGAGTTTATGAGCTGAAACCGCTGGAGCTTTCATGCAGAGATGTGACAGGAAGTATGTTCACAGCCGAAAACTGGGAAGACAAACGTCTTACCTGAATTTGGGGGCAGATGCTAATAGTTGCTATCCGTCCACCTCTCCGAAGATGCCAAGTTGCTTTATGACACCACGTATCGAAGGTTTAAACAGATGCGGCCGATGTAGCAGACTTCGTCAGATTCCCCCTCATTTGAGGGGTTATGATTGTGGGGACGCTCTTCCCTGCAGGCGCAAGCCCCTGCAGTTAATTACGCTACCGCATCGCGGCAATAACTTTCTCTTTCTCTAGGTCATTTCGTGTCGTGTGTGTTTGTTTTGTTTTTGGTCGTCCGTGGATTGTATACAGAGACTAATTTATTTTGTCGCCCGTAGGGCATGAACTAGTCCAAATCCGTATCTTCTTAGATTTGGATTTGGGGGTTGGGTTTAAGGATACGTTAGCCTCATTTGAGACTAAGATCAACTTAAACGTTTGTTAAGGATACATTAGTCTCATTTTAGACTAAGATCGACTTAACGGGATCGTTTAGATCCAGCAAGAGAGCAATTAGGCTCTATTGTTTAGTTTAGGGACATTGCGGTCGATTAGTTTAAGAACATTACAGTCCATTGTTAGTTTAAGGACATCTCGGTCCAATTTTAGTTTAAAGACATCACGGTCGAGGTTAAGGACATCATAGTCCATGAGTTTAAAGACCTCACAGTCAAGGTTAAGGACATCATAGTCCGTGAGTTTAAAGACCTCACAGGCAAGGTTAAGGACATCATAGTCCGTGAGTTTAAAGACCTCACAGTCAAGGTTAAGGACATCATAGTCCGTGAGTTTAAAGACCACACAGTCAAGGTTAAGGACATCATAGTCCATGAAATGTGTGGTTGTTGGGACCCGTCACCTCTCTGAAGACGTTGAAGGATTACAACGACAAATATCAAAGGAATGAAGAGATGTACCCTTGAACCAAAGTTGATTTGGGGATTTGTGGTCCAATTTGGAACTAAGACTAATTAATTAGATTATGAGCACATTGGCTCAGTTAAATCTGAATTGAGGACTTATGGCCAACTTGGGCTAAGTCTAATTAGATTTGAAGTGTTGGCCATTTATTGGACCATTAGACATTTGTCTGGGTTCAGCCTCTCAACACTTAGCAATGCTAAACAAGAGTTTGAGGGCTCTGATAACATTTTTGTCTTTGACTAAGTATTAAACATTATAGCTCTGGGTTTTACTCAACTTTGAGATTTAGTCAAGAGGGGGGGTTTTTTGCCTCTGGAAACTTAGCCAATTTGGCTAAGATTGGCTTTAAAAATAGTGTTAAACACTAGAGGACAGCAGTGTTAAACATTGGAAATGAAACGCTCAAATTAGTGTTAAACACTAGAGAAGAAGGGGTCACGTGGGGACACGTGAGGGCACCCAAAGGTGGGGACAGATCTCCTTTACTTTGTTCTGCAAATAAGTGTTTAAACACTTTTAATCTTCTGACCATCACGTGTTGACACGCGATGGATATTTGTGCATTAATTATTAAAGCATTTATTAGGGGTCACGTGGTAACACGTGAGAGTGCCCAAAGCCAATACTGCCTTTGCTTTTGTTCCCTATATTATGAGGGTCACGTGAGGGCACGTGAGGCATTGCCTCAAAGCTTTTTCCTTCTCATTTTTGGGGGATCTGTTTAGGGGTCACGTGGGGGCACGCGACCTAGCTTTATTCTTTCTTTCTGATCACCGTGGATTGGGGTCACGTGTCATCACGTGACCAATGTTCTTTACGTGCATGGAGATCTTTCAAGTCTCTTTATTTTAAGAATTAAATTCTCTGTAGGGTTAAACCCTAATTATGTTTTAGAGGAATTAAATTCCTATACATGTGGAAGAATTAAATTCTTATATTGGGTGAAACCCTAATTTCATTTAGGCGGAATTAAATTCCTGTGAATTTGAGAGAATTAAATTCTCAAGTAGGGCTAAACCCTAGTTTTGTCTATCTTGAAGGAATTAAATTCCTATAAATTTGGGAGAATTGAATTCTCATATAGGGTTAAACCCTGGTTTTTTCTTGGAGGAATTAAATTCTTGTGAATTGGGAGAATTAAATTCTCTAAACTCAATTCTCACTCTAAGTTTTGGATCTGCATAGCAGAATCTCCCCGATGAGAATTAAATTCTCAACCTGTGGGGAGATTTGCTTCTGCAGACTTTCAACCAGAGGAAGAACTAAGTTCTTTTACAGAAGAGTTAAACTCTTAGATTGAGAATTAAATTCTCTTTGAAGCTTTTATCCTTTTCCCCTTTCTCACCTAGGGTTTCTTTTCTTGAGAATTAAATTCTCTTTTCTTTTCTGTCTGCTATTTCAAGATCCCAAAATTCTCTATGTTTCTCCTCTCCTTGGCTCCTATTTATAGGAGAAGGAAAAGAATTAATTTGTTTAGTCAATCTTTCATTGAAAGATTTTGTTTGTTTTTTTAACTAACATGATCTTTTAGATCACTCAGTGAATTTTATTCACCGCTGGATTTTTAATCCAAAAGATTTTCTGTTTGTTATTCTTGGTGAATTTCAGGAAAATCTTTCCATAAATTGGTGATTTTTAATCACCATTTGTTTTTTAATCCAACGGTGCTCTATTTTACAGAGCACCATCTTTTTCGTTTGGAAAGATTTAAAGAAATATTTTCTCAGTTAGGGTCTTTGATTTCCCTTAATTAGAATTTAATTCTATTTAGCTCAGAAGGCTTTTAAATCCCATCACGTGTTGGCACGTGATCCTAACGTTTGACCATTGAAATAGAATTTAATTCTATCACTTAAAGAGCTGGGGAACCTGTCACGTGTTGGCACGTGACCCTTTTTCATTCAGAATTCAATTCTGCCTCTTAACAGGGCTAAAGGACCATCACGTGTCAGCTCGTGACCTTTGGTCACGTGTGCGCACGTGATGCCCCATTAGGGTTTTTTCTTAGCCATTTTGTTTGATTCAGAATTTAATTCTATAAAGTAGAGATCTTAGGAAACTATCACATGTCAACACGTGACCCTTGGTCACGTGTGAGCACGTGATACCTCATTGAGGTATTTTCTTAGCTGTTTTTTTACATTTTCGTTTGATTTAGAATTTTAATTCTATAAAGTGGAGTTCATAGGAAACGATCACGTGTCAACACGTGACCCTTGGTCACGTGTGAGCACGTGATACCTCATTGAGGTATTTCCTGATTTTTATCAGGGAACAAATGCCCCCACAGTGTTGTTCTCACGTGTCTGCACGTGAGTGCAATACTGTCATCTTTGTGACCGTTGGATCTGTCTAGGGAATAGGGAGACGAAGCGTTTCCCATCACATTCTATAAATGCCAGCGTCCCTTCAGAAGCGCCTCTACTTTAGTCATCTTCTTCCTTGCTTACTTTTTCCCTTTGAGAATTTAATTCTCTTTTCTCAGAGCTTAGTTCTCTGTCTTGAAAATTTTCCAGAGTTTAACTCTGTTGAAAGATTCCCTTTTCTCAGGTAATGATCTTGAACGATTGAAGAACTTTTGCAGAAACCTTCATTGGATTTTAAATCCACACCAAGGGTTTTTTCCCCTTTAACAAGAACCCATTTTTTTTTCTTAAGTTCTTTAAAAAGAAAACCATTCAATCTTTAAACAATAGATCTTTTAGGGTTTCTCTAATCTTCAGGGATCGATGGCGATGCTTGTCTTTTCTCTGGAATTTAATTCCATCTCAAAGAGCTTTGGCTCTGAAAAAATATTTCTGGGAATTTAATTCCCTTGTTCAAAAGGAATTTAATTTCTCTGAAGAACTTAGTTCTTCTAAGAGAACTTCTTGGGGTTTTCTTTCCCTGAGTTGTTTCTTTGCAACAAAAGAAAAGATTTGCAGTAGGGTTTTCTGGGAATTTAATTCCCCTGCTCTGCTTGATTTTTGCAGTGTCCAAGATGGATTTCTTTTTTTTGGGGAATGTGTAGGGTCATTTGAAAATCCACTGTTCATTTATTGAGAATCTTCCTTTTATTCTCATAGTGATTGCTTTGCCTCATCATTAGTAAGCTGCCATCTTGATTTTGTGGGACCCTTGCGTTTTGTAACCAATGGTCCCATAAAATAAGTCCTTTGTCGCTTTCTTCCACTGTCTTTTTATATATGCATTTACAAACATATATATATATATATATATACACGTGTTGGCTTTGCTTAACAGTTTCCCCTTCTTTTATTTCAGGCACAATGATTTCTGTTCCATACTTCCCGTTCACTCGCTCGGAGGCCGCCTTTCCTCAGTCACCGTCTGACGAGGAAGTGATGGCGATGATCAAGGCTCATGACCCGAATCGCACCAATTTACTTTTATGGGGGACCTAGTACGGTCACATCATCCGTGGTAGCCTCAGTTTTCTTTGCAAGATACCGACGGAGCCTACCTATCCATTCCTGCCGATGGATCCTCCACGGACTGCCCTTGCTGTAGAGATGCCGAATTGGACCCCTATGGGACGGCTTGAGTCTTCAACAGCTGGTATTCCGAACCTTCCGGTGCCGGCTATAGATATTTTAGGGTGCCGCATTTTCCAGGGCGAAGCCCAGCCATGGGGACAGATTTACAAGATAGGGCTTACCCCTCAACACCCCACGGGGTATCTTCTCTGGGCTCGTTACATCCTATCTGCCCATCGCGCGCGACTGCAGAGGGTTGGACTCTATCAGGCGATATATGCATCCCTTTTCCACTACCAATCTCCCCATGTTTGGTGGGTTAAGGATTTCTTGAACCAATAGAATCTTCCCACCAACACCTTCCTTCTAGGGGACCGCGAAGTTTCAATTTCTCTGGAGTAATTTCACGAGATCTCAGGGCTGCCGGTCAGGGGGACACTTTATGAAGTATTGCTTCCTCCCGATGAGTATGTCTTCGAAACTGAGCCTGCCATGCTTGACGGCCTGTCAACCGAGAACGCCGTCTGCCACAAGCGCCCAAGTTTGATCAAGACCCTAAGTATTTTTGATAAACTGTTCGCAGAGTCAGAGGAGCAGGGCGTCACTTTTAAAAGTTTTATCACTTGTTTCCTTCACGAGGATGTCCTATCAAAGACGGCTCCGAAGTTCGCGAACATTAACGACCCCTTTGGTTTTGGTTTAAACAGGCGGCCGACTAAAGAAGAGGACTTGTCGCAGTATTACATTCCCATTATGTCGGCGGTATCTTTCGAGTCGATTGCAGCTCCTGGTATGGATGAGGAGACTTTATTTGTAGACTTCATCAGCGTTTGGCTTAGCTGGTTCGTCATTCCCATGCATCGCCATTTTATGAGAACCTCGGTTATTTACCATGCTCATCGCATTGCTGAGGGAACGCGATTAGCTGTGGGTATTCCGGGGCTAGCGCATCTATATCATGGGTTAGGCGCCGCGGCTAATACCTCAACTCCAGGTGTAGATGTGGTAAACTTCTCTCTTCATTACTTCATGTCCTGGATTGAGGTGCACGTGTTGGGGGCCTTTACTGCGCACCAAAGACCCAAATTTTATGACGCCTACACTTTTCCACGACTCATGCGGCTGGTGGACGCTTCTTCTCCTGACCCGACCCAGTTTGGGGCTATTCGTGTGTTGATCGCTCCCTATGCTAATACGGGCGGAATGGTATTCATCGATCGAGCCCCATATGCTCCCTCAGGACCGATTCAACAGCTCCACGACTTGTCGAAAGAGGGGGTATCTTCTCTGAAGCCTAGGGAAGCCATGCACCTGTACGCGATCAGACCAGGTTATCTGGTATTTTGTCAGAATGGTGCGGCCCTCTTTATGCGGTACAACCCACACCGTTTTGCCCGGCAACTTGGATATGATCAGGGCATCCCCTTCAAGGCATTTTCAGTGGCGCCTAGCCCATCGCTTGAAGCTGTTCGTGACGCCGCTCATCACTTTATGCGGCTGAACACTTGTTCTTGCTTTATGATCCTTGAAGCTGATCATATTCCTCGATGTGTGGGGTCTTTCACGGGCTGGTACCTCCACCGGTTCAGTCCAATTATTGCTGAGGAGAAGAGGGTGCTTCTTGGATACAGTGCTCCCATTCCGATTCGAGCCACGGGAGTTCCGCCGCAACCGCGTGCAACAGTTCATCCTCCCTTGAGGGATACCAGTGTCGTAGTTATTCCGGGGGCGGCGGAAGTGGACTTAACTCCCACAGCTGGTATGACACTGCGTACTCGAGCTCAATCAAGGGCTAATAGGGCGCCGGTAGCAGTATCATTGTCTGCGGCGTCGACAATGGCCGTGTCGTCTTCGGTAGCACCGCCAAGCGAGGACATTGAAAGTGAAGTGGGTCAGCGCCGTACCAAAGCTCCATAGAGGAGGAAACGATCGTCTTCAGCGGTTAGTTCTGGGTCTAAGAGGCGGAGGAAGACGGCTACCAATCTGCTCGATTCTTTAATAGAGTCTGAGTCTATTCTTCAGGATGAACCGCTAGCTATGCAAGAATCGGATGGTGTCCTACTTTTCCCGAGTTTATCTGCCGAGGAAGCCGCACAATTGGCCGAAGATATAAGACGTTCGCAAGATGAATCTGAGAACATAAGGATTCCGAAGAAGCCTTACCCTGCCGTCATCTTTTACGAAGACCCTCCGTGGATACGGCGGCAATTTATAGACCCTTTGGAAGAATGGGGCGAAAGTGCCCTTAAACAGGCTATTTCGGCTAACGCTGAGGACGCGCTTTCACTGTAGACCGGTGGCCACGAGTCTACCCTTGGACCTCGGCGAGAACATCTCCTCAGGAAGGAGCGTCGGCTTGAACAAGCCATATTGGAGGCTCCCTTGCGTATCGGTATGTTCATATATCTTTTTTTTTAATATTTTGTATTGCTTGCAAACATATATATGTATCCTTATCTTCGCACAAAACTTTGCAGGGACTTCGGCGGCGGCGGAGGCTCTGAGCCGCACTTGGATTGTAGATTCTGCTGATATCCCCAGTCAAACACCAATCAGTGTGGAGGGGGTCGATGCAACCGTCGCTCTTGTGATGGAGTCTTCCTCGGTGGTTCCCGTTCCCGAAGCGCTTGCTCCCTCGGGGGAGGCATCTTTGTCGGCCACAGCTCCAATGGATCTTCCTGAGGGCGACCCGGAGACTAGGGTACAGGTAGTCGAGGCTACCGTCCTTCCGCTGGAGCCTGCAGTGGCAGCCGCTGTTCCTCGCTCGGAAGTCGCTACATTGGTCCATGTCTCCGATGATGTGCCTGAGGCCAGGAGGAGGCCGTTGAAGCTGCTATCCCTCCAGCTCAGAATGGGAGCAGCGTCGAAGGTAGCCTTCTATATTTTACATTAATAATCTCTCCATTATCTGAACCTTTCTGCCTTTTTAGAATTGTGCGGATTGGTGGCATCTATTGCCGATCTGTCTCCCAGGCAGTCCTTTCAGTGCCTGTTGGAGATGGCTGCTCCGCAAAAGATATCTCTCCAGCGCATCGTCCTCTCTTCCGGGCAAGGTTAGTGTTGTTTGCCCTCTTTTCACAGCATTATCACTATTTCATAAAATGACACTGACGTCTTTTGCAGTTATGGAGGTCGACGACGAGGTTGAGGTTCTTAACGGGCCTGGGGAGCCTTCAGATCCCTCTTGCATGACTGTGGGTAAGTAAAGTCTCAACGTCGTTCCATTTGTTCTTTGCTTACAAGTTTCATTGACTGTTTATAAATCTGAATAGCTCTGCCAGTTCTCACTGTGCTGGAGTCTCGCATCGCCATGCCACCCGGCCCCTATGCTCTGCGTGCCTCGGAACGGATGGCAAAGCTAAGCCTCGCCTCTCTGTCATCCCTAATTGAGGACCTTCGTGCTGGCAGTTTGATCTCGGCCGAAGCGTTTGCCGCTGAAGCTAACGGCTCTCTTCCCTTTCTTGCCACCTATCATAGTGAAACAGTGGTGCAAGTCTGGGTTGAGTTTTGTCGGCAGGTGGAGACTTGCTTGCATGTTCTTGAATGCACACGCCGTCCTTCAGAGGTTGTGGCCACGAAGGCGAGTTTACAAATTAAGCGGTGTGCTGCGAACATGATATCGTGTGAGAAAAGGCTCGGCCGCAAGTTTTCAGAGAGGGAGCTGGCTTTTAAAGCGCTGAGGGAGCTTCAAGCCAACCTTACGGCCAAGGCCACTAAAGCATACGAACTTTAGCGAGTGCTCCAAGAGGCCATAAAGGAGGTGGTAGCCATTGATAAGGCCACTGTGTTCACTCGTGAAATGGTTGAGGCCCATAAGGTTACTGAAAAAGAGCTTGAAGGCCGGCTTCCCTCCCACATGTTCAATCTTTTTTTAGCGGTTTCCCCAGAAATCTTTCTCATTAACGCAACCTTCATTTTGCTCATTCATGGAGTTGTATTTAGTACTCATACCAGGCCCAACAGGCTCAAGCGGAGGCCCGTCTCTTGACGATACTGAATCACGAAGGCGAGGCCCAGCAAAAGAGGGACGAACTGGCCAATCTACTAAATCGCCCGCCGACTTGAAGATTTGTATATATATTTTTTCTTCGTACATACTCATGAATAAGAGTATATTTTTTGTTCTTTCACGAATTGTACTTTGTCTTCATTTTGATTCATGAATAAAAGACATATTTTTCTTCACGCTGGTGTATCCCTTTTATTAAATGTATTCTGTGGATAGTCCATCTCGATTTCTTTGTAGGACAATGATGGCTTAGGATTCAGGGTTAAGATCTGCCTCCTAAGACTTTTCAACTTTATGAGCCGTGAGGGTCTCATAAAGAATTTTTTCCCTACAGGTTGAGAGGATCCCGTAGGTGTAATTTCTCCTTAAGAATTGTGAGGATTCCTAAGTGTGTTTTCTCTTGAAAGTCGTAAGGATCTGACAAGAGAGTTTGCTCCCTTACGAGTCGTGAGGACCCGTAAGTGATGGGTGAGGTTACCATTATCCGCATTTCGCGGAGTCAGGGGTTGCTCTGGATGCTTCCCACGGGGTCATAGCCCTCCGCTCTGGATGTTTCCTACGGGGTTAGGATTGACATAAGCCGTGCTCCACGTAACTAGGAATTTTCTCTAGATGCTTCCCACGGGGTCATTGCCTTGTTCTGCAAGGAACATGCTCCGCTCTGGATGCTTCACACGGGGTCATTGTCGTGCTCTGTGAGGACCAGGATCCACTCTGGACGTTTCCCACGGGGTCAGAATTGACATAAGCCGCATTCTACATGACCAGGAATTTTGCTCTGGATGCTTCCCACGGGATCATTGCCGTATTCTGTGAGGACCATGCTCCGCTCTGGATGCTTCACACGGGGTCATTGCCGTGCTCTGCGAGGACCAGGATCCGCTCTGGACGTTTCCCACGGGGTCAGGATTGACATAAGCCGTGTTCCACGTAACAAGGAGTTTTGCTCTGGATGCTTCCCACGGGGTCATTGCCGTATTCTGCGAGGACCAGGCTCCGCTCTGGATGCTTCACACTGGGTCATTGCCGTGCTCTGCGAGGACCAGGATCCACTCTGGACGTTTCCCACGGGGTCAGGATTGACATTATCCGCGTTCCACGTGACCAGGAATTTTGCTCTGGATGCTTCCCACGGGATCATTGCCGTGTTCTGCGAGGACCAGGCTCCTCTCTGGATGCTTTACACGGGGTCATTGTCGTGCTCTGCGAGGACCAGGATCCACTCTGGACGTTTCCAACGGGGTCAGGATTGACATTATCCGCATTCCACGTGACCAGGAATTTTGCTCTGGATGCTTCCCACGGGATCATTGCCGTTTTCTGTGAGGACCAGGCTCCGCTCTGGATGCTTCACACGGGTTCATTGCCATGCTCTGCGAGGACCAGGATACGCTCTGGACATTTCCCACGGGGTCAGGATTGACATTATCCGTGTTCCACATGACCAGGAATTTTTCTCTGGATGCTTCCCACGGGATCATTGCCGTGATCTGCGAGGACCAGGCTCCACTCTGAATGCTTCACACGGGTTCATTGCCATGCTCTGCGAGGACCAGGATCCGCTCTGGATGTTTCCCACGGGGTCAGGATTGACATTATCCGCGTTCCACGTGACCAGGAATTTTGCTCTGGATGCTTCCCACGGGGTCATTTCCGTGTTCTGCGAGGACCAGGCTCTGCTCTGGATGCTTCACAGGGGGTCATTACCGTGCTCTGCGAGGACCAGGATCCTCTCTGGACGTTTCCCACGGGGTTAGGATTGACATTATCCGCGTTCCACGTGACCAGGAATTTTGCTCTAGATGCTTCCTACGGGGTCATTACCGTGTTCTGCGTGGACCAGGCTCCGCTCTAAATGCTTCACATGGGGTCATTGCCGTGCTCTGCGAGGACCAGGATTCGCTCTGGACGTTTCCCACGGAGTCAGTGCCAGGTTCCACGTGACAAGGAAGGGTTGATTTTATCTGCATTTCATGGAGTCGGGGTTTGACTCTTGGCCATCTGTGCACCGCCGAGTCATGGAACTGGGAGTTGCCGTTGTTTCGCTTTGCTTGATGTTGTGTCTGTTGTAATGAGATGAATGTTGAGATGATCTCTTGGCTATCTGTGAACCATTGAGATTTGTCTTCTTCTTCTGGTGAAGCCTAGGGAGAAAAGGTGTGATTCCCTCTTTGTTTGCGCCCCTGGCTCATATACAGGGATTGATGTGATATCACCTGTAGGGCAAAAATTTTAATTTTTTAATTATTTCTTTCCGCTATGCTCTATCATTTCATCTTTTATATCACGAAGGTCGCGATTGCCCAATCATTTCGGCTATTTTTCACGGTGCCCAATCATTTCGGCTATTTGTTTTATTTTTACTCACTGCTTTTTATTTCGAGTTGCCCAATCATTTCGGCTATTTGTTTTATTTTTACTCGCTTCTTTTTATTGCGAGTTGCTCAATCATTTCGGCTATTTTGCATGCATACATTTTTACTTGCTGATTTTGCTACAAGTTGCCCCATCATTTCGGTTATTTCGTATGCATGTGTGGCTTGCTGACTTTTCGCTGCAAACTTGGAATTAGACACCGATTTCGGCATCAGCACCGCTACAACTGGGATATTGCCTGGAGCGAATCATCATTTACCTCTGTCAATGTCAAACAAAGGTGGCTTAGCAAACAGGGTTAAGATCCTGTCGACTAAGGCTTGAGTTCATGAGCCGTAAGGGTCTCATAAAGGTTTTTCTCCCTACAAGTCGTGAGGATCTCGTAGGTGTGTTTTCTCCTTAGGAATCATGAGGACTCCTAAGTGTATGGTGTCTTATAAGTCATAAGGATCTTACAAGAGTGCTTTCTCCTTATAAGTCGAGAGGACTTACAAGGGCTGTTCACTGTGCGGACATATCCCTAGTCCCGGATGGGACTTTGTTAGGGAAATGTTTATTCGCGCCCGTGGATGGTATACAAGGGTCAACATTGAACCGCTTGTAGCGCAGTATTGGAGGTGGTGGTGGCCTCTTAAGAACAGGTTCAGATCCCTGTAGCTTAAGACTTTTGAATCTTATGAGCCGTGAGGGTCTCATAAGAGGGTTCTCCTTATGAGTCGTGAGGATCTCGCAAGTGTAATTTCTTCTTAGGAATCGTGGGGATCCCTAAGTGTGTTGCTCCCTTGTGAGTCGTGAGGATCTCACGCAGGTGGTTTCTCTTTACAAGGTCGAGAGGACCTTGCAAGTGTCTTTTAACGAGGTTGCGCCCTTTCGTGTTTTCACAAAACTCGCCGGTAGCCCTGCTGTTTTTACTCACGGAGCCCTTTCGGGTTTTCATCCGTGCCCATTTCGCTTATGGACATACTGTTTTCCTTTCTTTTTTTTATTCTTTTATTCTTTTATCTTTTTTTGGTATCAGCGTTGGGATCCTGCAATCCACAGTCATTTATCGACGTCTCGGTCAATGGCTAGTTTTAGGACATAGAGGTCCATTGTTAGTTTTAAGGACGTTTCGGTCCATTGTTAGTTTAAGGACGTTTCGGTCCGTTGTTAATTTAAGGATGTTTCGGTCCGTTGTTAGTTTAAGGACGTTTCGGTCTGAAAACCGGCTACTACTTATAGAGTTTGGGCTTAGGAAGATAGCGAGCGGACATAGGCGTCGTCATCTATCGTTGACCTAGGCCGCGACTCGTCAGGTATAGTATTTCTTTAGGATGCGACCGTTTATTGGCCTGAAAGGTCTTTCACCATGCATGTCCATGAGTAGATAGGCTCCACCCTGGTAGACTTTGTATATGATATACGGGCCTTCGTAATTTGGCTCAAATTTTCCCCGCTTGGCACGATTGGGGATCATAGGTCTTTTGACCACTAGCATGAGTTCGCCTTGGCGGAATGTTCTGGGCATAGTCTGTAATACCCAGCCCCTTTTTATACCAAAATATGTATCTCTCTCTAACTTATAAAGTTCTTATTTTATTATTTATTTTATTTATAATTATTGATTTATTTTAAAACCTTTTTTAGCCCAAACCTAAGCTATAGATTTATTCTTCATCAAAATACATTTCCCTATATTACTATACTTCTAGTTTCTGACTTTAGTCGTTTTATATTTCCAATCTAGAATCCTAGTTCCTTATAGAGATATATAAACCAAAACCACAACCCATTTCCTTTATAAATTTTTTTTATTTCTGCAGCCCATCTCCTTTTAACTAAGTTTTTCTTTCTTAATAATCCAAGCCCGGCCCTCTTCTCCCTTCAAAATTTCTCTTATATTCCTCCAGCCCACTACCTAATTTCCTTTCTCTAATATTAACACTAACGCGGCCCGGCCCACTCCCTATATTTATCCCCATTTAATTTCCTATTAATCCCAGCCCAGCCCATCATCTTTTATTATTTATTCCTAATTTTTTTCCCAACAGCCCACCAAGCCGGCCCCATTCTTTTCCCTTATTTTTGATTTTCTCAGCCCGGTCTCACTCTCTTTCCTCACAATTCTTTTAATTTCCAAAACCCCGTCCCAAGCCCACACACTCTCTTCCACCCCTACCCGACCTGCCATATACAGGGTCATCTCCCCAACGGCTCTCTTTCCCGCCTCCTCCGCTCACGCCTACGACCACGTCGCCCGCGTTTCTTGCCTCCACCGACGCCCGCGCTCGCGCACATTACTCCCACGATGCGCGCCTTGATCCCTACTTGCGTTCACCACCACGTTGCACTCTCATCTCATTCTTTCTCTCCCTCGTTCTCCTTCCTCCTCCTCTCTCGCTCCGCACCCACACCCGTGATCGCCCCATCGCCGTTGCTGCCATCACCAGCATCACAGTCGCCTCCTCACCTCCACCTTCGACCACCATCCATCGAGCTCCTCCTCAAAATCCAACCTATACCCATCGCCGGCGTCGCTGCCCCTGGGCTCACCCCCGGCCGATCTCCCCTACACCCATTAACCGACCCCTGCACTCCGATTTCCCTCACTCGCTTCCCTCATCGACGGCAGCCACCATCATCCCCGAGCACCCTCACCTGCACCCCCTCACCAGAACCCACTATATCTCATCGCATCCACCAATCCACCATTACCCGTAACCGACCACCCTCTACAGCTCCGACCTACGGCCACCTCCTCTCGCCGGCGAGCCTCCCCTACACCCTCCTCATCATCACCATCATCGTTGTGACATCTCTCAATCTCTCTCTGTTCTCCCTCTGTACATCCCTCTCTCTCTCACTGCTTCTCTCTCTCTCTCTACAATCTCACTCTCTGTCTCTCTCTGTTCCCTCTCTCAATCTCTCTCTGTTCTCTCTCTGACTCTCTCTCTCTCTGATCTCTCTCACTCACTGTCTCTCTCTAACACCCTCTCTATCTCAAAACCCTCGAGCAAGACCAACCCAACCGAGCTCACCCAACATCCGTGGCACCACTGGAGCTCTACCGCGATGCCGCCGGCCTACTCCCTGCCGTCTCAGTCACCACCCACTGCACATCAGAGCCCTCAAACTCCAAGTCTAGCCGAGGCCAAACCGCAGTTGAAGCCAAATCCTTGCTGTTGTTACCGCGTGTGTCGTGCCCGTGCATACCGTGCCATCAATCCATCGTCTCCAGGCAAGTCCCTACTTTCTACAAGCTACTTATTATTAATTACAAATTATAGTCGTATATGTATTCCATGCTTTACTTTCGGTTAAATTATACTACACACCTGTTCGATGCATGATCCCTAAGAAAATACTTTTCTAAATTGACAGAACTGGATTACTTACATTGGCCCTTGCTGTGATGAATACCTTGTGCAAGTTTCGCTGGAAAATATGACCGTTAACGACTGAAACAACTACCCCCAAGTTTAACCGTAAAACTGGAATTTTATTGTACCTGGAAACCGTTTAAATTACCATTTATTATATATACAATAGAATGGTGCGTTCGAGGGATCAAATCGAAGCCAACTCGATGAACTATAACCCTATACTATTTTCCAGTTATTCCTGTACTCAAACTGTGTTAATATTTGGATCGGAGTGCGACTCTGGACTGCAGTCCAGGGCGACTCCAGTTGTTACTTGCTGTTCCGTAATGGGTACCACAGGATTTACTTAACTCGTAGGTCATGGAACTCCACTGTTTATTGTAGGTGAACCTAGTAGCTAGACAACACAAGTGGTTTCATTCTGTTTCGTTATCGTTTGTTATTTAATCTGTAATTTAATAGATCGGGACGCATAACCGTCCCAACAGAATCAGAACTGACATATTGGTATTGAATAGTGTATATCTCCTGACGTACAGACGCGATTGAAAATCCGTCTATTGCGTTGAAAACCTTACTGGAAACCCTAGATTTCATCCAACTGTAGCATCGCTAAAATCTGAACTCAACTGGGATTAAAATGCGTTACGAAACGGTCTTCTGATTCTGAAACCGGATTTCCAGCCGCGAGCGCTTAAAATGAAATGGTTAAAATTAATGATCCTGGAACCCGATTGGCATGAAACTAAATTCGATGGATGGACAACTGAATATACTAATTATTACCTGTTTATCATTTCGCTAAACTATAAACGTACGTTTCATGATAAATCGTGCAAGTGATAGAATACTATTTTATGACACCTTAATCATGCTTCATATACTGTTTACGCATCATATCATACACATATCATTGCATTGATAACATAGTGATAATGTGCATTTACCCAGTGTTAGGTTTTAGTGATGATTGTGGCAAGTACGTCTGTGTTCGTGTATAAGTGATTAAGTGAAAGTGATACGTACTTGTACACAATCAGTGAACCTTATTATTATTCTATTGCATTGTCGACGTCTGTGAGACGCGTGTACGTGTGACTATAAGTGGTATGGGACACTTATGGAAGCTCTTGCACGGGTGTCACAGATAAGGCACCAGACACTGCCATTTATCTTAGGTATTAGTCGGGACGTGCTTGATAGAGGTCCTGCCTCCAGTTCTCACGCAGACTTGTCACCGACCGATTGGTATTTAGGGTTATGGTTAGCGTTTGATATAGACCACGGGGTGTGGGGTAGTTTGAGTGTGAGTTCAACAGAATCTTGGGAGTCCCATGCCGGCTTATATATTTAGGGAGATATATGGAGATTTACAGAGTATGTGATTATCACCGTGATATACATGTTGGGCCCGTGGTCCCTTGCCCTTGGGTTCTACCCTTGGGTGGAGGACACTCGCGAGAGGTTGACTCTCACACTTGGACTGACGATAGGCTTATTGACCTGTACAGTGAGACTTAGAGACTGATAAGCGCACTGGCATTGATATATCTTACTTACTGTGTTGACATATGTGGCATATCGTTCTACTGCTTTTACTGTTCCGCTGCATTGATTACTGCATATTCATATCCATGTTGTCATTGATTTACTGTTATACATATCTATTACTACTGCTAGAATTGTCACATGATTTTATATATATTATATTGCTATTGTGTCGCCTTGACGGCCTGAGTATGCATGCTCAGTGTGAGGAGAAGATTTAGCCTGGACCAGGACTAGACGTACATCATGGACATCTTGATTTACCATCCAGGGTTATACCCTTTTGTTTCCTATGAGGTCAGTTCTTTACGTTGTTTTGTTTCAGTTACTGCATTTCTCATTACCTGCGTGTTATTTACTGATTACCAGTTAAAACTAGAAGCCGAAGTGTGACTACGACAGGACTTTTCCTTGGCCGTAGGAGCATGGCTGGCCTTGTCAACCCCTCGTATTCCGTATTTTGGGAAGCGGGGCGTGACATGGTTTAGTTGGTATCAGAGCCAGGTTTTGTTTCGATTGGGATTGCAGTTTTCCGTGTAGAGCTTGACAATCTAATATCCCTTAGTCTAGATTGTAAACTTGATATTCTTGATCCATATTCACATTGAGTGTTCTGCTATCCATTCGCTAGGGTTTCGAGTGACTTGGCAAGATTACGTGGTTGCAATTGCACTACCGTATTCTGTTTAAGTGACTTAAAGTCATACAGTTGATTCTCCACTTGTAATAAATTCATCACCTCTGATATTCTTGAATCTTTGTCCTATCCATATTATACTTTGATTCGTTTAGCGTGTGACTTATATCATTCTCAAAATTGTTGTTTCAGGATCATGTCTTCCAACAACTCTTCATCTATATTCGCTCCCCAGAATCAGACCATTGAGATTCTGAGTGTACTGCAAGGTCTAAAGGAAGCTCAGGAGCAAACAAACGACTTGTTGGCTGAAGGACTGAGAAGACAGGTGAATCAGGCACCAGCGGGAGTCTCCAATCATAAAGGGATTCCCGTTAGACGAGGAAAAGAGAAGAAAATGAAGCGCCAATTTGTTTCCCCATGACAGAAGCAGCAGAAGACCCCATGTTGTGGGTACTGTAAGAGGCCAGGACATTTTCAGAGGGATTGTCGCCGCGCCCAAAGGAAATGTCTGATATGCGGGTCCAACAAACATCTCATCAACGGCTGCCCAGAAAGGAAAGAACTACATGGAGGAGACTCGTCCACACTCCCTACTTCTGCCAAGTGAGGATTACTGCGTAGTTCGAATTTCGAGGATAAGGCGGACCCAACACAGGTTTCAACTCGTGAGACGAGAATGCAGCGGCCTAGCAATCAAAGAAGAATTTTCATGTTTTCCAATTTCAGCATTATGTTGTCATCCACTATGAATATTTCTTTCCGTTTGAAATCTTGTATCCGTTGAACTCTTAGTTAAATGCAATAAAATTTGAATCGTAATATATGTATCATTCTCTTGTCATTTCCCTTGTTCATACTATTCATTAGCATAACATTTTAATCTTGATTTTTCAATTCCTGCCACCGCATATCTTTCCATACTTCATACACTTAGCCATTTTCCTGATGTATTCCATTGTCTAATCATGACTCTTTTTCTTTCAGGCCATGGCCCACCCTGGAGCAGCGCCGTATCTAGATGAGGATGCACAATCTTGCGTTTCCTTAGACCACACGCTGATGAGTTCTGACGATGAGATCAACGGTCCCCAGGTCAATTTCTGAAACAACGATTCAGAGGATGAAGGAGTAGCCGTTCCAGAGTTTGACATGATAGCTGATTCCGACGAAGAAGAAGGAGACCCTGAAGAGAACCCAATAGAAGAAGATCCCGAGGAAGAACCGATAGAAGAAAATCCAATGGAGGAAGGCCCTATGGAAGAGAAACCAGAAGGAGAGAATCATATGGAATCAGACCTCGATGAAGAAGCTCCAGTCGAGGAAGAAGGACCAGAAAATCAAGACCCTGCTGTGGAAGAACTCCCAATGGCGATCCCTGCGAGGCGCTATGGAAATGGACGCCCCTACCTGAGTGCGCGAGCCTACCGCAACCTGCTGAATCTCCACAACCGTGACTGACATGATTTCTTTTAGATGCTGTCTTCCCTGTCCAAATAAAATATGTGTATAGTTTAGGGCCACATTTTATTTTTGGTGATGCTTTGTTTAAAATTTTCTAGAATGGAATAAATTGCTGAGTTCGCAAATCCTTCGATCTTCTTAGTTCCCTTGCTACTTGATTATTTCTTCTATATAATTATTTTCTCTATTGAGATCTGTTCACCCCTACTCCTTACCTTGTCTTAACCCTTACTGAGATTCACTAGTACCACACCCGATTTTTGAGGTCCACCCTTCATCCTTCGTCTGCGCCGCGTTTGAGATCCTTTTCGGAGGAGGACCTTTCTTATGAATTTCCGAGTTAGTTAGCCTTTCAATTTTTGATTCTCTTGAAGTACCGACCGTTATCCTCTCCATACTTCTTCCCTTGTAGCCATATGTTGTTCACCTTTACATCCTGTGCTGGCCCGATCCCAATCTCCTTGATTTTTAGCCTAAAGCCGCCATACTCCAACCTTTGAATGATCCACGCTTCCTTGTAATCCTTACCCTAGCTGGCCCTGTACATTTTTGTGTGTTTTCTTATTACCCTATATACATTTAAAGACTTTATTATTCGAAAATTTGGTTTTCATTATCTTGTATTTGTCGAAAAGTGCGTATTATTGACTACTTAGCTTTATGTATTTCAAGGCACCCTACTATTATCTTTATTTTCAATAGAGCAACCTTGCACCGCGCATATTTTTGTTCCATGTTTCTTATTTTCAATAAATGAGTTTTCTAAGCTATTTTAAAACTATTTGACCGATACGTTTTCCTAAAATGTTTTAACCTACTGACTAATTTTCACTACTTTATTCTTGTTATTTTATTTTCGGGTTTTGTGCCTATGATTACTATTATAAATGATTGTGCCTTATACTTATTTTTCTGTCGTGCTACCTTTAATATACTTATATGTGCATACAATTGAGTTTCGATTACATCGAATACGTCTCCAATATCATTGTTCATTATTGTTGTTATTGCTATTCTTATATACATATAGGTTGCCTTCGTAGTCGTTCCTGTCTTATACTTATTTAAATCTATAGCTTTGTATGTTATTCTTATATATATAAACTTTCAAATTTCGTTATCTGCCTATTTCAAATAAAACATTATGTGTTAGTTGCAATATAATAGATTTCGCTTATGTTTGTATAACTTATCGTTTATTTTAAACTTCGAGGATGAAATTTTTGTAAGGGTGGTATGATATAATACCCAGCCCCTTTTTATACCAAAATATGTATCTCTCTCTAACTTATAAAGTTCTTATTTTATTATTTATTTTATTTATAATTATTGATTTATTTTAAAACCTTTTTTAGCCCAAACCTAAGCTATAGATTTATTCTTCATCAAAATACATTTCCCTATATTACTATACTTCTAGTTTCTGACTTTAGTCGTTTTATATTTCCAATCTAGAACCCTAGTTCCTTATAGAGATATATAAACCAAAACCACAGCCCATTTCCTTTATAATTTTTTTTTATTTCTGCAGCCCATCTCCTTTTAACTAAGTTTTTCTTTCTTAATAATCCAAGCCCGGCCTTCTTCTCCCTTCAAAATTTCTCTTATATTCCTCCAGCCCACTACCCAATTTCCTTTCTCTAATATTAACACTAACGCGGCCCGGCCCACTCCCTATATTTATCCCCATTTAATTTCCTATTAATCCCAGCCCAGCCCATCACCTTTTATTATTTATTCCTAATTTTTTCCCCAACAGCCCACCAAGCCGGCCCCATTCTTTTCCCTTATTTTTGATTTTCTCAGCCCGGCCTCACTCTCTTTCCTCACAATTCTTTTAATTTCCAAAACCCCGGCCCAAGCCCACACACTCGCTTCACCCCTACCTGACCCGCCATATACAGGGTCATCTCCCCAACGGCTCTCTTTCCCGCCTCCTCCGCTCACGCCTACGACCACGTCGCCCGCGTTTCTCGCCTCCACCGATGCCCACGCTCGCGCACGTTACTCCCACGACGCGCGCCTTGATCCTTACTCGCGTTCACCCCCACGCTGCACTCTCATCTCATTCTTTCTCTCCCTCGTTCTCCTTCCTCCTCCTCTCTCGCTCCGCACCCACACCCGTAATCGCCCCATCGCCGTCGCTGCCATCACCAGCATCACAGTCGCCTCCTCACCTCCACCTTCGACCACCATCCATCGAGCTCCTCCTCAAAATCCAACCCATACCCATCGCCGGCGTCGCTGCCCCTGGGCTCACCCCTGGCCGATCTCCCCTGCACCCATTAACCGACCCCTGCACCCCGATTTCCCTCACTCGCTTCCTTCGTTGACGGCAGCCACCATCATCCCCGAGCATCCTCACCTGCACCCCCTCACCAGAACCCACTACATCTCGTCGCACCCACCAATCCACCATTACCCGCAACCGAACACCCTCTACAGCTCCGACCTCCGGCCACCTCCTCTCGCCGGCAAGCCTCCCCTACACCCTCCTCATCATCACCATCATCGTTGTGACATCTCTCAATCTCTCTCTGTTCTCCCTCTATACATCCCTCTCTCTCTTACTGCTTCTCTCTCTACAATCTCACTCTCTGTCTCTCTCTGTTCCCTCTCTCAATCTCTCTCTGTTCTCTCTCTGACTCTATCTCTCTCTGATCTCTCTCACTCACTGTCTCTCTCTCTAACTCCCTATCTATCTCAAAACCCTCGAGCAAGAACAACCCAACCGAGCTCACCCAACATCCGTGGCACCACTGGAGCTCTACCGCGACGCCGCTGGACTACTCCCTGCCGTCTCAGTCACCACCCGCTGCACATCAGAGCCCTCAAACTCCAAGTCTAGCCGAGGCCAAACCGCAGTTGAAGCCAAATCCTTGCCGTTGTTGCTGTTGGAGATAGTGCCCTTAGAGTCAATTATTGGATCACAGGCACGTGATTGCAATGATTGAGGGAGGACCTATCCCGGTATGACAGTCTTACTCGAGATGATATTATGCTATCTGGTTTATCTTTATCATCGTGTACTGCTTTAGGTGACCTGACAGGTCACTATTGCACGTTGATAGAGCCCCTAGGATTCTTGCTTGACCACCAGCAGTATGAGGGCGATCATATAAGTGGGAGCTGGGGTCTATAAGCACATCCTTAAAAGGTCCCTAGTCGTGGGAGTTTCGAGACAGGGCATCGATTCTCCAGAGTAGACTAGTGTCTACAGTCGAGACCCCGACGAGGGGCGGTGGCCGGTCTCACAAGCCACTGGTGTCAGTTGGATCACCTAAGATGTATACAGGTGCTCATTGGGTTATGAGTACACCGGACAGGACTCGCCGGGAACATGCTAGTTGGTCTTATACCTGACGTCAGATAGCAGTTCCCTGGTGACATGTGTACAGGTTAGTTCATCGACCTGGGGATCGTCATTTGTCTCGTGTGAGTTCCCACTGTACTTTGATTACTACCCTACCACGGCTCAAAGGAGTCGTGCAAACAGGTTTTAGTTGGGTACAGTCCCGAGCCACATGGAGGCAGTGAGCGGATCTTCGGGGGTTCGTCTGTCCCGGTATTGGGGGTGAGGTCGCGCTGTGTCTAGGAGAGCCATTACACGAAGTCCTTGGCCAAGGCAGGAGATTTACTGGTAGGTATTCCAGTAGTATCTCAGGGTGTTCTGGGCTACACTCCGACACGACTTGTACCGCTTTTGGGAGTCTGACTTTTACACACCCCCTAGGCCCGCCATGCGATGCTCATAGACGAACGGACCGGACTGTACGGATATTGTCACTGACAGGCTCAGTAGGGTGTCAGGATGAGTTCGCTCATCGACGTCCCTTTTGGTCAATAGCTGGTGGCCCGTTACGTATTGGCTTATACCTCTGACGTGCTAGTGGTTAAATCCACAGCCATAGTATTGACGAGTCTTTAGAGTCCACCACACTTTCAGTTACTCAGCTTTCGGGCGAAACGCTGTAGAGGCCGTATGGAGATATGGCAGGGTCCAATCAGATACGTACCGTATTGCACGGATCAGGATCGGACGGTTTGTACTAGAGGCCGTATAGATATATGGCAGGGTTCGATCAGATACGTGCGGGATTGCACGGATCAGGATCGGACGGATATTACTAGCCGGCTTTGGTTTAAGCCGGATCCTAGTATAGTACAGTGTAGATTTGTCTCATTGCATTTGTATCTGGTCGGAATACAGATGCGGGTGTGTATGCACAGTATCGGGGTTTTCCTGTAATTTATTACGGGACCAATTTTCTGGAGTTGCCAGTTTGCATTCCGTTCCGGCCGGTTTTCCTTTGTTCTTTCCCGGCCGGACTTTTCCGATGGAGGGGGTTATTTGCAATTGTGCAAATAACATTTGTGGAGGGGGTTTCTTGCAAATATATTCATTATGATATGTTTAGCATCTTTCATCCATGATGGTGCATTAATTGTGATTTGAATGGGTATGGAGTGATAAGTATGGTTGATATTTCTTTGCTTTATGATATGGTCACCATTTCTATCTCCTACACTCACCTCCCTCTTGTGATGTATACTTTGTCACCACCACCATTTCATATAGCATGGCCGGCCACAATTTGGGAGAGGAGAGAAAATGAGAGGTTTCATTTTGGTGAGGAAATTTCATCATCTCATTCCATGCTTGATAAATGAGAGTTCCACTTGAAAGTTCCAATCCATTCCTCCATCAAGGCAACATAACCCCAGAGAGACAAGCATCATCTACGCTACATTATACAGTACATATTGGGCATGTCGACTTGCCGGTTTCATGCCCGAGTTGCCTCGGTATAGAGGCGGGAGCCCGTAAAAGATACAGACGATGTGGTGCCCTTCCGGCGAGGAGGCGACGACCGGACTTTCCGCGTGAGATCGGGACGACGACGAGAAGACCGGAGGACTCGGATCACTCGGTATATCTCTAACCCGTCTTGTTGTTAGCTAGATCTAGTTTAATGGCCCGATCCGGGGTTTAGTGCGCGGTGGTGCCGGTTTGCTAAGTTCGCAAAATTAAAGTTTATCACCGTTTCCGCATTTGGCCGTCGGATTGACGGCCGGGGCGCCGCCGTGCACTTACAGTGGTATCGGAGCCTCGCCATTAACTTCGTCTAGCTTCGTTTGATGTGTTTGCATTTCCGACCGACCAAAATTCCAAAAAACCACGTTTTTCTTCACATCAGTTTTCTGTCGATTTTTTTCTGTCTCTAAAAATTTTTCAGGTTGTAGAAAATTGATGTACTAGAAGTTCTAAGAGTTCTGGGAAAATTCGAGACATTGATCCTTCAGGTGGAGCGCGGAACCGCGGCAAAACCCCCCTTGTTGCCGCGGTTCCGCCGCAGGTTAGAATGATCAATGTGTCAAACTTCTCCAGTGGGCTTCTGGGCTGATTTTAGGGGTTTTGGAATATTAATATTGGGCCCAGATTTTCTGTGAGTGCTACAGTATTGCTTGGGGGGCCCACTTGTTAATTTTTGATCGATCGGATATTTTAAACACATTATTTCACAGTATTTACATTATATCTGCGACCGTGAATGTCACTCGATCGGTAAATCCGGTCTAACTGCTATAGCCCGGTTAGACGGATTTGCGAACGTGACTTTCACGTTGATGTTCTGTGTTTTGCTGTGATGTTGCGGATCGGTCGTGGGGATAGCCTGGATGCAATGCTAGTACAGTTTCTGTTTTATTATGTACATTTGATATTGCGGGGCGAGCGTCCGACATGTGGACTGCCGTCACTGCCTGTTTGTATTATTCTTTTGGGGCACGACCTGGTTGCGGTCGATGTACCCGTTGTATGTATATTTTACTTTCTGTACTAGGGTTACCCCGCGGAGGGGTGCACGGATAGCCGGGTTCTAGAGGGCAACGGGCCCGCATCTCAGGGCATTGAGACGGAGGGGGCTTCAGTCTGGAATTGGCGGGCTATTCGCCGCACTCGTAGGGGGTACAGGTTGACCCAGGAGGGGTGCCCAAGTTACCGGATTCCATGAAGTGCTGGGTGGTCCATTCACGGTGCTGAAGGGGCCTGCCTCGCTTCAGGTTTTGGCGGGTAACTTGCCGCGCCCGTAGGGGTCTAGGATTTCATTGCACAGGCTATCCACACGAGGGGAACGTCGGGTTTCAGTAGTGGCTCTGTGAAACCCGGGGATCCCAGATATCTGTATTGTTCTGTGATGCTGTACATTTCTGTGATGTTGCATTTTATCACGCCTTGAGCGAAATACTATATAATGGTATATATATTAGTAGATGTTGTATATGTTTTTCATCCGCGCTAGTCCAGTCCCCGCTCTGCCGTTAGTTAGCTAACCTAACGGGTGATGACGGGACCCAGTGGCGAATGCGGATGGCATATACGTACGTCAGTATATTTTCGTTCTTTGTGGTGTGATCAATTGATGGGACTGCATTGATTCGGATCAATGCAAGATAAACAAACCTAATCTGATGTTGTTGGAACACTTTTCAAAAAGCTGTTATTGCAAGGACGTTCACTTTTGTTTTGCATCGTGGTATTCATTTGGAATATCCTGCTCCTCAGTCGACGAGGCAAGGGCCGAGATCCCTTCACCGGGAGTGACCCCTTGGACAGGAGTTTGCGTCAGGGCATTAACTTCACTATAGCCGATTATTTTTGCTTTGCATCGTGGTATTCATTTGGAATATCCAGCACCCCATTCTACGGGGAAAGAGCCGAGATCCCTTCACCGGGAGTGACCTCTTTAGTAAAGGTTTTTGTCACTATATTTTCTAAAAAGCTATCCGTTCCTTCAACGATATCAAGTTCATTACGTTAAAGGTTTTCGCCAGAAACCATTCGTAGCCCTCCGTCGTTTCATATGGGTAGTCAATAGTATTCAAGCTGTGTATGTTGGCCAAAGTCAAGGCACAGTGATTGGTAGCTATTGGGAATTCATATGCAGCATAGATAGATGCGTTGGTTTGGGACAGTCGTACTGCCATTTTGGCCAAAGTCAAGGGTAGGTACGGGTGGATTCAAATTAACCTGGAGAATGACGGGTTGAACTTGACATGTGACTTATGATATGTTGGCCAAAGTCAAGGTCATAAGAGCATGGGGTAAAAATCACATCGGGAGTTTCAAAAGAACTGAAACTTGCCAGATATGCGCATACCTTCTGGAGTATGACACCGTGAGCGGATTCCGTCACGTTATCATGCGATGATAGTTGGATCCCGATTCCCACTGATGAGTTGGTTTACTCCTCGGGTGACCCCGACTAATTCTTCTTTCAGGTTTGGAGGAGAATTTGAGGTACAGTGGTAGGTTTCCAGATTAGATAAATTGGTAACCATTCTGATCTAGGTTAGAGTGCACGCTGAGTGTTTCTTTTCTCTCTCTCTTTGGCAGCGACCATTGACCCGACCCTAAGACTTTGACTCAGTGACCAAGTTGACCGAACCTTCTTAACACAGGCTTTTGGATTGTCAGAGTTGCAGACCTCATTGCCACTCCTACTTTTACCCTTTTCTCCAGGACACCCCGTATTACTGCGAACGACCACTTCCATTGGACAAAACCATCGTATGGTTATATACGAACTCGAAGGAATTTATTCAAGGATGGTTTCCGGTTCTGGAGAAAACGGATAGTATTATTCAGTTGTCTTTTCCCTTTTACCTTCTCTCAAGTTGCGAGTACTCCTTAGTTTAGAAGATAGTACACCTATTACGCAAATTGGATATTCTTCTTCCAGACCTTAGGCTAGTGCCGACCGGTAGGGAATGAAGAAAACCAATTAGCCTAAACGGTGTGCAGAAGGTATTAAGATTAAGACAAAGCAAGGGATTAGTAAGAGGGCAAAGTAAATTGCGACTGATATTCACGACCAAACCAAATATTTCTTCGCCAATCCTAAATCACCCTTTGTATTTCTCCAGGACACTCCGTATCACTACGAAGATCCACAGTTTATTGGATACTCCATCGTATGGTTATATACGAACTCGAAAGGAACTTGTTCCAGTTCGGGGATGGATTCTGGTCCAGGAGAAATAGGAATAAGGTTTATTCGGTTGTCTTTTATCTTCACCTTCTCTCGCATTGCGAGTGCTCCTAGGACTAGGACAGTACACCAATTATGCTTATTGGATAGTCTTCTTCCAAACCATAGGCTGGTGCCGAACGGTAGGGAAGGAAGAAAACCATTTGGCCTAAGGGGTGTGCAGAAGGTAACGACTAAAGACATATAAAGGGATTTGGAGAGGTGGCAAAGAATTATACGGTTATAGTTGTGAATCTGGATAATGGTAGAGGCATTACTAGGAATACCAGGATACCCCATCAAAACATTTCAATGTTTCAGTTCAACTGTGTACTGTTAAAAGAAAACTGATTTCCCGATTGGACACTTGCTCCAGGGTATGTATTTACCAAGTTTGATTCTCACATCTGTATGGTTTTACAGATGATGAGTGGGAGTAAGTTATTGGGAATTAGGTGATCATCCTCATTATATCGGGATTCGTTGTAATCGGTGATATTTGAGGAGATCACCTGGGCTGTTTGCCGGTCGGCAAATATTTGGTTTTGAATATCCGCTGTTGTGCACCAATTTCAAATTGATATATCTGTACGTCTATTTTCATAGAGTGAGATATACCTTTTGATATTATGTCGATGACATTTACCTATATCAGTGGATGGTTAGGTAAGGAGCATTAAACAGCGGTGTAATTCTTCTTAACCATAAGTACAGTTTTCAACCTACGACACACAGTGAAAGAGTTGTTAGACTCGGCGGACTTATACAGAGTATTGTATGTTGTCCAGTGTCCATTAGGACAGAGGGGTTGGTCCTCATACTATATTCTGTTTACTTTTAACTTCTCTAGTTCTTAGACATGTGTTTCGTAGAAACACAGGGTCTAAGTTTTGAGGAGTTATAGGTATTTGAATAGAGTAGAGAACCAGTGTAGCAAGTATCGGGATTCTTCAAGGTGATCGAAGATGTAGATACTTGTGTATGGTATTCAGTTGATAGTAATGATAAAGAGAAATTGCTTCTCTTTCAGGTTACTCATAATTGGAAGCATTCCTAAGTTGAGTAACGCTGATCGGCCTCTCTCCATTTAGTTGACATGCACTGGAGACAGCTAAATGATTTGAATCTAGTTCAAATAAATCAGTGCCTCTGGTTCTATATTGGATATAGTACAGTTCATATCTTAACATTGTTAAGGTACGGGGAGTTGTCCGGCTTATGATTAAAACCAGACTCTGGATAACTCAAGGCATGTTTCTGTAATGGCTGTTTGTGGGTTGACCCAGGCTATGACGAGGGTTGACTTTCTACCATAAGAAAGATCAATAGTGATATTGTTCTTGACTCGCCACAGTTTTAATAAAAATGGATTTTTTCAAAAACAGTAGTGGGAGTATGGTAGAACTGGAAGTGATTCCAGAACCGCAAACGATTACTGAAGATTTGATAAGGAACTTAAAGATTCAATCTGATTTGATATTCCATTGGCCACTCCGCAGATAAGGTGGGTAACTTCAGGCACCCGAGAGGTACTCCGGTAGCCTCAAGGACGGTGACAGGGAAGTTCTTGTTTACCCACACTTGCCATTGTTGTTGTTCCAGACTGCGAGACCCGGCAGGAGGATGAGTATAGCGTCGTTCTAAACTAGCTTTAGAAGTGCACATCTATATGACTCTGCCAGAGGGTTTTCGTAGTCAGTGGGAGCAGCGGAAGTATTGGTGGACATCAGGCTTATGTCTATAGACTAAAGCAAATATAGCGGAGTTAGATCATCTGTTTCTGATGTGACGGTCATAGGTTTGACGTCATCAGAATAGGGGATGGATCTGTTGAGAAGGTAGTAGGAAGTGATATTCCTATACTACGATCGGTTATACTTTGGTCGTCACACAGTGGTTTCTCCACAAAGGACTTGGATATAATATCCGACATTCTGGTTACTAGATCTATGGTTTTAGATCTAGATTTGGGTGGTTTCCCAATCAGGGTACTTAGACAGCATTCTATGAGTATTTAGAATGGTTAACTCCTGGCATGGTAGTATACCTGCAGGTGATGGAGTCACCCTCTCTAAAGGTGTCTTATAGACTAAAGTAGAGAGGGATGTGCATGATTGGCAGATCACTTGCTTAGGCAATTGAGTCAATCATGAGATGTCAAGTACCACACCAGATGTTGTTCTTGCACTAGATGCAATAAGTTGATATTGATCCAATCCTGGAGGAACAGTCGAAAGCAGTTTTAGAACATAAGTGGATGTTCTAGGGATATGATAACGACAGCCATATTTGGGAGACAGTTATCATTCCAGGCTTCCAAGGTGACATGGACGACAAGGAGGTTGTCAGAGTTATAGTTTTCCTTCTGACGAGGGGCAGTGTTTTGGACAGGTGATCCAAAGCAATACTGAGGGTGGCATGGCGCAGGATACTGATTAAGTTCAGTTGACGATACAGTCTAAGAAGTTTGGATTTGGAGTTCATTTATGAGCTAGGTCCCATCAGACATCCAGACATTCTAAGACAGGTATTGCTCATTTCGGGAGATGGCTTTCTCCGCGAACTTGAGATATAGAGAGAAATAGAAAGAAACATCTAGGCGGATCCACTCACTGAGGCTATTCCTCGATCGCAAGAGTTTCGCAAACAGGCTTTGTGACACTGACTAGTAGAGGAGTTGGGTGTTCGGTATCACACGGGCTGTGAGTATGCGACATCGCAATAATTAGCCTTAAGTGCAAGTGGGAGATTGTTGGAGATAGTGCCCTCAGAGCCAATTATTGGATCACAGGCACGTGATTGCAATGATTGAGGGAGGACCTATCCCGGTATGACAGTCTTACTCGAGATGATAGTATGCTATCTGGTTTATCTTTATCATCGTGTACTGCTTTAGGTGACCTGACAGGTCACTATTGCACGTTGATAGAGCCCCTAGGATTCTTGCTTGACCACCAGCAGTATGAGGGCGATCATATAAGTGGGAGCTGGGGTCTATAAGCACATCCTTAAAAGGTCCCTAGTCGTGGGAGTTTCGAGACAGGGCATCGATTCTCCAGAGTAGACTAGTGTATACAGTCGAAACCCCGACGAGGGGCGGTGGCCGGTCTCACAAGCCACTGGTGTCAGTTGGATCATCTAAGATGTATATAGGTGCTCATTGGGTTATGAGTACACCGGACAGGACTCGCCGGGAACATGCTAGTTGGTCTTATATCTGACGTCAGATAGCAGTTCCCTGGTGACATGTGTACAGGTTAGTTCATCGACCTGGGGATCGTCATTTGTCTCGTATGAGTTCCCACTGTACTTTGATTACTACCCTACCACGGCTCAAAGGAGTCGTGCAAACAGATTTTAGTTGGGTACAGTCCCGAGCCACATGGAGGCAGTGAGCGGATCTTCGGGGGTTCGTCTGTCCCGGTATTGGGGGTGAGGTCGCGCTGTGTCTAGGAGAGCCATTACACGAAGTCCTTGGCCAAGGCAGGAGATTTACTGGTAGGTATTCCAGTAGTATCTCAGGGTGTTCTGGGCTACACTCCGACACGACTTGTACCGCTTTTGGGGGTCTGACTTTTACCCACCCCCTAGGCCCGCCATGCGATGCTCATAGACGAACGGACCGGACTGTACGGATATTGTCACTGACAGGCTCAGTAGGGTGTCAGGATGAGTTCGCTCATCGACGTCCCTTTTGGTCAATAGCTGGTGGCCCGTTACGTATTGGCTTATACCTCTGACGTGCTAGTGGTTAAATCCACAGCCATAGTATTGACGAGTCTTTAGAGTCCACCACACTTTCAGTTACTCAGCTTTCGGGCGAAACGCTGTAGAGGCCGTATGGATATGGCAGGGTCCGATCAGATACGTACGGTATTGCACGGATCAGGATCGGACGGTTTGTACTAGAGGCCGTATAGATATATGGCAGGGTTCGATCAGATACGTGCGGTATTGCACGGATCAGGATCGGACGGATATTACTAGCCGGCTTTGGTTTAAGCCGGATCCTAGTATAGTACAGTGTAGATTTGTCTCATTGCATTTGTATCCGGTCGGAATACTGATGCGGGTGTGTATGCACAGTATCGGGGTTTTCCTGTAATTTATTACGGGTCCAGTTTTCTGGAGTTGCCAGTTTGCATTCCGTTCCGGCCGGTTTTCCTTTGTTCTTTCCCGGCCGGACTTTTCCGATGGAGGGGGTTATTTGCAATTGTGCAAATAACATTTGTGGAGGGGGTTTCTTGCAAATATATTCATTATGATATGTTTAGCATCTTTCATCCATGATGGTGCATTAATTGTGATTTGAATGGGTATGGAGTGATAAGTATGGTTGATGTTTCTTTGCTTTATGATATGGTCACCATTTCTATCTCCTACACTCACCTCCCTCTTGTGATGTATACTTTGTCACCACCACCATTTCATATAGCATGGCCGGCCACAATTTGGGAGAGGAGAGAAAATGAGAGGTTTCATTTTGGTGAGGAAATTTCATCATCTCATTCCATGCTTGATAAATGAGAGTTCCACTTGAAAGTTCCAATCCATTCCTCCATCAAGGCAACATAACCCCAGAGAGACAAGCATCATCTATACTACATTATACAGCACATCTTGGGCATGTCGACTTGCCGGCTTCATGCCCGAGTTGCCTCGGTATAGAGGCGGGAGCCCGTAAAAGATACAGACGATATGGTGCCCTTCCGGCGAGGAGGCGACGACCGGACTTTCCGCGTGAGATCGGGACGACGACGAGAAGACCGGAGGACTCGGATCACTCGGTATATCTCTAACCCGTCTTGTTGTTAGCTAGATCTAGTTTAATGGCCCGATCCGGGGTTTAGTGCGCGGTGGTGCCGGTTTGCTAAGTTCGCAAAATTAAAGTTTATCACCGTTTCCGCATTTGGCTGTCGGATTGACGGCCGGGGCGCCGCCGTGCACTTACAGTTGCCGCGTGTGTCGTGCCCGTGCATACCGTGCCATCAATCCATCGTCTCCAGGCAAGTCCCCACTTGCTACATGCTACTTATTATTAATTACAAATTATAGTCGTATATGTATTCCATGCTTTACTTTCGGTTAAATTATACTCCATACCTGTTCGATGCATGATCCCTAAGAAAATACTTTTCTAAATTGACGAAACTGGATTACTTACATTGGCCCTTGCTGTGATGAATACCTTTTGCAAGTTTCGCTGGAAAATATGACCGTTAACGACTAAAACAACTACCCCCAAGTTTAACCGTAAAACTGGAATTTTATTGTACCTGGAAACCGTTTAAATTACCATAAATTATATATACAATAGAATGGTGCGTTCGAGGGATCAAATCGAAGCCAACTCGACGAGCTATAACCCTATACTAGTTTCCAGTTATTCCTGTACTCAAACTGTGTTAATATTTGGATCGGAGTGCGATTCTGGACTGCAGTTCAGAGCGACTCCAGTTGTTGCTTGCTGTTCCGTAATGGGTACCACAGGATTTCCTTAACTCGTAGGTCACGGAACTCCACTGTTTATTGTAGGTGAACCTGGTAGCTAGACAACACAAGTAGTTTCATTCTGTTTCGTTATCGTTTGTTATTTAATCTGTAATTTAATAGATCGGGACGCATAACCGTCCCAACAGAATCAGAACTGACATAATGGTATTGAATAGTGTATATCTCCTGACGTACAGACGCGATTGAAAATACATCTATTGCGTTGAAAACCTTACTGGAAACCCTAGATTTCATCCAAATGTAGCGTCGCTAAAATCTGAACTGAACTGGGATTAAAATGCGTTGCGAAACGGTCTTCTGATTCTGAAACCGGATTTCCAGCCGTGAGCGCTTAAAATGAAATGATTAAAATTAATGATCCTGGAACCCGATTAGCATGAAACTAAATTCGATGGATGGACAACTGAATATACTAATTATTACCTGTTTATCGTTTCGCTAAACTATACACGTACGTTTCATGATAAATCGTGCAAGTGATAGAATACTATTTTATGACACCTTAATCATGCTTCATATACTGTTTACGCATCATATCATACACATATCATTGCATTGATAACATAGTGATAACGTGCATTTACCCAGTGTTAGGTTTTAGTGATGATTGTGGCAAGTACGTCAGTGTTCGTGTATAAGTGATTAAGTGAAAGTGATACGTACTTGTACACAATCAGTGAACCTTATTATTATTCTATTGCATTGTCGACGTCTGTGAGATGCGTGTACGTGTGACTATAAGTGGTATGGGACACTTATGGAAGCTCTTGCACGGGTGTCACAGATAAGGCACCGGACACTGCCATTTATCTTAGGTATTTGTCGGGACGTGCTTGATGGAGGTCCTGCCTCCAGTTCTCGCGCAGACTTGTCACCGACCGATTGGTATTTAGGGTTATGGTTAGCGTTTGATGTAAACCACAGGGTGTGGGGTAGTTTGAGTGTGAGTTCAACAGAATCTCGGGAGTCCCATACCGGCTTATATATTTAGGGAGATATATGGAGATTTACAGGGTATGTGATTATCACCGTGATATACATGTTGGGCCCGTGGTCCCTTGCCCTTGGGTTCTACCCTTGGGTGGAGGACACTCACGAGAGGTTGACTCTCACACTTGGACTGACGATAGGCTTAGTGACCTGTAGAGTGAGACTTAGAGACTGATAGGGGTACTGACATTGATATATCTTACTTACTGTGTTGACATACGTGGCATATCGTTCTACTGCTTTTACTGTTCCGCTGCATTGATTACGGCATATTCATATCCATGTTGTCATTGATTTACTGTTATACATATCTATTACTACTGCTAGAATTGTCACATGATTTTATATATATTATATTGCTATTGTGTCGCCCTGACGACCTGAGTATGCATGCTCAGTGTGAGGAGAAGATTTAGCCTGGACCAGGACTAGACGTACATCACGGACATCTTGATTTACCATCTAGGGTTATACTTTTTTGTTTCCTATCAGGTCAGTTCTTTACGTTGTTTTGTTTCAGTTACTGCATTTCTCATTACCTGTGTGTTTTTTACTGATTACCAATTAAAACTAGAAGCCGAAGTGTGACTACGGCAGGACTTTTCCTTGACCGTAGGAGCATGGCTGGCCTTGTCAACCCCTCGTATTCCGTATTTTGGGAAGCGGGGCGTCACATAGTCAATCTCTCATATGAACGCGTCATCTTTGATTTATAAGCCTCCAGATTTTGTTGCACTATGAGCCGAGTTTCATCAAGGGCATCGAGCTCCTCAAGCCGAAGGTGAGCATTCTCTTCGTCCGTTAGCTCGTAATGAACCGCCATTCGTAAAGAGGGTAGCTCTATCTCGAGGGGGAGTACTGCCTCCGTACCAAATGCCAATGCATACGGTGTTGTGTCAATGGCCGTTTTGAACGTAGTTCGATACGCCCAGAGAGCTTCATACAGTCGTTCATGCCAGTCCTTCTTATTTCGAGACACCGTTTTTTTAGGATCTTCGTCAAGGTCTTGTTAAAAGCCTCAGCTAGACCATTAGCTCGAGGATTATAGATTGATGAATATCTCCAGTCTATGTTATGATGTCCTGTGAAGCGGCTGATTTTATGGCTTCTGTAAGCTGGCCCGTTATCGGAGATGATCCATCTTGGAGTTCCAAACCGATAAATGACACGTGTCTTGAAGAAATGGAGGATGTTCTCCGTCTTCACTTCCATCAGCGGTACTGCTTCTGCCCATTTGGAGAAGTAACCAGTTGTCGCTAAAATGAACCGATGTCCTCTGGCCGATGTTGGTTCGATGGGGCCGATTATGTTAATCCCCCACATTTCAAATGGCCAGTTAGCCACCGTTGGATGTAGTGGATTTAGATGTTGATGGATAAAGTCCCCGTGAATCTGGCACGAGTGGCATTGCTTCGCATATTCAAGGCAGTCGTGCATCATCGTGGGCCAATAGTAGCCCATCCATTTGATTTTCAACTTCATCTTCGAGCCGGCTTGGTGAGAACCGCAGAGTCCGTCGTGAGTTTCTTGGACGACACTTTTTGCTTCTTCAGGTCCCAGGCATCTTAACCACAAAAAATCAAATGACCTCTTATACAAAGTATCATTGACGAAGGCGAAAGATAGGGCTTGCTTCATGAGCTGATGTTTTGAGGACGCATCTTCGGGTGTTCAACGGGATTTGAAGTAGTCTATAAAGACTTCTCTCCAATCCTCAACTTTTTCCTGGTCTTTTACTTGCAGAGCCACTTGCTCGGTCGCTCCCTTTTCTTCGGATGACTCCGGAGATATTTCTGCCGGTGCAAGAACCCGACGGCTTTGTACCACGATTCTTACGTCATCGAGGTTTTCGTCGGCTAATTCTTTAGTGAGCTTGGCTAATGCATCCGCCTTGCTATTTTCTGCACGCGGTATGCTTTCCAGGGCGTAGGAAGAAATTTGAGTCAGCAGTCGTTGTACTCTCTCGCAGTACTTTACCAACTCTGGTTTGCACGTTTGGTAGTTGCCATTTACTTGACTAATGACCAGTTGGGAGTCTCCGTATATGAGGAGGTTTTCAATTCCCATGTCGATGGCAATCTCAAGACCTGCTATCAAAGCCTCGTATTCGGCTTCGTTGTTCCTCCTCGGCTCTGTCATAGAGAAGGCGAAGCGCATTATCCCTCTTTGTGGAGTTACGAAGATGAGGCCTACCCCCGATTTGATTATAGGGGTGCTTTATTTATGCTTCTTCATGGAAGAGGCTCCATCAAAATAAAGTTCCCATCGGGTATCATTCCCGTCGATCGTGTCAAACGCATGTTTGTCTGGCAATTTGCTGTTGATTGGTTCAAAAATTGTAAGTTACCGCAATCAGAAACGGCGTCGCTTCGCAGCTAGCCGGTGAGTACGGGTCGATCCACAGAGACGGGTAAATTTCTTTAAAGTGTTTTAACGAGTTGATTCTATTTGTAGTTTTGGTAGGTTTATAAAAATCTAAAGACTGGATCTAACTAATCTAATTAAGAATCTTGCTAGGGTTAGGATTAGGGGAAGTTTTGGAAATTAATATTTTTCCTCACCGCTTTCAATACCTTCCTTTTTTTAGATCTATTAGGTGTTAAGTTAATTATCAATAAAGTGGATACAAATCTTTTGGGAAGATGTTTCTTCCTCTAGATTTGTACCCTACCTTTGTTGATAATTATCCTAACCCTCACGGAAAACGTGCGGAACCGGCCCTTTATACTACGGTTCATCGTTACCTCGAAAGGTAGGATGCCGCAGGGAGCGGTTGTGCTCGTATGCGTGAAGTTCTAATTCATTAGGTGAAGGTGGTATTGAAAGGGGCGAGAGATTTCATCTCTCAACCCTTTCCCTAAGGCTAACCCTAACAAGCGAGGAGGCTACTCGCTCATTAGGGGATGAGAAGACATTATAATTAAAAGAAATAAAAGACTTACTAGTTGACGGCTCCCTCCAAACAAGAAGAACAGATCTGAATTTTGCTCTCAGAAAATCTGAATTTTATTGATTGAAAAGAGGCATACAATTTTCGGATCTAAAACTACAATTTATAAGAAAATAGGAAATCTAGGGTTACAGACTCTCGCGCATGTGAATTTACAGATTTGACCCCTGAAAATCCTAACATAAACACCGACGCACCGACGAACTAAAATTGCACCGACATGGGCTCTGTATGGCCGCGGATCCGCGGCGCCAGGTAGGGTTTAGCCGCGGTTCCGCGGCCAATTAAGGGAGTTGGGCTCTGAGCTTTCTGGGCTTGGTTCACTGCACCTTTGGGCTTCTGTTTCTTCACTTGTTTTCTTTTTTTGGGCTTCTGGTTCTTCTCCAGATATTTCAGTGAAGACTTGTATTGGGCTTTTTAACCGTTCCACTTGACTTTTTGGACCTTGCACTGTTCTTCGATTAGGCTTGACTAGGATCCGTCTACTTGTTGGTCAAAAGTCCTTTTTCTGTTGTTTTGTGTCTTTTTCACTGTATTTGCTCCAGAAACCTGTATCCTGTAATATGCAACAAACGTGCGTCAAGAGTACCTGTTTATTTATATAAAGGATAAGAATAGGGGAATGATAAATGCAATATTATAGTCTGAACAAATACCCCCAAACTTACCTTTTGCTCGTCCTCGAGCAAACTTATTATTTTATTCTCTACAAAAAACCTAACCGCACTTTCGCAGGGAAACGCGATTGCACTGAGCACGTGCAACAAGCCGTTAAACCTCTAGGTGTCCCTAGTAGGAGGAGTGTTGTCTCCTGAGGGTTTTCAGCGGATTACACCCACAAAATCCTATCAATTTGGCTCATTGACTTATGTTCTCCAATTAGGTTTTCTAACAAGGAATTCTATTATCTTCTACCTGTAAATTATCCACCCATATTCTTCACACTTCCTCATTATTTAACTTAAGATTATATATGTTATGTAGACCTACTTAGCTTTCGGCATTTCTTAAGTTTTCCTTCTAGGGTTTTATCTCCACTTAGGAATTTTTATCAACTCTACTAAAGATACAAGTTCTATTCTTTATTCCTTTTTCTCATCTAAATTCCAATCACATATCCCTACGTGTGTGTATAGATCACCCCTACACTTGGAAATTCAAATTAAGCAATCAACCCCTTGTCCGTTGTCCAAAGTACTAATTAGTTAGTGAATTTAAATGAAATTTGCTTACACATCCTTCATGCGACCGTTAATACTTCTTGAGGTACCAACGACCGATTACAAAACGCGTTTGCACTTTAAAGCATACTTCCTAGTCTTTGCAACACCCAAGGCTTTAGCAGTGACTCCCAAACCAGTTGGTCTAAGGCACTAGGTGATGAAGCACCCTCGCTAAATATTTTTCTATTTTTGCAGCCTTAAGTAATCACAAACCAGTGTCCATTTTTTTTCCTTTATTCACACTTTTTCATACTAAGGACTTTAGACAAGAGCCTTTCAAGGTCTCTTCTAATATTCCAAGTTTCAAGGTGCGTGATTGTGCAATTTGTAGGGTATACGTTTTCAGAATCTAGACTTAAGTTAGGAACTATTTTTCAAACTTATACTCTAATAAGAACATCAATACTCTTCCCTCATTTTGACTTAGCCCAAGAAGTGAACCCAAAATTTGCCTATTTCTAAATAAACTACAAGGCATATACTTTCTACTGTTAAACTTTAAGGAAGGTTATTTTTAGGGTTTTTAATTCACTAAGTCTAAGATCTAGTTGTTCCTAACCAGTTAACCTATTAGTCAAACTCAAGTCAACTAGCCAAAATTGAATACAAATATTTTTATAATTTTTGAAATTTTTCAATTTTTATGGGTTTTCAAATAAATATGCAAATGCAAAAATATGTACAAATGAATGCGAAGGAAGAAAACGTACCGAGCATACCCCCAAACTTGAACTTGACAGTGTCCTCACTGTCATGCTAAACCAAGAGGGTCAAAATACCGATACTCCCCTGTTTATTTATTTATAAAAATTTTTATTGTTAAGAAAAACAAACATATATACAAAAAGACCCTCCCCCAAACTTCATTTAAACTATGTTAGAGATTACTGCCAAACCTTGCATCGGCCAAAAGTCAACACCAACCATTTGAAAAATTTATCAGTAAAGAATATTGGTTGGTGGAAAATTAAGTTGTGGTGGTCCGCAAAGAATTGGGGAAGATAGAAGTAGTGGAATGGGAGGTGTGGAGGTGAATATACAGGTGATGGTGATGCATCGAAACGAGAATGTAAATGATCAGCAATAAGTGGAGTGTTAGCATTCTCGTATCTTATTAAAAGAAAGGGGGGTATTTCAACTTCTAAGGGAGGAAGTTGACTCACCACAATACCCCCAAGATGTTCCTGTGGGTCCTCTATTGACATGGCATCATCCATCACATGTTTATGATATTCACTTATGAGGGAACTTATCTCCTCGATGTCCGCCATGGTCCAACTGGAAACTTGCCGCCTATCTTGTGAGACTTTTAAAATAGCGTTCTCTTGCTCGAAAGCTAGAGAGGCTGATATGATCATGGGAAAAGTCTCATTCTCACCTATATGAGCATATTTAAGGTGAGGCGGTAAGGACATTAGTTCGAGTTTCGGAGGCGCAAGAACCATTGCGGAATCTACCTCGAACTTAAAGGACTCTAACACAGGTTCGAAATCACTGCAAACAACCGATTCGGATGGCTCAACTGACTCATCCAAAAATTCAGACGACTCATATTCGGGCTGTGAGTCGTCATCATCCAAAAAAGTGAAACATTCATAATCAACATCGGTTGTGTCAACGGTGGTAGGCTCAAGGAGGGACGCACTAGTGGAGTCAAAACTGTTTTCATCAAATAGAAATCTTTCAAGCTCGCAGTCCTCCTGCGTGATTTCGTGAATAGAGCAAACTTCTCGTGTACTAGCTTTAGGCACGGGGGGCAGACTTCCCATCTTATAGATATTGAACTCACTAGACCTCTTTCCGAAGGATAGAGTCATGGAGCCATTGCGGCAATTTATTACAGCATTGGAAGTGGCCAAAAATGGTCGACCAAGAATCACCGGAATTTGGTTTCTTGGGTTAGCAACAGGTTGTGTATCCATAACGATAAAATCAACGGGGAATATGAATTCCCCGACTTTGATCAACACATCCTCTAGTTGACCCCTTGGATATGTGATTGATCGATCAGCCATTTGGAGAGTGCAACGAGTGGGTTTCAACTCTCCAACCCCTAATTGTTCGTACACGGAGTAAGGAATCAGGTTAACACTTGATCCAAGATCTAAAAGTGCACGATTAATTTGCTTATCCCCAATTGTGATTGAAATAGTAGGACAGCCGGGGTCCTTTCGTTTTTGGGGTAAGGTTTGATGGTGGTTAATAGCATTGCTCACTGCACTAGCCACTAGCACTTTCTTGGGTACTTGAGATGCCTTTCTCTTCGAGGTGCACAAGCCCTTTAAGATTTTCGCGTATGAAGGGACTTGTTGGATAGCATCCAAGAGAGGTATATTTATGCTAACCTGCTTAAAGATCTCCACAATCTTTTCCACTTGTGTATTTGGTTTATTAGGACTCAACCTATTTGGAAATAGTGCATTCTGAAAATTTGCTGAGTCAAAAGTCTGTGGAGTAGAATGTGGAATAGGAACGGATCCCAGTGTGGATGTGTTCGTGTTGTTAGAAATGGGTCCGTTCGAGTCAGAAGAAGTAGAGCCGTGTGAAGGGTGGAGAATAGGCTCTAAAGAAAAAGGTGAAGAAGGAAGTGAAGAAAATGAAGAAGGGGAAGAAGAACCACCGGCGGGGATGTCATCACTAGTTTCCACATTATTTTGCAACTCTCTTCCGGATCTCAACGTGGTCACCGCATTAACATTGTGATTGTGATATGCGTTTTGTGCGTGACCGGGATTGGGCATTGGTTGAGATGGAAGCTTTCCCTTTTCTCTCTCGCTCAACGCAGCAGTTAATTGTGCAATTTGTGCCTCAATAGATTTGATACTTTGATCGTGTGAGGCGTTGTTATTCATTAAAGATTGAACATAACTTTCAAATCTTGCTGCGGATTCTGTAGTTTGCTTAAGAAATGCATCTAGACTTTTTTCGAGCGAGGTAAACTTATCATCATTTGGTTGGACCAAATTGTTCGTTTGATTTGTATAAGGTTGTTGTTGGAAAGGTTGCTGTATTTGAGTTTGTAAGGGTGCTTGTTGTTGTTGTGGAGGAGCTCTTTGAAAATTGTTATTCCCTTGGAACTGTTGATTTGGGTGACTCCTCCACCCCTGATTGTATGCCGAAGAGTACGGATCATTTCTTTGTCTTTGCTGGAATGCAGCATTGACTTGATCCTGCCCTTGAATAGGTGCATTATAAGGGCACTCTTCGGTGAGATGTGATGGATTAGAACAACAAGCACAAACAGTTCGTGTGGGTAGAGTAGGGGCAGGAGAAGACGATGAGATTTTTGTCTCAATGGCTTCTAGCTTTTTCATAAGTGAGGCCATCTCGGCCTTCATAGCGATCGACATATCTATTTGATGTATGCCTGCCCTAGATTGACCAACTGAAGAAGATGATGTGGTCTTGGTACTCTCCCACTGAATTGTTTGCTCACTTAGGTCCTCAAGAAACTGCCAAGCTTCGTCGCTAGACTTGGAGAGAAAATGACCTTGACATATTGTTTCTAGCAACTGCTTCGTTGCCGCATTCAATCCCTCGTATAATGTTTGGCAAAGTTGCCAATTTTCTATCCCATGATGAGGGCATTGAACAAGTAGGTCTTTAAATCTCTCGAAGCATTTCCAGAATGGTTCGGACGGAAGCTGTGAAAATTGTATAATCTCGTTTCGGATTCTAGCAGTTTTATGGTGAGGATAGAATTTTTTTAAAAAAGCTCTTACAAACTCGTCCCAATTTCTAATGGAGTGTGATGCGGTGCTGTATAGCCACTTCTCGGCTAGGTCACATAAGGTGAAAGGAATGACCCTTAGCCTTATTGCGTCATCACTTAATTGGGTTGTCTTCATCATGCTGCAAACGTTTTGGAATTTATTAATGAAAATATATGCATCTTCGGATTCCAAACCATGAAACTTAGGCAGCATATTGATGAATTGTGGTTTTATTTCAAAGTTGTCCCCATTTGCCGGTGGGGGTGAAAGACATGTAAGTAAGGAAGTGCGGACGGGGTAGAAGAGATCCTGGAGCGCGACTCGTGCGGGCGCTACAACAGGCGGAAGATTCGGGTTATTCGCACCTGGCGGAGGTGGAATCATTCCCGTCGTTAAGGTATCGTTGGGGTTGAATCCCGACATACCTTCGAAAGAAGAATTTGAATGTGGAGGTAAGGAAGTGGACGGAATGTCGACGAAGGGTTCGTCGAAGGGTTCGTTGGTCGGTACCAACGAAACACGGACTAATCGGGCGTTAGTATCCCTAGTCCAAAATGACATACACTAAAGGGTAGTGCAGTCAGAAAAAAAAAAAGAAAAACAGAATGTGGGGGTAAGATAACGTCAGTGAGAAGAAGTGGTGGAAGTGAGTTTCAAAATTTCTTCGTGACAAGTTGCAAGTTTGAAAAGATTTTTCTTTATTATTATTTTTTATTTATTTATTTATGTGTGAGTTTTGCAAGGAGGTTTTTGAAAACGGACTCGTGACACAAAAAGTATCAACCACACATGCACAATCAGGCCTAGATCTAGGGTCGCCTAGGTCTACTAGACAGCTCCTAACTAGGGCTAGAAATAGACCTCGAACCGCCTCTTCACGGACAAGTACGGCCAGGCAAGTGGGAAGGAACCACCACTACAATGGGCCTAATTAAAAACCACTAGCCTAGACACCGCAATGTCGGTTAGGATAAACGGCCGATGCCTACCCTAGTCCTTTTCCTATTGAGCTCGCTGTCCTTAGGTCTGAGTCTAATCTTTTTTAATTAAAGGTGGTTGATGCAAAATGCTTAGGTGTTTTCTGGGGTCCTGGGAAGGGTGATGAAATCCCCACCCAATCTGGATTTGGTCAAATAGCCCCTTAGAGTCCGGTTAAATTATGCAAAACAAATAAAAATTCACTTGCAATCAGAATTTTTTTTTTAGCGCGGCGCAAAGAAACCTGCAGAGATCTGTTATTTAGAAGGGGGAGAAAGACTCTTTACGCAAAGAAATCCTGCAAAAAGATTTTTACAGAGAGATATATTGTAGGTTGCAGAGGAGAGAGAGAAAAATCAAACCAGACAAATTTGGAGCGCTGACGTGGCAGTGTAAGCGCGGATCCGCGGCAAGTGGGCTACCAATGCGGCGGAAGAGCGGCTCGATGAGGAGATCAGTGGTTGGAAAAATTTCTACTGCTCTGTTGGGCACTTTCTTCTCTGTTCTGATTTGTAACTTTCTGATTCCCTCTCTGTAAATTTCCAGATCCTTGATTCTTCGCTGTTCCTGCAAGATCCAAAAGATATACCCTTCAAACAGATCAAATTTGATTATTTTTTTATATTTTTTATATTTTCAGATTTTTATAATTTTTAAAATTTATATCAACCCGAAAATTCACAAAAAGAAAGATTACGCCGTCCCCGGCAACGGCGCCATTTGATTGGTTCAAAAATTGTAAGTTACCGCAATCAGAAACGGCGTCGCTTCGCAGCTAGCCGGTGAGTACGGGTCGATCCACAGAGACGGGTAAATTTCTTTAAAGTGTTTTAACGAGTTGATTCTATTTGTAGTTTTGGTAGGTTTATAAAAATCTAAAGACTGGATCTAATTAATCTAATTAAGAATCTTGCTAGGGTTAGGATTAGGGGAAGTTTTGGAAATTAATATTTTTCCTCACCGCTTTCAATACCTTCCTTTTTTTAGATCTATTAGGTGTTAAGTTAATTATCAATAAAGTGGATACAAATCTTTTGGGAAGATATTTCTTCCTCTAGATTTGTACCCTACCTTTGTTGATAATTATCCTAACCCTCACGGAAAACGTGCGGAACCGGCCCTTTATACTACGGTTCATTGTTACCTCGAAAGGTAGGATGCCGCAGGGAGCGGTTGTGCTCGTATGCGTGAAGTTCTAATTCATTAGGTGAAGGTGGTATTGAAAGGGGCGAGAGATTTCATCTTTCAACCCTTTCCCTAAGGCTAACCCTAACAAGCGAGGAGGCTACTCGCTCTTTAGGGGATGAGAAGACATTATAATTAAAAGAAATAAAAGACTTACTAGTTGACGGCTCCCTCCAAACAAGAAGAACAGATCTGAATTTTGCTCTCAGAAAATCTGAATTTTATTGATTGAAAAGAGGCATACAATTTTCGGATCTAAAACTACAATTTATAAGAAAATAGGAAATCTAGGGTTACAGACTCTCGCGCATGTGAATTTACAGATTTGACCCCTGAAAATCCTAACATAAACACCGACGCACCGACGCACTAAAATTTCACCGACATGGGCTCTGTATGGCCACGGATCCGCGGCGCCAGGTAGGGTTTGGCCGCGGTTCCGCGGCCAATTAAGGGAGTTGGGCTCTGAGCTTTCTGGGCTTGGTTCACTGCACCTTTGGGCTTCTGTTTCTTCACTTGTTTTCTTTTTTTGGGCTTCTGGTTCTTCTCCAGATATTTCAGTGAAGACTTGTATTGGGCTTTTTAACCGTTCCACTTGACTTTTTGGACCTTACACTGTTCTTCGATTAGGCTTGACTAGGATCCGTCTACTTGTTGGTCAAAAGTCCTTTTTCTGTTGTTTTGTGTCTTTTTCACTGTATTTGCTCAAGAAACCTGTATCCTGTAATATGCAACAAACGTGCGTCAAGAGTACCTGTTTATTTATAAAAAGGATAAGAATAGGGGAATGATAAATGCAATATTATAGTCTGAACAGCTGTTCAAAGGAGAATCAGCGGGTATCGGGTGCTCGGCGAGGAAGTCGGCGATAGCCTGGCCTTTCACTGCCTTAAGAGGCCTATAAGTTATCAAGAATTCCATCAAGAGTAGGGCCCACTTAGCGAGACGCCCCGTTAATATGGCTTTTGACATTATGTACATGAGAGGATCCACCTTCGATATGAGACGGACTTCATGCCCCAACGCATAGTGCCTGAGCTTTGTTATCGCGAAGATCAATGCCAGGCAGTGTTTTTCAATGGGAGAATAATTGCTTTCTGCCCCCAGTAGAACTCGACTCAAATAGTAGAAGGCTCTCTCCTTCTTTTGGTCGTTCTCTTGTGCCCATAATGCGCCTAAGGAACCTTCAAGGGCGGTTATATACAGAATGAGAGGTTTTCCTTTAATGGGAGCGGCCAGTACTGACGGGTTCTGCAAATATTGCTTGATTTCGTCTAGTGCGTTTTGGCATTTGCGATCCCAGACGAAAGGGGTTCCCTTCTTCATCAAGTGACTGTAGGGACGACCCTTGCCTGAGAGATTGGCTATAAATCGCCGGATATACGTGAGCTTCCCTTAGAGATCGCAATTGCTTGAGAGTCCTTGGCGGGGGCATTTCCATAATCTCCTTGATCTTTGATGGATCTATCTCGATGCCTCGGTGTCGGACAATGAATCCTAGGAATTTGCCCGAGGAAACTCCGAACGTGCATTTGAGAGGGTTCATCTTCAAGTTGTATTGTCGAAGGCGTTGAAATACGATCTTTAGATGCTCTAAATGTTCCTCGTATGATTTGCTTTTCACCACAAGGTCGTCGATATAGCATTCGACGATTTCATGTATGAGGTCATCGAAGATCGTCATGGCCCCCTGATAGGTACCACCGGCATTCTTTAGACCGAAAGACATCACCTTGTAGCAGAATATGCCTAAAGGGGTCCGGAAAGCGGTGTGCTTCTGGTCTTCGGGATGCATCTTTATCTGATTGTATCCTGACGATCCGTCCATGAAGGAGAAGACTTCGTGAGTAGACGTGTTATCTATCATCAGCTCGGTGACTGGTATTGGAAAGTCGTCCTTTGGGCAGGCTTTATTGAGATCCCGAAAGTCCACACATATGCGCACCATCCCATTTTTCTTCATCACTGGGACGATGTTGGCGATCCAATCAGGATATTGAACCTCTTGGATAAAACCGGAGTCGATTAGTTTCTTGACCTCGGCATTGATGCTCATCTCAAGCTCGAGCCGCGTTCTCCTTGGTGCTTGTTTGATTGTCTTGGCGTCCGGGGATATTGCCAATTTATGGACAACAATTTCTGGATCTAGTCCTGGCATCTCGGAATAGTTCCATGCAAAGCAATCTTTATGCTGCATAAGCACGTCCTTTAGTGTAGCCACCCTTTCTTCAGATAGCAGCTCACTGACAAATGTCGGTCGCGGGTCGCTTGCCGTCCCCAAATCAATTTTATTGAGGTCATCTGCAGTAGTATGTATTCCATCTTCCAGCTCTTTCAGCGTTGGTGGAAACTCTGAGATCACCTCGTCATCATTGTTTTCGAAGCACCAGGGGAGGTCATCCATATTCTCAGGCTCTTCTTCTGACAGCGTTATCATATGAAAAGTACGAGATCGCTTCCAAAACCGATGTTGATCTGGTTCTGCTCTTGTGGTCTTCGGTTCATGCTTCTGCGGCGGGGTTATTTTCCAACTGCTGGATAGAGCGAACCTGCCCTGTTGATATTGGTCTTCGACCCAGTTCTTGAAGGTAAAGCGGTCTTCGAGAGGATGTCCTATTGCTCGGTGATAAGAGCAATAGTCTGGGTGAGAGACCTCGTTGGCTTGCTCGGGGTGTTTGGACTCCGGAAGTGTAATCATTTGATGTTTTATAGCAAGATCAAGTATCTTCTGTGTTTTGTCTTGGGGAAAAGAGTATGCTCGACCCATCTTCTTTATAAGAGACGAATCCGGATTGCTCGATTCCTGGTCGCGTAGCTTCTTGGTCGCGTTTTGTTGCTGTTTTACGCCTTTCCCGCTCTTTGATTTATTTTTGCCTCTGCGTCGGGCTTTTAGTATGACGGGTTGATAAGGAAGAGCATTGTCAATCTCTGCGGCCTGTTGAAGGAGGCACTGCGTCCTGGCTTTTTCGTAAATGGCCATCTCACGGTTATGGTCATCTCGGACCTTTCGACCTGCTTCCCTTATGAGCTTGTCCATTCGTTCTTCAAATGACAGACTCGGCATTTTGATGGTAGGATCTCATTTTGGTTCAGGGTCAGTGTTTTCTAACAGAATGTCTCTTTCTTCATCGAAGTCATGTATGACGTAGCTGCCATGGACTCGTTCTCATTTTTTGGATTGAACATATCCAAGCCCGACCGTTTCTATTCTCCCATTTGGAAACTTTCCCTGAGTTCCGGGGACGTCCCAAATCCTATTTTAGAATCGAGCTTATCGAGTAGTCTGTCTGAGGGGTACCCCTTGCCGCTTCAATAGCCTTTTCAAGCTTTCCATGTAGTATCTTGGAAGACGGATGGGCTGGAGCCTGTCAAGCATAGAATCGGCGCCGTGCCAGATTTTCTTCTCCACTTTGGTTTCCCCAGATCGGTAGAATAGGATCACCTCTTCACCTTTTCGTCTGGGAGGGACGTAAAATGTCTGCGGTTCTTGCACACTATAAGCTTCAAGTGCATCGAGATCTTTGTAATGTTCTTGTGGAACCATGGTAATTTGCAAACTCTGATCTTTGTCGGCAGAGAATACAGCATTGACCTCATCTTCTGAATCGCTGCCGGAGATCAACATAGGGGCGGACGGTCCCGGCTTGTTGTATTGGGGCGGCCCTGAATAAACAATCTCTTCTTCTTCCTCGGTATCACTCCCGAAGACCGGAATAGTAGTGATGGCTTTGTTCTTCGGTTTGTGACATCTTTCCGTGTCCTCAAAGTCTGGTAAGAAGTATTTTGCATCTTCGTACTTTCGGACTTCATTCATGGAGAATGGGTTCAACTCCCCCGTCACAGTGTACTCGAGACCATCCTTGAAATACTTCATACACTGATGTTGTGTGGAAGGGATAATGTTGTACTCGTGTAACCAGGACCTGCCGAGCAAAGCATTATAGCATGTCTTGACGTCAATGACGTGAAATTTAATATCGTGACAAGTAGCCCGAAGAGTAGCGTCAGTATCACAGACCCGAGAGTCCGTAATGACTGGGAGTCAAAACCGGAGATAGTGATTTTATCACGACCGAGGTGTTGAATGCTCATGCAGATTTCTTTCAACACTCTCACATTGAGGAGATTGACGGAGGACCCATTATCGATCAGGATTTTTCCTATCTTGATATCATGAAAGTATCTCGAGACATAGAGGGGACGGTTGTGCTCGCACGTCCCGAGGAGGAGATCTTCATCGCCGAAGGTGATATCGGCCGTGTGTATTTCTTCCCGCTCGTCCTTCATCTTTTCTTCGACGAGGAAAGCTTGGAATTGTTCAGGCTTTTGCAACACCTTGATCAAAGAATCTCTTGCTTCTTTTGATAACAAGAGGGCATCGAGAATGCTTAGCTGCGAAGGTAACTTTCTCAAGTGTGCCAGAACGTTGTAGTCCACCTTACTTTTCTCCGGCGGATCCTTGGCGGTCAGCTCTTTGACGACTTGGTCATCTAGGGCGATATCCTCAGGGACCTTTTCTTTTCCCTTAACTTTTCTATTCGTGGGTCCGAGATTCTTTTTGGGCAGCGTACGATTGCGCAGCTGAATATTTTCACAGGTCTTCGGTTCTTCCTCTTTTCCCGATGTGGACTCTTTAAAGAGAGGGCCAAGAGTCATTTCCTCATCAGAGTCGCTCCTGAAAGTAAGATCTTGCGATCCCCCAGCGTCGACCATGTGACAGTTGCCAGTAATTCTTTTACGCTTACCAGCCATATTTCTTTGCTCCCGACGAATTTTGCGTTTCATCCGCTTGAAATTTTGCCGGTAAGCAACATATCCCTGCCACTATCCTTTAAAAGCATTGCACTCTTCGGTAGGGTGCGCAACCTTACGATGATATAAGCAGTAGCTAGGATGCATTTCCGCTTCACCAAGAATGTTTCCTTCGGAGGGTGGCAGCTTGATTCCCATTGATACGGCTTTAGCGAAACTCTTCCTTGTTTTGAACCTACTTTTATTTGCGGCAGACGTACTTCGATCTGGCAAGAGTGTTTCAACCCTTTCGTCCAATCGTCGGCATTTGGCTTTTTCAAATATGGCCATCTCACGCTCTTGAGCAGCTTTGCTTTTAAGAAGAGCTTCATTCAGAAATGCATCAATCATTTCGTCTGACGGTCCTAGAAGTTCCGGTTCGGGATTTGCCCCCAGTTTTTCTGTGTAAGGAGCTTCTCCATCGTCTATCGACAAGTGAGAGATCACATGGCAACTTGCTACGTAATCTTAAGATTCATCCGACGAGTCTTCTCTATCATCTCCGTCCTCAAGGACGTGACTGAGGAATTCTTAGAGTGTGATTGGAGTCCGCGCCTTCTGGTTGTACTCTTCCAGCGCGTCGATCTATTTTTGCAGGTCCGTGCGCTTGTCACCAGGCTTCACAGGCTTCTTGGCTTTCTTCTTCTTCTTCGAAGACTTTGACGGCTGGGTATGAGTGTTTTGGCTATCACCACCAATCTTTGGAGTTGGGCGTGGTTTCAGCATTCCCTTAATGATCTCGGGTTCCAGCGGATTCTTCCACCTGATCGCCGGGCATATTTGGAGATCGTTCAGCATTCTTTTAGTTTTGGCTGAAAGAGCGACCTCCCATGGAGCTTCTTCTACGAAAGAGCATGATGCCCCTGGTGTATCTATCTTCTTAGGAGCGTGTGGCTGTGGTGGGTTCACCCTCCAATTCTCAGATAGCGCAAACTTGCCTTGTTGGTATTGGTCCTCGATCCACCCCTTAAAGACGAAGCAATTTTCAATTGGATAGCTTACCGTCTGATGGTAAGGGCAATAATTGGGACTATTAGCCTCGCTGGGTTGCAATAGTCGTTTCGGATTCGGCAGATTGATGAGGCTGTTGCGCACCGCCAGTTCGAACAGTCTCTTCGTTTTGTCCCGAGGGAACGAATAAGGACGCTTCATTTTCTCATTATAGTAGTGCCGTCTCTCTTCCAGTTGATCCGTTAGTTTTGGGGCACTAGGCTGCTGTTGAGTATTCGCAACAAATGTCGCCTTCCCTTTACCCTTTTCGCACCGCGACTTCGGCTTCAGAGGAGACAGTCTATGACCCATCTGGTCCATCTGGACCAGCTTGTCGATTAAGGCTTGGAATGTGGTCGGCTTAAAGAACATCATGAATTAGGAAATGGTTGCATGAGGGTCCAGAGTGCCCACGAACATGCCCACCGCCGGCGCTTCTTCGATGCGCTGTTCGCATTTCGACCACAGATTCCACCATCGTATTGCATATTGAACCCACGTCTCGCCTGGATTTACCCTGGCGTTAATCAATGCTGTGATTGGGGTGCGCTTGCTAGCGCATGCAAATCTTTGCGTGAATAATAGCTCCATTTCTGCGAAAGTCTTGACGGAGTCATTTGGAAGTTCAGAGTACCGTTCAAACGCTGTTTCCGACAAGCTGCCAATAAACTGACGGAGCAAAAGTTTATCATCACCCCCGGTGTTGCCGCAAAGAGCCCTGAACTGAGAGACATGTTGGTGGGGATTGCCTGTCCCCTTGTACACATGGAATCTGGGATCGTGTATCCCGGCGGGTACTTTATTTGGTCATACCAGTCTGGATACGGTCGCCCAGTTTTAACAACTTGGCCGGCCTCTTCATTCGCCTGGTTAGCTTGTATTTGCTGAGCAATATAGTCATGCAGAGTGGCCTTGGAGATGGTTTCCTCTTTGGCTGCTGAGCGAGCCGAAGGAGGGTTCGACGTCTCCCCTTTGTCGTCTTCAATGATGATAGGAGGGTCCTCAGCTGGAGGTTCTGGTTGTAACATCATCCCGACCATGTCTTGGAAGAGAAGCGCCATTCGTTTTATATTAGCCGCTTTTTCTGCTGCTTCTCTGTCCTTCTTTTCGAGGACTCTGCGGAGAAAGTCAGCATCGGTTTCTTGTTCATGACGCTGCTCTGATGATGCCTCCGGCCTTTCTTTCGGCCCGGTAAGTGCGGCCATTTGCGTTAGCATTTCCTGAAGCTTCTATTGCTGCTCCTGGGCTTTTGTCACGGATCGGGTGAGCGGTCGGTGACCTGTCGAAGCGCGGCTTTCCTCTTTTCCGGAAGCCATGTAAACAGTATGCACCATTATGCCCCCAGACTTGGGGCGTTTGGGCTCAGCGTCTTTGTGGTCTGCCATAGTCTCTGGGGCTTTCTCCGGCCTCCTTCTCTTTTGAGCAGTTGACGTTGAGGGGGCCGTTGCAGCGGGCACCCAGGTAGTTATCGTCCTTTGTGGCTTGACAGGACGGTTCTCTTCCTGTTGAATCTTTGCTTTCTTCTGTCGGAGAGGGTAATCTTGATCAATTACTGAGTCCTGAACCTGTCGCCAGACTTTGTAAATTTTGGAGGACAGCCGCTGAGGGGACTGCTCCGGCTTCGTTTCTGTAACATTCTCCATGGGTGGAGGAGATCTTTTTAATATGGCGGTAGGAGAGTTCCTGCGCACCTTGTTCAGCAATTCAAAGCTGTTCCCGGTTGGAACAGCAGCATCGATCTCCACCGTTGGAGCTGGTGGAGTAAATCCAGACGGAGAGCTACCCTCAGCCTTCCGTACTCGGTGCCAGTGACGACGGAGAGCATGTCGCGCAGATGGCGTTGGTTCGGCTATGGGGATGGCTTTGTCATGCCCCCTGTTCTGGTGAGGCACTGCTGGTACCAGCCTCTTGAAGACCGACGTCCGTTGAACAACAGTATCCAATCTGTCAATGACAGACCTTTGAGCAGGAACGGGAGCCGGAATGGCTAGCCTCGTAAAGACTGATCCTTTGACGGGAGAAGCTTCTTTAGTGACCTCGAGAGCAGGAATGGCTATCCTCTTTGGGATGGCCGCTTCAGGTATCGTGGGCTTCTTGACAAGCCTATTAAAGTTCAGGCTCAGCCTATCGAAGACTGATGCTGTTGGCTTGACATCGGACGACCCGTTGAGAGGGGCCGTGGTAGTAGTGAGCCGATCAAAGACCGACTTCTTTTGCGCTTCTTGCGGCAGCGGGATGTTAATGCTCACTGGTGGGAGCATGGTCCTGAAGAATAATCCGGTGGTAGCCTGTGTAACGTGCTATATCGGCATTATGAGCAGGGAGGCCGCCTGGGGCCCGTAAGCTATACCTCCAGATGAGGCGGAACGTGAGTCGCAGTTGCAGCTAGAATACTTCGTGCAAGTAGATGCCATTGATCTTTCATTTTCTGCACCAAGCAAGACACCAAATCTTAGTACCTCGAACCCAAGGGCAACCATATCAAACCGCGATTCGTTCGCGAACACGACATACGAAGTGTGGAGGGGAAAGAGGAAAAGGTCCTACCGGGCGTTCCAGAATCTGTTCACCGCCGAAAACCGGAAAGACAAATGTCTTGCCTGAATTTGGGGGCAGATGCTAATAGATGCTATCCGTCCACCTCTTTGAAAATGCCAAGTTGATTTATGAAACCACGTATCGAAGGTTTAAACAGATGCGGCCGATGTAGCAGACTTCGTCAGATTCCCCCTCATTTGAGGGGTTTTTGATTGTGGGGATGCTCTTCCCTGCAGGCGCAAGCCCCTGCAGTTAATTACGCTACCGTATCATGGCAACAACTTTCACCTTCTCCAGATTGTCACTTCGTGTCGTGTGTGTTTGTTTTGTTTTTGGCTGCCCGTGGATTGTATACGGAGACTAATTTATGTTATCTCCCGTAGGGTGTGGACTAGTCCAAATCCGTATCTTCTTAGATTTGGGTTTGGGGGTTGGGTTTAAGGATACGTTAGCCTCATTTGAAACTAAGATCAACTTAAACGTTTGTTAAGGATACGTTAGTCTCATTTTAGACTAAGATCGACTTAACGGGATCGTTTAGATCTAGCAAGAGAGCAATTGGGCTCTATTATTTAGTTTAGGGACATTGCAGTCGATTAGTTTAAGGACATTACGGTCCATTGTTAGTTTAAGGACATCTCGGTCCAATGTTAGTTTAAAGACATCACGGTCGAGGTTAAGGACATCATAGTCCGTGAGTTTAAAGACCTCACAGTCAAGGTTAAGGACATCATAGTCCATGAGTTTAAAGACCTCACAGTCAAGGTTAAGGACATCAGAGTCCGTGAAATGTGTGGTTGTCGGGACCCGTCACCTCTCTGAAGATGAAGAATTACAACGACAAATATCAAAGGAATAAAGAGATATACCCTTGAACCAAAGTTGATTTGGGGATCTGTAGTCCAATTTGGAACTAAGACCAATTAATTAGATCAAGAGCACATTGGTTCAGTTAAATCTGAATTGAGGACTTATGGCCAACTTGGGTTAAGTCTAATTAGATTTGAAGTGTTGTCCCTTTATTGGACCTTTATACATTTGTCTGGGTTCAGCCCCTCATCACTTAGCAATGCTAAACAAGAGTTTGAGGGCTCTGATAACGTTTTTGTCTTTGACTAAGCATTAAACATTATAGCTCTGGGTTTTACTCAACTTTGAGATTTAGTCAAGAGGGGAGGTTTTTTTCCTCTGGAAACTTAGCCAATTTGGCTGAGATTGGCTTAAAAAATAGTGTTAAACACTAGAGGACAGCAGTGTTAAACACTAGAAATTAAACGCTCAAATTAATGTTAAACACTAGAGAGGAAGGGGTCACGTGGGGACACGTGAGGGCACCCAAAGGTGGGGCCAGATCTCCTTTACTTTGTTCTGCATATAAGTGTTTAAACACTTTTAATCTTCTGGCCATCACGTGTTGACACGTGATGGATATTTGTGCATTAATTATTAAAGCATTTATTAGGGGTCACGTGGTAACACGTGAGAGCACCCAAAGCCCAATACTGCCTTTGGTTTTGTTCCCTATATGATGAGGGTTACGTGGGGGCACGTGAGGCATTGCCTCAAAGCTTTTTCCTTCTCATTTTTAGGGGATCTATTTAGGGGTCACGTGGGTGCACGTAACCTAGCTTTATTCTTTCTTTCTGATCACTGCGGATTGGGGTCACGTGTCATCACGTGACCAATGTTCTTTACGTGTATGGAGATCTTTCAAGTCTCTTTATTTTAAGAATTAAATTCTCTGTAGGGTTAAACCCTAATTATGTTTTAGAGGAATTAAATTCCTATGCATGTAGAAGAATTAAATTCTTATGTTGGGTGAAACCCTAATTTCATTTAGGAGGAATTAAATTCTTGTGAATTTGAGAGAATTAAATTCTCAAGTAGGGCTAAACCCTAGTTTTGTCTATGTTGAAGGAATTAAATTCCTATAAATTTGGGAGAATTGAATTCTCATATAGGGTTAAACCCTGGTTTTATCTTGGAGGAATTAAATTCCTATGAAATGAGAGAATTAAATTCTCTAAACTCAATTCTCCCTCTAAGTTTTGGATCTGCATGGCAGAATCTCCCCGATGAGAATTAAATTCTCAACCTGTGGGGAGATTTGCTTTTGCAGACCTTCAACCAGAGGAAAAACTATGTTCTTTTACAGAAGTGTTAAACTCTTAGATTGAGAATTAAATTCTCTTTGAAGCTTTTATCTTTTTCCCTTTCTCACCTAGGGTTTCTTTTCTTGAGAATTAAATTCTCCTTTTTTTTCTCTCTGCTATTTCAAGATCCCAAAATTCTCTATGTTTCTCCTCTCCTTGGCTCCTATTTATAGGAGAAGGAAAAGAATCAATTTGTTTAGTCAATCTTTCATTGAAAGATTTTGTTTGTTTTTGTAACTAACATGATCTTTTAGATCACTCAGTGAATTTTATTCACCACTGAATTTTTAATTCAAAAGATTTTCTGTTTGTTATTCTTGGTGAATTTCAGGGAAATCTTTCCTTGTATAAAATCTTTCCATAAATTGGTGATTTTTAATCACCATTGGATTTTTAATCCAATGGTGTTCTATTTTACAGAATACCATCTTTTTTGTTTGGAAAGATTTAAAGAAATATTTTGTCAGTTAGGGTCTTTGATTTCCCTTAATTAGAATTTAATTCTATTTAGCTCAGAAGGCTTTTAAAGCCCATCACGTGTTGGCACGTGATCCCAACGTTTGACCATTGAAATAGAATTTAATTTTATCACTTAAAGAGCTGGGGGACCTGTCACGTGTTGGCACGTGACCCTCTTTCATTCAGAATTCAATTCTGTCTCTTAACAGGGCTAAAGGACCATCACGTGTCAGCTCGTGACCTTTGGTCACGTGTGCGCACGTGATGCCCCATTGGGGTCTTTTCTTAGCCGTTTTGTTTACACTTTTTTTTTGATTCAGAATTTAATTCTATAAAGTAGAGATCTTAGGAAACTATCACGTGTCAACACGTAACCCTTGGTCACGTGTGAGCACGTGATACCTCATTGAGGTATTTCCTTAGTTGTTTTGTTACATTTTCGTTTGATTTAGAATTTTAATTCTATAAAGTGGACTTCATAGGAAACGATCACGTGTCAACACGTGACCTTGGTCACATGTGAGCACGTGATACATCATTGAGGTATTTCCTGATTTTATCAAAGAACAAGGTAGCTAGTCTATCTCGAGTGGAGCGACTGTTATGATTCGTCAGATTTGATGTGCCGATGCAGGCTCAGTTGAGTTGAAGAATTCCAGTTGAAGGATCTTACTCAGATCTAGAGTAGATCGATCAAAAGATAACGTCGAAGTGGACGATAATAAAGACGATTGGAACAAGAGGTTTGTGCGAGATGTTAACGAGCGGTTGTTACTCTTCGTTGATGCCAGAGGATTGATATGTGTGCAGAGGCGTTAGATATAGCCAAATTCCAGATGGAAGCCGTGCTGAGGACACAGCTGTCCGGTTATGAGAAAAGAGTAAAGCAAGAGTGCCAACTTTCGTATAGTTCAGCATAGGTGAGATCAGAAGAAGCCACGAGCAGGTTCTTTCCAGGACACCGCAGCGATAGAGATTTGCACCCATGATCAGTTATATCGTGTATATTCAGAGGGCCAGATGCCGCCATCAGTAATGTGTCGTTGAGAGTGGTTATGTTGATTGGCCAAAAAGTGATCAGAGGAGTTCCAGAGCGGGAGTGTTCCGTTAATACACTTGACCAGGTTGACGAGCCAAAGGATCGTGAGATTTGTAATCTACAGAGAAAATGAGAATCCAGAGACCGAAGACGCCATATTGTGAGCAGTAAGAAAGCAGATGATCTTGCTCTGCAGCTTTGGGCATACCAGCTTTATTTTTCGACATTGTAGGAGGTGTACCTCAATGTCATTTATTGCGATTGTGTTTCATGATCCGAGTATCACACTTTTATTGCTTGGACTTGAGTTTCGATGATTGGGTTTCATGATTATGTTTTTGTGCGCCATGGCTGCACCTATTAGAGATTTATATTGTGCACAGTTATTGCACTTGATTTATGTTTTATACACCGCAATATTGGTTTATGATTTGTGCATATTTATTGCACTTGGTATCGATTTGTGCCTTCGTTGCACATATTTATGGTTTCATGGATTCGATACTGTCTATTTCGATTTCGTACATGTCATACGCACTTGACTTGATTTTTGCACTCGGTATAGCTTATATGTGCTTGCAGTGCATTGGGATGGATTTTGTGCACACAGTTGCACACATTTATGATTCTATACACCTTGGTATACTCGGTGTTGTTTTTGGGAGCATTTGAAATATTGATGAGTTCTCATGCATTTGTTGCACCGGATTGTATTTCGTGCATTGGTTGCACCAGATTATGTTTTCATGCGCGTCTGCACTTGATGTTCGTTATCGTGCATACTATTGCACTGGATGTTTTATACGGACCTGACGCACATGATTTGGATTTTCGCGCATATTGGGCACATGATATGAGATTTTGTGCACACCAGGATGCACTTGATTGAGATTTTTATTCGTGCATGTTGGATGCACTTGATTGGGATTTTCATTCGTGCATATTAGTTTCACTGGGTGGAGATTTTCGTGCAGTATAGATGCACTTGATATTGTTGACATGTACATCCGTTGCATTGGACAGATGCTTTCGTGCACACCCGTTGCACTTAGTTTTTCTTTTGTGCACATTCGTGGCACTTGTATTGGATTTGATTTCAGTGCGCACCAGACGCATGTGATGTTGGATACGCCTTTTGAGACCGATTGTATTTATGAGTATCACGTTTTGATGATATATACTATATTATATAGTAGCCGAGCAGGGCTGGTATAAGGACGGTGCCTGAGTACTTTTGCATGCATGAAAAGTTACCAAGAGGTTTTCAAAAGAAAAGGGGTTATAGTCTCTCTATTTCCTACGTGTCCGCGAGTGGCACGAAATTTTACAAGGAAAACCTTATGGGATATTTCAAAAAGGCAAGACGTATAATTTGACCAAACCATATACAAGCATATATTTACTATTTTACAAATGATCGTCTGTTACATGTGCCGTGAGCTACGTATAGCACAGAGGTTTGGAAAAGATTTGGCATGAGTTATTCAGCTTTTTAAAATGATTTTACAAAGCTGCGTGCTATATACGTATTATGATTTGACTATAGTGCATTTGGATTCCAGTGGTGGAATTCGAGATTCGTATTACCATTTTAACTCCGATGATTGCATGATGCTTGACGAAGTTTGATTTGAGTTTCGTACTCGTTTTCAGGCGCACATGATTCGCTGTGGTATTTCTGTATCTTCCGTGATTTCGAAGCCCCGTTGATTTGAGCTGATTATTGAAATGTTTTAGCATTTGAGGATTTAAATTTAAATTTGGGGACCGAAATTATTTAAGGGGGGAAGACTGTATATTTCAGAAATATAAAATATTATTTTTGGAAAATAAATATTAAAATAATATATTTCGTGAAAACTATTCGATTTGCGTATAAAGGTTTTTCGTAAAATGGTATAAGTATATGCCAATATTTGGAAATTTATCGGAGATTAAAATGATTTATTTATTATAATGATATTTATCGGATTTTTGGTCAAATCCGTAATTTTTACATTTTTCCATGGCTAGTGCACCATATCATGTGCATGTTGTTTTTGTGTTTGTGACTTATGAATTTGTGAGAAAAAGAGAAGAGAATGAGAAAGGAAAAGAAAAACAAAGAAAAGAAAAGAAAAGAAAAGAAGAGAGAAAGAGTTATGAGTGAGAAACAAAAGAGAAAAGAAACAAAAAGAGATATTTGTTGGATATATGGATGCCCTAGAGGCCATTATATGATAGTGGATGTATATATATATATATATATAGTGGATATATATATATATATATATATATATATATATATATAGGACATTCTTGCTCGACATGATAGTATGCTATCTGGTTACTCTTTATCCTGACATGTTCACTTGATCATACTTTTATTCATTTGGTACATGTTGATAAAGCCCTGAGGATATTTGCTTGACTACTGTGATTATGATGCAGATCATACTAGTGGGACGCGTGTAGTTTATAAGCATATCCTGAAATGTCCCTAGTCATGGGTTTATCGAGACGGGGCATCGATATTCCAGAGTATAGTAGCGTATACGATTCTTGACCCATGTGATGGGCGATGGATGATCCCATATCCATTGGTGTTTGACACCAAGATTGTATGCGGGTGCTCAGTGGTGACCGGGTACACTGGACGGACTCGTTAAGAACTCCTATATGGTATTATATCTATCGTCGGATAGCAGTTCTCAGGTGAAACTGGTACAGGTTAGTCTGTAGACCCGAGATCGTCATAGAGTCTTGTGTACTTTGATTTCCACCCTACCGCGGCTCTACAGAGTCTTCCAAACAGGTGGCTTTTGGTTACAGTCTCGAGACACATGGAGGCAATGAGCGATAGGAGGGGTTTCGTCTCTCCCGGTATTGGGGGTTTTTGTTGCGCTGTGCTCGATTGGCTATATCAGAAAGTCCCTGGCCAGGGCTCATGAGATTTACTGATAAGTGTTATCAGTAGTTTCTTGATCTGTTATAGGCCATACATCGTCATGATTTATTGAGTTAATGGGGTCGATGATACCATCCCTAGACTCGATATGCAGCATATCTGACGAAGAGACCGGACTGTACGGTAAGTGTTACCGGTTGGCTCGACATGAGTTTTGACAGATTCACTTGTTTTTCTTCTTCTCGCTCAATACCCGGGTGGCCGATACGTTTAGCTGATCGCTTGTGGCTTGTGGGTGTTTGATATTATCAACGCCCACTTCCGGCGTATTGACGAGTCTTAGAGTCCCACAAAGGGGTTACTTAGCTTAGGCAAAACGATGTGGGGTGCATATGGTGATATGCACGGGTGCTTGATTAAATACGTGTATATGATACCGCATTTTAATCTGGCGTTTTCTATTGTTCGGGTCGTATGAGATATAACCGGTTTATTAAATCAATTATTGATTTAATATTAATGACCATTAGCCATTTTACTTATAACCTTTTCTATATATTGTGTGCATGGATGTATGTATGTACATATGTAGATATGAATGCACACATGCATGCATACATGTGTCATGGTGGATGATACATTAGAGATGGCTATACAAGACTCACATGGTAAAGATATTTATTTATTTTGATTATTAATTAAAGAATTAATTGGGATTAAATCATGGTTGGTCTTTCTACACACTTCTTGAGTCAACCATGACTTTAACCATGGTTTAATCTCTAAGCTAATTCTTTAACTCACTAAAAAAATATCTAGATATTTTTAAACCATGATTTGGAGTGAGTGTGACTCTCTCATATATTGATTTATTCATTTTATTTTTGGCATAACAATTATCTTGAGCTTGCTTAGCCATTTCCTCCTTCTTCTTCCTCAAAAGCTTTCTACCTTTTACAAAGTGAGTGAAGGAGATAAAAAGAAAAGATTTTTAAGTGAGATCCAAACCCACATCACCAATCTACACTAGTCTAGCCCACTAGTATAGGTTGTTTGCATCACTTCTACTTTGTTCTAGTGAAGCAATGAGCTTGAGCCTAGGGACTCCGTGGTGGATCGTCGTGGACAACGAAGGACTCAAGCGGACCCGTACAAACACCAAGTTGATCCAAGGAGTCATAAAGGGGAGATCTACAAAGGTTGTATTTGTCATCTCTTAGTGTTAAACTCTCTTTTAGTATGTGATACTTTATTTTGTTACTTTAAATTTCTAGTTTGATCCTAGATTAGTTTGCTTAGCACCCCAAAATTCTTATTGTAGCATGTTTGATGCAAGACAAACCTTTGGTAAGGTGCTAGGGAAATCCAACAGTGGTATCAGAGCCAAGCTCGAAACTTAGACGATGTTAAATATATTACGGAACCGAAACAACTCCAAAATTTTTCAAATCTGGAACCTTGAAATGTGCTCTCTGTTGTTTTTAAAAAGGGCTCGAAAATTTTTTTTAGTAACTGCAGAAGCTTTTATGTGCTACACTGAGAACACCAGAGAAAAACGAAGGGATTCTACCGGTTTTGAACTGGCCACCAAGCCAAAAATTCTGGCCTGACCGGCCCCCTCCCTCAGAATTGTCTCATCTTGCTCTGGTGCTCTGGTCTGTAGGTTTTGGGGTTTCAGGTGTTGTTTGATTAGGCCAAAATTTCATGTGATGCTAATTTTTCTCAGGGGCTTATTCGGAGTGTTTCGTAGTCGTATGTTTTAATATTGTATTGGTAACTTGGGCGACGTTTAACTGTTCAAACGAATATCACACACCACTTCATTACTCTCGTTGGAATTTTCTGAGTTAAAAATATTCGAATAATCATGCAATTCTATGGACCCTCTAGACGAACGTAACCCTAACTCGACATTATGACTATGGAACCACGGCCAAACCTTAGTATTTGCCGTAGTCCTGTGGCGCCATATGTGAAGCAAGGGTTGACCCTTCTACGGCTGGTCCATAGACACCGTGGCACATTTTTTGGATATTTTAACTTTGCTCAAGTGTTGAGCTCTCGAGATAATTTGTGGGTGTTTGTTGATTCAATCGAAGGGTTTAACATCGTCTAGTTGTATTTGATACTTATTTATGCGATCGTAAGTGTAGTATGTGGTGTATCGCCGGTTTCATTGCTACATGTTAACGACAATTGGGGTACGCATACTTGCTTACGTTGATGGCATGTGATGTTATGTGTTGTTGTGACATGATGTATATGATCATCGTGATTGAATGGTCGGGGGTTTTATGTGAGATGAGAGTTTTCCTTTTCATTCATGTAAAATTCAATGTATGTAATATTCTTTTATTGTGGCACATCCGGGTTGAGGATGCTGTTACCTTTGATGTATATTATTTATTTTTCCGCATTAGGATAGAGCCAAGGTGGGGAGCACAAGTGACCGGGTTCTAGAGTCCAGTGGGAGGCCATCTCGAGGAGTCGAGACCGGGTTTCCTAACTCTAGAATTGGTAGGGTTACTTGCCGCTCTCGTAGGGGTCTAGGGTGTGGGATTGGCTATTCATCACGACCGTGGAATCCGTATTTTCTATCGTTGGCTAAATACAAAATACGAAACTCCTAGTATATCCTATATTTTCATAATTGTGCTTCTGCTGTTGTTATTCTGTGATGAGATCACTTTGTATGATGAGACGAATGGTATTATTATATATATGATATATAATAAGCGTTGTTTATGTTTTACATCCGCGCTAGTCCCGCCCCGCTATGCCGTTAGTTAAGTAACCTAACGGTGCATAACGGGACACCGTGCATAACGGGACACCGCTAGAGTACTTAGTATTCGTGTTACGTTTGTTGACCTTAGCCAAGGCGTAGTGTACGGTAGCTAAATGATGTCTTCCTATAATGCATATGATGCAGATTAATTGGGACGGGCATGTGACTTTGTTGACCATAGCCAAGGGTCATGTGAATGGGTCTAATTAATTAAGAAATGACGGGTAGAACTTGACTAGTGCTTGTGATTTGTTGACCATAGCCAAGGTCATGAGTGCCAGGGGTAAAAACCATATCGGGAGTTTCAAGAGTTGAAATTTGCAATGAGATTGCATACCTTCCATATGATGGTTGGATCCCGATCCCACTGTGAGCAAGAGTTGCTCCCAGGAGAGTTTTGCACTTTACAATTAGCTAACTCACTAGGTGTCTAGAAATGTGTCTACGGGGCTACGCCTCTGGGAAAATGAGGTTTATTTTAATTAGGTCCGTGCGTGAGCACAAGGAACCTCCATCAGTACCGACACTGGCCTGGCTGAACGATTAGCGAAGTTGTAGAATGTAATTAATCCTGGATAGTTTTCTTTTTAAGGTTTGAAGGAAAATTTGACAAAAGCAGTAGGAGATATCGATTAGATAATGTTGCGCCACGGCAGCGCCCCGGCCTCGTACTCTAGGCCAAAATGCGGAATCAAAATTTTTCCTTACTCGGAAACCGGCGCTACCGCGGACAATGAAAACCCGGATCGTTTACCATTAACCTAATGCTAGCAATCAAGAGATAGGGTGAGAAGTATACCGAGTGATCCGAGTCCTCCGGTCTTCTCTTCATCGTCCCGATCTCCCGCGGAAAGTCTTGTCTCCATATCGTCGCCTCCTCGCCGGAAAGGGCACCACATCGCCTGCGTCTTTTACGGGCTCCCGCCTCAATACCGAGGCAACTCGAGCATGAAGCCGGCAACTCGACATGCTCAAGATATGCTGTAGAATGTAGTGTAGAAGATGCTTGTCTCATTTTGGGTTTGTTGCCATGGTGATGGAGGAATCAAGAATAGAAAAATGGTGCTTGCATTTTTCTAGCAAGAAAATGAGATCATGAATGAAACTCTCAAGATGAAGCTCTCTTCTTCTTCTTCTCTCTTTCTTTTTCCTCTCTTGAAAAACTTATTATCTCAATGAGAATGGTGGAGGAGGTAATATGAAGCAAGAAGGGAGGTGAGTGTAGGGTAAAGCAAGTGGTGACCACATCAAGACATAATCATCATCAAACTTACATTAACCTCAAATCCAATCTTTTCACAATAAAGCATGAAATGAATGGTATCTAAAAAAGTTATCATAATAAATCATCTTACAAATAAAACCTCCACCAAATGTAATTTGCAAAACTGCAAATTACCCCATCCATCAGAAAAGTCCGGCCGGGAAAGAACAAAGAAAAGCCGGCCGGAACGGAATGCAAACTGGCAACTCCAGAAAACTGGTCCCGTAATAAATTACAGGAAAACCCCGATATTGTGCATACACACCCGCATCTGTATTCCGAACGGATACAAATGCAATGAGACAAAATCTACACTGTACTAAACTAGGACCGGCTTAAGCCAAAGCCGGCTAGTAAAATCCGTTCGATCCTGATCCGTGCAATACCGCATGTATCAGATCAAACCCTGCCATATAACTATACGGCCACTAGTACAAAACTGTCCGATCCTGATCCGTGCAATACCGCACGTATCTGATCGGACCCTGCCATATCTCCATACGGCCTCTACAGCGTTTCGCCCGAAAGCTTGAGTAACTGTAAGTGTGGTGGACTCTAAAGACTCGTCAATACTATGGCTGTGGATTTAACCACTGGCACGTCAGAGGTATAAGCCAATACATGACGGGCCACCAGCTATTGACCAAAAGGGACGTCGATGAGGAAGCTCACCCCGACACCCAACTAAGCCTGTCAGTGACAATATCCATACAGTCCGGTCCGTTCGTCTATGAGGATCGCATGTCGGGCCTAGGGGGTTGGTAAAAGTCAGACCCCCAAAGGCGGTACAAGTCGTGTCGGAGTGTAGCCCAGAACGCCCTGAGATACTACTGGAATACCTACCAGTAAATCTCTTGCCTCGGCCGAGGGCTTTGCGTAATGGCTCTCCTAGACACAGCGCGACCTCACCCCCAATACCGGGAGAGACGAACCCCTGAAGATCCGCTCACTGCCTCCATGTGGCTCGGGACTGTACCCAACTAAAACCTGTTTGCACGACTCCTTTGAGCCGTGGTAGGGTAGTAATCAAAGCACAGTGGGAACTCACACGAGACAAATGACGATCCTCAGGTCGATGAACTAACCTGTACACATGTCACCAGGGAACTGCTATCTGACGTCTAGTATAAGACCAACTAGCAGGTTCCCGGCGAGTCCTGTCCGGTGTACTCATAACCCAATGAGCACCTGTATACATCTTAGGTGAACCAACTGACACCAGTGGCTTGTGAGACCGGCCACCGCCCCTTGTCGGGGTCTCGACTGTATACACTAGTCTACTAATGGAGTATCGATGCCCTGTCTCGAAACTCCTACGACTAGGGACCTTTTAAGGATGTGCTTATAGACTACCAGCTCCCACGTATATGATCGCCATCATACTGCTGGTGGTCAAGCAAGAATCCTAGGGGCTCTATCAACGTGTAATAGCGACATGTCAGGTCACCTAAAGCAGTACACGATGATAAAGGTAAACCAGATAGCATACTATCATCTCGAGTAAGACTGTCCTACCGGGATAGGTCCTCCCTCAATCATTGCAATCACATGCCTGTGATCTAATAATTGACTCTGAGGGCACTATCTCCAACAATCTCCCACTTGCACTCAAGGCTAATTATTGCGATGCCGCATACTCACAGCCCGTGTGATACCGAACACCCAACTCCTCTACTAGTCAGTCTCACAAAGCTCGTTTGTGAAATTATTGCGTTCGAGGAAAAGCCTCAGTGAGTGGATCCGCTGTGATGTTTCTTTCTATGTCTCTCTATATCTCAAGTTCGCGGAGAAAGCCATCTCCCGAAATGAGCAATACCTGTCTTAGAATGTCTGGATGTCTGATGGGACCTAGCTCATAAATGAACTCCAAATCCAAACTTCTTAGACTGTATCGTCAACTGAACTTAATCAGTATCCTGCGCCATGCCACCCTCTGTATTGCCTTGGACCACCTGTCCAAAATACTGCCCCTCGTCAGAAGGAAAACTATAACTCTGACAACCTCCTTGTCGTCCATGTCACTTTGGAAGCCTGGAATGATAACTGCCTCCCAAAAGAGGCTGTCGTTATCATATCCCCAGAACATCCACTTATGTTCTAAGACTGCTTCCGACTGTTTCTCCAGGATTGGATCAATATCAACTTATTGCATCTAGTGCAAGAACAACATCTGGTGTGGTACTTGACATCTCATGATTGACTTAATTGCCTAAGCAAGTGATCTGCCAATCATGAGTATCCCTCTCCCCATTAGTCTGTAAGACACCTTTAGAGAAGGTGACTCCATCAACTGCAGGTACACTACCGTGTCAAGAGTCGTCCATTCTAAATACTCATAGAATGCTGTCAAGGCACCCAGATTGGGAAACCACCCAAATCTAGATCTAAGACCATAGATCTAGTAACCAGTATGTCTGATATAATATCCAAGTCCCTTGTGGAGAAACCACTGTGTGACGACCAAAGTATAACCGATCGTAGTATAGGAATATCACTTCCTACTACCTTCTCAACAGATCCATCCCCTATTCTGATGACGTCAAACCTATGACTGTCACATCAGAAATAGATGATCTATCTCCGCTACATCTGCTTTAGTCTATAAATAGACATAAGCCTGATGTCCACCAATGCTTCCGCTGCTCCCACTGACTACGACAACCCTCTGGCAGAGTCATATAGACGTGCACTTCTAAAGCCAGTTTAGAACGACGCTATACTCATCCTCCCACCGGGTCTCGCAGCCTGGAACAACAACAATGGCAAGTGTGGGTAAACAAGAACTTCCCTGTCACCGTCCTTGAGGCTACCGGAGTACCTCCCGGGTGCCTGAAGTTACCCACCGTATCTGCGGAGTGGCCAATGGAATGTCAAATCAGATTGAATCTTTAGGTTCCTTATTAAATCTTCAGTAATCGTTCGCGGTTCTGGAATTACTTCCAGTTCTACCATACTCCCACTGCTGTTTTTGAAAAAATCCATTTTTAATAAAACTGTGGCGAGTCTAGAACAATATTTCTATTGATCTGCCAGATGGTAGAAAGTCAACCCTCGTCATAGCCTGGGTCAACCCACAAACAGCCATTACAGAAACGTGCCTTGAGTTATCCGGAGTCTGGTTTTAAGCATAAGCCGGACAACTCCCCGTACCTTAACATCGTTAAGATATGAACTGTTCTATATCCAATATAGAACCAGGGGCACTGATTTAATTGAACCAGATTCAAATCATGCAGCTGTCTCCAGTGCATGTCAACTAAATGGAAGGAGGTCGATCAGCGTTACTCAACTTAGGAATGCTTCCAATTATGAGTAACCTGAAAGAGAAGCAATCTGTCTTCATCATTACTATCAACTGAATACCATACACAAGTATCTACATCTTCGATCTCTTTGAAGAATCCCGATACTTGCTACACCTGGTTCTCTACTCTATTCAAATACCTATAACTCCTCAAAACTTAGACCCTGTGTTTCTACGAAACACATGTCTAAGAACTAGAGAAGTTAAAAGTAAACAGAATATAGTATGAGGACCAACCCCTCTGTCCTAATGGACACTGGACAACATACAATACTCTGTATAAGTCCGCTGAGTCTAACAACTCTTTCACTGTGCGTCGTAGGTTGAAAACTGTACTTATGGTTAAGAAGAATTACACCGCTGTTCAATGCTCCTTACCTAACCATCCACTGATATAGGTAAATGTCATCGACATAATATCAAAAGGTATATCTCACTCTATGAAAATAGACGTACAGATATATCAATTTGAAATTGGTGCACAACAGCGGATATTCAAAACCAAATATTTGCCGACCGGCAAACAGCCCAGATGATCTCCTCAAATATCACCGATTACAACGAATCCTGATATAATGAGGATGATCACCCAATTCCCAATAACATACTCCCACTCATCATCTGTAAAACCATACAGATGTGAGAATCAAACCTGGTAAATACATACCCTGGAGCAAGTGTCTAATCGGGAAATCAGTTTTCTTTTAACGGTACACAGTTGAAACTGAAACATTAAAATGTTTCGTCGGGGTATCCTGGTATTCCTAGTAATGCCTCTTCCATTATCCAGATTCACAACTGTAACCTTGTAATTCTTTGCCATCTGTCCAAATCCCTTTATATGTCTTTAGTCAATACCGTCTGCACACCCCTTTAGGCCAAATGGTTTTCTTCCTTCCCTACCGTTCGGCACCAGCCTATGGTTTGGAAGAAGACTATCCAAAAAGCATAAAGGGTGTACTGTCCTTATCCTAGGAGCACTCGCATCGCGAGAGAAGGTGAAGATAAAAGACACCTGAATGTACTTTATTCCTATTTCTCCTGAACCAGAATCCATCCCCGAACTGGAACAAGTTCCTTTCGAGTTCGTATATAACCATACGATGGAGTATCCAATAAACTGTGGATCTTCGTAGTGACACGGTGTGTCCTGGAGAAATACAAAGGTGATTTAGGATTGGCGAAGAAATACTTGGTTTGGTCGTGAATATCAGTCGCAATTTACTTTGCCCTCCTACTAATCCCTAGCTTTGTCTTAACTTAATACCTTCTGCACACCATCGTTATGCTAATTGGTTTTCTTCATTCCTTACCGGTCGGCACCAGCCTAAGGTTTGGGAGAAGACTATCCAATTTGCGTAATAGGTGTGCTATCTCCTAAACCAAGGAGTACTCGCAATGAGAGAAGGTGAAAAGAAAAGACAACTGAATAATCCCATTCGTTTTCTCCAGAACCATAAACCATCCTCGAAGTCCTTCGAGTTCGTATCTAACCATACGATGGTTTTGTCCAATGGAAGTGGACGTTCGCAGTAATACGGGGTGTCCTGGAGAAAAGGGTAAAAGTAGGAGTGGCAATGAGGTCTGCAACTCTGACAATCCAAAAGCCAGTATTAAGAAGGTTCGGTCAACTTGGTCACTGAGTTATAGTCTTAGGGTCGGGTCAAAGGTCGCTGCCAAAGAGAGAGAGAAAAGAAACACTCAGCGTGCACTCTAACCTAGATCAGAATGGTTATCACTTAGTCTAATCTGGAAACCTCCCACTGTACCTCAAATTCTCCTCCAAACCTGAAAGAAGAACTAGTCGGGGTCACCCGAGGAGTAAACTAACTCATCAGTGGGAATCGGGATCCAACTCTCATCGCATGATAACGTGACGGAATCCACTCACGTCACCACACTCCAGAAGGTATGCGCATGCCTGGCAAGTTTCAGATCTTTTGAAACTCCCGATGTGATTTTTACCCCTAGGACCCAAGTGACCTTGACTGAGCCAACATATCAAAGGATCCTAGTCAAGTTCAACCCGTCATTATCTTGATTGCATTAGACCCACCCGCACGAGTCCTTGACTGAGCCAAAATGACCGTACGACTGTCCTAACCAATCACATATCCATGCAACAGAAAGACACTACATAGCTACCGAACACTACGCCTCGGCTAAGCACGACATACGCAGCACGAATACTAAGTAATACCAATCTGAAATGACGGAGGGCTACGACTGGTTTTTGGCGAAAAAACCTTTAACGTAATGAACTTGATATCGTTGAAGGAACTGGATAACCTTTTAGAAAATATAGTGACGAAAACCTTTACTAAAGAGGTCACTCCCGGTGAAGGGATCTCGGCTCTTTCCCCGTAGAATGAGGTGCAGGATATTCCAAATGAATACCACGATGCAAAGCAAAAGTAATCGGCTATAGTGAAGTTAATGCCCTGACGCAAACTTCTGTCCAAGGGGTCACTCCCGGTGAAGGGATCTCGGCCCTTGCCTCGTCGACTGAGGAGCAGGATATTCCAAATGAATACCACGATGCAAAACAAAAGTGAACGTCCTTGCAATAACAGCTTTTTGAAAAATGTTCCAACAACATCAGAATTAGGTTTGTTTATCTTGCATTGATCCGAATCAATGCAGTCCCATCAAATGATCACACCACAAAGAACGAAAATATACTGACGTACGTATATGCCATCCGCATTCGCCACTGGGTCCCATCATCACTCGTTAGGTTAGCTTACTAACGACAGAGCGGGGACTGGACTAGCGCGGATGAAAAACATATACAACATCTACTAATATATATGCCAATATATTATATTTCGCTCAAGGCGTGATAAAATGCAACATCACAGAAAAGTACAGCATCACAGAACAATACAGATATCTGGAAGCCTCGGGTTTCACAGAGCCGCTGCTGAAACCCGACGTTCCCCTGGTCGTGTGGATAGCCTGTGCAATGAAATCCTAGACCCCTACGGGCGCGGCAAGTCACCCGCCAAAACCTGAAGCGAGGCAGCCCCCTCCAGCACCGTGAATGGACCACCCAGCACTTCACGGAATCCGGTAACTTGGGCACCCCTCCTGGGTCAACCTGTACCCCTTATGAGTGCGGCGAATAGCCCGCCAATCCTAGAGTGAAGCCCCCTCCGTCTCAATGCCATGAGATGCGGGCCCGTTGCCCTCTAGTACCCGGCTATCCGTGCACCCCTCCGCGGGGTAATCCTAGTACAGAAAGTAAAATATACATACACCGGGTACATCGACCGCAACCAGGTCGTGCCCCAAAAGAATAATACAAACAGGCAGTGACGGCAGTCCACATGTCGGACGCTCGCCCCGCAATATCAAATGTACATAATACAACAGCACTGTACTAGCATTGCATCCAGGCTATCCCGCACGACCGATCCGCAACAACACAGCATAAACATAGAACATCAACGTGAAAATCACGTTCGCAAATCCGTCTAACCGGGCTATAGCAGTTAGACCGGATTTACCGATCGAGTGACATTCACGGTCGCAGATATAATGTAAATACTGTGAAATAATGTGTTTAAAATTTTCCGATTGACCAAAAATTAACAAGTGGGCCCCCAATCAAAACTGTAGCAGTCACAGAAAACCTGGGCCCAAATTTAATATTCCAAAACCCCTAATTACATCCCATAAGCCCACTGCAAAAAAATAATCACACGATCCCACTAACCTGCGGCGGAAGTGCGGCCAAAAGGGGGTTTTGGCCGCCCTTCCGCGGTCGTACGGAGGAATCGTGTCACCAAATTTTTCCAGTATTCTTAGAACTCCCTGCACATCATTCTGAAACCACCTGAAAAATTTTTAGACTCCAAAAAATTTCGACAGAAACTGATGTGAAGGAAAAATACGGTTTTTGGAATTTCGGTCGATCGGATAAGCAAAACACATTAGAACAAGCTAGGTAAGGTTAATGGCGTGGCTCTGATACCATGTTGTGCCACGGCAGCGCCCCGGCCTCGTACTCTAGGCCAAAATGCGGAATCAAAATTTTTCCTTACTCGGAAACCGGCGCTACCGCGGACAATGAAAACCCGGATCGTTTACCATTAACCTAATGCTAGCAATCAAGAGATAGGGTGAGAAGTATACCGAGTGATCCGAGTCCTCCGGTCTTCTCTTCATCGTCCCGATCTCCCGCGGAAAGTCTTGTCTCCATATCGTCGCCTCCTCGCCGGAAAGGGCACCACATCGCCTGCGTCTTTTACGGGCTCCCGCCTCAATACCGAGGCAACTCGAGCATGAAGCCGGCAACTCGACATGCTCAAGATATGCTGTAGAATGTAGTGTAGAAGATGCTTGTCTCATTTGGGGTTTGTTGCCATGGTGATGGAGGAATCAAGAATAGAAAAATGGTGCTTGCATTTTTCTAGCAAGAAAATGAGATCATGAATGAAACTCTCAAGATGAAGCTCTCTTCTTCTTCTTCTCTCTTTCTTTTTCCTCTCTTGAAAAACTTATTATCTCAATGAGAATGGTGGAGGAGGTAATATGAAGCAAGAAGGGAGGTGAGTGTAGGGTAAAGCAAGTGGTGACCACATCAAGACATAATCATCATCAAACTTACATCAACCTCAAATCCAATCTTTTCACAATAAAGCATGAAATGAATGGTATCTAAAAAAGTTATCATAATAAATCATCTTACAAATAAAACCTCCACCAAATGTAATTTGCAAAACTGCAAATTACCCCCTCCATCAGAAAAGTCCGGCCGGGAAAGAACAAAGAAAAGCCGGCCGGAACGGAATGCAAACTGGCAACTCCAGAAAACTGGTCCCGTAATAAATTACAGGAAAACCCCGATATTGTGCATACACACCCGCATCTGTATTCCGAACGGATACAAATGCAATGAGACAAAATCTACACTGTACTAAACTAGGACCGGCTTAAGCCAAAGCCGGCTAGTAAAATCCGTTCGATCCTGATCCGTGCAATACCGCATGTATCAGATCAAACCCTGCCATATAACTATACGGCCACTAGTACAAAACTGTCCGATCCTGATCCGTGCAATACCGCACGTATCTGATCGGACCCTGCCATATCTCCATACGGCCTCTACAGCGTTTCGCCCGAAAGCTTGAGTAACTGTAAGTGTGGTGGACTCTAAAGACTCGTCAATACTATGGCTGTGGATTTAACCACTGGCACGTCAGAGGTATAAGCCAATACGTGACGGGCCACCAGCTATTGACCAAAAGGGACGTCGATGAGGAAGCTCACCCCGACACCCAACTGAGCCTGTCAGTGACAATATCCATACAGTCCGGTCCGTTCGTCTATGAGGATCGCATGTCGGGCCTAGGGGGTTGGTAAAAGTCAGACCCCCAAAGGCGGTACAAGTCGTGTCGGAGTGTAGCCCAGAACGCCCTGAGATACTACTGGAATACCTACCAGTAAATCTCCTGCCTCGGCCGAGGGCTTTGCGTAATGGCTCTCCTAGACACAGCGCGACCTCACCCCCAATACCGGGAGAGACGAACCCCTGAAGATCCGCTCACTGCCTCCATGTGGCTCGGGACTGTACCCAACTAAAACCTGTTTGCACGACTCCTTTGAGCCGTGGTAGGGTAGTAATCAAAGCACAGTGGGAACTCACACGAGACAAATGACGATCCTCAGGTCGATGAACTAACCTGTACACATGTCACCAGGGAACTGCTATCTGACGTCTGGTATAAGACCAACTAGCAGGTTCCCGACGAGTCCTGTCCGGTGTACTCATAACCCAATGAGCACCTGTATACATCTTAGGTGAACCAACTGACACCAGTGGCTTGTGAGACCGGCCACCGCCCCTTGTCGGGGTCTCGACTGTATACACTAGTCTACTAATGGAGTATCGATGCCCTGTCTCGAAACTCCTATGACTAGGGACCTTTTAAGGATGTGCTTATAGACTACCAGCTCCCACGTATATGATCGCCATCATACTGCTGGTGGTCAAGCAAGAATCCTAGGGGCTCTATCAACGTGTAATAGCGACATGTCAGGTCACCTAAAGCAGTACACGATGATAAAGGTAAACCAGATAGCATACTATCATCTCGAGTAAGACTGTCCTACCGGGATAGGTCCTCCCTCAATCATTGCAATCACGTGCCTGTGATCTAATAATTGACTCTGAGGGCACTATCTCCAACAGATAAGATAATAACCAATCTGATCTTTGCAAGAGCTTTCGCTAAGTGTATTCTTTTCTCTCTCCTAATGGCAGATACCAATGACTAGACTTAAGCTTCTACTAGAGAAAAATAAACTGAATGGGACCAATTATAAAGACTGGCTGAGGAACATTAACATTGCCCCGACTTATGGTAAGGTATCATATGTCCTCACAGCCCCAGCCCCACCCGTCCCAGGCCCTAAATCTTCAGTGCGGATAGGGAAATCCGCAAGACGTGGGATATTGACTGTGCCACGGCCAAATGCCTCGCGCTTGCATCGATGAACAACACACAGCAAAAGCAGCATGAGCAGATAGATGTCCAATCCATCTTTCTCCATACAAAAGAGTTGTATGGGGAGCAATCTCGTGTCCTACGATACGAAGCATCTCGAAAGTTATTTTAGATGTGGATGGCTCCTGGCATGCCAGTAGGTGACCATGTTCTGAAGATGATAGCTCTTATAGAAGAACTTGAGGAGCACGGATGGACAATGGAAAATGAACAATATATTGATATTGTTTTACAGTCTCCCCCCCTTCCTTTGCTCAATTTGTAGTTAACTTCAACATGCACAACATGGAGAAATCACTACCTGAACTTCTCAATATGTTGAGAAGTGCGGAGAGTACGCTCAAAGCAGTGAAAACTCCCACTTTGATTGCTGGACCATCTTCCTCCTCTCGCACGAAGGCCAAGGACAAGGGAAAGATAAAGAAGAAACCCACCAAACCTAGAGGTGGAGTTAAAAAGGTTAAGGGGAAAGACAAGTCCACGGCTGGGGAAATAGGGAAAGGGGAATGTTTTTACTGGCACAAAGCGGGACACTGGAAGCGCAACTATACTGAGTACTTGGATCTCAAGAAGAAGAAGTATGGTGATGCTTCCGCTTCAGGTGTGTTTGTGACAGAAAACTATTTTTCTATAAACTCTGCTTCCTGGGTATTAGATACCAGTTCAGGTTCTCACATATGCAATTCCATGCAGGGGCTGAGAAATAGCAAAGTTTTAAAGACAGGTGACCATACTCTCCGGGTTGGAAATAGTTCCAATGTACATGCGGTTTCAGTGGGAGAGTTTCACCTGGGTTGCCGTCAGGGTGTATATTGGTTTTGAACCCATGTTATTATGTACCTAGTATGCTTTGTAATATAATATCCGTTTTTTTGTTAGACGATGAAGGATATCATTTTGTATTGTAGAATAATGTTATGAACATTAACCTGAATCAAATGTTGGTTGGTTATGGTACACTTAATAACGGGATATACGTCCTAAATCAACATACAGTTTTCAGCATACAACACACTAATAGAAGAAAACTTTCGGAAATAAATGAAGCTTTTCTTTGGCACTGTAGACTTTGTCATATTAACGAAACAAGACTAAACAAGCAACATAAAGATGGATATTTAAACCCCTTTGAGTATAAATCTTATGCGACTTGCCAGTCTTGTATCAAGGGTAAAATGACCAAAACTCCGTTTACAGGACACGGAGAAAGAGCTACTGAGCTCTTAGGCCTTATACATAGTGATGTATACGGGCCAATGTCTACACAGGCTAGAGACGGTTTTTCTTACTTCATAACTTTTACTGATGATTTCTTAAGAATCGGTCATGTGTTTTTATTGAAGCATAAGTCAGAAGCTTTCGAGAAATTCACCGAGTACAAACTTGAAGTAGAAAAACAAACTGGATTGAGCATCAAGATACTTCGATCAGATCGAGATGTAGAGTATCTCAGTACAGAGTTTTCAGACTTTCTAAAAGAGAATGGGATTCTCTCTCAGCTCACTCCTCCTTACACACCACAGCACAACGGTATGTCAGAACGACGGAATCGGACCCTATTAGATATGGTACGTTCCATGATGAGTGATGCTGAGTTACCTGTCTCATTTTGGGGGCATGCATTGGAGACTGCAGCGTTTCTGTTGAACAGGGTTCCAACCAAAACCGTGTCTACCACACCATATGAGATATGGTATGGGGAAGAGACCGTCTCTTAAACGAGTTAAGATTTGGGGTTGTCCGGCCTATGTCAAAAAGTATAATCCGGACAAACTCGAGACATGGTCAGTCATGTGTAAGTTTGTAGGATATCCAAGAAATTCATATGGATATCCATTCTACCACAAGGAGGAACAAAAGGTGTTTGTCTCTCAGCATGCCACATTTTTAGAAAAGAATTTTTTACAAATGATACTGATGGCAATGTGGTAGATCTAGAAGAGGTTCTAGAGACACAAGTTATAAAAGACGACTTGGTTGAGCCTGATGTTGCAACAAAAACTAATAAACCTCAGCCAATCCGTAGATCTACTAGGACTTCTCACCCACCGGAGAGGTACTACGGTTTCCGCATTGATGGTGATAGAGAAGATTGTATCATGGATGATGATGATCCTACTAGTTTTCAGCAAGCTATCACGAGTGGTGACTCTGTGAAGTGGCTGGATGCCATGAGATCCGAAATGGAGTCTATGTACACCAACAAAGTATGGACTTTGGACGTTATACCCTCTGGGGTAAAACCCGTAGGGTGCAAATGGATCTTTAAAAGAAAGATTGGTGTAGATGGACAGGTGGAGACTTATAAGGCAAGACATGTGGCGAAAGGGTTTCGTCAAAGACCAGGTCTGGACTATGACGAAACTTTCTCCCGTAGCCATGCTTAAATCCATTCGGATCCCACTTGCTATTGCTTCTCTCTACGACTATGAAATCTAGCAGATGGACGTTAAAACTGCTTTTATAAATGGTGATTTAGAAGAATGCGTTTATATGGATCAGCCAGAGGGCTTCATTGACAGTGGGAGCAAAGGGAAAGCATGTAGATTGCTTAAATCAATTTATGGATTAAAGAAGGCATCACATAGTTGGAACATCTGTTTTGATGATGTTATCAAAGAGTTTGATTTCATTAAAAATCTAGATGAACCTTGTATTTATAAGAAGACTGTAGGAAGAATTGTCGCATTCCTCATATTGTACGTAGATAACATTCTTCTGATAGGAAATGATGTTCCTATGCTACAGTCGGTCAAATCATTCTTATCACAAAGATTCTCCATGAAGGACCTAGGTGATGCCATGTACATATTGGGCATTCGGATCTATAGGGATAGATCTAAGAGGTTGTTGGGATTGTCCCAAACCAGGTACATCGACACCATCCTAAAGAGCTTTAGTATGAAAGACTCTAAGTGGAGTGCCTTACCCGCTTGCCATGGAGTCACTCTCTCCAGGACTTTTGCCCAAATTCCGATGAAGAGAGAGCTCGCATGAGCATTATTCCCTGCGCTTCAGCCATAGGATCAATAATGTATGCGATGTTATGTACACGCCCTGATGTAGCTTATGCACTAGGTGTAGTAAGCAGGTATCAGTCCAACCAGGGGAGAATCACTGGACAGCTGTGAAGAACATTCTCAAGTACTTGCGAAGGACTAAAGAATTGTTCTTGGTGTATGGTAACGGAGATCTCCAAATGGAAGCCTTTACCGATTCGAGCTTCCAGAGTGATAAGGATGATAACAAATCTATCTCTGGGTTTGTATTTACCCTCAATGGAGGGGCGGTGTGTTGGAAGAGTTCCAAACAGGATACCGTTGCAGACTCTACGATGGAAGCTGAGTATATTGCTGTAAATGATGTCGCCAAGGAGCCGTCTGGATGAGGAAGTTCATCTCGGATCTAGGAGTAGTTCCAACCATTATTGATCCAATACCATTATATTGTGATAATAATAGGGCTATGGCGTTAGCCAAGGAGCCCAGGTCCCATCAGCGATCCAGACACATCCTGAGGCAATATCATCTGATCCAGGAGATAGTTGATCGCCGCGAGATCGAGATTCGGAGAGTAGATACAAAGAATAACACCGCGGATCCACTCACCAAGGCCCTCCTTCAGCCGCAGCATGAGCGACTTTTTGAGCTGTTGGGTATGAGATACGCCAATAATTGGCCTTAGTGCAAGTGGGAGATTGTTGGATATATGTATGCCCCAGATGCTATTATATAATAGTGGATGTATATATATATATATATATATATATATATATATATATATTCAGAGGACATTCTTGCTATATATATATATATATATATATATATATCTTCAGAAGACATTCTTGCTCGACATGATAGTATGCTATCTGGTTACTCTTTATCCTGACATGTTCACTTGATCATGCTTTTATTCATTTGGTACATGTTGATAAAGTCCTAAGGATATTTGCTTGACTACTGTGATTATGATGCAGATCATACTAGTGAGACGTGTGTAGTTTATAAGCATATCATGAAATGTCCCTAGTCGTGGGTGTATCGAGACAGGGCATCGATATTCCAGAGTAGACTAGCGTATACGATTCTTGACCTATATGATGGGCGATGGATGATCCCATATCCATTAGTGTTTAACACCAAGATTGTATACGGGTGCTTAGTGGTGACTGGATACACTGGACGGACTCGCCGAGAACTCCTATATGGTATTATATCTATCGTTGGATAGCAGTTCTCAGGTGACACTGGTACAGGTTAGTCTGTAGACTCGAGATCATCATACAGTCTAGTGTGTTTTCCACTGTACTTTGATTTCCACCCTACCACGGCTCTACGGAGTCGTGCAAACATGTGGCTTTTTAGTACAGTCCCGAGACACATGGAGGCAATGAGCGATAGGAGGGGTTTCTTCTCTCCCGGTATTAGGGGTTGATGTTGCGCTATGCTCGATTGGCTATATCAGCAAGTCCTTGACCAGGGCTGATGAGATTTACTGATAAGTGTTATCAGTAGTTTCTTCATCTGTTATAGGACATACATCGGCATGATTTATTAAGTTAATGGGGTCGACGATACCATCCCTAGACTCGATATGCAGCATATCTGACGAAGAGACCGGACTGTACGGTAAGTGTTACCGGTTGGCTCGACAGGAGTTTTGACAGGTTCGCTTGTTTTTCTTCTGCTCGCTCAATACCCGGGTGGCCGTTACGTTTAGCTGACCGCTTGCGTCTTGTGGGTGTTTGATATGATCAACGCCCAGTGCCGGCGCATTGACGAATCTTAGAGTCCCACAAAGGGGTTACCTAGCTCAGGCAAAACGATGTGGGGTGCATATAGTGATATGCGCGAGTGCTTGATTAAATGCGTGTATATGATACCGCATTTTAATCTAGAGTTTTATATTGGTCGGGTCGTATGAGATATGACCGGTTTATTAAATCAATTGTTGATTTAATATTAATGACCATTAGCCATTTTACTTATAACCTTTTCTACACATTGTGTGCATGAATGTATGTATGTACATATGTTGATATGAATGCACACATGCATGCATACATGTGTCATGGTGGATGATACATTGGAGATGACTATACAATGTTAGTTATATGTATGCCCTAGATGCCATTACTGTACATACGATGTATATTGTAGTGGATGCTTGGACATATATAGGGAAGACTTTCTTGCTCGACATGATAGTATGCTATCTGGTTACACTTTATCTAAACATGTACTCCGATTGTCTCTATGTTACATGTTGATGAAGCCCTTAGGATGAGTACTTGACTACCTGGACTATGATGCAGATCATACTAGTGTGGACAGTGTAGTCGCCAAGTACATCCTTTAAATGTTCCTAGTCATGGGAGTGCCGAGATAGGGCATCGATACTCCAGAGTAGACTAGCGTATGCGCTTCTTAACCTATATGATGGGCGATGGATGATCCCATATCCATTGGTGTTTGACATCAGAGAAGGTATATGGGTGCTCAGTGGAGACTGGGTACACTAGACGGACTCGTCGAGAACTCCCAGATGGTATTATACCTCACGTCAGATGGCAGTTCTCTGGTGACACTGGTACAGGTTAGTCTGTAGACCCGAGATCGTCATAGAGTCTTGTGTGATTCCTACTGTGCTTTGATTTCTATCATACCACGTCCAAGAGGGCGTGCAAAAAGGTGGCTTTTGGGTACAGTCCCGAATCACATGGAGGCAATGAGCGATAGGAGGGGTTTCGTCTCTCCCGGTATAGGGAGTTGATGTTGCGCCGTGTTCGATTGGCTATAACTGGAAATCCCTGGCCAGGGTTGCTGAGATTTACTGGTAAGTGTTATTAGTAGTTTCTCGAACTATTATGGACCTCATATCGACACAACTTATCAAGCTACTGGGGTCTGACGTTTACCACCCCTAGGCGAGATATGTGACATATCAGACGAAGAGACCGGACTGTACGGGAGTGTTACTGGTTGGATTCACGGGAGAATGTACAGGCTTGCTTGTTGATCTTCTGATTGCTCAATACCTGGGTGGCTGTTACATTTAGCTGACCGCTTGCAGCTTGTGGGTGTTTGATATGATCATCACCTACTGCCGGCGTATTGACGATTTTTTAGAGTCCTACACAGAGGTTTCCTGGTTCAGGAAAAACGGAGTAGGAGCACATATGTGATATGTGCGGGACCGAGAATAATACGTGTATGCGATACCGTATTAGATTCTCGCGATATGAGATATCGGCCGGGTATATGTGATACAGCCGGGTCATCGGATCAAGTGTTGATTCGATGAACTGATACAGATTATATTAGTCGGTTATTTGTGAAATAGCCGGATTATCGGATCAAGTGTTGATTCGATAATTTAATGTATAATTATATATTTGATATATTAAATTACATTAACTAATATAAACTCACTTAAAGATTCTTTTTCTCACTCGGGTAATACATTGATATATATGTGATATATGTTAATTGTATTATTTTATTTTGTTACAAAATATATTATATATGTGATATATAATATTATAACAAGTTAAGGTTACAAATGCAACATGTTTTGTGGAGTTTAAACATGGTTAGGGTTTGTATTAGGGTTAAGCTTTCTTGAAGCTTCTAGAATCTTTGTTTTTGTTTTTAAGCAAAGATATTTTGTAAAGATATTTTGTTGATATTTCTTAACCAAAACCAAACCCTTCACCATAGTAAATTCTCTACATGGGTTAAGTCTTCATTCTTAAACCATGGTTTCATTTCTAACCCCACACAAGTTTTCATTATTCATCACAAATGAAATTGTTCTTCTTCTTCCTCTTGATAAAAGCTTTCTAGCTTTTTAACATGTGATGATAATGAGTGAGAAATTGAAAATAAAAGAAAGCTAAATTCCTACTTCATCATCCTCATCTATTCTAGACACTTAGATTAGGGTGTTTGCTTTGCTAATACTGTAAGTCCATGTCACGCACCCCACGAATTTGCGGGGAGGCGGAATATATGAAAAACGATTATCAAAGCTTCGTAACACGGACTTGAGCGCATGAATCGTTTCTAAACCGTTGCTAATTATCTACTAGAGGTTTAACTACTCGGATACGAAGTTATACCTCACGTTACTTGTCCTTCGGGTCTTCATCGCGGTCTTCCACTCCTTGTAGGCTCCTTGGAACATCGGCACCTCAACAGCCTCCTCGAATCAAAGACGATCCACCCGAAAGCTCCTACGCCAAGCTTAATCTCAAATTTGAGATAACTAGGTTGCTTAAAGTGCTAATCTAAGCTACCTAGGGGATATAGAGTGAGGATATGAAAGTATTAGTCTAGCTAACCCTTGATCTCAACACATGAGAGGTTAGGGTTAGGGTTTGAAGAGAGAGTGAGCTTGAGGAGAGAGAAGATAAAAATGATAATCAAATGAGATAATGATATATCATAATATATATGAAGCATTATTTATTTATCCAAAAATGAAATAATAGAATTAACAACCATGCTTTATAAATATCTATGAGTGATTAAACTCCATGAGTCATTAAGCATTTATGATGCATTAATGACATGGATGAATCACACAAATGAGTCACTAATCTCATTTAATGCAATGACACCTTACCCCCCCAAGTCACCACTCTTCTAGAAGCTTCTCGAAAAATTACGAGAACGCCCCTCCAATCCGTGAAAACACGGAAAAACTTTAGACTGTATAAATCCAATAACCTGATACTAGAATCTGGCTTAAACCAAAGCCGGCTAGTAAAAACTGTCCAAAAAATCGTACGTGCGTAAACACACGTATGCGTCCGACCCTTGGTCGTAAAACTATACGACCTCTATATCGTTTCGCCTGGAGCAGGGAAACTCTCTGTGTGGGACTCTAAAGACTCGACACTACGCTGGCAGTGGGTTTAACCACAGACCGCAAGCGGCACTAGCTGTACGTAACGGTCTCCAGGTAGATGTCGATAAGAAGCCAGATGAAGAAAACCATCCGAACCCCTACTGAGCCTGATGTGACAATCTCCGTACAGTCCGGTCTGTTCGTCTAAGACTATCGCATATCAAGCCTAGGGGTGGCAAGAGTCAGTCCCCTAATAGCTGTATAAGTCGTGTCGGAGCGAAGCCCATTACACCCTGAGAAGCTACTGGAACCTACTAGTATATCTCGCTTGCCCTGGCCAGGGACTTTGCGTAATGGCTCTCTGACACAGCGCAATATCAACTCCCAATACCGGGAGAGACGAATCCAGTTTAACCGCCACTGCCTCCAAGTGCTCAGGACTGCACCCAACTGCTACCTGTTTGCACGACTCCTTTGAGCCGTGGTAGGGCAGCAATCTAAGAACAGTGGGACACACTCGAGGTGAAGTAGCAGTGTCAAGTCTGCGGACTATGATGTACTCATGTCACCTGGGAACTGTTAACTAACAATGGGTATAATATCAACCAATCAGTTCCCCGGCGAGTCCTGTCCGGTGTACCCGTAACCTAACGAGCACCTGTATACTATCTCCAGTACGACGTACTGATGGCTGTGGGACAGACCATCTCCCCAACTGGGATGAGAAGCGTACACACTTAGTCTACTCTGGAATATCGATGCCCTATCTCGATAATCCAACGACCAGAGACCTGTATAGGATGTTGCTTACAGACTACCCAGCCCCACTAGTGTGACTGCCATCACAACGCTGGTAATCAAGCAAAGATCCTATGTGCTCTACTAATATGTACAAGTGATACGTTACAAGAAACATATGCACATATTAAAGTAGACACAAACCAAGTAGCATACTACCATTTTTAGAAAGACTGTTATATACAACTGTTAGTTATATGTATGCCCTAGAGGCCATTACTGTACATAGGATGTATATTGTAGTGGATGCTGGGACATATATAGGGAGGACTTTCTTGCTCGACATGATAGTATGCTATCTGGTTGAACTTTACCTTAACGTGTATACTGATTGTCTCTCTGTTACATGTTGGTAAAGCCCTTAGGATCTGTACTTGACTACCTGGACTATGATGCGGATCATACTAGTGGGGACATGGTAGTCCATAAGTACATCCTTCAAAGTCCCTAGTCGTGGGTGTATCGAGACGGGGCATCGATATACCAGAGTAGACTAGCGTATACCTTCTCGACCCATACAGATGGGCGATGGATGATCCCATATCCATCGGTGTTTGACATCAGAGATGATATACGGGTGCTCAGTAGAGACTGGGTACACTGGACGGACTCGCCGAGAACTCCCAGATGGTATTATACCTCACGTCAGATGGCAGTTCTCTGGTGACACTGGTACAGAGTAGTCTGTTGACCCGAGATCGTCATAGAGTCTTGTGTGGTTCCCACTATGCTTTGATTTCCATCTTACCACGTCCAAGAGGGCGTGCAAAACGGTGGTTTTTGGGTACAGTCCCGAGTCACATGGAGGCAATGAGCGATAGGAGGGGATTCGTCTCTCCCGGTATAGGGGGTTGATGTTGCGCTGTGTTCGATTGGCTATAACAGGAAATCCCTGGCCAGGGTTGCTGAGATTTACTGGTAAGTGTTACCAGTAGTTTCTCGAATTGTTATAGACCTCATATCGACACGACTTATCGAGCTATTGGGGTCTGACGTTTACCACCCCTAGGCGAGATATGCGACATATCAGACGATCAGACCGGACTGTACGGTAAGTGTTACTGGTTGGATTCACAGGAGTGTGAGCGGGCTTGCTCGTCGATCTTCTGATCGCTCAATATCCGGGTGGCCGTTACGTTTAGCAGACCGCTTGCGGCTTGTGGGTGTTTGATATGATCATCACCTGCTGCCGGCGTATTGACGAGTCTTTAGAGTCCTACACAGAGGTTTCCTGGCTCAAGCGAAACGAAATAGGAGCGTATATGAGATATGTGCGGGACCGAGAATAATACGAGTATGTGATACTGTATTCGATTCTCGCGATGTGACATTGATCGGTTATATGCGATATAGCCGGGTTATCGGATCAAGTGTTGATTCGATAAGATGTTACTAATGATACCAGTCGGTTATGTGCGTCATGACCGGATCGTTAAATCAAGTGTTGATTTAATGATTTAATGCACAATTATATATTTGATATATTACTTTGCATTAACTAGTATCGGTTCACTTTAAATGGATTTTCTCGCTCGGTTGTGCGCATTGCATATGCGATATAATTTTGTGCACTTGTTTGTATCATATTTGATGATACATGCAAATTAGGGTTTGTGTAAAGAATTAAACCTTGGTTAAAGAAATGGTTAGGGTTTTTATTTGATTATTCATTTATTCATTTGTTTTTATTTTTGGAAAATAAATTGCATAAAATAGAATGGTGGCTTTCTTTGTTCTTATTATGAAGCTTCATGAAGACTTTGACTTTTGTAACCATTTTGTCTCATGCTTAACCCTAACCAATTCAATTAACTCAAGTTAATTCTCTACACCTAACCATGGTGAGAATTATGATAAGAATGGATTTTTATTTTATTCTTTAAAACTTATCATAATAATTATCATCTTTTTGCTTTCTTCTTCTTCTTCATTTCAAGAAGAAAAGCTTGACTACATCAATGGCGGATTGATGAAATGAGTGAGAAATCCAATTCTAAAGTCTACCCACTTCCTATTTCTTCATCCTCTACCTCTTGCCAAGTAGTAGAGTGTGTTTTCTTCACAAGTTTCTTGACTTGGTGAAGTCGGAGCTTGATTTAGCGATGCCTCGACGTAGATCATCTTCGGCATGGACATCGATGACCTAGCCCGTCCATTCTCCGATGAAGCCGACGCTAGAGCCCGGGACTTGTTATGGACAGCGAGGAGACTTCATTGCGGAGCTATGGAGGTGGAGAACCGGATCTACAAAGGTTGTATTTCCGTATCTCTTAGTTAAGTGTTAACTAGTTAGCTTTTTCGCCTAGTTTTCTAGCAAACGATCCGTAGTCGGGTCTCTCGGCACCTAGATTTTTTGAAAATGGCATGTTCGATGCCTTGTGAGACCTCACTAGAGTGCCTAGGAACCCTACAGTGGTATCAGAGCATAGCTAGAGCCTTAGGCGAAGTCTAGACGGATTTTGAAGTCCGAACGACCCGAAACCCCAACCGGAAAATGCTCTCTGGACGTTTTCTGAAAACGTGGATTTTTTCAAATTAAAAATTGCTAAAAAATTCAGCAGGAAAAAATAAGAATTATGATGCAAAATTTTTTCGATGAACAGTACAAACCGCGGCTGAACCGCGGCAGAAGCCTGCCTTCTGCGGCGGTTCCGCGGCGGAATGATGACGTCATCGTACACTGTTTGCACAGTAACTCCTATTATTTTATTCTGTATTTTCTGGGTATTTTTAAAATTTATTCCAGAGTTGTATTTTCTGGGATTATTTTGGGGATTCGGTGTTTCGATCGGAGTATCAAATTTTGTCTGTGTGGCTTTCGATCGGAGTATCAAATTTTGTCTGTGTGGCTTTCCGGATAATTTTTAGAATATGTTAAAAAGTTCGACCGGATATAAATACCCAACTTTTCCCCTGTCGGGAAATTTCCAAGTGTTGGATCTTTCCGTAGTTTAACGACGTTCTAAGTAGTGCAAGTAACGCGATGGACCCTCTAGAAGACAACAAATCTTAACTCGATTATGTGACCGTCTTGAACTGCCCTTTGAACCTTAGGGTTTGGGGCAGTACGGCGTGCCACATGTGAGGCGTTGGCTTGACCCTTCTACGGCTGGACCGTTGGTACTGAGGCACGAACGGAATGTTGTTAGACTTGTTTCATGTGTTGATCTGTATCGGGAAAACTTGGGTGTTCGAATGTTCAATCGGAAAGTTTAACATTTTCTAATTATCTGGAATAGGATACAATAATTGGAATTCACAAATAGTTATGAGATAACTAAATGAATGTTATAAACGTAGCAATTTAGTCTCACATGATCGGTTGCCACGGAATTTTGATGTGATCAAAAGTCCGTCGCAATCACGTAGCGTACGCGGATACTCGCCGGGTAAACTTAATAGACAGCCTCACCCCATAGCCCCGACCAAGTGACTGTAGGAGAACCCCGTCGCCAAAAGCATCCGTTCGGGTGCTCCCGGCAGCGGTGTTCCGCCTTGGTGCACTTCGTCGACGGTATCGGGGGTGCGGCCGTCTACTGAAGTTTGCGACGAGCATTCGATCAGGATGTCGGGAATCTTGTTGAATTACCCGACTTGATATTGAAAAGTGTTTTCGATTTTGAGACTAAAATGCGGGGTTTATAATTGTTAGGCATGTGATGTCTAAGGAATTCATTTGGTCAGGCATGCGATGTCTGAGGTGGTTGCGGATTCCAACTGTTGTAGTTTTACACTTTCTTTTCTGTGACCGTAAGTGTAATATGTGATATCGCCGGTTTCATTGCTATATGTCAACGACAATTGGGATGCGCATATTTACTTACGTTGATGACATGTGATGTTATGTGTTGCTGGATATGTTATATTGGATCGTCGTGTTTGAATAGCCGGGGGTTTTTATGTGAGATGGGTGTTTTTCTTTTTCATTCATGTAAAAACTTGTATGTAATATTCTTTTATTGGGACGCTTCCAGGTTGCGGAAGTTGTCACCGTTTGTATATTATTTACTTTTCCGTACTAGGATAGACCCAAGGAGGGGAGCACAAGTAACCGGGTTCTGGAGTCCAGTGGGAGACCAACTCGAGGAGTCGAGTCCGGGTCTCCTAACTCTAGAATTGGCAGGGTTGCTTGCCGCTCTCGTAGGGGTCTAGGGGTGTGGGTTTGGCTATTCATCACGACCGTGGAATCCGTGTTTTATACTGGCTCGTATTGAAAATACGGACGTCCTAGTATATCTAATATTTCATATGATTCTTCTGCTGCGATATCTGTGATGTGATCATGTGATGTTCTGTGATAGATACAGTATATAGTATATATGATATATTATATAGGCGTTACTTATGTTTTACACCCGCGCTAGCCCTGCCCCGCTCTGCCGTTAGTTGCCTAACCTAACGGTGCACGAGGGGACATCGAGGCGAATGCGGATGGCATAAGTGTACGTCGTATTTATCTGTGATGTTTAGGTATTTAATTGATGGGACTTCATTAATATGATTAATGAAATAAAAGAAACCTAAGATGTTGTAGAATCGAATTTCAAAATAAAACAGGTAGCTACAGTTCTTGCTTTGCACAGCGGTATATGTGATATATCCTGCACCTTATTTGATGAGGAAAGGACCGAGATCCCTTCACCGGGAGTGACTCCTTTAGCAATAACTGGCAGATGCTACACACTCGGTTTGTCTTTTGATTGCTTTTAAGTGTTTTTTCTTTGCACAGTGATATATATGATATATCCCGCACCTCATTCGACGAGGAAAGGACCGACGATCCCTTCACCGGGAGTGACTCCTTTAGCAAAACTAGAAAAGCCTCAAAAGCACTCCATTTTAAAATCATTTGATTCTATAACGATATCAAGTTCATTACGCAATAGGTTTTCAGAAAAACCTGTCGTAGCCCTCCGTCATTTCAGATAAATCCTGTTTAGTATTCGTGCTGCGTTTGTTGACCATGTCAAGGCGCAGTGTGCGGTAGCTAACCAGTATTTATCTGCTTATGCATATAATGCAGATTGGGTTAGGGTAGTCGTGCGGCCTTGTTGACCTTGTCAAGGGTTGTGCGGGTGGGTTTGATTCAATCAAGAAATGACGGGTTGAACTTGACTTGCGGTCTATGGTTTGTTGACCTTGTCAAGGTCATAGATCGTTCGGGGCAAAATATTATCGGGAATTTCAAGTGTTGAAATTTGCAATGAGATTGCATACCTTCTATGAGATAGTTGGATCCCGATACCCGCTGCGAGTAAGAGTTACTCCTGGGAGAGTTCTATACATTACAATTAGCCGATCAAGTAGGTGTCTAGAAAGGTGTCAACGGGGTTACGCCTCTGGGAAAACGAGGTTTACATTAATTAGGATCGTGCGAAAGCACGGGGGACCTCCCTCAAAGTACCGACACTGGCCTGGCTGAAAGATTGGCGAACTTGTAGTGTGTAATTAATCTCGGCTAGTCTTTCCTTTTAGGGTTTGAAGGAAGATTTGATAAAAAGCAGTGGGAGCCATCCTGATTAGATAAAATAATAACCAATCTATTCTTGCAAGAGCGCACGCTGAGTGTTTTCTTCTCTCTCTCTCCAGGTAGCGACCATATCACGCCTTAATCAAGATAATAAAACGGATTATTGACCGAACCCGCTTGTTATACTGAGCTGGGGAACGTTGGTCCCGCTCCAACTTATAATTGTTATAAGACAGAGCAGGAAATTGGGGATTACCAGAATTCCCGTGCCGCCCAAACGAAGAGAGTGCATTCTGATGCATCATCTTCGGGTGTGTTCATTATACAGAACTGTTTCTCAGTATCCTCTGCATCCTAGGTATATGATACCGGATCAGGATCCCAGATATGTAATCTGTTACATAGGGCTACAAAAGGATAGAAAAACTGAGAACGGGTGATAAGTTTCATGAGACAGAAAACGGGGCAAGAGTTGCAGCCAAGTCTGTCGGTCACTGTCACCCTGTATTATAAATACATTGATTCTGAACGAATGTTATTAGATACCGAACCTGATATACAAAATCATATCAGTCTTTTTATCAGTAAAGAAATGATAAAATTTTGTATTGTCGGATAATGTTTTGAACATTTCTTATATCAAAAGTTGATCGGTTCAGGCACGTTATCTAAAAGCGTTGATGTTCTAAATCAAACTACAGTTCTTATTATATGGAACATACACAAGAGGAAGAGTTCAGAAATGAACGAATCCTTCTTGAGGCATTGTAGACTAGGTCATATCAATGTGACCCGACTAGCTAAAGTTACATGTAGATGTATATTTAAATCAGTTTGAATTTACATCTTATGAAACTTGCCAGTCATGTCACAAAGATAAAATGACCATAGCCCTGTTTATTGGAAATAGAGAAAGAGTTAGTAAACTCTTGGGATGATACATGTTGATGTATGTAGGTCCCCTGTCTACACATGCCAGGACTGGTTCTTTATACTTCATTACGTTCTCTGATGATCTCTTTAGATTCAGACATATGTTCTTGTTGAAACAAAAGTCCGAACCTTTTGAGATATTCACGGAATATAAGTTAGATGTAGAGAACCAATATACGGGTATAAGTATTATGTCCTTTGATGTGATCAAGGAGGAGAATACTTGAGCACGGAAATCCTGGACTATTCTAAAGGAGAATGAGATTCTCTCTCGGCATTACTCCTCCGAATACACCATAGCACGATGGTATATCGGGGCGGAGCAATCACACCCTATATGATATGGTGTGCTCTATGATGAGTATTACTGAGTTACCTATTTCCTTTAGGGAGTTATGCACTTATGAAGTTGCATACCTATTGAATAGCGTTCGAATCAAATCAGTTGCCTACCATTTCATATGTGATATGGAAAGGGAAGAGCCCATCTCTTAAGTTACTTAAGATTTGGGGTTGACCGGCCTATGTCTGAAAGCAAAATCCGGACAAGCTCGAGGCAAGGTCTGTTATGTAGAACTGGAAAAGTTCCAGCAATACAAACTACAGTAGATGATTTGATAAAACCAAAGGATTCAATAGTTACCAACGAACCTCAGCCTCTCCGCCGATCTAGTAGGGTTCCTCACCCACCTGAGAGATACTTCGGTTTCTCTATGACAGTGGGAGCGAGGAATGCATCATGAGATGATGACCTAACTAGTTTCGAGCTGGCCATCAAGAGTGAGACTCTGTAAGAATGGCTGGATGTTTATTGATCTGAGATGGAATCCTTATACACCAACAAAGTATGGACTTTAGTTGCTATATCTGAAGGGTTAAATCCCCATTAGGAGCAAGTATATCTTGAGAAGATTACTTGGTGTACATGGAAAAGTTGAGACTTTCAAAGCTAGACTTGTTAAAGGTTTTCGTCATCGACCAGGCGTGGATCATGATGAAACTTTTTCTAAGGATCTATGCTTAAGTCCATTCAGATCCTACTTACCACGGCTGTATACCATGACTACGATCTCTGGTGGTTGGGTGTCTTGACTGCTTTTCTAAATGATGATTTAGAAGAGTGCGTCTATAAGTACACAGCCAGAGGGCTTCGTAGACAGTGGGAGCAGCGGAAACGTGTGCAAGATGTTTTATAGGATAAAGCAGGCATCGCGGAGTTGGAACATCTGTTTTGATGAATTAGTCAAAGAGTTTGACATCATCAAAATGGTAGATGAACCTTATATAAACAAAAAGGTAGTAGGGAGTATGGTGACGATCCTCGTAGAGTACGTGGATGACATACTCTTGATGGGGAAGGAGTTTCCTATGCTACGCTCGATCAATCTCCGCTTATCACGATGATTCTCCATATAGGATCAAAGTGATACCTCCTAAATCCTGGGTTTTTGGATCTATGAGATAGATCTAATTGGAAGTTAGGACTCTCACTAGTTGTAGTGAGACGGTATCAACCGATCCTGGGGAGAATCACTGGAAGGGTTCCAGGGTGATAATGACGACTGAGTGTCAGTCGCAGGCATTGTCTTTACCCTCAGTAAAGGGACGGTATGTTGGAAGAGTTCCAAGCTAGATACCGTGACATACTAGACGATAAAGGCAGGATACATCGCTACTTAAGATGCTACCAAAGTGGCTGTCTGGGTGTATATTGGTTCATGAGATGAACTTAGTTCCTCCCATTGTGTGACAATGGAGTTGTGGCTTATGCCAAGGAACGTCCGTCCCATCAGTGATCCAGACATATTCTAAGGCAGTATCACCTGATCATGGAGATGGTTAATCTCCAGGGGATCGAGGTTAGGAGAGTAGACTCAGAGGACAACACAGCGGATCCACTCACAAAGGCCTGTTCCCAGAGAGAGACTTTTATGGGATGGTTGAGTATGAGATACTGCAACCACTGCTACAGATGGCCCTAGTGCAAGTGGGAGATTGTTAGTTATATGTATGCCCTAGAGGCCATTACTGTACATAGGATGTATATTGTAGTAGATGCTGGGAAATATATAGGGAGGACTTTCTTGCTCGACATGATAGTATGCTATCTGGTTGAAATTTACCTTAACGTGTATACTGATTGTCTCTCTGTTACATGTTGGTAAAGCCCTTAGGATCTGTACTTGACTACCTGGACTATGATGCGGATCATACTAGTGGGGACATGGTAGTCCATAAGTACATCCTTCAAAGTCCCTAGTCGTGGGTGTATCGAGACGGGGCATCGATATACCAGAGTAGACTAGCGTATACCTTCTCGACCCATACAGATGGGCGATGGATGATCCCATATCCATCGGTGTTTGACATCAGAGATGATATACGGGTGCTCAGTAGAGACTGGGTACACTGGACGGACTCGCCGAGAACTCCCAGATGGTATTATACCTCACGTCAGATGGCAGTTCTCTGGTGACACTGGTACAGAGTAGTCTGTTGACCCGAGATCGTCATAGAGTCTTGTGTGGTTCCCACTGTGCTTTGATTTCCATCTTACCACGTCCAAGAGGGCGTGCAAAACGGTGGTTTTTGGGTACAGTCCCGAGTCACATGGAGGCAATGAGCGATAGGAGGGGATTCGTCTCTCCCGGTATAGGGGGTTGATGTTGCGCTGTGTTCGATTGGCTATAACAGGAAATCCCTGGCCAGGGTTGCTGAGATTTACTGGTAAGTGTTACCAGTAGTTTCTCGAATTGTTATAGACCTCATATCGACACGACTTATCGAGCTATTGGGGTCTGACGTTTACCACCCCTAGGCGAGATATGCGACATATCAGACGATCAGACCGGACTGTACGGTAAGTGTTACTGGTTGGATTCACAGGAGTGTGAGCGGGCTTGCTCGTCGATCTTCTGATTGCTCAATACCCGGGTGGCCGTTACGTTTAGCAGACCGCTTGCGGCTTGTGGGTGTTTGATATGATCATCACCTGCTGCCGGCGTATTGACGAGTCTTTAGAGTCCTACACAGAGGTTTCCTGGCTCAAGCGAAACGAAATAGGAGCGTATATGAGATATGTGCGGGACCGAGAATAATACGAGTATGTGATACTGTATTCGATTCTCGCGATGTGACATTGATCGGTTATATGCGATATAGCCGGGTTATCGGATCAAGTGTTGATTCGATAAGATGTTACTAATGATACCAGTCGGTTATGTGCGTCATGACCGGATCGTTAAATCAAGTGTTGATTTAATGATTTAATGCACAATTATATATTTGATATATTACTTTGCATTAACTAGTATCGGTTCACTTTAAATGGATTTTCTCGCTCGGTTGTGCGCATTGCATATGCGATATAATTTTGTGCACTTGTTTGTATCATATTTGATGATACATGCAAATTAGGGTTTGTGTAAAGAATTAAACCTTGGTTAAAGAAATGGTTAGGGTTTTTATTTGATTATTCATTTATTCATTTGTTTTTATTTTTGGAAAATAAATTGCATAAAATAGAATGGTGGCTTTCTTTGTTCTTATAATGAAGCTTCATGAAGACTTTGACTTTTGTAACCATTTTGTCTCATGCTTAACCCTAACCAATTCAATTAACTCAAGTTAATTCTCTACACCTAACCATGGTGAGAATTATGATAAGAATGGATTTTTATTTTATTCTTTAAAACTTATCATAATAATTATCATCTTCTTGCTTTCTTCTTCTTCTTCATTTCAAGAAGAAAAGCTTGACTACATCAATGGTGGATTGATGAAATGAGTGAGAAATCCAATTCTAAAGTCTACCCACTTCCTATTTCTTCATCCTCTACCTCTTGCCAAGTACTAGAGTGTGTTTTCTTCACAAGTTTCTTGACTTGGTGAAGTCGGAGCTTGATTTAGCGATGCCTCGACATAGATCATCTTCGGCATGGACATCGATGACCTAGCCCGTCCATTCTCCGATGAAGCCGACGCTAGAGCCCGGGACTTGTTATGGACAGTGAGGAGACTTCATTGCAGAGCTATGGAGGTGGAGAACCGGATCTACAAAGGTTGTATTTCCGTATCTCTTAGTTAAGTGTTAACTAGTTAGCTTTTTCGCCTAGTTTTCTAGCAAACGATCCGTAGTCGGGTCTCTCGGCACCTAGATTTTTTGAAAATGGCATGTTCGATGCCTTGTGAGACCTCACTAGAGTGCCTAGGAACCCTACAACAACTGTGAATATCCCAAGCTTCCATTAAGTAATATACAACCTAGTATGATACAATAATGGCCCCTAGCGCATATACACTAACAATCTCCCACTTGCACTAGGGCCATGAGCTGGCATATCGTAGACCTATCATCTCGAATAGCCTCTCGAACTGCGTCTGAGGAAGGGCCTTTGTGAATGGATCAGCAATGTTATTCTCTATCTCTACTCTCTTCACCTCGATCTCCCGGCGATCTACGATCTCCCTGATCAGGTGATACCGCCTTAAGATGTGTCTGGACTTCTGATAAGACTTGGGTTCCTTCGCTAAAGCTATAGCGCCGTTGTTGTCATAATACAGAGGTATTGGACCAACACTGGTAGGAACCACCTGAAGTTCTGTAAGGAACTTCTTCATCCAGACTACTTCTTTTGCGGCATCGCAAGCAGCTATGTACTCTGCTTCCATCGTTGAGTCAGCAATGGTCTCCTGTTTGGAACTCTTCCAATAGACCGCCCCTCCATTGAGGGTAAAGACATAACCCGACATGGATTTGGAGTCATCTTTGTCACTCTGGAAGCCGGAGTCGGCAAAGGCCTCAATCTGGAGGTCTTTTCCTCCATACACCAAGAACATATCTTTAGTCCTCCTTAGGTACTTTAGAATGTTCTTTACTGCTATCCAGTGCTTCTCTCCTGGGTTTGCCTGATACCGGCTTACAACGCTCAATGCGTATGCTACATCTGGTCTGGTACATAACATCGCATACATTATAGAGCCTACCGCAGAAGCGTAGGGTATAATCGACATGTGATCCCTTTCCAAATCAGTCTTGGGAGATATCTCTTTGGAGATGGTGATTCCGTGACAAGCTGGTAGATTACCGTGCTTAGAATCATCCATACTGAATCTCTTCACTATGGTGTCTATGTACCTGGACTGTGAAAGTCCCAACATCCTCTTTGATCTATCACGATAGATCCGGATCCCCAGAATGTAGGTGGCATCACCCATGTCTTTCATGGAGAATTTATGTGATAAGAATCTTTTGACTAACTGTAACATAGGAATATCATTTCCTATTAGGAGAATGTCATCCACGTACAAGACCAGGAATACTACAGCTCTCCCTACAATCTTACTGTATATGCATGGTTCATCCGGATTTTTGATAAAGTCAAATTCTTTGACAGCATCATCAAAACAGATGTTCCAACTCCGCGATGCCTGCTTTAGTCCATAAATGGACTTAAGCAGCTTGCATACTTTACCGCTGCTCCCACTCTGAATGAATCCCTCTGGCTGATCCATATAGACGCTCTCTTCCAAATTACCATTTAGAAAGGCCGTCTTTATGTCCATCTGCCAGATTTCATAATCGTGGAAGGCAGCAATAGCAAGAAGGACCCGAATAGATTTAAGCATAGCCACTGGAGAAAAGGTTTCGTCATAGTCCAAACCAGGCCTTTGACGAAAACCCTTTGCAACAAGTCTAGCCTTATAGGTTTCAACCTGTCTATCTACACCAATCTTCTTTTTGAAGATCCATTTGCATCATACGGGTTTTACCCCATCTGGAGCAACGTCCAAAGTTCATACTTTGTTAGTGTACATGGACTCCATTTCGGTCTGCATTGCATCCAGCCATTTTACTGAGTCACCGCTCTGAATGGCTTGCTGGAAGCTAGTAGGGTCATCTTCATCAATGACACAATCCTCTCTATCCCCATCTATGAGAAAACCGTAGTATCTATCAGGCAGATGAGATGGCCTACTACTCCTGCGGAGTGGCGTTGGGATGTCCTATTCTTCTTGAACTTCTGGTTCTACCAAACTTTCAGTAGTAGTTTGTGTTTCTGGAATTTCTTCCAGTTCTATTTCGCTCCCACTAGTTTCCTTTTCTAAAAACTGATATTCTAGAAAATGGGTATTACGAGAAACAAAAACCTTTTTCTCCTCTGCGTAATAGAATAGATATCCCCTGGAGTTCTTTGGATATCCCACAAACTTACATAGTATTGATCATGCCTCGAGTTTGTCCGCATACTGCATTTTAACATAAGCCGGACATCCCTAAATCTTTAGATACTGAAGATAGGGTTTCTTCCCACTCCACATCTGATATGGTGTGGTAGGCACAGTCTTGGTGGGAACCTGGTTCAAAAGATATGCAGCTGATTCTAGTGCATATCCCCAGAATGATCGTGGTAACTCAGCGTTGCTCATCATGGAACGAACCATATCCAATAGGGTTCGATTCCTCCTTTTCGATACACCGTTATGTTGTGGTGTGTATGGAGGAGTAAGCTGAGAGAGAATTCCATTCTCTTTTAAGTAACCCAGGAACTCGGCACTTAAGTATTCACCACCTCGATCAGATCTCAGTGTCTTTATACTTTTGCCTGTTTGTTTTTCCACTTCATTCTTGTATTCTTGGAATTTCTCAAAGGCCTCGGATTTATGCTTCATTAAGAAGACATATCCATACCTAGAGAAGAAAATTGTGGAGGATAGGTTGGAAGGAGAACAAGCAACCATTCCAATCGTTGAAGAACCGTAGCCAACAAGGAGTGTTGAACTAGTTTCCCAGGATGAGGCAATGAAGTAGGAATAACCACCTCGCGCATGTGTAGACATTGGACCGCACACGTCACTGTGTACGAGTCCTAAGAGCTCCCTTGCTCTTACTCCGTGTCCAGTGAACTGAGTCTTTGTCATCTTTCCTTTGAGACAAGATTCACAAGTAGCATAAGATTGATATTCGAACGGATTCAAATATCCTTCTTTATGTAACTTAGTCAACCTTCTATCATTGATGTGACCTAGTCTACAATGCCATAAGAAAGCTTGATTTATCTCTGGAGACTTTCTTTTAAGAGTGTTCTGGACATTGAAAACCTGAGCTTGACTTAATACGTATATACCGTTATCTAATGTACCGGACCTGATCAGTCGAAAATATTGTATATTTTAGCCGGCAATTTCCCCATCTTTTGCATACATATAGAAGTGTTCGGCATTCATATTCTACATATTAGCAAATCGGTCGCAAAATATCATATTACATGTATTCGACCTTAAAACCGGCATTTCTAGGGAAATTGACTGCATTTGATCACATGGCATATTTTCTATATCTTGCAACCCGTGTTTCGAAGTCTGTGCAGGAAAAGAGAAGCTTGCTCGATCATTACATTGCTCGACCATTACAATTGCTCGTAAACTCACTAAAATCAAATCTGGTATCAACACAAAAGAGCAACTGGAATTCAACATATCATAAAAAGCCCTAAACAGCAGTACCAAGCAACAGAAGAAGGCACAGATCCCAAGGCCATCAATGAGCCGCGGAAGCGCGGCCTAGAGGCACCTTAGGCCGCGGATCCGTGGTTGGTTAAAGGAATCAACTCCTCATTTTTGGTGCTCAACTCCTGATTCATCTGCTACAGTTCAGAAATGTACTCCAACTTCCAGAAGACTCCAGAAACTTCTACCAGATCAGCAAACACTTTGAGCTTCACTAAACTAGCCTATTATTCTAGAACTTTCCCTAAACCCTAGCTTAAACCCTAAGCTAGCTCCTAACAAACTCCTTCTAGAAACTCTTCAACAAACTTTTGGAGGGAAAGGGAAATTCAAACTTAAACCTAGGGTTTGGGAGCTCTATAAATAAGACCCTAGGCTCATTATTCAATTTTAATTCAACCTTGGGAATTATTCATCCAAGTAGTGAATCTATCCCCAAATCCATCTCTCTTTTCATCTCCTTCTTCCTCAAGTCTAGTGACAGGGCTTGTAGGAAACCCTAACCCTAATTCCAATTGAAATCAAGAATCCCGAGTACCCATTAAGCAAGAAGCCCGACAACCTTTAGGAGCGGAGCCGATCTTCAACGGAGCAAGCGATCCGAGCCGATCCACGACTCATGAAGCCGAGCGACGCCCGATCAACAATCTAGATTCTTCTTCTTGTAGTTCTTGAAGCAAATGTAATCAAAATTGTTGAGATCAATAAAGGTGATATTCTTGTATCTTGTTTTCTTTAATTTCCGCATCATGATATCTTTACAATTCGTGAATCTTTTATATATGGTGATGTGTGAATAAAACTCCGCTCGTCGAGGAGTCGAGACGGTCAATAGAAAGATGATGTAACATAGCTTTAATCGATTCTTGATTCCTACAAGTTTTGTAAACCCTAGCAAATTCAAGAACCGACAACCCATTTTGTTTCGATGCTTTCTTGATTGACATCGTTCAAAATGGGGGAGTTAGGATCGTTTCTTGAAATTGCTAGAGGCTAGAATGTGAATGATATCGACAACAGAACAAGGGATAAGATGAAACCCTAGTTTCACGAGAAAACCCTAACTCTTGTCGATGATCATCGATCTAGTATCAATACTTCGAAGGACAAGAACACGATATCTTTAGATTACATCACGTCTATCGATCCGATCGATTCCTACGAGCCTCATTTAGATTCTTGATTGTTGATTGGAAATATTATCAAAACAACCGATTCTTGATTGTTTGTAGTTTCTTGATTCTTGCATAAAGAATAGTGACACTCGAATACAAATCATTCTTGAATCATGTTTTCTTTTATTGTTGCTTAACATTTCATTTCAAACGTATCAAAATACAATTGAATTGTGCAATCCCTGTGGACGATCCGCACTCATTCATTAACTACATCCGACACCGTAGTTTGATTGCGGTCAATATAAGTTTTTGATTGTAATTTCTTTACAAGTTTATTTTACACATCAGAAAACGATCAATCAAAATGGCGCCGTTGCCGGGGATCGCGCTAATTCATTTACATTTTTAGTTTGAAGTGAAAGAATTATTACATTTTACTTCTTGAAATCAAATTCGTACAAACTCTTATACGTGTGTTGTGAATTGATTGCAAGGTGATCTGGAGCTTACTGGGAGTCTGGAAAATTATTTGGGATATACCAGAGAGCTGGAAATAGCAACAGAAGGCAGCTGAAGAATTTTTAATCACTGAACCCACAACTTAAGCGCGGAAGCGCGGCACATAGGGTGTTCTTGCGGCTGATCCGCGGTCCTACAGGGGGTTCTCTGCAAAATTTTTCACTCAGGTACTTTCTTGCTCTCTCCCCTCTCCTCTTTTTAGCTCCAACTAACACTTTGCTGCAGGATTCTTTGCAAAATAATCGCAGCGCGCAAAAGCAAAATTAAAATTGTGTGTGATTTTTGATTTCTTGGTTGTTTGCATTCTAATACGGAAATTTAAGGGGCACGGCCAAATCCAAATTAGGTGGGGATTTCATTACCCTTCCTAGGCCCCGAAAATCGCAAAACTTGCATCCGCATTACCCTCATTAATTAAAAGAAATCTAGAGAAGACTCTAAGGACTGTCGCGCTCAATAGGACAAGAGAAGGCCGTGGGTAATTCATTGCTTATCCGCGTTTTCTTGTGGTGCCTAAGACGAGTGTGTCAAAGGCTAGTGGTTATTAATTAGGCCCACTGTAGTGGTGGTTCCTTCCCACTTACCTGGCACTTATCCGGCCACAGGGGGACAAAGAGGCAGTGGAGGATTCTATCCTGCGACTTGTCTTTTGGCAGTTAGGAGCGGTCTAGAGCCGGACCTAGGTGACCACTAGATTCTAAGGTTGTGTGCTGCATTTGTTTTGTCGCATCATTTTTTCAAAAAATCCGTCCCTTTTTCAAAAGCAAGCACCGCATTCATTCATTACCCCTAATTATAAGTCAACGCTGCCACTTGTACTAATCCTTTTTAGTGCAAGATAGGCTGGACACGGGATTCTAGTGCCCGTTTAGTCCGCGTACCCTTTATCGACTCCGAAGTCGATAATTCTCCATTTACCTTTTCTTTACCCAATTCCACACCCACACCGATGGATCCGAATCCATCGAACTTCTTTAACCCTAATCTGCCGCCGTCCGTTGGTGCGCAGAATCCACCCCACATTTCTCTCCAGGAAAGATGCTATCCACTTAGAGGTCCTCTTTCGACCTGCTTATCCACACCACCAGCCAATGGGGATAACTTTGAGATTAAGCCCCAGTATATCAATCTTTTACCCAAATTCCACGGACTCGAGACTGAGGACGCTTACGTTTTCATTACCAAATTTGAAAACGTATGCGCAATGATGGGTACGTCACAACTTTCAGTGGATGCTATGCGTCTACGACTTCTCCCATTTACCTTGTGCGATATAGCCGAGAAGTGGCTATACAACACTACCGCACATTCTATTACGAATTGGGGAGAATTCATCGCGGCATTCCTTAAGAAATTTTACCCAATCCAAAAGACAGCTCGAATCCGTAGCGAACTGAATCAATTTGCCCAGCTCCCCGCTGAACCATTTTCTAAATGCTTTGAACGTTTCAAGGATCTATTGGTTCAATGTCCTCATCACGGCATCCCAAGATGGGAATTGTGCCGAATCATATATGAGGGCAGTAACCCTAACACTAAACAGAGCCTTGAAAACATGTGTCAAGGTACCTTCATGTCTAAGGATGATGGGGAAGCTTGGCGATATTTAGAAGAGTTCGCTGAAAAGTCTTTACAGTGGGAAAGTCCATCATTTAGGAGTGGCAATAACCAATCGGATGTTTCCATAGGAGTTAGAGCTGACATTTCAGCTATACAAAAGAAACTCGAGACTATGGAAAAAAAAATTTTAGCTGCCTCCCTTAACCAAATGTCACTTTCCAAAACTGTATGTAGCTGCTGTTCTGATCCGTCTCACTTGACGGAAGAATGTCCGTTTCAAGGTCGTGAGCATACCAATGCCGCATTTCAACGACCTAGAAACGATCCTTTTTCTTCCACATATAATCAGGGATGGAGGAATCACCCCAATTTTTCTTGGAACCAATCATAATCACAAAACACGGTTCCAAACCAAAACAATTTTCAAAGGGTCCCTCCACCACAACAGCAGCCACAACTTCAATTGAGTCAGCACCCCTTTCAAGCACATAATTTTCAAAATACGGTCAACACACCTGCACTGTCTAGTCCTTTACAGTTGACCGGAACTGATGAATCCTCTTCTTTTGCACAATACATGAATTTGGTCTTGACAAATATCATGCAAGTTTCGGCTGAAATGAAATCTTCCGTCGATGACATGAAGAAAAACTCTGCGTCCCAAAACGAGAGTATTAAATCGATGGAAGAAGAAATTGCAAGATTAAAAGCCGAACTAAGTGCAAGAGAGAAAGGGAAACTTCCAGCTCAACCCTTACCCAATCCTGGTTATTCACATCATGTGAATGCAATCACCACGTTGAGATCTGGAAGAGTGCTTGACAATCATGTTGGGGAAGAAGTTGATGATACTGATAATCCTATTAACACCCCGGCTGAGACCTTTCCACACACACACACTTCTGACCCTACTTCTTCTACTCCACCACCCTCTTCCGAGCCTATTCTCCATTTCCCAAAAGGCTCGCCACTACAGCCCACCTCTTTTACCCCTCCACGGACAATCCCCACTTCTATACTGGGATCGGTTCCACACACACTTTCTTCTCCTATGATGGACCCAGCACTTATTGCTAAAGCACCTTATCCTAATCGGTTAAGGGCTAACACACCAAGTCCACAAATGGAGAAGATCACTGAGATGTTTAAACAGGTTAACATCAATATCCCTCTTCTAGATGCTATCCAACAAGTACCTGCATACGCAAAAGTTTTTAAAGATTTTTGCACTAGAAAGAGGAAGAAACAAATGCCCAAGAAGATATTCATGGCTAAGACAGTAGACACAGCTTTCCCCCAGCAATTACCGAGGAAACGTAAGGATCCTGGCTATCCTACGATTTCCATCTCTATTGGGGAGAAACACATTAACCGTGCTCTACTAGATCTTGGGGCAAGTGTTAACCTGCTTCCTTTCTCAGTTTATGAGCAGTTAGGAATCGGAGAGTTGAAACCATCTCCATGCACTCTCCAGATGGCTGACCGATCAATCACCAGACCTAGGGGTGAACTAGAGGATGTGTTGATAAAAATTGGGGAATTTATTTTCCCTGTGGACTTTATTGTAATTGATACACAGCCTGTAGCGAACTCACGGAATCAAATTCCGGTGATTTTAGGTCGCCCCTTTTTGGCCACTTCCAATGCTATCATCAATTGTCGTAACGGTTCCATGACCCTATCCTTCGGAAACGGACAATTGAGATGAACATTTATAAGTTAGGAAGTGTACCCTCCGAACCTACTGTTCAGGTCTGTTCTGTCGACTTAATGGATGTCGACAGCAGCGAAACTGATGATCCTCCTGATACCGATCTTGACTCTTTTCATACGTTATTGTTTGACCCAACTATATATCATACACATACGGACTCTTCCACCGAGATGTCCGGGTCAACAACTAACACTGATTATGAACTGTTCTTAGAGTCTGAAGATCACCCCGCACTTTGTAATGACATTATTCTTCGGGGTATAGATGAAACTTTTGAGGAAATCTTCGCTGATGAACTCGCATTTCTAAAAAACACGGGTGTTGAGATGAATCATATCCAACTCACTGAAATTGAACCTCCACCCCTTCTTCTGAATTGTAAGAAGAATGCGAGTAATCCATCACATATACTGCATCGTCTCTCCAAAATGAGACGTACACACATTCTATTCCACCACTTACCCTTTCCCCACTTTTTCTTCCACCAACCCGAGCACTGCATTGATAAAATTTTTGAATGGTTGGTGTTAACCTTCGGTCTTTGCAAAGCTTGGCATCGACCAATGATTTTTGACCCCCACTTGTGATTTTCAAAGTTTAACATTGCATAATTCAAGTTTGGGGGGGTATAATTTTTCTGGCTCCTGAAAAGAAAAATTTTACAAAATGATGAGCCAAAAATAAGTTTGGGGGAGGGTCTTCACTTAAATATTTTGCCCCCACTAATAATCCCCCCCAGATTTACAGGTTTTGTAGATATAGCTGTCGGCAACAGTGAGGACACTGTTGAAAACAAGTTTGGGGGAGGTTTGTGCTTATTTTTGCATCATTTGCATATCATCTGCATAAGCACAAAACATTTCTTTAAAAATCTATAAAAATTGAAAAATTTTCAAAACCCATAAAAATTTAAAAATTTTCAAATATAAAAATAATTTTAATATTTACACTTTTTTGTATATAAATAAGATAATGAAAGTTTAGATAGTGAAAAGTTACATCCATGAGATTGAAAAATTTTAGAAAACTAAGAAAATTAGAAGTTTTCTTATACGAACCAGTAATAAGTAGTTATGAGCCGTTGTCCCAAGGGTTAGTAAGATGAAGGACGTCACTAATCTGAGGATAAAACTAAGTCTGAAAAATAGTTTCTATTCTGGAAGCCAAACATTTTGAACGTTGATACCCTGCTATTCGCACTTACACACGTCTTGAAGCCTGGGATAGTAGAGGATACCTTGAAATGCTCTTGTCTTAAAGCCAAAAGTATGAAGAAAAAAAAATATGGTGAGAAAAATGGACACTGGTTTTGTTATCACCAAGGGAATAAAAAATATATAGCGAGGGTGCCTCTTCATCTAGTGCCCTAAGGCCAACTGGTCTGGGAGTCACTGCTATACCTAAGGTGGTGCAAGACTAGGAAAATACACCAAATAAGCAAGCACATGAGTAATCGGTCGGTTAGTACCTCAAGAAGTATTAACGGTCGCATGAAAATGTGTGAGCTCATCGAAAAAAAAAGAAAAAAATATATATATAATACTGAGGCTGATGGGCAAGAGTATGATAGCTTGAATTGAATTCTCCGGGTGTAGGGATGTCTTTACACACACGCAGGGTGATATGATCGATGTTTGGAAGAAAGATAGGAATGAAGAATAAGATGATGTTTTATTGAGGGAAGACGTGATTTCTAACATCTTTTCATGACCATTAAGATAGGGCTCATGACAACCGAAAAGCTAGCTTAGTTGAAAACCCTAATTTTCAAAGTCTTTCTTTTACGATTCTTTTCTTTAAATGTAATATTCATGATCTTCCTTTTATTATTGGATTTTTGTGGGTGCAATTCGCTGAAAACCCTCAGGAGACAACACTCCTCCTACTAGGGACACCTAGAGGTTTAAAGGCTTGTTGCACGTGCTAAGTGCAATCGTGTTGCCTACGAAAGTGTGCTAGTTAGTTTTTCTCTTTCTTTATTTTCTCCTTCTCTTTTTAATAAAACATTCGCTCGAGACGATCGAAATTAAGTTTGGGGGTATTTGATCAGTCGAAAATATTGTATATTTTAGCCGGCAATTTCCCCATCTTTTGCATACATATAGAAGTGTTCGGCATTCATATTCTACATATTAGCAAATCGGTCGCAAAATATCATATTACATGTATTCGACCTTAAAACCGGCATTTCTAGGGAAATTGACTGCATTTGATCACATGGCATATTTTCTATATCTTGCAACCCGTGTTTCGAAGTCTGTGCAGGAAAAGAGAAGCTTGCTCGATTATTACATTGCTCGACCATTACAATTGCTCGTAAACTCACTAAAATCAAATCTGGTATCAACACAAAAGAGCAACTGGAATTCAACATATCATAAAAAGCCGTAAACAGCAGTACCAAGCAACAGAAGAAGGCACAGATCCCAAGGCCATCAATGAGCCGCGGAAGCGCGGCCTAGAGGCACCTTAGGCCGCGGATCCGCGGTTGGTTAAAGGAATCAACTCCTCATTTTTGGTGCACAATTCCTGATTCATCTGCTACAGTTCAGAAATGTACTCCAACTTCCAGAAGACTCCAGAAACTTCTACCAGATCAGCAAACACTTTGAGCTTCACTAAACTAGCCTATTATTCTAGAACTTTCCCTAAACCCTAGCTTAAACCCTAAGCTAGCTCCTAACAAACTCCTTCTAGAAACTCTTCAACAAACTTTTGGAGGGAAAGGGAAATTCAAACTTAAACCTAGGGTTTGGGAGCTCTATAAATAAGACCCTAGGCTCATTATTCAATTATAATTCAACCTTGGGAATTATTCATCCAATTAGTGAATCTATCCCCAAATCCATCTCTCTTTTCATCTCCTTCTTCCTCAAGTCTAGTGACAGGGCTTGTAGGAAACCCTAACCCTAATTCCAATTGAAATCAAGAATCCCGAGTACCCATTAAGCAAGAAGCTCGACAACCTTTAGGAGCGGAGCCGATCTTCAACGGAGCAAGCGATCCGAGCCGATCCACGACTCATGAAGCCGAGCGACGCCCGATCAACAATCTAGATTCTTCTTCTTGTAGTTCTTGAAGCAAATGTAATCAAAATTGTTGAGATCAATAAAGGTGATATTCTTGTATCTTGTTTTCTTTAATTTCCGCATCATGATATCTTTACAATTCGTGAATCTTTTATATGTGGTGATGTGTGAATAAAACTCCGCTCGTCGAGGAGTCGAGACGGTCAATAGAAAGATTATGTAACATAGCTTTAATCGATTCTTGATTCCTACAAGTTTTGTAAACCCTAGCAAATTCAAGAACCGACAACCCATTTTGTTTCGATGCTTTCTTGATTGACATCGTTCAAAATGGGGGAGTTAGGATCGTTTCTTGAAATTGCTAGAGGCTAGAATGTGAATGATATCGACAACAGAACAAGGGATAAGATGAAACCCTAGTTTCACGAGAAAACCCTAACTCTTGTCGATGATCATCGATCTAGTATCAATACTTCGAAGGATAAGAACACGATATCTTTAGATTACATCACGTCTATCGATCCGATCGATTCCTACGAGCCTCATTTAGATTCTTGATTGTTGATTGGAAATATTATCAAAACAACCGATTCTTGATTGTTTGTAGTTTCTTGATTCTTGCATAAAGAATAGTGACACTCGAATACAAATCATTCTTGAATCATGTTTTCTTTTATTGTTGCTTAACATTTCATTTCAAACGTATCAAAATACAATTGAATTGTGCAATCCCTGTGGACGATCCGCACTCATTCATTAACTACATCCGACACCGTAGTTTGATTACGGTCAATATAAGTTTTTGATTGTAATTTCTTTACAAGTTTATTTTACACATCAGAAAACGATCAATCAGGACCCAATCAGAACTTGATTTAGGTGGATGTTAACTACATCGCTTACGAATGTAAAATCATATCCCTCTCTTGAAAGTGAGGACACTGATATGATATTACAAGTCATACTAGGTACATATAAACAGTTATGTAAAATCAATATATGCCCACTTGTCAAACCTAGGCAATATTCTCCCACGGATTCAGCGTTCACTATCATTCCGTTTGCAACTCGGAGAGACCAATCACCTACCTTTATAACTCTACTGTTTCTCAAAGTATGTAATGAATTACAGATATGAGATCCTGCTCCGATATCTAATACCCAGGAAGTAGAGTTTATTGACATACAGTCTTCAATTACAAATACACTTGAGGCTGAAGCCACAACATGCTTCGTATCCTGGCTACTGGCTTCAAAAGCCCTGCAACCTTTCTGCCTATGCCCAATCCCATAACAATAGGAACGTCCCTCTTTTACTATATCCAGTCCCGAAACTTTTGCCCTTCTCTTTCCTTCTACTTCCCTGGTTCCCCTCAGGATAAAAGGTAGAGACTGTAGAATCAAGTCAGTATCTAACCCGTTTCCCAACGTGGTCTGCAGGTCCTGGAGCTCATCAATATAGCTAGTCATTGTAAGGACGTTGTCCCCTATAGATGACCCGTCAGCCAACCTCTCTTGAATTAATTCGTTCGAGGTCTCATATCATGCGATATGAGATTGCTCTCCATATAAATCTTTGTTATGGAGAAAGATGGAAACTAAGTCCATCTTCTCGTGCTGCTTCTGGTATACACCATCAACTGAAGCTAACACGAGACACTTGGCTTTCGCTTTATCTTTTTCTCTTGTCTGACGGATATCCATATCCGCGACAGTGGAAACTGGACCTGGGACGGCGGGATCTTGAGTAGTAATATGGTGGTCCATCTTGTCATAGGCAATGGACATCTGGACAGACTTTTACCAGTCATATAAGTAAGATTCAGTCAATTTGTTATCTAGATGTAACCTATGTGTGGTCACAAGGTCGCTGCAATTTTAAGAGAGAGAAGAAAATACTATTAGCATGATGCTCTTGCAAGTTTAGAGTGGTTTTTAATTTATCTAAACAGGATGGCTCCCACTGTTTCTCGAATCCCTCCTCAAACCATAAAAGAAGAATTAGCCAGGACTATTCTCACCGTACAATTCTTGCTTAACCGTTCAGCCAGGTCAGTGTCGATACTTCGAGGGAGGTTTTCCAACACTTTCGCGAAGTTCCTTAATTAAATAACCTCTTTTCTCTGGGGGCGTAACCCCGCTGCACCTTTCTAGGCACCTACTTGGTTTATAGCATTGATCGTTAAGTGACGAATCTCCTGATAAGTAGTATATACTCATAGTAGGATCGGGATCCAAAATATCATCGTATGATAATGTTGAAGGAATCCTACCAACATTCATCAAACTCTAAAATGGTATGCTCTCTCTGCAAATTTCAATTTCTTTAGAAATTCCTGATATGGATTTTTGCCCCATGCTCTGATGACTTTGACTAAGGGCCAAATATTTCATAAGTCACATGTCAAGTTCTACCCATCATTATCCAGGTTAATTTGAACCCACCCGTATATACTGTTGACTAAGGGTCAAGAAAAGTAATACGACTGTCCCAAACCAACGCATCTATCTATGCAACAAATGAATACCCTAGCAGCTACCAAACGCTATGTTTTGACTAAGGGCCAAATATACATAGCTTGAATACTACTGAATACCCAAATAAAATGACGGAGGGCTACGAATGGTTTTGGAAAAACCGTGAACGTAGTGAACTTGATATAATCGAAGGAACCTGATACATTTTTAAAAGGAGTGGTTAAAGCTCCGCAATTTAAAAAATTCTGATTTTTTTATAAAAATAACCGAGTGGTTTCTTTTAAATTTTTTCTAACGATTAAACTTTGGTTTATTTTCTTTGCATTATAATAATGCGTCCCATCATTTAACTTATCATTGCAGAAAACAACGAAAAATACCACGTCCTCTTATGCCATCCGCATTCGCCACGGGGTCCCGTCATCACCCGTTAGGTTACTTAACTAACGACAGAGCGGGGCTGGGCTAGCGCGGGTGTAAAACATAAGTGACGTCTAATAGCTATCATATATAGATATTGTACATTCGTCAGACGCAATAATAAGCATTCCCGATCACAGATGAACTTTATTGGATATACTAGCAATCCGCATTTGCTTTGAGCCTACAATAAAAGATAGATTACACAGTTGTGATGAATAGCCATTACCCCACTCTAGACCCCTACGGGTACGGCAAACCACCTGCCAAGTACCCGAAGTGAAGCGGTCTCCCTCAACAAAGTGAGTAGGCCACTAAACACTTCAAAGTACCCGGTAGTTTGTGTACCCCGCCTTAGGTCTATCCTAGGAGCAAAAACAGTAAAAAGAAATAATACAACGGTGGCTACAACCGCAACCTGGATGTGCCCTGCAAAAGAATATTACATTATATTACATTTACATCGAATGAATGAATATTTAAACCCATCTCAAACCCCGGCTAATCATCACAACATTCCAATCAAGTCCATATACACAAACAGTAAACATTACAGAAATGTGCAACCCCCTGCCAACCGACATACTAGCAGTTAGGGGAGGTTTACGAACATATTAAACATTACAGATAATAACCCGATTAGCAAATATCTTAGAATATCGATCGATAACCATATTCCGTGTTTACCCCAAAAGCCAACCAGCAAAGAAGCAACCTGGGTAGAAACAGAACATACAGGAAAACAAAAACCCATAAATTATGAATTACTGTGAAACTCCGAGTCAACTCGGCGTTGACTCGGCGGCGGATCCGCGGCATAAGCACTCTATTGCCGCGGATCCGCGGCCGTTTTGCCGAGTCACTGGCTCGTATTTTCCCATTATTCATTAATTTCCCTGCTGTGAATTTTAAGGTATGTCAAATATTTTTTTCAGACACTTTTAAAATTAACAGAAACTGAAAAGGGGTTAGGGTTTTGTTTTCGTGTTTTCTGTCGATCGAACTTCTAGCTAACAAGCTAGTAATGGTTTAGTTGGCTCTGATGCCACTGTAAGTCCATGTCACGCACCCCACGAACTTACGGGGAGGCGGAATATATGAAAAACGATTATCAAAGCTTCGTAACACGGACTTGAGTGCATGAATTGTTTCTAAACCATTGCTAACTATCTACTAGAGGTTTAACTACTCGGATATGAAGTTATACCTCATGTTACTTGTCCTTCAGGTCTTCATCGCGGTCCTCCACTCCTCGTAGGCTCCTTGGAACATCGACACCTCAACGACCTCCTCGAATCAAAGACGATCCACCCGAAAGCTCCTACGCCAAGCTTAATTTCAAACTTGAGATAACTAGGTTGCTTAAAGTGCTAATCTAAGCTACCTAGGGGATATAGTGTGAGGTTATGGAAGTATTAGTCTAGCTAACCCTTGATCTCAACACATGAGAGGTTAGGGTTAGGGTTTGAAGAGAGAGTGAGCTTGAGGAGAGAGAAGATAAAGATGATAATCAAATAAGATAATGATATATCATAATATATATGAAGCATTATTTATTTATCCAAAAATGAAATAATAGAATTAACAACCATGCTTCATAAATATCTATGAGTGATTCATCTCCATGAGTCATTAAGCATTTATGATGCATTAATGACATGGATGAATCACACAAATGAGTCACTAATCTCATTTAATGCAATGACACCTTACCCCCCCAAGTCACCACTTTTCTAGAAGCTTCTCGACAAATTACGAGAACGCCCCTCCAATCCGTGAAAACACGGAAAAACTTTAGACTGTATAAATCCAATAACCTGATACTAGAATCTGGCTTAAACCAAAGCCGGCTAGTAAAAACTGTCCAAAAAGTCGTACGTGCGTAAACACACGTATGCGTCCAAACCCTGGTCGTAAAACTATACGACCTCTATATCGTTTCTCCTGGAGCAGGGAAACTCTCTGTGTGGGACTCTAAAGACTCGACACTACGCTGGAAGTGGGTTTAACCACAGACCGCAAGCGGCACTAGCTGTACGTAACGGTCCCCAGGTATATGTCGATAAGAAGGCCGATGAAGAAAACCATCCGAACCCCTACTGAGCCTGATGTGACAATCTCCGTACAGTCCGGTCTGTTCGTCTAAGACTATCGCATATCAAGCCTAGGGGGCGGCAAGCGTCAGTCCCCTAATAGCTGTATAAGTCGTATCGGAGCGAAGCCCATTACACCCTGAGAAGCTACTGGAACCTACCAGTATATCTCGCTTGCCCTGGCCAGGGACTTTGCGTAATGGCTCTCTGACACAGCGCGATATCAACTCCCAATACCGGGAGAGACGAATCCTGTCTAACCACCACTGCCTCCAAGTGCTCGGGACTGCACCCAACTGCTACCTGTTTGCACGACTCCTTTGAGCCGTGGTACGGTAGCAATCTAAGAACAGTGGGACACACTCGAGGCGAAGTAGCAGTGTCAAGTCTTCGGACTATGCTGTACTCATGTCACCTGGGAACTGTTAACTGACGATGGGTATAATACCAACCAATCAGTTCCCCGGTGAGTCCTGTCCGGTGTACCCGTAACCTAACGAGCACCTGTATACTATCTCCAGTACGACGTACTGATGGCTGTGGCACAGACCATCTCCCCAACTGGGATGAGAAGCGTACACACTTAGTCTACTCCGGAATATCGATGCCCTATCTCGATAATCCAACGACCAGGGACCTGTATAGGATGTTGCTTACAGACTACCCAGCCCCACTAGTGTGACTGCCATCACAACGCTGGTAATCAAGCAAAGATCCTATGGGCTCTACAAATATGTATAAGTGATACGTTACAAGAAACATATGCACATATTAAAGTAGACACAAACTAGGTAGAATACTACCATTTTTAGCAAGACTGTTATATACAACTGTGAATATCCCAAGCTTCCATTAAGTAATATACAACCTAGTATGATACAATAATGACCCCTAGGGCATATACACTAACAAATACTTGATTAGTGAAGCAAGAGCTTGGGTTTGAGTTTCTTCAAGGTAGATCATCTTTGTTATTGAAGATCGGAAGCAAGATTGCATCTTTCCTTTCATGGAGCCTCTCTAGAGTCCGGGTACTCGATGGTCGCAGCGAAGGGAACTCAACACGGAGCTTTAGAAGTGAAGGAATGGACTACAAAGGTTGTAATCCCTAACTCTTAGAAGTAAAGTTGTTTACTTGCTCTTTGTTTCGCCTAATCTCTAGTCTATGATCTTGGTTAGGGTTGTTCGGCACATGAAAAATTTGATTTTGGCATGGTTGATGCCTTGTAGAACCTTGTTCTAGTGCCTAGTAACCCTACAGTGGTATCAGAGCCAAGCTAGAGATTTAGGCATTGTCTAGACGAAGTTTAAAGTCCGATCGAACCCCGAAACGTCGATATACACCCCCTTTCTGGAAATTTTTTAAAATGTTGATTTTTTCTGTATTAAAAATACTCAGAAAATTATAAGGATTACTATGAAAAACGAACCACTAATCCCCTCAAGTCGCCGCGGAACCGCGGTAATACCATGCCTTGTGCTGCGGTTCCGCGGCCGAACTTAGGTATTAGGGTTAGATTTTTCACAGTAACATCCGTAGGTATTTCTTCATGCTTCTGGGAAATTTTAATATTACTCAAGTGTTGAGTTTTCTGGAGATCTTTTGTATTCGTTTATTCGATCGGAAAATTTAACTTCGTTTATGTTTTTTCGGGTAATTTAGAACGTGTTAAAAAGTTCGAACGGATATCAATAGCTCACTTTTTCCCCTGTCGGAAAATTTCCAAGTGTTGGATTTTTTCCTTAATTAAAGAACATTTATAGTCGTGCAAGTAACGCGGTGGACCCTCTAGAAGAACACAACGCTTAACTCGATTATGTGACCGTCTGAACCGCCTCTAAACTTTAGGGTTTGGGGCAGTACGGCGTTGCCACATGTGAGGCGTTGGTTTGACCCTTCTACGGCTGGACCATTGGTACTGCGGCATGTGATGGATACTTTTTGAACTCCGCTCAAGTGTTGAGCTATTTGGGAAATCTTGGGTGTTTGTTTATTCGATCGGAAATTTTAACATTGTCTATTTATCTGGAATGTGATACAATATTTGGAATACACAAGTAGTTATGAGATAACTAATTTGAATGTTATAAATCTAGCAGTTTAGTCTCATTTGATCGGTTGCCACGGGATTTTGATATGATCAAAAGTCCGTCGCAATCACATAGCGTACGCGGATACTCTCCGGGTAAACTTAATAGATAGCCATGCCCCATAGCCCCGACCAAGTGACTATAGGAGAACCCCATCGCCAAAAGCATCCGTTCGGGTGCTCGCGGCAGCGGTGTTCCGCCTTAGTGCACTTCGTCGACGGCATCCGGGGGTGCGGCCGTCTACTAAAGTTTGCGACGAGCATTCGATCAGGATGTCAGGAATCTTGTTGAATTGCCCGACTTGATATTGAAAAGTGTTTTCGAGATCGAGACTAAAATACGGGGTTTATAATTGTTAGGCATGCGATGTATAAGGAATTCATTTGGTTAGGAATGAGATGTCTAAGGGGGTTGTGGATTCCAACTGTTGTAGTTTTACACTTTCTTTTCTGCGACCGTAAGTGTAATATATGGTGTATCGTTGGTTTCGTTGCTATACATCAACGACAATTGGGATACGCATATTTACTTACGTTGATGACATGTAATGTTATGTGTTGCTATGATATGTTATATTGGATCGTCACGTTTTAAATAGCCGGGGGTTTTATGTGAGATGAGGGTTTTTATTTTTATTCATGTAAAATTCATTGTATATAATATTCTTTTATTGGGGCACTTCCAGGTTGAGGATGTTGTCACCATTGTATATTATTTACTTTTCCGCATTAGGTAGACCCAAGGCGGGGAGCACAAGTAACCGGGTTCCAGGGTCCAGTGGGAGGCCATCTTAAGGAGTCGAGACCGGGTCTCCTAACCCTAGAATTGGCAGTGTTGCTTGCCGCTCTCGTAGGGGTCTAGGGATGTGGGTTTGGCTATTCATCACGATCGTGGAATCCGCGTTTTATACAGGCTCGCATAAAACACAGAAATCCTAGTATATCCAATATTTCATATGTTATCTTCTGATGCAATGTTCTGTGATGAGATCATATTACTGCCTGAGACGAATGTTTATATTATATATATGAGATATATGTTATATGGCTGATTTCGTTTCAAATGTGATGCTTGTGAAGCATAATAAAATGGGACTTCATTAATGAGATTAATGAAACTAAAAGAAACCTAAAGATGTTGTAGAAACTTGTCTCCAAAACCGGTAGCTCTAGTTCTTGCTTTGCATAGCGGTATTCCTTGTAGAATATCCAGCACCTTATTCGATAAGAAAAGAGCCGAGATCCCTTCACCGGGAGTGACCTCTTTAGCGAAACTAGCAGATGCTACAAACTCGGTTTGTCTTTTGATTGTTTTTATAGTTTTTTCTTTGCATAGTGATATTTGTGAAATATCCTACACCTTATTCGATGAGGAAAGAGCCGAGATCCCTTCACCGGGAGTGACCTCTTTAGCAAAACTAGAAAAGGCCTAAAAAACATTCCATTCAAAATTACTCGATTCTACAACGATATCAAGTTCATTACGCAAAGGGTTTTCTTAAAAACCTGTCGTAGCCCTCCGTCATTTCAGATAAGTAGTCTTTAGTATTCGTGCTGCGTTTGTTGACTTGGTCAAGGCGTAGTGTGCGGTAGCTGATTAATACTTATCTGTAAAGTATATGATGCGATTGGATTACGGTAGTCGTGCGGCCTTGTTGACTTAGTCAAGGGTCGTGCGGATGGGTTTAATTCAATTGGGAAATGACGGGTTGAACTTTACTTGCGGTCTATGGTTTCTTGACTTAGTCAAGGTCATAGATCGCTTGGGGCAAAATATTATCGGGGATTTCAAGTGTTGAAATTTGCAATGAGATTGCATACCCTCTATGAGATAGTTGGATCCCGATACCCACTGCGAGTAAGAGTTACTCCTGAGAGAGTTTTACACATTACAATTAGCCGATCAAGTAGGTATCTAGAAAGGTGTCAACGGGGTTATGCCTCTGGGAAAATGAGATTTACTTTAATTAGGTCCGTGCGAAAGCACGGGGAACCTCCCTCAAAGTACCGGCACTAGCCTGGCTGAAAGATTGGCGAAATTGTAGAGTGTAATTAATCCCGGCTAGTCTTTCCTTTTAGGGTTTGAAGGAAGATTTGACTAAAACAGTGGGAGACATCCTGATTAGATATATTAATAACCAATCTAATCTTGCAAGAGCATACGCTGAGTATTTTCTTCTATCTCTCTCCAGGTAGCGACCATGTCACGCCTTAATCAAGATAATAATACGGATGTATTGACCGAACCCGCTTGTTATACTGCGCTAGGGAACGTTGGTCCCGCTCCAACTTATAATTGTTATAAGACAGAGCAGGAAATAGGGGATTACCAGAATTCCCGTGCCGCCCAAACGAAGAAAGTGCATGCTGATGCATCTTCTTCGGGTGTGTTCGTTACCGAGAACTGTTTCTCAGTATCCTTTACGTCCTGGGTATGAAATACCGGATCAGGATCCCGCAAATGTAATTTGTTACATGGGCTACAAAATGGTAGAGAACTGAGAACGGATGATAAGTTTCAAGAGTTGGAAATGATGCAAGTGTTGCAGCCAAGTCTGTTGGCAGTTATCACCCTGTATTATCAGAATACATTGATTTTGAATGAATGTTATTAGATACCGAACCTAATATACAACATCATATCAGTCTCTTTATTAGTAAAGAAGGATATAATTTTGTATTGTTGGATAATGTTTTGATCATTTCCTATATCAAGAGTTGATCGGTTCAGGCACGTTATCTAAAAGCATAGACGTTCTAAATCAAACCACAGTTCTTAACACACAGAATACACACAAGAGGAAGAGTTCAGAAATGAACGAATCCTTCTTGAGGCATTGTAGACCAGGTCATATCAATGTGACCCGACAAGCTGAAGTTACATAAAGATGCATATTTAAATTAGTTTAGATTTACATCTTGTAAAACTTTCCAGTCATGTCACAAAGATAAGATGACCACAGCTCCGTTTATTGGAAACAGAGAAAGAGTTAGTGAACTCTTGGGATTGATACATGCTGATGTATGAAGGTCCCCTGTCTACACATGCCAAGACCGGTTATTTGTACTTCATTACATTCACTGATGATCTCTCAACATTCAGACATATGTTCCTGTTGAAACACAAGTCCGAAACTTTTGAGATAATCACAGAATATAAGTTAGAAGTAGAGAACCAAAAATGGGTATAAGTATTATGTCCTTTGATGAGATCAAGGAGGAGAATACTTGAGCATGGAATTCATGGACTATTCTAAAGGAAAATGAGATTCTTTCTCAGCATTACTCCTCCGTATACACCACAGTACGTTGGTATATCGGGGTCGAGCAATCGCACCCTATGTGATATGGCGTGCTCTATGATGAGTACTACTGAGTTGCCTATTTTCTTTTGGGGTTATGCACTTGAGAAGTTGCATACCTATTGAATAGGGTTACAAATAAATCAGATGCCTACCGCTCCATATGTGATATGGTATGGGAATAGCCCATCTCTTAAAGAGGTTAAGATTTGCGGTTGTCCGGCCTATGTCAAAAGCAAAATCCGGACAAGCTCGAGGCAAGGTCAGTTCTGTAGAAGTTTGTTGGATATCCTAAGCATTCGCAAGAGAATATCTTCTACCACACCGAGGATCAAAAGATATTTTATTTCTCGGCATACCACTTTTTGAGAAAAAGGGAATTTCTTGTGAAGAAATTAGTGGTCATGAGGTAGAACTGGAAGTAGTTCCAGCTAAAACAAACTGCAGCTGATGATTTGGTAGAACTGGAGGATTCAATAATTTCCAACGAACCTCAGCCTCTCCGCCGATCTGGTATGGTTCTTCATCCACCTGAGAGATACTTCTATTTCTCTATGACAGTGGGAGAGAGGATTGCATCATGAGATGATGACCCAACTAGTTTCGAGCAGGCCATCAGGAGTGGGGACTCTGTGAAAATGGCTGGATGCTTAGCAATCTGAGATGTAACCCTTATACACCAACAAAGTATGGACTTTGGTTGCTTTATCTAAAGAGTTAAATCCCCATCAGGAGCAAGTATATCTTGAGAAGATTACTTGGTGTACATGGAAAAGTTGAGACTTTCAAAGCTATGCTTAAATCCATCCAGATCCTACTTGCTACTGCTACATACCATAACTACGATATCTGACGGTTGGGTGTCATGACTGCTTTTCTAAATGATGATTTAGAAGAGAGCGTCTATAAGTACACAGCCAGAGGGCTTCGTAGAAAGTAGGAGCAGCGGAAACGTGTGCAAGATGTTTTATGGGATGAATCAGGCATCGCGGAGTTGGAACATCTGTTTTGATGGTAGTCGAAGAGTTTGATTTCATCAAAATGGTAGATGAACCTTGTATATACAAAAAGGTAGTAGAGAGTATGGTGGTGATCCTCGTATAGTACGTGGATGACATACTCTTGATAGGGAAGGAGTTTCCTATGCTACGCTCGGTCAATCTCCTTTTATCACAAAGATTCTCTATATAGAATCAAGGTGATACCTCCTAAATCCTGGATTATGGATTTATGAGATAGATCTAAATGGATGTTAGGATTCTTAATAGTTGTAGTGAGATGGTATCAATCGATCCTGGGGAGAATCACTGGAAAGGTTCCAGGGTGATAAGGACGGCTGAATGTCAGTCGCAGGCATTGTCTTTACCCTCAGTGGAGGGATGGTATGTTGGAAGAGTTCCAAGCTAGATACCGTGACTTACTAGACGATTAAAGGCAAGATACATCGTTACTAAGGATGCTACCAAAGAGGCAGTCTGGATATATATCAGTTCATGAGCTGAATTTCGTTCCTACCATTGTGTGACAATGGAGTTGTGGCTTATGCCTAGGAACCCCCATCCCATCAGAGATCCAGACATATTCTTAGGCAGTATCACCTGATCATGGAGATGGTTGATCTCAAGGGAGATCAAGGTTAGGAGAGTAGACACAGAGGACAACAGCGCGGATCAACTCACAAAGGCCTATTTCCCAGTAGAGACTTTTATTGGATGGCTGAGTATGAGATACTTCAACCACAGCTGATTGTTGGGTATACGATACTACAATAGATGGCCCTAGTGCAAGTGGGAGATAGTTAGTTATATGTATGCCCTAGAGGCCATTACTGTACATACGATGTATATTGTAGTGGATGCTTGGACATATATATGGAAGAATTTCTTGCTCGACATGATAGTATGCTATCTGATTACACTTTATCTAAACATGTACTCCGATTGTCTCTATGTTACATGTTGATAAAGCCCTTAGGATGAGTACTTGACTACCAGGAGTATGATACAGATCATACTAGTAGGGACAGTGTAGTCGCCTACTACATCCTTCAAATGTTCCTAGTCGTGGGAGTGCCGAAACAGGGCATCGATACTCCAGAGTAGACAAGCGTATGCACTTCTTGACCCATATGATGGGCGATGGATGATCCCATATCCATTGGTGTTTGACATCAGAGAAGGTAAACGGGTGTTCAGTGGAGATTGGGTACACTGGACGGACTCGCCGAGAACTCCCAGATGGTATTATAGCTCACGTCAGATGGCAGTTCTCTGGTGACACTGGTACAGGTTAGTCTGTAGACCTGAGATCGTCATAGAGTCTTGTGTGATTCCTACCGTGCTTTGATTTCCATCATACCATGTCCAAGAGGGCATGCAAAAAGGTGGCTTTTAGGTACAGTCCCGAATCACATGGAGGCAATGAGCGATAGGAGGGGTTTCGTCTCTCCCGGTATAGGGAGTTAATATTGCGCTGTGTTCGATTGGCTATAACTGGAAATCCCTGGCCAGGGTTGCTGAGATTTACTGGTAAGTGTTATCAGTAGTTTCTCGAACTGTTATGGACCTCATATCGACACGACTTATCAAGCTACCGGGGTCTGACGTTTACCACCTTTAGGCGAGATATGCGACATATCAGACGAAGAGACCGGACTGTACGGGAGTGTTACTGGTTGGATTCACGGGAGAATGTACAGGCTTGCTTGTTGATCTTCTAATTGCTCAATACCTGGGTGGCTGTTACGTTTAGCTGACCGCTTGTAGCCTGTGGGTGTTTGATATGACCATCACCTACTGCCGGCGTATTGACGATTCTTTAGAGTCCTACACAGAGGTTTCCTGGCTCAGGCAAAACGGAGTAGGAGCACATATGTGATATGTGCGGGACCGAGAATAATACGTGTATGCGATACCGTATTAGATTCTCGCGATATGAGATATCGGCCGGGTTTATGTGATACAGCCGGGTCATCGGATCAAGTGTTGATTCGATGAACTGGTACAGATTATATTAGTCGGTTATTTGTGAAATAGCCGGATTATTGGATCAAGTGTTGATTCGATAATTTAATGTATAATTATATATTTGATATATTAAATTACATTAACTAATATAAGCTCACTTAAAGATTCTTTTTCTCACTCGGGTAATACATTGATATATATGTGATATATGTTAATTGTATTATTTTTTTTTGTTACAAAATATATTACATATGTGATATATAATATTGTAACAAGTTAAGGTTACAAATGCAACATGTTTTGTGGAGTTTAAACATGGTTAGGGTTTGGATTAGGGTTAATCTTTCTTGAAGCTTCTAGAAGCTTTGTTTTTGTTTTTAACCAAAGATGTTTTGTAAAGATATTTTATTGATATTTCTTAACCAAACCTAAACCCTTCACCATAGTAAATTCTCTACATGGGTTAAGTCTTCATTCTTAACCCATGGTTGCATTTCTAACCTCACACAAGTTTTCATTATTCATCACAAAGGAAATTGTTCTTCTTCTTCCTCTTGATAAAAGCTTTCTAGCTTTTTGACATGTGATGATAATGAGTGAGAAATTGAAAACAAAAGAGAGCTAAATTCCTACTTCATCATCCTCATATTTTCTAGCCACTTAGATTAGGGTGTTTGCTTTGCCAATACTTGATTAGTGAAGCAGGAGCTTGGGTTCGAGTTTCTTTAAGGTAGATCATATTTGTTATTGAAGATCGGAAGCAAGATTGTATCTTTCTCTTCATGGAGCCTCTCTAGAGTCCGGGTACTCGATGATCGCAGCGAAGGGACCTCAACACGGAGCTTTAGAAGTAAAGAAACGGACTACAAAGGTTGTAATCCCTAACTCTTAGAAGTAATGTTTTTTACTTGCTCTTTGTTTCGCCTAATCTTTAGTCTAAGATCATGGCTAGGGTTGTTCGGCACATGAAAAATTGGATTTTGGCATGGTTGATGCCTTGTAGAACCCTGTTCTAGTGCCTAGTAACCCTACATACAAGACTCACATGGTAATGATATTTATTTATTTTGATTATTGATTAAAGAATTAATTAGGATTAAATCATGGCTAGTCTTTCTACGCACTTCTTGAGTCAACCATGACTTGGACCATGGTTTAATCTCTAAGCTAATTCTTTAACTCACTAATAAAATATCTAGATATTTTTAAACCATGATTTAGAGTGAGTGTGACTCTCTCATATATTGATTTATTCATTTTATTTTTGGCATAACAATTATCTTGAGCTTGCTTAGCCATTTCCTCCTTCTTCTTCCTCAAAAGCTTTCTACCTTTTACATAGTGAGTGAAGGAGATAAAAAGAAAAGATTTTTACGTGAGATCCAAACCCACATCACCAATCTACACTAGTCTAGCCCACTAGTATAGGTTGTTTGCATCACTTCTACTTTGTTCTAGTGAAGCAATGAACTTGAGCCAAGGGACTCCGTGGTGGATCGTCGTGGACAACGAAGGACTCAAGCGGACCCGTACAAACACTAAGTTGATCCAAGGAGTCACAAAAGGGAGATCTACAAAGGTTGTATTTGTCATCTCTTAGTGTTATACTCTCTTTTAGTATGTGATACTTTGTTTTGTTACTTTAAATTTCTAGTTTGATTCTAGGTTAGTTTGCTTAGAACCCCAAAATTCTTATTGTAGCATGTTTGATGCAAGACAAACCCTTGGTAAGGGGAAATCTAATAATATTTAGTTGAGAGAGTGAGCATAAGAGAGGGAGAGGGAGAGTTGGCTGCCCATATCCCTTCATCCCCTTTTTTCTTCACTATTTCTTCTTCATCTCCTTCATCTCTCACTACTTCCATGCATCATCTCAATTTCCTTCCCAAAATCTCATGCCATCTTCACATAAAACATGCACAAATCTATTCTAAATCCTTTGAACCATCCAAGTTTGGATTTTGAAGACTTTGGGCAACTCAAAAATTTTCTTTAGTTGCAAATGAGGTAATCCTTTCACTTTTAAATTAGTGTTTATGTTTAAATATCCTAGTTTAGCTAGAAATCGATATAATTAGGATATGTGATCTTAGAAAATTCCAAGTTGCTGTTAAGAGGTTAATTGAGGTATAGTGAGTGTTTACAAGACATTAGAGATTGATTTCATAGCCTGGAAATGAGTTTAGAACCCGATACACGAAGTTAGAATTTTCTCGTGTCGATTTTATGAAACCTAAAGGCCTACAGAGTATCTGGAGCTATCTGGGATATTTTAAGAAAATCAAGAAAGTCCATTGACCTAGATAAACCACTAGAAGACCACCATAGAAGTACAAACCCATTTGCTCTTACTATGACCGGCGAGGCCGGATTTTTGGGTGATGTCGCCGGACCCCTATCTCCTATGGTGTTTTAGTTTTGCCTGTAGCTCACTTACCCTATAACTTATCCCCTGTACTTGCTTGTTTAGTTCCTATTTACCTGAGCAAAAATCTGGGAGTTGTTTGCGAGTGTTTTGGCTATGTTTTAAGATACTTGAATTCATGGTTTTGGTATTTGGATTTGATTCCGTCGTTGGATGTTTGTACGTCAACAGACGAGAGTTATTTGGTTGATCTTTCATGCATATGCTATAGGTTCTAACCTATGAGCAATTCGTGTGCCGTATTGGTTTTCGGATATTTGATTTTATAATATTGCGATTGTGTATTGATTGTAGGTACTTTCGCGTGGACTTCCGAGATGACGAAGCACGTCGACTTTGGCTAAGCGAGGAGTTTAGCAGGTGAGTAGATTTATATCTACGGGGGAAGTCGGGTGGATGGCGTATAGCACCCTCGCAACCATTGATATGGAAGATTATGTTATAAATTATAAATATGATAAAGTTGACGTTAATGGTTATATTTGCTTGAGAATATGAAATGGGAAGTGAATCATGATAGGTACGAATTGAAAGAGAACAAGTACAAGTTGATGATGGTATGCTATGAGATCGAGATTGATATACATAACACGAGATTGGGATAGAGGTATTGTGGAATTCATAAGATATGATGTTTATATAAATCTGATTTGAGATATATGTGTATATATGTATATATTTATGACTATAATGAGTAATATGCCGTACAAGACTTTAGATCTGTACCCTCATTATTATATAGGTCGATAGATTCCCTATTCTGTTTGATGATCACGTATGATGGATTACCATATGCGATGAGATGTACCAGATGATTGATCCGTGCTAATGATTTGAGGATGATGATCGATGATTGTTGTCATATCGGATGTTATGAGGCGGGATCGCCGATATAAAGATTTCCACCTGAACTATACCTATTTTTAAAATGACGATGTGTATCGTTTAAAAGTGACCGCATGATTCTTGTGTAGATAGATACACCCATTTATTGTTCATGTTGTGTAGAATATTACCCCTCGTGATGTACATACCACGTGCCGATATCTAATGTTATATGATATCATTGCTAGTACACCTGCACAATTACCGTTGATACGCATGTTACACTTATATAGATTTGCCGGCTCACACACATTCATCATCGGTAATTGCCATGCAACTTACAGAGTAAAACTACCATATCATGATATTACTCTTAACCATAAAAGTACATTCATTGTTCAGTATTATCACTTGACATGCTGCATGATATACTTGATATGCTCATATTACTACTTTATGTTGCATACCTTGTACCTTATGGTTATATGCTTGCATGATATACCCGATATGCTCATATTACTACTCTATGTTGCATATATTGTACTTTATGGTTATATGCATTGAAATGCTGTTTTTATGAGATCTCCGGATTTGAGAACCGCGGTTTAATTTCAAAGGAAATTGTGTATTGTTTTAAAAAAATGCAGTATCTCTTGATATGATATTTCAAGGTGTCCACCATGAGTTTTCTCAGTTCTGAGCAATGAGTATACCCGATTCGAGGAGCAGTAGGCACCATCTGCGGGTACATGGTGGACCCGGTGAGGTACCCTGGGGCAAGAAGACTCATATTGTTAGGCGGTGAGCCTGGCAGGGTAGCACCACCTACCGGTGATTGTATAGAGCTCGGTGGATATCCGAAGGATATCGTTTTGGAGTTATGATATGAGATGGATATGAGGGTCAATCTGAGGATGCGGCGCCTGAGATGAGATAGATATGAGGGCCGATCTGAGTATGCGGCGCCTGAGATATGAGGATTTACGTGTCGATGCCGGACATAGGTTTTCGTTATGTTTCGAGTGTCAATGTTTGACACTCAGGTTCTACGATTTTGATGTGTCGTTGATGGACACACGTGATTGATATCCTCATATATATATATATATATATATATATACATGCATATGTTTTCATGATGTTCGAGTGTCGGTGTGGGACACCCAGGTTCTATGATATTGTTTGTGTTGCTGATGGACACGTGGATGATATCCACATGCATACAGGCATAGGATATCGGATGTTTATTTATATATATGTCATTGCATTGACTAGATTGTTGACATGTATGCATACATGGTCACCTTAGATATCATAGTATTACCTTCAGGATATAGTGACCGAGGAAATCGTTGTTTTATTCGATTTCTACTTGCTGATTTTTTTCTACTCACGAGTTGGCAACTCACCCCCGTTGTGCCACAGTTCTTGCAGGTTTGACTGCTTGGGATCAGTTGCGGTATTGCTAGCACACAGCTTCTTCCAGAGTGCTTTGCTTTGGTAGGAGGGACACATGTTGGATCATGCCCACTGTCATACTGTTATATTCTATTGCATCTAGATAAACTCTATCACATCAAATCAGAGACTATAATTGTATATTTATAGACCTAGTCAGACTTGGGTATTGTGCGAGACTTAGAGCGATGGGTTTATGATCGCTTTCTTGAGTTTTGATGTCTTGCTTCTTTATTAGTTCTTTCTGGGTTGATTCTTCGCCGTTGGGCATCGTATATATGGTATTGCGTGGTTATTATTCCACCAGTTGGCGAAGAGCTAGCTCCCACTTGGGGATGCCTATATATTGTTGTGTATCTGTTTTTGGATCAAAATATATAAGGGAGGTGCTGACCGAAATTTTAAAATACGAAACATATTTTCAACTCTAGTATAATCCACTTGCATTTTCATGTTTCATTAGCTATGCATTTAAAGAAAAATATGATCCATTATACCTTTATTTCAAAACTGCACCCCCACTATTTTCCGCAAAAAGGTTTAGGTTTTCTGGGCTTCGGCTTACTTGATTTATGTCACGCCTTTAGACGTTGCGTAATTTAAAGTGCCGGTCACGTGCTAAACTACGAGCCGTGACAGCTATCATTCACGACGAAACAGCGTATACCCCTGCCAAATCTATATCACCTTTGCATTTCTCCTGAACACTCCGTATCACTACGAAGACCCATATTGCTTGGGTATGCCATCGTATAGTTACATACGGGCTCGAAGAAACTTGTTCTAGTTCGAGGATGGTTTTAGTTTCGGGAGAAATTGAATAGGATTATCCGGCTGTCTTTTCCCTTTACCTTCTCTCAGATTGTGAGAGATCCTAGTATTAGGAGAGAACACTTATTGCGCTTCTTAGATAGTCTTATTCCAAATCTTAGACTGGTGCCGAAGAGTAGGGAAGAAAGAAAATCAATTAGCCTAAGTGTGGTGTACAGAAGGTAATAAGTAAAGACATATAAAGGGATTGGAGTGAGGGCAAGGAAATATACGGTTACTGTCATGAATCTGTATAGTGGAAGAGGAATTACTAGGATTACCCGGCCACCACTTCGAAACATTTTCATGTCTCAGTTTTACTGTGCGGTGTTAATTGAAAATTGTTTTCCCAATTAGATTCTAACTCCAGGATATGTATTTACCAGTTTTGATTCTCACATCTGTATGGCGTTACAGATGGTGAGTGGGAGTAAGATATTAGGAATTGAGTGATTAGATTCTCTATATATATCAGAATTCTTTGTAATTTGTGATATTTGAGGAAATCACCTAGGTTTTGCCTAATGGCAAATATTTGATTTTGAATATCCGTCGTTATGCACCAATTTCAAACTGATATATCTGTGCGTTTATTTTATAAAGCAAGATATAACTTTTTGAAATTATGTCTATCACATTTACCTATATCAGTTGATGGTTAGGTAAGGTGCATTCAACAACGGTGTAATTCTTCTTAAGCATAGTATAATTTTTAACCTACGACGCATAAGGTTTGAGTTATTAAACTCAGTGGACTTATATAAAATAATGTATGTTTTCCGATGTCCGTTAAGACAAAGGGGTTGGTACTCATACTATATTCTGTTTACTCATGACTTCTCTAGTTTTAGACAAGTATTTCGTTGAAATACAAGGTCTAAATTTTGAGAAGTTATAGGTATAAGAATAAGGTAGAGAACCATATGTTGCAAGTATCAGGATTCTTCAAGGTGATAGAAGATGTAGATACTTTTGTTTGGTATTCCGTTGTAAGTAATAGTTTTGAGAACTTACTTCTCTTTCAGGTTACTCATACGTTGATATATTCCTAGATGAGTAATGTTGTATGGCCTCCTTCCATTTGGTTAAAATGCACTGGAAATGACTGCATGATTTTTGAATCTGGTTCAATTAAATTAGTGCCATTGTTTCTATATTGGATATATAGAATGGATTCATATCTTAACGATGTTAAGGTATATGGAGTTGTCCGGCTGATATTTATGTTGGATATGTATACCCTAGAGGCCATTATTGTATAGTACTAATTTGTATAATAAATTTTGGAAGCTTGGGATATATATACGGGTTTACGAAAGTCTTGCTCAATATAGTAGTATACTACTTGGTTTGTTTCTATCTTAATATGTATATATATTTCTTTTAACATATCGCTAATGCATATTGATGGAGCCCTTAGGATTTTTGCTTCATTACCGGCGTTGTGATGGCGATCACACTAGTGAGGGCTAGGTAGTCTATAAGCACATCCTTATACAGGTCCCTAGTCATAGGATTATCGAGACAGGGCATCGATACTTCAGAGTAGACTGGTGCATATGCTTCTCGTTCCAGCAGGGGAGATGGTCTGTCCCACAGCCATCAGTACGTCGTACTGAAGATAGTATGCAGGTGCTCGTTAGGTTATGAGTACACTGGACAGGACTCATCGGGAACTGTTCGTTGGTATTATACCTATCTTCAGTTAACAGTTCCTAGGTGGCATGAGTACAGCTTAGTCCGTTGACTTGACACTGTCACTTCGCCTCGAGTGTGTTCCCACTGTCTTAGATTATTACCCTACCACGGCTCTATTAAGTCATGCAAACAGGTAGTAGTTGGGTGCTGTCCCGAAGCGCTTGGAGGCAGTGGCGGTTAGACAGGATTCGTCTCTCCCAGTATTGGGAGTTGATATCATGCTGTGTCTAGAAGAGCCATTACACAAAGTCCCTGGCCAGGGCAAGCGAGATTTACTGGTAGTGTTTCCAGTAGTTTCTCAGGGTGTTCTGGGCTACACTCCGACACGACTTGTACCGCTATTAGGGTCTGACATTTACCGCCCCTAGGCCCGACATACGACACTCTTAGACGAACAGACCGGACTGTATGAAGATTGTCACATTCAGGCTCAGTAGGAGTTCGGATGGGTTCACCTCATCGGTCTTCTTATCGGCATCTACCTGGGGACCGTTACGTACAGCAAGTACCGCTTGCGGCCTGTGGTTAAACCCACTGCCAGCGTAGTGTCGAGTCTTTAGAGTCCCACACAGAGGGTTGTTCACCTTTGGGCGAAACGAGATAGAGGTCGTATGGTTTTACGACAGGGTTCGTTCACATATGTGTACTTGTGCGTGTTCGGTGTTCGGGCAGTTGATACTAGTGGGCTTTGGTTTAAGCCAGATCCTAGTATTTGGTTTTGGGTTGGTTCGGTCTCATTGTATTCGTGTTCCTCGGAACACGAATGCGGGTGTGTATACGCAGTTGACAGAGGCAGAGGAACCTCATTACAGTTTTGACCATTGACTTGATTAAAACCATAATGAAATAGAGGAAATTGATTAATGAGTTTTAATTAGAGATAATTGTATCATGGTTAATTGGTTTGACCATTTGACTAAGTTGACCCATGTTGACTTAGATATTTTTGTGAGCATCCTTAGCATTAATTGTGACATGATAATGGTCAAATAAACATAAACCATGACAATTTATCCTAATTAAAATATCATTATTCTTTTTGTTGATATGAGAGCTCTCTCCTCATTTTATCATGACAAATTCTCTCTCTTGAAAGCTCTCTCCTCTTCCTCTCTCAAAGCTCTCTTGTTTCATGAGTTGAAATCCATGAGCTTTGTGAGATCAAACCACAAAACCACCTCTCTACTCACTCTACGGTTCTTAGTCTAGAAAGCCAAGCACTCTAGTTACTTCATTGTTGAGGTAGGAGCTCAAGGTAGAGGCCTTCGGGTGGATCTTTCTTTGGCAAAGAGAAGACGAAGAGGAGGAGCCGTCTACACCACTCAAAGGAGCTCACAAGAAAAGGAAGCAACACAAGAACAGAAGGAGTTCAAGACAAAGGTATAATCATCTAACCTAGTAGTTAAAACTCTAAGTTAGTTTGTTAGTTTTGGTTAGCAAAGATCCTTCATGATTGGTCTATATTTCCTTGTGAGAAAATTTTGATTTTTACCTATTCCCCCTCCCTGAAAGTACCAGGGTGGGTAACATAGACCTTTCAGTGGTATCAGAGACTAGCTAAACAATAACTAACATGTTAGCAAAGTCGTTAGAATTTCGATCGCGAAAAAACCCCAAAAACACACCAAAACTTGTATTTTCTGTCGATTTTTAAAACAGGGTTAAAAATATTTTCAGTGACATGAAAAATACAAGCAGGCTTTTTAGAGAAAACTGTAAAAATTTGGGTGCCTGAATCGCTCATAAGACCGCGGATCCGCGGTCGATCCAAGCGATCCGCCGCGGATCCGCGGCCGAGTCAACTCGGCCCTGCACCAAAATTCTTATGGGGTTCTCTATGTTGGTTATGTGTATTCTGGAAGTTTTGTTTCTGCCCAGATTTGTCAGAGTACTGGATTTTACTTGGGGTAGATTCAAATACAGTTTTTGATCGAAGTTCTATAAACTTTAGCTAATTGTATTTTATCTGTATGTTAGTGCTTATGCCCTAGAGGCCACTACTGTATCATACTAGTATGTATATTACTTGATGGAAGCTTGGGATATTCACAGTTGTACAGGCAATCTTGCTCGATATATTAGTATGCTACTTGGTTTGTCTCTGCTTTAATGTGTACATGTGTGTTTCTTTATTATATCACCTATACGCATTAGTAGAGCCCTTAGAATCTTTGCTTGATTACCGGCGTTGTGATGGCGATCACACTCGTGGGGGCTGGGTAATCCACAAGCACATCCTTATACACGTCCCTAGTCGTGGGATTATCGAGATTGGGCATCGATACTTCAGAGTAGACTAGTGTATGCGCTTCTTATCCTAGCACGGGAGACGGTCTGTCCCACAGCCGTCAGTACGTCATACTTGAGATAGTATGTGGGTGCTCGTTAGGTTACGAGTACACTGGACAGGACTCGTCGGGAACTGATGGTTGGTATTATAACTATCGCCAGTTATCAGTTCCCAGGTGACATGAGTACAGCTTAGTCTGCTGACTTGACACTGTCACTTCGCCTCAAGTGTGTTCCCACTGTTCTTTGATTACTACCCTACCACGGCTCTACTGAGTCGTGCAAATAGGTAGTAGTTGGGAGCAGTCCCGAAGCACTTAGAGGCAGTGACGGTTAGACAGGATTCGTCTCTCCCGGTATTGGGGGTTGACATCGCGCTGTGTCTAGGAGAGCCATTACACGAGTAGTCCCTGGCCAGGGCAAGCGAGATATACTGGTAGGTTTCCAGTGTTATCTCAGGGTGTTCTGGGCTTCACTCTGACATGACTTATACCGCTATTAAGGGACTGACGTTTACCTCCCCCCTAGGCCCGCCATGCGATGTATCAGACGAACAGACCGGACTGTACGTAGATTGTCACATACAGGCTCAGTAGGAGTTCGGATGGGTTCACCTCATCGGCCTTCTTATCGACATCTACCTGGGGACCGTTACGTACAGCTAGTGCCGTTTGCGGTCTGTGGTTAAACCCACTGCCAGCGTAGTGTAGAGTCTTTAGAGTCCCACACAGAGAGTTTCCCTGCACTGAGCGAAACGTGTAGAGGCCGTATGGTTTTACGGCAGGGCTGCGATCACTTACGTACACTTGTGTGCGTGCGGTGTTCGGGCAGGCAATACTAGTGGGCTTTGGTTTAAGCCGGATCCTAGTATTGCACGGATGGATTTGTTTTGTCTTCTGCGCATCCACATTCTACGGAATGCGGATGCAGGTGTGTATGCACAGTTTCCGGAGCGATGAAGGAGGAGGTGCCTCATCAGGGTTTTGGCAGTTGGTTCAGCCAAAACCGTTATGTGGCAGGCTCATTATGGTTTTGACAGTTGATTCGGTTAAAACCATTTTGAGGCGGACTCATTAGGGTTTTGACAGTTCGTTTGGTCAATACCATTATGAGCCGCGGACATCCTTTACTAATCCTTTTAGCGATAATTTTATGATGGCTAATTGCATTGACCATTTGACCACCATGACCTTTCTTGACTTTGTTGACCGGTTGACCGTGTTGACCATTGACTTTCAAGAGGGATCTATACTCTTCTTTTCTTTTTCTTTTTCTATTTTGATTATGATAATGGTCATTTCAATGGTGCCATCAAACATTATCTTGACAGGATTGGTAATGATGTTTTAGTGCATTATTGCAACCATGGTTAATTTCTTTAGTTCACAATTTCTTTCTCATTCTCTCTCTTGCCTTTTCAAGTGAGAAGAAAAAGGAATGAACCATGGTTGCTAGCTCCTCCTTCTTCTTCCTCCTCTTGATTCATCTTTCGATCTCATGTGTTGAGAGATAAAGATCCCACAAAGACAAAACCATCCCTTTATCACTTCTACACAACCTAGGGCTTCTAGATTAGCAATCCCTTTGCCCTAGTTACCTCGGCTCGAGGTGGAGCTCGGTGTACATCTCTCGGGTGGATCGTCTTCGATTCAAGGAGGCCGCGGAGGTGACCAAAGTCCGGATAAAGCCTCGGAGCAAGCAAGGAGAAGAACAACAAGAAGAGAAGGAGTTCAAGTTGAGGTATAACCCCTAACCGAGTAGATAAATCTCCAGTTAGGATGCTAGTGTGTTGTTTAGCAAAAATCCGGCTTTTCGGTCCATGTTACCATGCTTAGAAATTTTTTTGTTTTACCGATTCCGCAACCCCGAAAGTACCGGGAGAGGTAACGTGGACCTAACAGTGGTATCAAAGCCTAACTAAACACACCCTAGCATGTTAGCAAAGTGTTTAGAATTTCGACCGGACGAAAAACCGCAAAACACCCCGAATATTTCAAGTTTCTGCCGATTTTTTTTCTGTTAAAAAATTAATAAATCATGCACTAAAAATCGGCTCAGGCTTTTTAGAGAACACTGGAAAAAATGACACCCTAACTCGGCTAAAGCGCCGCGAACCCGCGGCATAAGCAAGCTTATGCCGCGGAACCGCGGCCGATTCAACTCGGTTGGGGTTCTGGTTTCCTGCAGTGTTCTCATTTGGGTATTTTGGGATTTTTGGAATATGATTTTTCTGCCCAGATTTTCCAGAAAGCAAAATTTGTTTTTGGGGCTTAAAAATCCGTATTTTTGGTCGATGTTCTATAGACTTTGGCTATTGGTTATATCTGTGATGTTATATGTGTATTGAACGTCTACTAATCGCTATACGTCGATTAGTGGGGGTTATACATATCCGTGATCTGTGTTGTTGATGGTATGTGTATATGAACACATTGGATTATCGCGGATGAATAGCCGGGATGGATGTGAGATGAGAGTTTCTTTTTCTTTCATTCATGTAATAAATTTGTAAATTGATGTAATATTATTTGTATGGCCGCACAACCGGGTCGGGGTTGTAGACGTCATTGTATAATTCTTTTTACTGTTTTTGCTCCTAGGATAGACCCATGGAGGGGGTGCACAAACTACCAGGTATCTCGAAGTGCCGAGTGGCCTACTCACGGCGTTGAGGGAGGTTGCTTCGCTTCGGGTACTTGGCGGGTAGTTTGCCGCACCCGTAGGGGTCTTGGGTAGAGTCTTGGCTATTCATCGCGACCGTGTAATCCGCTTTTCGTTGCAGGCTCGAAAGAATCGCGGGTTCCTAGTATATCCAAAGTGTTCATCTGTGATCTGGATTGGCTATCATTGCTATATATCTATATATAATAACTATTTAGGCATTGCTTATGTTTTACAGCCGCGCTAGCCCATCCCCCGCTCTGTCGTTAGTTAAGTAACCTAACGGGTGATGACGGGGCCCCGTGGCGAATGCGAATGGCATAAGCGTATGTCCTATTTTGGTTGTTTTCTGCAATGGTAGGATTTAAATGATGGGACGCATTAAAAGAACTAATGCAAGAAAATAAACCTAAAAGATGTTGTTGGAACAAATTTTCAAAAGCTGTTATTACAAGGACGTTCATTTTTTTTTTGCATCGAGGTATTCGGTTATGAATGCCCAGCACCTCATTCGACAAGGCAAGGGCCGAGATCCCCTCATCGGGAGTGACCCCTTGGACAAAAAGTTTGCGTCAGGGTGATAACTTCACTATAGTCGATTATTCTTGTTTTGCATCGAGGTATTCATCTTACGAATGCCCAGCACCTCACTCGATGAGGAAAGAGCCGAGATCCCTTCACAGGGAGTGACCTCTTTAGCAAAAAGTTTTCGCCACTATATTTTCAAAAAGATTACCAGGTTCCTTCATCTATATCAAGTTCATTACGTCAACGGGTTTTTCGCCAAAAACCCAGCCGTAGCCCTCCGTCATTTCTTACAAGTAACACTTAGTATTCGTGCTGCGTTTGTTGACTCCGTCAAGGCGTAGTGTACGGTAGCTAAGTGCTGCTTGTTTGTATCGGTATATGGGATTGATTAGGACAGTCGTATAACCTTGTTGACTCCGTCGAGGGTTATGCGGGTGGGTTTAATGCAATCCAGATAATGACGGGTTGAACTTGACTAGGACTCTTTGATTTGTTGACTCCGTCAAGATCACTTGGGTCCTAGGGGCAAAAACCACTTCGGGAGTTTCTAAAGAAACTGAAACTTGCAGATTTAGCATACCTTATGGAGTGTGGTGACTAGAGTGGATTCCATCTAGGTTATCACATAATGACAGTTGGATCCCGATCCCACTGATGAGTTGGATTACTCTCGGGAGATTATTTCACTTAACGATCAATGCTATAAACCTAGTAGGTGTCTAGAAAGGTGTTAGCGGGGCTACGCCCCCAGGAAAAAGAGGTTCTTAAATTAAGGAACTTCGCGAAAGCGTTGGAAAACCTCCCTCGAAGTACCGACACTAGCCTGGCTGAAAGGTTAAGCAAGCATTGTGACGTGAATTAAATCCCGGCTAGTTCTTCTTTTAAAAGGTTTTAAGAAAGAATTTGAGGAAACAGTGGGAGACATCCTGGTTAGATGAACTAATAAACCAATCTAATTTTGCAAGAGCGTACGCTGAGTGTTTCTTTTCTCTCTCTCCAGGTAGCAACCATTTCACGCCCTAATCAAGATAATAAAATGTATCGCTTGACCGATCCGAATTCTTATTCGGGGCTGGGGAACGTTGGTTCGGCTCTAACTTGTGACAACAGTCATAAGTATGAGCAAGAGAAAGGGGATTGTATGGATTCCAAGGATACCCAGTTGAAGAAGAAGTATGGTTTTGCATCTACTTCAGGTGTTCTTGTAATTGAGAACTGTTTTACGGTCAGCCCTACCTCCTGGGTACTTGATACCGGATCAGGATCTCATATCTGTAATTTATTACAGGGATTGAGAAAAAGTAGGAAAGTTGCACCGGGTGATATGTCGCTCAGAGTAGCAAACGGAGCACAAGTTAATGCGGCAGCCGTCGGTGAATATCACCTAGTATTGCCAAATGGCAAGACTATGATTTTGAACGATTGCTACTATGTACCCTCCATGGTTTGCAACATCATATCAGTTTCTTTACTCGATAAAGATGGATATAACTTTGTTCTTGATAGAAATATCATGAACATTTACCTTCATAAGGTACTGGTTGCAGAGGGTACACTGTGTAATGGTATCTACGTTCTAAATCAGAATACAGTTCTCAATATACAAAACACACGCAAGAGGAAGAATTCAGATACGAATGAATCCTACTTATGGCATTGTAGACTTGGTCATAACGGAAAGAAAAGACTGAGTAAGTTGCATAAAGATGGACTCTTGAATACGTTCGAGTTTTCATCTTATGAAACTTGTCAGTCTTGTCTCAAAGGGAAGACGACCAAATCTCCGTTCACCGGACATGGAGAAAGTGCAACAGAGCTCTTGGGACTCATACACAGTGATGTATCTGGTCCGATGTCTATACATGCAAGGGGTGGGTTCTCGTACTTCATCACATTCACTGACGATCTCTCTAGGTTCGGATATGTGTATCTAACGAAACACAAATCTGAAGCTTTTGAGAAATTCAAGGAATTCAGAAAGGATGTAGAGAACCAGACTGGCAAAAGTATCAAGATCCTCCGATCTGATAGAGGAGGGGAGTACTTAAGCACGGAATTCCTAGATTACTTAAAAGAGAATGGTATTCTCTCTCAGCTTACTCCTCCTTATACACCACAGCACAACGGTGTTTCGGAGCGGAGGAATCGTACCCTATTGGATATGGTTCGCTCCATAATGAGTAGTGCCGAGTTGCCTCTTTCATTTTGGGGACATGCGCTTCAGACAGCAGCATACCTACTGAATTATGTTCCATCCAAATCTATGCCTAGGACTCCATATGAAATATGGAGTGGGAGAAATCCGTATCTTAAGCGATTTAAGATATGGGTTTGTCCGGCCTATGTGAAAACACAGAAACCGGACAAACTAGAGGCACGGTCAGTTCTGTGTAAATTTATGGGATATCCTAAAGACTCATTAGGATATCTGTTCTACCACACTGAAGAACAGAAGGTGTTTGTATCTCGCCATGCTACCTTCTTAGAAAGGGAGTTTCTTGCAAAAGAAACTAGTGGGAGTTCGGTAGAACTGGAAGAAATTCAGCGACCACAAAATGTAACTGAAAATTTGGAGGAACCGCTAGATTCAATAACCCTAGACGAACCTCAGCCACTCCGCAGATCTGGTAGGATTTCTCATCCGCCCGAGAGATACTATGGTTTTCTCATAGACAGAGATCGAGAGGATTGCATCTTGGAAGAAGATGACCCTACCAGTTTCAGGCAGGCCATTATCAGTAGGGACTCTGATAAGTGGCAAGAAGCAATGCAATCCGAAATGGAGTTCATGTACGCCAATAAAGTGTGGACCTTGGATATTGCTCCACCTGGGGTAAAACCCGTTGGATGCAAATGGATCTACAAAAGGAAACTTGGTGTAGATGGGCAGGTGGAAACCTATAAGACTAGACTCGTTGCAAAAGGTTTTCGTCAAAGACCTGGTTTGGACTATGACTAAACTTTTTCTCCGGTGGCTATGCTCAAATCCATTCGGATCCTACTTGCCATTGCTGCCTTCCATGACTATGAAATCTGGCAGATGGATGTTAAAACGGCTTTCCTAAACGGTTGTTTGGAAGAGTGCGTTTACATGGATCAATCAGAAGGTTTCGTAGACAGTGGGAGCAGCGGGAAGGTGTGCAAGTTGCTTAAATCCATTTATGGATTAAAGCAGGCATCGCGAAGCTGGAACATCTGTTTTGATGAGGCAATCAAGGAATTTGATTTCATCAAGAACGAAGATGAACCCTGTGTTTATAAGAAGATTGTAGGACGAACTGTCGTATTCCTAGTCTTGTACGTGGACGACATTCTTTTGATAGGAAATGACATTCCTATGCTACAATCGGTCAAGCTATTTTTGTCACAAAGGTTCTCCATGAAGGACCTGGGTGATGCCTCGTACATTCTGGGGATCAAGATCTATAGAGATAGATCCAAGAGACTACTGGGACTTTCGCAGTCCAAGTACATAGAGACCGTACTAAAGAGATTTAGTATGGAAGGTTCCAAGCGCGGTAACATACCCGCAATGCACGGAATTACCCTCTCCAAGAAGATGTCTCCTAAGACTGGCGAGGAGAGGGTTCGCATGAGCACTATACCCTACGCTTCGGCGGTAGGATCTATAATGTATGCGATGCTATGTATAAGACCAGATGTAGCTTACGCGCTGAGCGCGGTAAGCCGGTATGAGTCAGACCCAGGGGAGGACCACTGGACAGCAGTGAAGAACATTCTCAAGTACCTGAGAAGGACTAAGGAGATGTTCCTGGTTTACGGTAATGGAGACCTCAGGGTCGAGTCCTTTACGGATTCAAGCTTCCAGAGTGAAAAAGATGACAGCAAGTCTGTCTCGGGTTTTTTTGTTTACCCTCAACGGAGGGGAGGTATGTTGGAGAAGTTCCAAACAGGATACCGTCGCAGACTTGACGATGGAGGCTAAATACATTGGTGCAAGCGATGCCGCAAAAGAGGCGGTCTGGATGAAGAAGTTCATTAGTGAACTTCAGGTGGTTCCATCCATTGTTGACCCAATACCTTTGTATTGCGATAACAATGGGGCTATAGCTTTAGCAAAGGAACCAAGGTCCCATCAGAAATCCAGGCACATCTTAAGGCGGTATCACCTGATCAGGGAGATCATTGATCACCAGGAGATCGAGGTGCAGAGAGTGGACACAAAGGACAACACAGCGGACCCATTCACGAAGGCCTTACCCCAGACTCAGTTCGAGCGACTGATCGAGATGATAGGTCTTCGATACGCCAGTACATGGCCTTAGTGCAAGTGGGAGATTGTTAGTGTTTATGCCCTAGAGGTCATTACTGTATCATACTAGTATGTATATTACTTGATGGAAGCTTGGGATATTCACAGTTGTACAGACAATCTTGCTCGATAAAATAGTATGCTACTTGGTTTGTCTCTCCTTTAATGTGTACATGTGTGTTTCTTTATTATATCACCTATAAGCATTAGTAGAGCCCTTAGGATCTTTGCTTGATTACCGGCGTTGTGATGGCGATCACACTCGTGGGGGCTGGGTAATCCACAAGCACATCCTTATACACGTCCCTAGTCATGGGATTATCGAGATAGGGCATCGATACTCCAGAGTAGACTAGAGTATGCTCTTCTCATCCCAGCACGAGAGACGGACTGTCCCACAACCGTCAGTACATCGTACTTGAGATAGTATGCGGGTGCTCGTTAGGTTACGAGTACACTGGACAGGACTCGTCAGGAACTGATGGTTGGTATTATACCTATCGTCAGTTATCGGTTCCCAGATGACATGAGCACAGCTTAGTCTGCTGACTTGACACTGTCACTTCGCCTCAAGTGTGTTCCCACTGTTCTTTGATTACTACCCTACCACGGCTCTACTGAGTCGTGCAAATAGGTAGTAGTTGGGAGCAGTCCCGAAGCACTTGGAGGCAGTGACGGTTAGAAAGGATTCGTCTTTCCCGATATTGGGGGTTGACATCGCGCTGTGTCTAGGAGAGCCATTACACGAGTAGTCCCTGGCCAGGGCAAGCGAGATATACTGGTAGGTTTCCAGTGTTATCTCAGGGTGTTCTGGGCTTCACTCCGACACGACTTGTACCGCTATTAGGGGACTGACGTTTACCGCCCCCTAGGCCCGCCATGCGATGTATCAGACGAACAGACCGGACTGTACGGAGATTGTCACATACAGGCTCAGTAGGAGTTCGGATGGGTTCACCTCATCGGCCTTCTTATCGACATCTACCAGGAGACCGTTACGTACAGCTAGTGCCGCTTGGGGTCTGTGGTTAAACCCACTGCCAGCGTAGTGTCGAGTCTTTAGAGTTCCACACAGAGTGTTTCCCTGCACTGAGCGAAACGTGTAGAGGCCGTATGGTTTTACGGCAGGGCTGCGATCACTTACGTACACTTGTGTGCGTGCGGTGTTCGGGCAGGCAATACTAGTGGGCTTTGGTTTAAGCCGGATCCTATTATTGCACGGATGGATTTGTTTTGTCTTCTGTGCATCCGCATTCTACGGAATGCGGATGCAGGTATGTATGCACAGTTTTCTGGAGCGATGAAGGAGGAGGTGCCTTATCAGGGTTTTGGCAGTTGGTTCAGCCAAAACCGTTATGTGGCAGGCTCATTAGGGTTTTGACAGTTGATTCCGTCAAAACCATTTTGAGGCGGACTCATTAGGGTTTTGACAGTTCGTTTGGTCAAAACCATTATGAGCCGCGGACATCCTTTACTAATCCTTTTAGTGATAATTTTATGATGGCTAATTGCATTGACCATTTGACCACCATGACCTCTCTTGACTTTGTTGACCGGTTGACCGTGTTGACCATTGACTTTCAAGAGGGACTTACACTCTTCTTTTCTTTTTCTTTTTCTATTTTGATTATGATAATGGTCATTTCAATGGTGCCATCAAACTTTATCTTGATAGGATTGGTAATGATGTTTTAGTGCATTATTGCAACCATGGTTAATTTCTTTAGTTCACAATTTCTTTCTCATTCTCTCTCTTGCCTTTTCAAGTGAGAAGAAAAAGGAATGAACTATGGTTGCTAGCTTCTCCTTCTTCTTTCTCCTCTTAATTCATCTTTTGATCTCATGTGTTGAGAGATAAAGATCCCACAAAGACAAAACCATCCCTTTATCATTTCTACACAACTTAGGGCTTCTAGATTAGCAATCTCTTTGCCCTAGTTACCCCGGCTCGAGGTGGAGCTCGGTGTACATCTCTCGGGTGGATCGTCTTTAACTCAAGGAGGCCGCGGAGGTGACCAAAGTCCGGATCAAGCCTCGGAGCAAGCAAGGAGAAGAACAACAAGAAGAGAAGGAGTTCAAGTTGAGGTATAACCCCTAACCGAGTAGATAAATCTCTAGTTAGGATGCTTGTGTGTTGTTTACTAAAGATCCGGCTTTTCGGTCCATGTTACCATGCTTAGAAATTTTTTTATTTTACCGATTCCGCAACCCCGAAAGTACCGGGAGAGGTAACGTGGACCTAACACTGTAATGTGATATATGTTCTGAACGTCTACTGATCGCTATACGTTGATTAGTGGGGGTTGTACATATCTGTGATCTGTGATGTTGGATTGTGTATATGAACTTGTTGGATCGTCGTGGTTGAATAGTTGGGGATGTGAGATGAGTGTTTATTTATCTTTCATTTGTTGTAAATTGTAAATTGATGTAATATTATTTCATGGTTCCACATCCGGGTTGAGGTTGTAGCCACCATTGTATATTATTTCTTTTACTATTTTTGCTCCTAGGATAGACCCAAGGTGGGGTGCACAAACTACCCGGTACTTTGAAGTGCTGAATGGCCTACTCACGTTGTTGGGGGAGGCTGCTTCACTTCGGGTATTTGGCGGGTAGTTTGCCGCACCCGTAGGGGTCTAAGGTGGGGTTTGGCTATTCATCACGACCGTGTTATCCGTTTTTCGTTGCAGGCTTGAACGAAACGTGGATTCCTAGCATATCCAATGTGTTCATCTGTGATCTGGAATGACTATCATTGCGTCTGATGAATGCATATATCTATATATGATATCTAGTAGACGTTGCTTATGTTTTGCATCCGCGCTAGTCCAGTCCCCGCTTTGTCGTTAGTTAAGTAACCTAACGGGTGATGACGTGGCCCCGTGGAGAATGCGGATGGCATAAGCGTACGTTATATTTTTGGTGTTTTCTGCAATGGTAGGATTAACTGATGGGACACATTATATTAATGCAAAGAAAAACAAACCTAAAAGATGTTGGAACAATTTTCAAAAATCTTTTATTGCAAGGACGTTCTCTTTTGTTTTGCACAGAGGTATTCGGTTATGAATATCCAGCACCTCATTCGACGAGGCAAGGGCCGAGATCCCTTCATCAGGAGTGACCCCTTGGACAGAGGTTTGCGTCAGGGTAATAACTTCACTATAGTCGATTATTTTTGCTTTGCAACGTGGTATTCAGATTGGAATATCTTGCACCTCATTCGATGAGGAAAGAGCCGAGATCCCTTCACAGGGAGTGACCTCTTTAGCAAAAGTTTTCGCCACTATATATTTGCAAAGCTATCAGGTTCCTTCAGCGAAATCAAGTTCATTACGTTAACGGGTTTTTCGCAAAAAACCCAGCCATAGCCCTCCGTCGTTTCAGATAATTAATACTTAGTATTCGTGCTGCGTTTGTTGATTATTCGTCAAGGCACAGTGAACGGTAGCTAAGTAATAATTCTCTGTTGCACTGATAGATGCGATTCGTTAGGACGGTCGCATGATTTTATTGATTATTCGTCAAGGATCATGCGGGCGGGTCTAATGCAATCCTGGATAACGACGGGTAGAACTTGACTCGGACCTTTTGATTTGTTGATTATTCGTCAAGGTCACTTGGGTCCTAGGGGCATAAACCACATCAGGAGTTTTAAATATACAGGAAACTTGCAGATTTAGCATACCTTCTGGAGTGTAGTGACTAGAGTGGATTCCATCTAGGTCATTACACAATGATAGTTGGATCCCGATCCCACTGATGAGTAGGATTACTCTCGGGAGATTATTTCACTTAACAATCAATGCTATAAACCAAGTAGGTGTCTAGAACGGTGTTAGCAGGGCTACGCCTCTAGGGAAAAGAGGTTATGTAATTAAGGAACTTCGCAAAAGCGTTGGAAAACCTCCCTCGAAGTACCAACACTAGCCTGGCTGAAAGGTTAAGCAAGTATTGTGACGTGTGATTAAATCCTGACTAGTTCTTCTTTTAGGGGTTGAAGAAGAATTTGAGGAAATAGTGGGAGCCATCCTGGTTAGATAAATTAATAACCAATCTAATCTTGGAAGAGCGCACGCTGAGTGTTTCTTTTTCTCTCTCTCCAGGTAGCAACCATTTCACGCCCTAATTAAGATAATAAAATGTATCGCTTGACCGATCCGAATTCTTATTCGGGGCTGGGGAACGTCAGTTCGGCTCTAACTTATGAAAACAGTCATAAGTATGAGCAAGGGAAAGAGGATTGTAAGGATTCCAAGGAGACCCAGTTGAAGAAGAAGCATAGTATTGCATCTACTTCAGCTGTTCTTGTAATTGAGAACTGCTTTTCGGTCAGCTCTACCTCCTGGGTACTTGATACCGGATCAGGATCTCATATCTGTAACTTATTTCAGGAACTGAGAAAAAGTAGGAAATTTGCACCTAGTGATATGTCCCTCAGGGTAGGGAACGAAGCACAAGTTAATGCTGCAGCCGTCGGTGAATATCACCTAGTGTTGCCAAATGGCAAGACTATGATTTTGAACAATTGCTACTATGTACCTTTCATGGTTTGCAACATAATATCAGTGTCTTTACTCGATAAAGATGGATATAACTTTGTTCTTGATAGAAATATCATGAACATTTACCTTGATAAGGTACTGGTTGCAGAAGGTACACTGTGTAATGGTATCTATGTTCTAAATCAGAATACAGTTCTCAATATATAAAACATACGCAAGAGGAAGAGTTCAGATACGAATAAATCCTACTTGTGGCATTGTAGACTTGGTCATATCGGAGAAAAAAGACTAAGTAAGTTACATAAAGATGGACTCTTGAATACATTCGAATTTTCATCTTATGAAACTTGTCAGTCTTGCCTCAAAGGAAAGATGACCAAATCTCCGTTCATCGGAAATGGAGAAAGAGCAGCAGAGCTCTTTGGACTCATACACAGTGATGTGTGTGGTCCAATGTCTATACATGCAAGGGTGGGTTCTCGTACTTCATCACATTCACTGACGATCTCTCTAGATTCGGATATGTGTATCTTATGAAACACAAATCCGAAGCTTTTGAGAAATTCAAAGAATTCCGAAACGAAGTAGAGAACCAGATTGGAAAAAGTATCAAGATCCTCCGATCGGATAGAGGAGGGGAGTACTTAAGCACGGAATTCCTAGATTACTTAAAAGAGATTGGAATTCTCTCTCAGTTTACTCCTCCGTATACACCACAGCACAACGGTGTATCGGAGCGGAGGAATCGTACCCTATTGGATATGGTTCGCTCCATGATGAGTAGTGCTAAGTTGCCTCTTTCATTCTGGGGACATGCGCTTCAGACAACGACATACCTTTTGAATCAAGTTCCGTCTAAATCTGTGCCTAAAACTCCGTATGAAATATGGAGTAGTAAGAAACCATGTCTTAAATTTATTAAGATATGGGGTTGTCCGGCCTATGTGAAAACACAGAAACTGGACAAGCTTCAGGCACGTTCAGTTCTATGTAAATTTATAGGATTTCCTAAGGATTCACTAGGATATCTGTTCTACCATACTGAGGAACAGAATGTATTTGTATCTCGCCATGGTACTTTTTTAGAAAGGGAGTTTCTTGCAAAAGAAACTAGTGGGAGTATGGTAGAACTGGGAGAAATCCATGAACCACAAAATGTAACTAAAGATTTGGTGGAACCACTAAATTCAATAATCCCAGACGAACCTCAGCCACTCCGCAGATCTGGTAGGATTTCTCATCCGCCCGAGAGATACTACGGTTTTCTCATAGACGGGGATCGAGAGGATTGCATCTTGGAAGAAGATGATCCTACCAGTTTCAGTCAGGCCATTATCAGTAGGGACTTTGATAAATGGCTGGATGCTATGCGATCCGAAATGGAGTCAATGTACGCCAATAAAGTGCGGACCTTGGATATTGCTCCACCTAGGGTAAAACCCGTTGGATGCAAATGGATCTACAAAAGAAAACTTGGTGTAGATGGGCAGGTGGAAACCAATAAGGCTAGACTCGTTGCAAATGGTTTTCGTCAAAGACCTGGTGTGGACTATGACGAAACTTTTTCTCCAGTGGCTATGCTCAAATCCATCCGGATCCTACTTGCCATTGCTGCCTTCCATGACTATGAAATCTGGCAGATGGACATAAAAATGGCTTTTCTAAATGGCAATTTGGAAGAGTGCGTTTATATGGATCAGCCAGAAGGTTTTGTAGATAGTGGGAGCAGCGGGAAGGTGTGCAAGTTGCTTAAATCCATTTATGGATTAAAGCAGGCATCGAGGAGCTGGAACATTTGTTTTGATGAAGCAATCAAGGAATTTGATTTCATCAAGAACGAGGATGAGCCTTGTATCTATAAGAAGATTGTAGGACGAACTGTCGTATTCCTAGTCTTGTTCGTGGACGGCATTCTTTTGATAGGAAATGATGTTCCTTTGCTACAATCGGTCAAGCTATTCTTGTCATAACGGTTCTCCATGAAGGACCTGGGTGATGCCACATGCATACTGGGGATCAGGATCTACAGAGATAGACCCAAGAGATTACTGAGACTTTCGCAGTCCAGATACATAGAGACCATACTAAAGAGATTTAGTATGGAAGATTCCAAGCGTGGTAATATACCCGCATTGCACGGAATCACCCTCTCTAAGAAGATGTCTCCCAAGACTGACGAGGAGAGGGTTCGCATGAGCACTATACCCTACGCTTCAGCGGTAGGATCTATAATGTATGCGATACTATGTACAAGACCAGATGTAGCTTATGCGCTAAGTGTGGTGAGCCGGTATCATTCAGACCTAGGTGAGAACCACTGGACGGCAGTGAAGAACATTCTAAAGTACTTGAGAAGGACTAAGGAGATGTTCCTGGTTTACGGTAATAGAGACCTCAGGGTCGAGTCCTTTACCGATTCAAGCTTCCAGAGTGACAAGGATGACAGCAAGTCTGTCTCGGGTTTTTTGTTTACCCTCAACGGAGGGGCGCTGTGTTGGAGAAGTTCCAAACAGGATACCGTCGCAGACTCGACGATGGAGGCTGAATACATTGCTGCAAGCGATGCCGCAAAAGAGGCGGTCTGGATGAAGAAGTTCATTAGTGAACTTCAGGTGGTTCCATCCATTGTTGACCCAATACCTTTGTATTGCGATAACAATGGGGCTATAGCTTTAGCGAAGGAACCAAGGTCCCATCAGAAGTCCAGACACATCTTAAGGCGGTATCACCTGATCAGGGAGATCATTGATCGCCAGGAGATTGAGATACGGAGAGTGGACACAAAAGACAACACGGCGGATCCATTCACAAAGGCCCTCCCTCAAATACAGTTCGAGCGACTTTTTGAGCTATTGGGTATGCGGTACGCCAGCAGCTGGCCATAGTGCAGACGTTGGGTATGCGGTACACCAATTACTGGCCTTTAGTTCAAGTGGGAGATTGTTGGATATGTATGCCCTAGAGGCCATTATTGTATAGTACTAGTTTGTATAATACATTTTGGAAGCTTGGAATATATTTACAGGTTTACGACAGTCTTGCTCAATATAATAGTATGCTACTTGGTTTGTTTCTATCTTAATTTGTGTATATGTTTCTTTTAACATATCGCTAATACATATTGATGAAGCCCTTAGGATTTTTTCTCGACTACCGGTGTTGTGATGGAGATCACACTAGTGGGGACTGGGTAGTCTAAAGAACATTCTTATACAGGTCCTTAGTCGTAGGATTATCGAGACAGGGCATCGAAACTCCAGAGTAGACTGGTGCATACGCTTCTCGTCCCAGCAGGGGAGATGATATGTCCAACAGCCATCAGTACGTCGTACTGAAGATAGTATGCAGGTGCTCGTTAGGTTACGAGTACACTGTATAGGACTCATCGGGAATTGTTCGTTGGTATTATGCCTATTGTCAGTTAACAGTTCCCAAGTGACATGAGTACAACTTAGTCCGTTGACTTGACACTGTCACTTCACCTCGAGTGTGTGTTTACCCCAATCAGAGCAAAGCTCTGTTCAAATTCCAAGACGGGAAACGAAGCAACGCTTCTGTTTCCCCCAATCAGAGCAAGGCTCTGTTTTGAAAATTAAATTGAAATAAAAATAAAGAAGCAACACTTCAGATTCCTTGCGCTGCGCGCAACGCACCACGTGTCAAAATTAGACACGCCAGCGCAGGGAGCACTGCGCTCGGGGCAGCGCACCCAATCAGAGCAAGGCTCTATTTAAAATAAAAATTAAAGAAGCAACGCTTCAGCTGACTTGCGCTCTGCGCTGCGCGACACGTGGCAGCGCAGTTGCGCTCTGCGCTGTGCGACACGTATCAGCGCAGGAGCGTTTACGCCAAACAGAATTAAAATTCTGAAAGATCTTTCTCAATCTTGTTAAAAACAAGAAGATTTCCTTCTGTAAAATAGAAGCCCTTGGATCAAAGATCCAACGGTGGGGAAAAATCCCCAAATCACTCAGGGAAAGATCTCTCTAACCAATTCAATAAATTGATGGGCACTATATAAAGGCCTCTAGACCCCAAATTCAAAAGACATCAACAACATCGACATCAACATCAAGATCAAAAACAACAGCATAGAGAATAGAGAGAACTCTGAAGTATTTTGAGAAAAACTCAAGAAGAGAAAAAAGGTAAAAACCTTTATAAAAAAAAGAAGAATTTCTTCTGAATAGATCATTGATCTAAGAACAAGATCAATGATGTTCAATAAAAAAAAATAATAACAGTGCCTTGCACTTTTTTTATGAACCATTGGTTCTGGAATCTTAAAGATTCTTTTCTTGAATCCAAAATTGGATCAAGTTATTGAAACAGTGCCTTGCACTTGCAAAAACTGCATTGTTGCGCTCCTGGGTTGGCGCAAGCCACCAGAGATTGCCACGTGTCAGCACCATAACCACTTGCGTTATGCGCTTTTAAAAATAGAGCATTGCTCTCTGAAGTTGGAACAACTCACCAGAGCACGCCACGTGTCACAGCGCAACAACGCAGCGCACTGACGCAGCGCACTGCGCTAGCGTGACACGTGTCACCTCCACATGCGCTTGTGCTCAATAATTGGCGCAAAGCGCCTGACAAGCCAATGTCAGACAATTAATGCACTGCATTATTTACAGAAGGGCCAAGCCCAATTAAAAAAGGCCTAACAGGCGAAATTAAATGCAATGCATTATTTTAAAGAAGGGCATAGCCCAAATAGATGCTCTGCATCATTTATAAAGGGACAGAGCCCAAATCAAAAAGGCCTAGCAGGCCAGAATGAAATGCAATGCATTATTAAACAGGGGCAAAGCCCTAGCACAAGCCTAATAGGCCAATGATAAAAACTTTGAATATTCTCAACTGGACTTAGCCCAATCATGGCCGTAAGTCCTCAAATTAAATTGACTGAGCATGACTGCTCTCTTAAATCAATTTACATCCGGTTCAAGGGTACATCTCCGAACTCTTCTGACACCTATCGTTGTAATCCTTCAACGACATCAGAGAGGTGACGGGTCCCGACAACCACACATCGATACGGACTGTGAGGTCCTTAAACTCATGCACTGATGCGTCCTTAAACTCACGGACTTATGCGTCCTTAAACCAAAATACGGACTGTGAGGTCCTTAAACTTATGGACTGATGCGTCCTTAAACTCACGGACTTACGCGTCCTTAAACCAAAATACGGACTGTGGGGTCCTTAAACCCATGGACTTATGCGTCCCTAAACTAATGGACTAATGCGTCCTTAAACACATCCATATAGACTATGGGGTCCTTAAACCCATGGACTAATGCGTCCTTAAACTAATATCCGTCCCTAAAATGGGAACGTTGGACCCCTATGTCCCTAAACTGGAAATGGACCACCATGTCCCTAAACTGGCAATAGACCGCAATGTCCTTAAACTACCTATGGACCTCTATGTCCCTAAACTGGAACAATAGGCCCCCAAATGCTCTTTTGTCGGATCTAAATGATCCCGTTTAAGTCGATCTTAACCTCAAATATGGCTAACATATCCTTAAACATTCAAACAGCCTTTAGTCCCAAAATGGACTATAAGACCCCCAATCAACTTTGGTTCAAGGGTACATCTCCGAACTCCTCTGACACTTGTCGTTGTAATCCTTCAACGTCGTCAGAGAGGTGATGGGTCCCAACGACCATATATTAATTGGACCACCATGTCCCTAAACTGGAGATGGTCCACCATGTCCCTAAACTGGCAAAGGACCACTATATCCCTAAACTGGAACAATATAGTCCAAATGCTCTTTTGTCGGATCTAAACAATCCTGTTAGGTTGATCTTAGTCTCAAATTGGACTAACGTATCCTTAACAAACGTTTAAGTTGATCTTAGCCTCAAATATGGCTAACGTATCCTTAAACCAAAACCCCAAACCCAAATCTAAGAAAATACGGTTTTGGAATAATCCACGTCCTACGGGCGACGACATCACTTAGTCTCCGTATACAATCCACGGGCAACCACAAACAAAACAAACACCCACGACACGAAGTGAAATTTTGGAGAAGGAGAATGTTGTTACCGCGATGCGGTAGCGTAATTAACTGTAGGGGCTTGCTCCTGCAGGGAAGAGCGTCCCCACAATCAAAAACCCCTCAGACGAGGAGGAATCTGACGAAGTCTGCTACATCGGCCGCATCCATCCAAACCTCCGATACACGGTTCCATAAATCAACTTGGCATTTTCGGAGAGGTGGATGGATAAAACCAAATAGCATCTGCCACGAATCTCAGGCAAGACGTTTGCCGCGTCGCGCCGCCATTCGGAGGGGAACAGATTCTGGCACGCCCGGTGAGACCTTTTCCTCTTTCCACTCCACACTTCATGTGTCGTGTTCGCGAACAAATCGCGGTTTGCTGCGGTTGCCTGTGGATTCGAGGTACTTAGATTTGGTGTCTTGCTTCGTGCAGAAAACAGAAGATCAATGGCTTCAAACTGCACTACCGGTAACTGCAACTCTCGCTCTGTCCCTGCTGGAAGAGTGACTTATGGGCCCCAAGCGGCCTCCCTTTTCAAGATGCCAGTGGAGCAAGTAACTCAGGCCACCACTGGGCTGTTCTTTGGGACCATGATCCCACTTATGAGCTTCAATGCCCCAATGACGTTGCAAGAATCCCCAAAGAAGTCGATCTTTGATCGACTTACCACTGCCGCGGCCCCTCTCAACGGGTCACCCAACTTCAATACCTCAGTTTTCAACAGACTGGGCCAGAACGTTTATAAGCCCGCGATACCCAAAGCGGCCATCCCAAAGCGGATAGCCATCCCGGCTCAAGTGGACGAAATCATTGGAAAGGCTCCTCCTTCCAAGGAGTCAGTTTTTACAAGGATGGCTATTCCGGTTGTTGCTCTAGGCGAAGTCCTCAAAGCTGTTTCCCCTGCCCAGAGGTCTGTCATTGACAGATTAGACATTGTTTCTCAACGGGTGTCAGCCTTCGATAGGCTAGCACCAATAACAGTCTCTCCTCAAAGCAGGGGGCATGAAGAAGCTTATCCAACAACGAAGGTGATCTCATCCGTACGACATGCTCGACGTAGCCACTGGCGCCGAGTGAGGAAGGCTGGGGGCAACTCCCCCTCTGGGATAACTTCGCCAGCTCCAACGGTGGGGATCGATGCTGCTGTTCCAACCAGGAACAACTTTGAATTGCTGAACATGGTGCGCAGAAACTCTCCTACTGCGGTGCTAAAGCGAACTCCTTCACTTGTGGAGAATACTCCAGAGAAGAAGCTGGAGCAGCCCCCTCAACGGCTACCCTCTAAAATTTATAAGGTCTGGCGACAGATCCAGGAGTTGGTGATTGATCAAGACTATCTCCGTCGACAGAAACGATGAAGGTTCGGCGGGGGAAGGATTACTCCGTCAAGCCACAAAAAGCAACGGCTACTTGGGTGCCCACTACAACGGCCCGCTCAACTTCAACCACTCAAAAGAAAAGGAGGCCGCAAAAAGCCCCTGTGAACATGGCGAACCGTAAACGCACTGAGCACAAACACCCCAAGTCTGGGGGCATGGTGGTGCACACTGTTTATATGGCTTCTGGTAAGGAGGAAAGCCGTACTTCGACGGGTTACCGACCGCTCACCCGATCCATGACGAAAGCTCAAGAACAGCAACAAAAGCTTCAAGAGATGATGACTGCTATGGCCGCACCTACCGAGCCAAAAGAAAGCTCGGAGGCATCGTCAGAACAGCGTCACGAACAAGAAACTGACACTGACTTCCTACGCAGAGTCCTCGAAAAGAAGGACAGAGAGGCAGCAGAACAAGCTGCCAACATAAAACAAATGGCGATCCTTTTCCAAGATATGGTAGGGATGATGTTACAGCCGGACCCTCCAGCTGAAGACCCTCCAATCATCATTGGAGACGACAAAGAGGAGACATCTAATCCTCCGCCGGCTCTTTCAGCAGCTAAGGAGGAAACTGTCTCCAAGGCCGCCCTGGATGATTATATTGCTCAACAGATACGAGCTCATCAGGAGAATGAGGCGGCTGGGCAAATTGCTAGAACCGGACGACCCTACCCGGACTGGTATGACCAAATTAGTTACCCGCCGGGATATACGATCCCTAAATTCCATGTGTACAAGGGGACAGGGAATCCACATCAGCATGTCGCTCAATTCAGGGCCTTATGCAGCAATACTGGAGGCGATGACAACTTGTTGCTTCGACAATTCGTCGGCAGCTTAGCAGAAACAGCCTTTGAATGGTATTCGGAGCCACCTAACGACTCTGTCAAAACATTTGCGGAGATGGAGCTACTGTTCACACAAAGATTCGCGAGTGCTAGTGGACGCACCCCGATAACAGCACTGATCAATGCCAGGATAAGGCCAAGCGAAACGTGGGGCCAATATGCAACACGATGGCGGAACCTATGGTCGAAATGAGAACAACGTATCGAAGAAGCGCCAGCGGTAGGCATGTTCGTGGGCACTCTCGATACGCAGGCGACTATATCCCAATTCATGATGTTCTTCAGGCCGACCACTTTCTAGGCCTTGATCGACAAATTAGCCTAAATGGACCAGATGGGCCATGAACCGTCTCCTCCAAAACCGGACTCTCGAAATGAGAAAGGGAAAGGAAAAGGAAAAGCGATCATCATCGCCAATACTCAACAACAGCCGAGCAAATCAAAGCCGGTTGCTCGCCAAAACAACGTGCATCCACGCCCATCCCACTAGGAGAGACTGGAACGTCCTTACTCGTTTTCTCGGAATAAAACAGGAAGACTGTTCGAGCTGGCAGTGCGCAACAGACTCATCAATCTGTCGAGTCCAAAATGTCTGTTGCAGCCAGGCGATCTCAATAATCCCAATTATTGCCCTTACCACCAAATGGTAAGTCATCCGATCGAAGATTGCTTCGTCTTCAAAAACTGGATTGAAGATCAGTACCTACAACGCAAGTTTGCGCTGTCTGAAAACTGGAAGGTGAGCCCGCCACAACCACATGCTCCGAGGAAGATGAATACGCCGGGGGCATCATGCTCAGTCATAGAGAAAGCCCCATAGACCGAAAAGTTAGTAAACTAGAGATTCGCCTCAAATACGGCGACGACGGACCAAAACGTCCTTAAACTAATGACGGACCGAAACGTCCTTAAACTAATGACGGAACGAAATGTCCTTAAACTAATAACTGTTAGTGTATATGCCCTAAAATCCATTACTGTATCATACTAGCTTGTATATTACTTAATGGAAGCTTGGGATATTCACAGTTGTATAGACAATCTTGCTCAAAATGGTAGTATGCTACTTGGTTTGTCTCTACTTCAATATGTGCATGTGTTTCTTTTAGCATATCGCTTATATACATATTAATAGAGCCCTTAGGATCTTTGCTTGATTACCAGCGTTGTGATGGCAGTCATACTCATGGGGGCTGGGTAATCCATAAGCACATCCTTATACAGGTCCCTAGTCGTAGGACTATCGAGACAGGGCATCGATACTCCGGAGTAGACTAGCGTATGCGCTTCTCATCCCAGCGGGGGAGACGGTCTGTCCCACAGCCGTCAGTACGTCGTACTTGAGATAGTATGCGAGTGCTGGTTAGGTTACGAGTATACTGGACAGGAATCGTCGGGAACTGTTGGTTGGTATTATACTTATCGTCAGTTATCAGTTCCCAGGTAACATGAGTATAGCTTAGTCCGCTGACTTGACACTGTAACTTTGCCTCGAGTGTGTTCCCACTGTACTTAGATTACTACCCTACCATGGCTCAAAGGAGTCGTGCAAACAGGTAGTAGTTGGGTGCAGTCCCGAAGCACTTGGAGGCAGTGACAGTTAGACAGGATTCGTCTCCCCCGGTATTGGGGGTTGACATCGCGCTGTGTCTAGGAGAGCCATTACACAAGTAGTCCCTGGCCAGGGCAAGCGAGATATACTGGTAGGTTTCCAGTGTTATCTCAGGGTGTTCTGGGCTACACTCCGACACGACTTGTACCGCTATTAGGGGACTGACGTTCACCACCCCCTAGGCCCGCCATGCGATGTATTAGACGAACAGACCGGACTGTACGGAGATTGTCACATACAGGCTCAGTAGGAGTTCGGATGGGTTTACCTCATCGGCCTTCTTATCGACATCTACCCGGGGACCGTTACGTAAAGCTAGTGCCGCTTGCAGTCTGTGGTTAAACCCACTGCCAGCGTAGTGTCGAGTCTTTAGAGTCCCACACAGAGAGTTTCCCTGCACTGAGCGAAATGTCTAGAGGCCGTATGGTTTTACGACAGGGCTGCGATCACTTACGTGCACTTGTGTACGTATGCTGTTCGGGCAGGCAATAATAGTGGGCTTTGGTTTAAGCCGGATCCTAGTATTGCACGGATGGATTTGTTTTGTCTTCTGTGCATTCGCATTCTACGGAATGCGGATGCGGGTGTGTATGCACAGTTTTGAGGAGCGATAAAGGAGGAGGTGCCCCATTAGGATTTTGGCAGTTGGTTCGGCCAAAACCGTAATATGGCAGACTCATTAGGGTTTTGACAATTCATTTGGTCAAAACCATTATGAGCCGGAGACATTGTTTACTAATCCTTTTAGTGATAGTTTAGTGATGGCTAATTGCATTGACCACCTAAACCTCTCTTGACTTTGTTGACCCGTTGACCGGAGTTGACCATTGACCTTCAAGAGAGGTCTACACTCTTCTTTGATTTTCTTTTTCTTTTTTGGATTATGAAAATGGTCAATTCAATTAGTAGCCATCAACTTTATCATGATAAGATTAGTAATGATGATAATGTGTATTATTGCAACCATGGTTCATTTTCTTTAGACAACAATTTTCATTTCTTCATTCTCATTCTCTCTCTTGAAGTGAGAAGAAAAGAAAAGCTCCATGGTTGCTAGAGTTTCTCCTTCATCTTCCTCCTCTTGATAAATTCTTTTGATCTCATGTATTGAAAGAAAAAGAATCCACATAGACAAACACTTCTATCTTTCTCTTCTACATAACCTAGGGCATCTAGACTAGCGATCTCGTTGTCCTAGTTGCCTCGGCTCGAGGTGGAGCTCGGTGTACAACTCTCGGGTGGATCGTCTTCGACTCAAGGAGGCCGCGGAGGTGACCTAGATCCGGATCGTTCCTTGGAGCTTGGACGGACGAGCGGGACAGCGGAATGAAGACCCGAAGGACCGGTTTCGTGAGGTATATTTTCTACGGCATAGTAGTTAAACCCTCTACTTGTTTGCTAGTTTCTAGTTTAGCATAGACCCTTACTTTTGAGTCCATGTTGCCTTGCGCTAAAATTATTGTTTTTCGCCGTTTCCGCCTCCACGTAAGAACCGGGGTGAGCAACGTGGACTTACAGTGGTATCAAAACCTAGCTAAACATAAACTAGCAAGTTAGCAAAGTGTTAAGAATATTGATCAGAAAAAATCACAAAACAAGTCCGGGAAAAACCATGTTTCTGTCGAATTTTTATACTGCTATAAAAATAATTTAACATACATGAAAATTCGTCTCGGGGTTTTGTAAAAACACACCAGAAAAACGATCCAGTGACTCGGTCAAAGCGCCGCGGATCCGCGGTAAGAACCTGCTTTCTGCCGCGGATCCGTGGCCGAGTTGACTCGGCCGTGGACCGGGTTTTCTGCAGTGTTTTTATTTGGCTGTTTTGGGATTTTTAATACATGTTGTTTCTACCCAGATTTTCCAGAGAACAAAATGACTTTTGAGGTGGTTACAAATCCGTATTTTGATTGATATTCCGTACACTTTGGCTAATGAATATTTTCTGTGATATGATATATGCATTGAACGTCCGCTAATCGCTATACGTCGATTAGTGGGGGTTATACATATCTGTGATCTGTAATGTTGATGGTTTGTGTATATGAACTCTTTGGATTGTGGCGGATGAATAGTCGGGGTGGATGTGAGATGAGAGTTTCTTTTTCTTTCATTCATTGTAAAAATTTGTATATTGATGTAATATTATTTGTATGGCCGCACAACCGGGTCGGGGTTGTAGCCGTCATTGTATAATTTCTTTTTACTGTTTTTGCTCCTAGGATAGACCCAAGGTGGGGTGTACAAACTACCGGGTATCTCGAAGTGCCGAGTGGCCTACTAACGGTGTTGAGGGAGGTTGGTTCGCTTCGGGTACTTGGCGAGTAGTTTGCCGCACCCGTAGGGGTCTAGGGTGGGGTTTGGCTATTCATCGCGACCGTGTAATCCGCTTTTCGTTGCAGGCTCGAACGAATCGCGGGTTCCTAGTATATCCAAAGTGTTCATCTGTGATCTGGACTGGCTATCATTGCTATATATCTATATATGATATCTATTTAGATGTTGCTTATGTTTTGCATCCGCGCTAGTCCAGCCCCCGCTCTGTCGTTAGTTAAGTAACCTAACGGGTGATGACGGGACCCCGTGGCGAATGCGGATGGCATAAGCGTACGCCATATTTTGGTTATTTTCTGCAATGGTAGGATTAAATGATGGGACGCATTGGAATTAATGCAAGAAAATAAACCAAGTAAAAGTCGCTGGAACACTTTCAAAACCACTCGGTTCTTTTCAAAAACCAGCTTTTAAACGCGGAGCTTGAACCACTCCTTTTAAAAAGCTATCTCGTTCCATCGATTATATCAAGTTCAGTACGTTCACGGTTTCGCCAAAACCATTCGTAGCCCTCCGTCGTTTCGTATGGATAGTCAATAGTATTCAAGCTGTGTTTGTTGGCCAAAGTCAAGGTACAGTGTTTGGTAGCTATTGGGTATTCATATGTAGCATAGATAGATGCGTTGGTTTGGGACAGTCGTACTGCCTTGTTGGCCAAAGTCAAGGGTATGTGCGGGTGGGTTCAAATTAACCTGGATAATGACGGGTAGAACTTTACATGTTACCTATGATTTGTTGGCCAAAGTCAAGGTCATAAGAGCATGGGGCAAAAATCCACATCGGGAGTTTCAAAAGAACTGAAACTTGCTAACGCAGCATACTATTTGGAGTGTGATGATTCTGGTAGGATTCCTTCAGTTTTGTCACGCGATGATATTTGGATCCCGATCCTACTGTGAGTATATGCTATTCCTCGGGAACTTTCTCACTTAACGATCAATGCTATAAACCAAGTAGGTGTCTAGAAAGGTGTCAACGGGACTACGCCCCCAGGGAAAAGAGGTTACTTAATTAAGGAACTTCGTGAAAGCGTTGGAAAACCTCCCTCGAAGTACCGACACTTGCCTGGCTGAACGGTTAAGCAAGTATTGTACGGTGAGAATGATCCCGACTAATTCTTCCTTTATGGTTTGAGGAGGGATTCGAGAGACAGTGGGAGCCATCCTGTTTAGATAAATTAAAAACCAATCTAAACTTGCAAGAGCATCATGCTAAGTGTTTTCTTCTCTCTCTCTTAATTGCAGCGACCCAGTGACCGCACCTAGGTTACATCTAGATAATAAAATGACTGAATCTGACTGTTATGACTGGCAAAGGTCTGTCCAGATGTCCATTGCCCATGACAAGCTGGGACACCTCTTGACTGATCCAACCCCTGCCGTCTCAGGTCCAGTTTCCCCTGTCACGGATATTGATATCCGTAGGACATCAGAAGAAGACTGTGCGAAAGCCAAGTGCCTCGTGTTAGCCTCAGTTGATGGTACATACCAGAGGCAGCGCGAGAAGATGGACTCAGTTTCTATCTTCCTCCATAACAAAGATTTATATGGAAATCAATCTCGTATCGCAAGATATGAGACCTCGAACGAATTGCTTCCAGCGAGGTAGGCTATCGGGTCATCTGTAAGGGGAAACATCCTTACAAAGACCAGCTCTTTTGAGCTCTCGGACCTGAAGACCACGTTAAAGAACGGGTTAGATGCTGACTTAGTTCAACAGTCTCTACCTACTACCCTGAAGGAAACCAGGGAAGTAGAAAGAAAGGGAAGGGCAGAAGTTTCGGGAATGGATGGAGTAAAAGAAGGATGTTCCTATTGTTACGGGAATGAACATGGGCAGAAGGATTGCAGGGCTTGCAAAGCCAGTAGCCAGAATTCGAAACATGTTGTGGCTTCGGCTTCGGGTGTGTTTGTAATAGAGAACTGTATGTCAGTTAACCCTACTTCCTGGGTATTGGATACCGGATCAGGATCTCATATCTGTAATTCGTTATAGGCTCTGAGAAACCATAGGGTTATCAAGAAAGGTGATATGACTCTCAGGGTTGCTAACGGAATGAGCATGTATGCTGAATCCGTAAGGGAATATTATCTAGGACTGACAACTGGGCAGATATTGATTCTGCGTGACTGTTTTTATATACCAAGTGCGACTTGTAACATCATATCTGTATCCTTACTTTCTAAGGAAGGATATGATTTTACTTTTGTAAGCGATGTAGTAAACATCCACCTAAATCAAGTTCTGATTGGGTCAGGTACATTGAAAAATGGTATATACGTTTTGAATCAAGCTCAGATCTTCAGTGTCCAGAACACACTTAAAAGAAAGTCTCCGGATTTAAATCAGGCTTTCTTATGGCATTGTAGACCGGGTCACATTAATGAGACACGGTTAACAAAGTTACATAAAGAAGGATACTTGGATCCGTTCGAGTATCAGTCTTATGCCACTTGTGAATCTTGTCTCATGGGAAAGATGACAAAGACTCCGTTCACTGGACACGGAGAAAGAGCAAGCGAGCTCTTGGGACTCATACACAGTGACGTGTGTGGTCCAATGTCTACACATGCGCGAAGTGGTTATTCATACTTCATTACTTTCACAGATGATTTCTGTAGGTATGGGCATGTTTTCTTGATGAAGAACAAATCCGAGGCCTTTGAGAAATTTTAGGAATACAAGAATGAAGTTGAAAAACAAACAGGCCAAAGTATCAAGACACTGAGATCTAATCGATGTGGTGAATACTTGAGTGCCGAGTTTCTGGGCTTCTTAAAAGAGAATGGAATTCTCTATCAGCTTACTCCTCCATACACACCACAACACAACGGTGTATCGGAAAGGAGGAATCGAACCTTATTGGATATGGTTCGTTCCATGGTGAGTAAGGCTGAGTTGCCGCGATCCTTCTGGGGTTATGCACTGGAATCAGCTGCATACCGTTTGAACTGTTAGTTATATGTATGCCCTAGAGGCCATTCTATACATAGGACGTATATTGTAGTGGATGCTTGGACATATATAGGGATGACTTTCTTGCTCGATATGATAGTATGCCATCTGGTTACACTTTATCTTAACGTGTACATTGATTGTCTCTCTGTTACATGTTGGTAAAGCCCTTAGGATGTGTACTTGACTACCTGGACTATGATGCAGATCATACTAGTAGGGACATGGTAGTCCATAAGTACATCCTTCAAGGTCCCTAGTCGTGGGTGTATCGAGACGGGGCATCGATATACCAGAGTAGACTAGCGTGTAGCTTCTCGACCCATACAAATGGGCGATGGATGATCCTATATCCATTGGTGTTTGACATCAGAGATGATATACGGGTGCTCAGTGTAGACTGGGTACACTGGACGGATTCGCCGAGAACTCCCAGATGGTATTATACCTTACGTCAGATGGCAGTTCTCTGGTGACACTGGTACAGGTTAGTCTGTATACCCGAGATCGTCATAGAGTCTTGTGTGATTCCCACTGTGCTTTGATTTCCACCTTACCACGTCCAAGAGGGCGTGCAAAATGGTGGTTTTTGGGTACAGTCGCGAATCACATGGAGGCAATGAGCGATAGGAGGGGTTTCGTCTCTCCCGGTATAGGGAGTTGATGTTGCACTGTGCTCGATTGGCTATAACAGGAAGTCCTTGGCCAAGGCTGTTTTAGGGATTTACTGGTAAGTGTTACCAGTAGTTTCTCAACCCATTATGAGCCTCATATCGACACGACTTATCGAGTTATTGGGGTCTGACGTTTAGCACCCCTAGGCGAGATATGCGACATATCAGACGAACAGACCGGACTGTACGGTAAGTGTTACTGGTTGGATTCACAGGAGTGTGATCGGGCTTGCTCGTTGATCTTCTGATCGCTCAATACCCGGGTGGCCGTTACGTTTAGCAGACCGCTTGCGGCTTGTGAGTGTTTGATATGATCATCACCTACTGCCGGCGTATTGACGAGTCTTTAGAGTCCTACACAGGGGTTTCCTGGCTCAGGCGAAACGAAATAGGAGCGCATATGAGATATGTAAGGGACCGAGAATAATAGCAGTATGTGATACTGTATTCGATTCTCGCGATTTGTATCATCGGTCGGTTATATGTGATATAGCCGGGTTACCGAATCAAGTGTTGATTCGATACATTGATACACTTGATATTAGTCGATTATATGCGATATGACCGGATCGTTAAATCAAGTGTTGATTTAATGATTTAATGTATAATTATATATTTGATATATTATTTTACATTAACTAGTATTGGTTCACTTAAGATTGATTTTCTCACTATAATGTGCACATTGTTTATATGTGATATATGCAAGTGTACATGTTTGTATCATGCTTGATGATACAAACAAGTTGAGTGTATGAGACTTGAACCAAATCACGGTTAAATTAGGGTTTACAATTTTCCTAGCATATGACAAAAGAGTGTGACTTTGGTCAAAGTTATCAAGCTTCATGAAGCTTGATAAACATTGACAAAGTCAACTCTTTTGTCATTTGTATAATATATTAGTTAACCCAACCCTTAACCTAATGCTTTGGTTAATTCTCTACACGAGTTAAGCATGAGGGCTTAACTCAAGCATGGTGCCATTATTTATTGGATAAGTTTTCATTTGGAGATAATAATTCTTTTCTTCTTCTTCTCCTTCATCAAGCTCACAAAAGCTTGCTAGCTCCAATGGTGCCATGTGAAAAAGAGTGAGAAATCCAATTCTAAAGTGAACCCACTTCCTATTTCTTCATCCTCTATTACTTGCCATGTAGTATAGGGTGTTCTCTTCATAAAGTTTTTGACCAAGTGAAGGAATAGCTTGAGTTTGAGTCTCCCCGACGTAGATCATCTTCGGCCTCGAAGTCAACGACCTTGCCCGATTATTTCTCCGACGAAACTATCACTTGAGTCCAGGATTCCGATGATCGCAGCGGAGGGACGTCAACACGGAGCTAAAGAAGTGGAGGACCGGATCTACAAAGGTTGTAATCCCTTTCACTTGTTAGCAAAGTAGCTTGCTAGCTTTTCGTTTCGCCTAATCTCTAGTTAACGATCTTGCATAGAGTTGTTAGGCACATAAAATTTGAATTTGGCATGGTAGATGCCTTGTGGAACCTCTTGAGTGTGCCTAGTAACCCTACAGTGGTATCAGAGCTACTAGGCATTGGATGTCGACCTATGGGGGGTTCTTACTGTGTGACAGTGTGGCGAAGTATAGGCTCTTACCCCTAGGGTGTCCCGAGACCGGAAGGTGTTCCGGCGGGTTGTAGTCCTCGCGAGGGGGCATGCGTAAAAAGTAGCGGCTGAGGGACCCGTTGGTGCCACGGCGACCCCATTGGATGGGGTGGCTACCTGACCTTCATTGGTATCAGAGCCTAGCTAGAGCTTTAGGCGAAGTGTAGACGAAGTTAAAGATCCGATCGAACCCCGAAACCCCGATCAAAACCCTTCTCTGTACATTTTTTCAAACTGTGGATTTTTGTGAATTAAAAATGCTCAGAAAATTATGAAGGAAAATATAAGAATTACTGTGAAGTACGGACCCCTAACTCAAAAATTTGACCGCGGAACCGCGGCCAAACCAAGGGTTTGGCGGCGGTTCCGCGGCCCAAATTGTAAATTAGTCCCTCAAACTTCACATATTTATTCTTAGGTCCTTTTTGACATTTTTTTCTGGGAATCTTTTAATTCCACTCAAGTGTTGAGTTTTCTAGGGTTTTATTGGGGACTTGTTAATTCGATCGGATAATTTAACTTCGTTTATCTTTTTCCGGATATTTTAGAAACTGTTAAAAAGTTCGACCGAATATATATACCCATTTTTTCCCCTGTCGGGAAATTTCCAAGTGTTGGATTTTTCCGTAGTTTAAGAACATTCTAAGTAGTGCAAGTAACGCGATGGACCCTCTAGAAGACAACAAACCTTAACTCGATTATATGACCGTCTTGAACTGCCCTTTGAACCTTAGGGTTTGGGGCAGTACGGCGTGCCACATATGAGGCGTTGGCTTGACCCTTCTACGGCTGGACCGTTGGTACTGTGGCATGAAGTGGATGTTTTTAAACTTATTTCATGTGTTGAGCTTTTCGGGAAAACTTGGTTGTTTGATTATTCGATCGGAAAGTTTAACATTGTCTATTTATCTGGAATGTGATACAATATTTGGAATCCACAAGTAGTTATGAGATAACTGAATGAATGTTATAAATCTAGCACTTTAGTCTCGCTTGATCGGTTGCCACGGAATTTTGATGTGATCAAAAGTCCGTCGCAATCACGTTGCGTACGCGGATACTCGCCGGGTAAACTTAATAGGCAGCCACGCTCCATAGCCCCGACCAAGTGACTGTAGGAGAACCCCGTCGCCGAAAGCATCCGTTCGGGTGCTCGCGGCAGCGGTGTTCCTCCTTGGTGCACTTCGTCGACGGCAACCGGGGGTGCGGCCGTCTACTAAAGTTTGCGACGAGCATTCGATCAGGATGTCGGGAATCTTGCTGAATTGCCCGACTTGATATTGAAAAGAGTTTTTGATAATGAGACTAAAATGCGGGGTTTATAATTGTTAGGCATGCGATGTCTAAGGAATTCATTTGGTTAGGCATGCGATGTCTATAGGGGTTGCGGATTCCAACTGTTGTAGTTTTACACATTCTTTTCTGTGATCGTAAGTGTAATATGTGATATCGCCGGTTTCGTTGCTATATGTCAACGACAATTGGGATGCACACATTTACTTACGTTGATAACATATGATGTTATGTGTTGCTGGATATGTTATATTGGATCGTCGTGTTTTGAATAGCCGGGGTTTTTTTTATGTGAGATGAGAGTTTTTATTTTCATTCATGTAAAATTAATTGTATGTAATATTCTTTTATTGGGGCACTTCCGGGTTTAGGTTGATGTCAGCATTTGTATATTATTTACTTTTCCGCACTAGGATAGACCCAAGGAGGAGAGCACAAGTAACCGGGTTCTAGAGTCCAGTAGGAGACCAACTCGAGGAGTCGAGTCCGGGTCTCCTAACTCTAGAATTGGTAGAGTTGCTTGCCGCTCTCGTAGGGGTCTAGGGGTGTGGGTTTGGCTATTCATCGCAACCGTGGAATCCGTGTTTTATACTGCCTCGTATTAAAAACACGGACGTCCTAGTATATCCAATGTTTCATATGTTTCTTTTGCTGCGATATCTATGATGTGATCATTTGATATGTTGTGATGGATACTGTATATAGTATATATGATATATTATATAGACGTTACTTATGTTTTGCACCCGCGCTAGCCCTGCCCCGCTCTGCCGTTAGTTACCTAACCTAACGGTGCACGAGGGGACATCGAGGCGAATGCAGATGGCATAAGTGTACGTCGTATTTATCTGTGATGTTTAGGTGTTTAAATGATGGGACTTCATTAATATGATTAATGAAAGAAAAGAAACCTAAAAGATGTTGTGGAATCGAATTTTCAAAAACAGGTAGCTACAGTTCTTGCTTTGCATCGCGGTGTTCCTTGTAGAACATCCTGCACCTTATTCGATAAGGAAAGGGCCGAGATCCCTTCACCGGGAGTGACCCTTTTAGCAATAACTGGCAGATGCTACACCACTCGGTTTGTCTTTTGATTGCTTCTATAGTTTTTGCTTTGCACAGCGGTATATATGATATATCTTGCACCTCATTCGACGAGGAAAGAGCCGACGATCCCTTCACCGGGAGTGACCTCTTTAGCGAAACTAGCAAAAGCCTAAAAAACACTCCATTTTAAAATCATTTGATTCTACAACGATATCAAGTTCATTACGCAATAGGTTTTCAAAAAAACCTATCGTAGCCCTCCGTCATTTCAGATAAGTCATATTTAGTATTCGTGCTACGTTTGTTGACCTCCGTCAAGGCGTAGTGTGCGGTAGCTAACTAGTATTTATCTGCTTATGCATATGATGTAGATTGGGTTAGGGTAGTCGTACGGCCTTGTTGACCTCCGTCAAGGGTCGTGCGGGTGGGTTTGATTCAATCAAGAAATGACGGGTTGAAATTGACTAGTAGCCTATGGTTTGTTGACCTCCGTCAAGGTCATAGGGTGCTAGGGGCAAAATTATCGGGAATTTCAATTGTTGAAATTTGCAATGAGATTGCATACCTTCTATGAGATAGTTGGATCCCGATACCTACTGCGAGTAATTGTTACTCCTGGGAGAGTTTTACACATTACAATTTGCCGATCAAGTAGGTGTCTAAAAGGTGTCAACGGGGTTACGCCTCTGGGAAAACGAGGTTTACTTTAATTAGGTCCGTGCGAAAGCACGGGGAACCTCCCTCAAAGTACCGACACTGGCCTGGCTGAAAGATTGGCGAACTTGTAGCGTGTAATTAATCCCGGCTAGTCTTTCCTTTTAGGGTTTGAAGGAAGATTTGATAAAAACAGTAGGAGCCATCCTGATTAGATAAAATAATAACCAATCTGATCTTGCAAGAGCGCACGCAGAGTGTTTTCTTCTCTCTCTCTCTCCAGGTAGAGACCATATCACGCCTTAATCAAGATAATAATATGGATGTATTGTTATACTGAGCTGGGGAACGTTGGTCCCGCTCCAACTTATAATTGTTATAAGACCGAGCAGGAATTAGGGGAATACCAGGATTCCCATGCCGCCTAAACGAAGAAAGTGCATGAGATGCATCTCCGTCGGGTGTGTTCATTACAAAGAACTGTTTCTCAGTATCCTCTGTGTCTTGGGTATTTGATACCGGATCAGGATCCTAGATATGTAATCAGTTACATAGGGCTACAGAAAGGTAGAGAACTGAGAACGGGTGATAAGTTTCATGAGACAGAAAACGGTGCAAGTGTTGCAGCCAAGTCTGTTGGTCACTGTCACCCTGTATTACCAGAATACATTGATTCTGAACAAATGTTATTAGATACCGAACCTGATATACAAAATCATACCAGTCTCTTTATTTAGATAAAGAAGGATATAATTTTGTATTGTTGGATAATGTTTTGAACATTTCCTAAATCAAGAGTTGATCGGTTCAGGCACGTTATCTAAAAGCATTAACATTCTAAATCAAACTACAGTTCTTAGTATACACAACACACTCAAGAGGAAGAGTTCAGAAATGAACGAATCCTTCTTGAGGCATTGTAGACTAGGTCATATCAAAGCGACCCGACTGGCTAAGTTACATTAAGATGCATATTTATATTAGTTTGAATTTACATTTTGTGAAACTTGCCAGTCATGTCATAAAGATAAGATGACCATAGCTCTGTTTATTGGAAACAGAGAAAGAGTTAGTAAACTCTTGGGATTGATACATGCTAATGTATGAAGGTCCCCTGTCTACACATGCCAAGACCGGTTCTTTGTACTTCATTACCTTCTGTAATGATCTCTCAAGATTCAGACATATGTTCCTATTGAAACACAAGTCCGAAGCTTTTGAGATATTCACAGAATATAAGTTAGAAGTAGAGAACCAACAACGGGTATAAGTATTATGTCCTTTGATGTGATCAGGGAGGAGAATACTTGAGCATGGGATTCCTGGACTATTCTAAGAATAAGATTCTCTCTCAGCATTACTCCTCCATATACACCATAGCACGATGGTATATCGGGGCGGAGTAATAGCACCCTATGTGATATGGTGTGCTCTATGATGAGTACTACTGAGTTTTCTATTTCCTTTTAGGGAGTTATGCACTTATGAAGTTGCATACCTATTGAATGGGGTTTCGATCAAATCAGATGCCTACCATTTCATATGAGATATAGAAAGGGAAGAGCCCATATCTTAAGTTTGTTAAGATTTGGGGTTGTCCGGCCTATGTCTAAAAGACAAAATCCGGAAAAGCTCGAGGCAAAGTCAGTTTTGTAGAAGTTTGTTGGATATCCCATGCATTCGCAAGGGAATATCTTCTACCTAACCGAGGAACAAAAGATGTTTTGTTACTCAGCATGCCAACTTTGTGAAAGGGAATTTCTTATGAAGAAATTTAAGGGCATAAGGTAGAACTGGAAAGAGTTCCAGCTATAAAAACTGCAGCTGATGATTTGGTAGAACCAAAGGATTCAATAGCAACCAACGAACCTCAGCCTCTCCGCCGATCTAGTAGGGTTTCTCACCCACCTGAGAGATAGTTTGGTTTCTCTATGACAGTGGGAGCAAGTATTGCATCATGAGATGATGACCCAACTAGTTTCTCTATGACAGTGGATGCTTATCGATCTGAGATGGAATCCTTATACACCAACAAAGTATGGACTTTGGTTGCTTTATCTGAAGGGTTAAATCCCCATCAGGAGCAAGTATATCTTGAGAAGATTACTTGGTGTATATGGAAAAGTTGAGACTTTCAAAGCTAGACTTGTTAAAGGTTTGCATCATTGACCAGGTATGGATTATAATGAAACATTTTCTAACTAACTATGCTTAAGTCCATCCAGATCCTACTTACCACGGCTACATACCATGACTACGATATCTGGCGGTTGGGTGTCATGACTGCTTTTCTAAATGATATTTTAGAAGAGAGAGTCTATAAGTACACAGTCAGAGGACTTCGTAGACAGTGGGAGCAGCGGAAACGTGTGCAAGATGTTTTATGGGATAAAGCAGGCATCGCGAGGTTGGAACATCTGTTTTGATCAGGTAGTAAAAAAGTTTGACTTCATCAAAATGGTAGATGAACTTTGTATATACAAAAAGGTAGTAGGGAGTATGGTGGTGATCCTCGTAGAGTACGTGGATGACATACTTTTGATAAGGAAGGAGTTTCCTATGCTACGCTCGGTCAATCTCCGCTTATCATAAGGATTCTCCATATAGGATCAAAGTGATACCTACTAAATCCTGGGTTTTAGATCTATGAGATAGATCTAATTGGATGTTAGGATACTCACTAGTTGTTGTAAGAAGGTATCAATTGATCCTGGGGAGAATCACAGGAAAGGTTCCAGAGTGATAAGGATGACTGAATGTCAGTCACAGGCATTGTCTTTACCCTCACTAAAGGGACGGTATGTTGGAAGAGTTCCAAGCTAGATACCGTGGCATACTAGACGATAAAGGCTGGATACATCGCTACCAAAGAGGCAGTCTGGGTGTTTATTAGTTCATGAGATGAACTTCGTTCCTCCCGTTGTGTGACAATAAAGCTGTGGCTTATGCCAAGGAACGCCCGTCCCATCAGTGATCCAGACATATTCTTAGGCAGTATCACCTGATAGAGGAGATGGTTGATCTCCAGGGGATCGAGGTTAGGAGAGTAGACTCAGAGGACAACACGGCGGATCCACTCACAAAGGCCTTTTCCTAGAGAGAGACTATTATGGGATGGTTGAGTATGAGATACTACAAACAATGCTATCAGATCGCCCTAGTGCAAGTGGGAGATTGTTAGTTATATGTATGCCTTAGAGGCCATTACTATACATAGGATGTATATTGTAGTGGATGCTTGGACATATATAGGGATGACTTTCTTGCTCGATATGATAGTATGCCATCTGGTTACACTTTATCTTAACGTGTACATTGATTGTCTCTCTTTTACATGTTGGTAAAGCCCTTAGGATGTGTACTTGACTACCTGGACTATGATGCGGATCATACTAGTGGGGACATGGTAGTCCATAAGTACATCCTTCAAGGTCCCTAGTCGTGGGTGTATCGAGACGGGGCATCGATATACCAGAGTAGACTAGCGTGTAGCTTCTCGACCCATACAGATAGGCGATGGATGATCCCATATCCATTGGTGTTTGATATCAAAGATGATATACGGGTGCTCAGTGTAGACTGGGTACACTGGACGGACTCGCCGAGAACTCCGAGATGGAATTATACCTTACGTCAGATGGCAGTTCTCTGGTGACACTGGTACAGGTTAGTCTGTATACCCGAGATCGTCATAGAGTCTTGTGTGATTCCCACTGTGCTTTGATTTCCACCTTACCACGTCCAAGAGGGCATACAAAACGGTGGTTTTTGGGTACAGTCCCGAATCACATGGAGGCAATAAGCGATAGGAGGGGTTTCGTCTCTCCCGGTATAGGGAGTTGATGTTGCACTGTGCTCGATTGGCTATAACAGGAAGTCCTTGGCCAAGGCTATTTTAGGGATTTACTGGTAAGTGTTACCGGTAGTTTCTCGACCCGTTATGAGCCTCATATCGACACGACTTATCGAGTTATTGGGGTCTGACGTTTAGCACCCCTAGGCGAGATATGCGACATATCAGACGAACAGACCGGACTGTACGGTAAGTGTTACTGGTTGGATTCATAGGAGTGTGAGCTGGCTTGCTCGTTGATCTTCTGATCGCTCAATACCCGGGTGGCCGTTACGTTTAGCAGACCGCTTGCGGCTTATGGGTGTTTGATATGATCATCACCTACTGCCGGCGTATTGACGAGTCTTTAGAGTCCTACACAGGGGTTCCTGGCTTAAGCGAAACGAAATAGGAGTGCATATGAGATATGTGCGGGACCGAGAATAATACCAGTATGTGATACTGTATTCTATTCTCGCGATTTGTATCATCGGTCGGTTATATGTGATATTGCCGGGTTACCGAATCAAGTGTTGATTCGATACATTGATACACTTGATATTAGTCGCTTATATGCGATATGACCGGATCGTTAAATCAAGTGTTGATTTAATGATTTAATGTATAATTATATATTTGATATATTATTTTACATTAACTAGTATTGGTTCACTTAAGATTGATTTTCTCACTTGAATGTGCACATTGTTTATATGTGATATATGCAAGTGTACATGTTTGTATCATGCTTGATGATACAAACAAGTTGAGTGTATGAGACTTGAACCAAATCAAGATTAAATTAGGGTTTACTATTTTCCTAGCATATAACAAAAGAGTGTGACTTTGGTCAAAGTTATCAAGCTTCATGAAGCTTGATAAACATTGACAAAGTCAACTCTTTTGTCATTTGTATAAGATATTAGTTAACCCAACCCTTAACCTAATGCTTTGGTTAATTCTCTACATGAGTTAAGCATGAGGGCTTAACTCAACCATAGTGCCATTATTTATTGGATAAGTTTTCATTTGGAGATAATAATTCTTTTCTTCTTCTTCTCCTTCATCAAGCTCACAAAAGCTTGCTAGCTCCAATGGTGCCATGAGAAAAAGAGTGAGAAATCCAATTCTAAAGTGAACCCACTTCCTATTTCTTCATCCTCTACTACTTTCCATGTAGTATAGGGTGTTCTCTTCATAAAGTTTTTGACCAAGTGAAGGAATAGATTGAGTTTGAGTCTCCCCGACGTAGATCATCTTCGGCCTCGAAGTCAACGACCTAGCCCGATTATTTCTCCGACGAAACCATCACTTGAGTCCAGGATTCCGATGATCGCAGCGGAGGGACGTCAACACGGAGCTAAAGAAGTGGAGGACCGGATCTACAAAGGTTGTAATCCTTTTCACTTGTTAGCAAAGTAGTTTGCTAGCTTTTCGTTTCGCCTAATCTCTAGTTAACGATCTTGCATAGAGTTGTTAGGCACATAAAATTTGAATTTGGCATGGTAGATGTCTTGTGGAACCTCTTGAGTGTGCCTAGTAACCCTACATGAACCGGGTTCCAACTAAGACTGTGCCTACTACACCATATCAGATGTGGTGTGGGAAGAAACCCTATCTTAATCACATTAAGACATGGGGATGTCCAGCTTTTGTAAAAAAGCAGCATGCGGACAAGCTAGAGGTACGTTCAGTACAGTGTAAGTTTGTGGGATACCCAAAGAACTCCAAGGGGTATCTTTTCTATTACATAGAAGAACAAAAGGTTTTTGTTTATCGTCATGCCCACTTCTTGGAAACTGAGTTTTTGGAAAACCAGATAAGTGGGAGCGCAATAGAAATGGATGAAATTCTAGAACCATGAGCTATTACTGAAAGCTTAGTAGAACCAGAGGGTTCGAAAGAACAGGACATCCCAGTGCCACTCCGCAGGAGTAGTAGGCAGTCTCATCCGCCCGAGAGATACTACGGTTTTCTCATAGACGGGGATAGAGAGGATTGCACTATGGATTATGGTGAGCCTACTAGCTTCCAGCAAGCCATTCAGAGTGGTGACTCGGTAAAATGGCTGGATGCAATGCGGACCGAGATGGAGTCCATGTACACCAACAAATTTTGGACTTTGGACTTTGCTCCAGAAGGGGTAAAACCCGTAGGCTGCAAATGGATCTTCAGAAAGAAGATTGGTGTAGATGGGCAGGTTGAGACCTATAAAGCTAGACTTGTTGCAAAGGGTTTTCGTCAAAGACCTGGTTTGGACTATGATGAGACCTTTTCTCCCGTGGCTATGCGGAAATCCATTCGGATCCTTCTTGCCATTGCTGCCTTCCACGATTATGAAATCTGGCAGATGGACGTAAAGACGTCTTTCCTAAATAGAAATTTGGAAGAGTGCGTCTATATGGATCAGCCAGAAGGATTCATTCAGAGTGGGAGCAGCGGTAAAGTGTGCAAGTTGCTAAAGTCCATCTATGGACTTAAGCAGGCATCGCGGAGTTGGAACATCTGCTTTGATGATACTATCAAAGAATTCGACTTTATCAAAAACCCATATGAACCATGCATTTACAGTAAGATTGTAGGGAGAACTGTGGTATTCCTCATCTTGTACGTGGATGACATTCTCCTAATAGGAAATGATATTCCTATGCTACAGTCAGTCAAAGGATTCTTGTCACAGAGGTTCTCCATGAAGGACCTGGGCGATGCCAACTACATTCTGAGGATCCAGATCTATCGTGATAGATCTAAGAGGATGTTGGGACTTTCACAGTCAAGGTACATCGACACCATACAGAAAAGGTTCAGTATGGAAGATTCCAAGCGTGGTAATTTACCGGCTTGTTACGGGATCACCCTCTCCAAAGAGATGTCTCCCAAGACTGATTTGGAAAGGGATCGCATGTCTATTATACCATACGCTTCTGCGGTAGGCTCTATAATGTATGTGATGTTATGTACCAGACCAGATGTAGCATACGCATTGAGCGTTGTAACCCGGTATCAGTCGAACCCAGGGGAGAAACACTGGATAGCGGTAAAGAACATTCTCAAGTACCTGAGAAGGACTAAGGAGATGTTCTTAGTGTATGGCGGAAAAGACCTCCAGCTCGAGGCCTTTGCTGACTCCAGCTTCCAGAGTGACAAGGATGACTCCAAGTCCATGTCGGGTTTGTCTTTACCCTCAATGGAGGGGCGGTTTGCTGGAAGATTTCCAAGCAGGAGACCGTTGCAGACTCAACTATGGAAGCGGAGTACATAGCTGCTTGTGATGCCGCAAAGGAAGCTGTCTGGATGAAGAAGTTCCTCACGGAGCTTCAGGTGGTTCCTACCATTGTTGATCCAATACCGCAGTATTGCGACAACAACGGTGCTATAGCTTTAGCGAAGGAACCCAGTCCCATCAAAAGTCCAGGCACATTTTGAGGTGGTACCACCTGATCAGGGAGATCGTAGATCGCCGAGAGATCGAGGTGAAGAGAGTAAATACGGAGAAAAACACTGCAGATCCACTCACGAAGGCCCTACCCCAGACTCAGTTCGAGCGGCTGATCGAGATGATAGGACTTCGATATGCCAGTACATGGCCTTAGTGCAAGTGGGAGATTGTTAGTGTATATGCCCTAGAGGCCATTACTGTATCATACTAGCTTGTATATTACTTAATGGAAGCTTGGGATATTCACAGTTGTATATACAATCTTGCTCAAAATGGTAGTATGCTACTTGGTTTGTCTCTACTTCAATATGTGCATGTGTTTCTTTTAGCATATCGCTTATATACATATTAATAGAGCCCTTAGGATCTTTGCTTGATTAACAGCGTTGTGATGGCAGTCATACTCGTGGGGGCTGGGTAATCCATAAGCACATCCTTATACAGGTCCCTAGTCGTAGGACTATCGAGACAGGGCATCGATAATCCGGAGTAGACTAGCGTATGCGCTTCTCATCCCAGCGGGGGAGACGGTCTGTCCCACAGCCGTCAGTACGTCATACTTGAGATAGTATGCGGGTGCTCGTTAGGTTACGAGTACACTGGACAGGACTCGTCGGGAACTGTTGGTTGGTATTATACCTATCGTCAGTTATCAGTTCACAGGTGACATGAGTACAGCTTAGTCCGCAGACTTGACACTGTCACTTCACCTCGAGTGTGTTCCCACTGTACTTAGATTACTACCCTACCACGGCTCAAAGGAGTCGTGCAAACAGGTAGTAGTTGGGTGCAGTCCCGAAGCACTTGGAGGCAGTGACGGTTAGACAGGATTCGTCTCTCCTGGTATTGGGGGTTGACATCGCGCTGTGTCTAGGAAAGCCAGTACACAAGTAGTCCCTGGCCAGGGCAAGCGAGATATACTGGTAGGTTTCCAGTGTTATCTCAGGGTGTTCTGGGCTACACTCCGACACGACTTGTACCGCTGTTAGGGGACTGACGTTCACCACCCCCTAGGCTCGCCATGCGATGTATCAGATGAACAGACCAGACTGTACAGAGATTGTCACATACAGGCTCAGTAGGAGTTCGGATGGGTTTACCTCATCGGCCTTCTTATCGACATCTACCTGCGGACCGTTACGTAAAGCTAGTGCCGTTTGTAGTCTGTGGTTAAACCCACTGCCAGCGTAGTGTCGAGTCTTTAGAGCCCCACACAGAGAGTTTCCCTGCACTGAGCGAAACGTGTAGAGGCCGTATGGTTTTACGGCAGGGCTGCGATCACTTACGTGCACTTGTGTGCGTATGCTGTTCGGGCAGGCAATACTAGTGGACTTTGGTTTAAGCCGGATCCTAGTATTGCACGGATGGATTTGTTTTGTCTTCTGTGCATTCGCATTCTACGGAATGCGGATGCGGGTGTGTATGCACAGTTTTGAGGAGCGATAAAGGAGGAGGTGCCCCATTAGGACTTTGGCAGTTGGTTCGGCCAAAACCGTAATGTGGCAGACTCATTAGGGTTTTGACAATTCGTTTGGTCAAAACCATTATGAGTCGGAGACATTGTTTACTAATCCTTTTAGTGATAGTTTAGTGATGGCTAATTGCATTGACCATTTGACCACCTAGACCTCTCTTGACTTTGTTGACCCGTTGACCGGAGTTGACCATTGACCTTCAAGAGAGGTCTACACTCTTCTTTGATTTTCTTTTTCTTTTTTGGATTATGAAAATGGTCAATTCAATTAGTAGCCATCAACTTTATCATGATAAGATTAGTAATGATGATAATGTGTATTATTGCAACCATGGTTCATTTTCTTTAGACAACAATTTTCACTTCTTCATTCTCATTCTCTCTCTTGAAGTGAGAAGAAAAGAAAAGCTCCATGGTTGCTAGAGTTTCTCCTTCATCTTCCTCCTCTTGATAAATTCTTTTGATCTCATGTGTTGAGAGAAAAAGAATCCACATAGACAAACACTTCTATCTTTCTCTTCTACATAACCTAGGGCATCTAGACTAGCGATCTCGTTGCCCTAGTTGCCTCGGCTCGAGGTGGAGCTCGATGTACAACTATCGGGTGGATCGTCTTCGACTCAAGGAGGCCGCGGAGGTGACCTAGATCCGGATCGTTCCTTGGAGCTTGGACGGACGAGCGGGACAGCGGAATGAAGACCCGAAGGACCGGTTTCGTGAGGTATATTTTCTACGGCATAGTAGTTAAAGCCTCTACTTGTTTGCTAGTTTCTAGTTTAGCATAGATCCTTGCTTTTGAGTCCATGTTGCCTTGCGCCAAAATTATTTTTTTTCGCCGTTTCCGCCTCCCCGTAAGAACCGGGGTGAGCAACGTGGACTTACAATAATAGACCACTATATCCTAAAACTAGCTGTTGACCGAGATGTCGATAAACTACGGTAGATTGCGGCATCCCAAAGCCGATACAAAAAAAATAATAAAAAAACGGTATGTCCATAAGCAAAATGGATGAAAACCCGAAAGGGCTCCATGAGTAAAAACAGCAGGGCTACCGGCGAGTGTTCGTGAAAACCCGAAAGGGCGCGACCTCGTAAAAAAAAGAGAATAAAAAGAATAAAGAATAAAAAAAATGGTACGTCCATAAGAAAAATGGGCATGGATGAAAACCCGAAAGGGCTCCGTGAGTAAAAACAGCAAGACTACCGGCGAGTGTTTTTGAAAACCCGAAAGGGCGCAACCTCGTTAAAGGACACTTACAGGGTCCTCTCGATCTTATAAGGAGAAACCACCCGCGTGAGATCCTTACGATTCACAAGGGAGAAACACGCTTAGGGATCCCCACGATTCCGAAGGAGAAATACATTTGCGAGATCCTCATGACTCGTAAGGAGAACTCTCTTATGGGACCCTCACGGCTCATAAGATTTGAAAGTCTTAAGTTACAGAGACCTAAACCTGTGCTTAAGCAACCCCCACAACCTTCGATATTGCCCTACAAATGGGTCAATACCGACCCTTGTATACAATCCATGGGTGCGGATAAACATTTCCCTAACCAAGTCCCACCCGTGACTAGGGATATGTCCGTATGGTGAACAACCCTTATAAGTCCTCTCGACTTATTAGGAGAAAACCCTTTTGTAAGATCCTTACGACCTACGGGGGAACATACACTTAGGAATCCTTACGATCCCTAAGGAGAAAACACACCTACGAGATCCTCACGACTTGTAGGGAGAAATACCTTTGTGAGACCCTTACGGCTCATGAAGTCAAAAGCCTTAGTCGACAGGATCCTAACCCTGTTTACTAAGCCACCTTTATTCGACATCGACAGAGGCAAATGATGATTCGCTCCTGGCAATGTCCCAGTGGTAGCGATGCTGATGCCTAAATCGGTATCAAATTCCAAGCCCTTTCATGGCAAATGATGATTCGCTCCTGGCAATATCCCAGTTGTAGCGATACTGATGCCTAAACCGGTATCAAATTCCAAGTCCTTTCATGGCAAATGATGATTCGCTCCTGGAAATATTCCAGTTGTAGCGATGCTGATGCTAAGATTGGCATCAGATTCCAAGTTCCACACTCGCGATAGAAAAATCAGCGAGCCATACATGCATACGAAATAACCGAAATGATGGGGCAACTTGCATATAAAAATCAGCAAGTAAAAAAAATGTGTATGCATGCAAAATAGCCGAAATGATTGGGCAACTCGCAATAAAAAGCAGCGTGTGAAAGTAAAATAAATAGCCAAAATGATTGGGTACCGCGAAAAATAGCCGAAATGATTGGGCAATCGCGACCTTCGCGATATAAAAGCTGAAATGATTGAGCATCGCGGAAATAAAATAATAATACAAAAAAAATGATGAATGAAATTTATGCCCTACAGGAGATAGCATAGCAATCCCTGTATACAATCCAGGGGCGCAAACAAAGAAGGAGACACATCTTCCCTCCCCATGCTCCATCAGAAAACGGAGCCAAGTCTTGACGGTAACTCATATAAAACCTGAAAGACGATCGAAGATCATCTCACACCAACATGAAGTGATCACCACATCGACGTTCGTCTCTACACAGCAGACGAAATGTCACGACAGTGTTCTTCCTCCAACAGGTTTCGGACGTGACAAAGCAAATGAAGCAAAGGCCAAATTCCTAGCTTCAGGGTCTTGATGGCAAGTCATATAAAGCCTGAAAGACAATCGGAGATCATCTCGCACCAGTGCGGAGTGGTCACCACCTCGACGTTCGTCTCGATACAATAGACGCGATGTCACCCCAGCGTTCTTCCTCCAACAGGACTCAGACGCAACATCACCAAAAGGAGCCACGGCAAAATCCCTGGTTCCAAACCTCGACGGTTCACCAGCAACCTAGAGACGGCTGCGACACTCGTCTCGATATAGCAGAAGCAATGCCGCTAAACGAAGCAAAGGCCAAATTCCTAGATTCAGGGTCTTGATGGTAACTCATATAAAACCTGAAAGACAATCGGAGATCATCCCACATCAGTGCGGAATGGTCACCACCTCGACGTTCGTCTCGGCACAGCAGATGCAACATCATCAAATAGAGGAGCCACGGCAAAGTCCCTAGTTCCAAACCTCGACGATTCACCAACAACCTAGAGACAACCGTGACATTCGTTTTGATATAGAGGACGCAATGCCAGCAAATGAAGCAAAGGCCAAATTCCTAGCTTCAAGGTCTTAGCGGCAATTCATATAAAGCCTGAAAGACAACCGGAGATCATTTCACACCAGTGCGGAATGGTTACCACCTCAGTATTCGTCTCGTTACAGCAGACGCAATGTTAACAACAGTGTCCTTCCCCCAACAGGATTCGGACATGACAAAGCAAACGAAGCGAAGGCCAGATTCCTAGCTTCAAGGTCTTAGCGGCAAGTCATATAAAGCCTGAAAGACAACCGGAGATCATTTCACACCAGTGGGGAATGGTTACCACCTCAGCATTCGTTTCGTTACAGCAGACGCAATGTTAACAATAGTGTCCTTCCTCCAACAAGATTCGGACATGACAAAACAAACGAAGCGAAGGCCAAATTCCTAGCTTCAAGGTCTTAGCGGCAAGTCATATAAAGCCTGAAAGACAACCGGAGATCATTTCACACCAGTGCAGAATGGTTACCATCTCGACGTTTGTCTCGACACAGCAGACGCGACATCATCAAACAGCGGAGCCACGACACAGTCCCTAGTTCCAAACCTCGAGGTTCACCAGCAACCTAGAGACAACCGCTACATCCGTCTCGACACAGCAGACGCGATGCCAGCAAACGAAGCGAAGGCCAAATTCCTAGCTTCAGGGTCTTGACGGTAACTCATATAAAACCGGAAAGACAATTGGAGATCATCTCGCACCAGCGCGGAGTGGTCACCACCTCTATGTTCCTCTCGATGCAGCAGACGCAACATCATAAAACAGCGGAGCCACGACAAAGTCCCTAGTTCCAAACCTCGACGGTTCACCAACAACCTAGAGACAACCGCGACATTCGTCTCGATACAGCAGACGCAATTCCAGCAAACGAAGCGAAGGCCAAATTCCTAGCTTCAGGGTCTTGACGGCAACACATATAAAACCTGAAAGACTATCGGAGATCATCTCACACCAGCGCGGAGTGGTTATGACTTATCGGGGCTCTACAAAATGAGCCTAACCTCAAGTAAAAAGCGGCATGGAAAAATTCCTAACGCTTGCTCTTCCGACGGTCAAAATACCAAGGAGGATTTCTTGAAGATGTCTTGTCCATCCCCCGAAGTGATCAGAGACACGGCAGTCGCAGGGATACTCGAACAGCACGATTGCCTATCGAGGAATATATCAGCTGATGCGACGGTACGACGGCCAAAACCTTAAGTACCACAAACCCTAACGGACTTCTGTCGTAAAGAGAAGAGGTTAACTGTGACGTTAGGATATTCTTGCGAGAAATGCTCGATTCATCTCGTCTCGTGAGGAAATTGATGTCTTTGCGAGAACTGCTCGATTCGTCTCGACTCGTAAGATAAAGCCTTAGGCAGTAAGGATTAAAAAACTTGTTTCCTAAGCACTGGGATCCTGCAAGTCGGCCCAAAATGGTCTCTTGCATACTATCCACGGGTCTCACTCTCCGAAGTCGAATCTCGACAAGGAAAGAAACAACCGCTTACGGGTCCTCTCGACTCGTAAGTGGGAAAAATTCTCTTATAAGATCCTTACGACTTATAAGAGAAAATACACTTAGGAATCCTCACGATTCCTAAGGAGAAAATAAACCTACGAGATCCTCTCGATCCGTAGGGAGAAAAGTCTTTATGAGACTGATTAGTCGAAAATATTGCATATTTTAGCCGGCAATCTCCTCATCATTTGCATTCATATAGAAGTATTCGGCATTCATATTTTACATATTAGCAAAACTGTCGCAAAATATCAGATTACATGTGATAGACCTTAAAACCGGCATTTCTAAGGAAATTGACTACATTTCATGGCATCGCACATCCCTACATTTGCGCAACACTTGTTTTGAGATCTGTATAGAAAAATCCAAAAGAAAGGCCAAAATTTACAGGGTACCGCTAAAACATGACGCCAACTCAATGATTTCAGTTCTGGTATCAATCCAAAGGGACAAACAAAAATCAACATATCAAAGAAAGCTCCAAGTATCAACCCAAGACCACTGCAAAAAGACCAAGCCCCAAGGAGCCTACTTGGCCGCGGAACCGCGGGCCAAGCCGCCTGGTGCCGCGGTTCCGAGGCGGCCTTGCCACTTCAGCCATCTAATTTTGCTGCATAATGTTTCTCTCAGGGCCCACATTCAGCTCATATACTTCAAATTCCAGAAGACTCTATAGACTTCTGCCAGATCAGCAAGCTTTGGGATCAACATTAAACTAGCCTATCATTCTAGAAACTTCTTCCTAAACCCTAGCTTAAACCTTAAGCTAAGCCTAACTAACTACTTCTAGAAGTCTTTCAACAAACTTTTGGAGGGAAGTCAAAGGCTTAGGGTTTGGGTGCTCTATAAATAAGACCCTAGGCTCACTTGTAAATAAGGATGGAAAAATCCCTCCATTAGTTCATTTTAGAGCCATTCTATCTCTTTCTTCATCTTCTTCTTCCACAAGTCTAGTGAGAGGACTTGTGTGAAACCCTAACCCTAACTCCAATCAAAAGCCAAGATCCCGAGTACCCATCAAGCAAGAAGCCTTGCAACCTTTTATGAGCCTAGCCGATCTTCAACAGAGCAAGTGGTCCAAGCCGATCCGCGACTCACGGAGCCGAGCGAAACCAAGTCGACAATTTAATTCTTCCTCTTGTAGTTCTTGAGCGACTGTAATCAAATTGTTGATATAAATAAAAGATGATATTCTTTTATCTCTTTTTCTTTAAATTCTTGCATCATGATTCAATCTAAATTTCTAGTTGTAATTCTTGTTGTGATGTTTGAGTAATACTCCGCTCGTCGAGGAGTCGAGATGATCAATAGAATGATGATGTAATATATCTTAAATCGATTCTTGAATCCTACGAGTTTTGTAAACCCTAGCAAGATCAAGAATCGACGACCCAATTCGTTGCGATGCTTTCTTGATTGATATCGCTCGAGATTGGGGAGTTACGATCGTTTCTTGAAATTGCTAGAGGCTAGAGTTTGAATGATATCAACGAAAGAACAAGGGTTAAATGATGAAACCCTAGTTTCATCAAGAAAGCCCTAACTCTCGTCGATCATCATCGATCTAGTATCAATCCTTCGAAGGACAAGAACACGAAATCTTGAAATTACATCACGTCTATAGATCCGATCGATTCCTACGAGCCTCATTTAGATTCTTGACATTTTGGTTGGAAATATCATCGAAACCCGATTCTTGATTGTTTATCAGTTTCTTGATTCTTGATTAAACTCGTGACACCTGAATCAATCGATAAATTCTTGAATCATGTTTTCTTTTCTTTTCGATTAACTTTTCAATTCAAACAAATTAAATATAGAAAATGAATCGCACAATCCCTGTGGATGATCCGCACTCGCTTACGATCTACAACTGACACCGTAGTTGATTGCGGTCAAATATAATTTTTGATTGTGAACTTTATTCAATTTTCTAATTACCGACACATAGAGACTCTTATCGATTTGATTTACTTACTCAGTCTCACATTTTACGATCAATCAAATGGCACCGAAATAGGGGACTATTTGAACTTTTACTTTTTACATTACACAATCGGAAATTGTTTCAATCAGAGACCCTCACGGCTCATGAAGTTGAAAAGCCTTAGGTAGCAGACCTGAACCTGCTTCCTAAGCCATCACTACTCCCAAAGATATTCAAGACAGAATGTTCTATATCGCTTACAGGCTATGCTTATTTAAAGAATGTGCCAGTAACAAAGCAGAAAATAAAAGGAAGGAGGCAAAAGAGTTGTCATTCATACTTGGAAAGTTTTTACATCAATAAAGAAATAAACAACAACATTATTGAAATGTCTACAATGGCAAAACCTCAAATCGAGGACATGGATTGAGGAACTCAAAAGTAACCTTGTTCAAGACTTTCCAAGCCTGGAGAACCATTCTAGTGTGCTTCCTTTCACGAGCACGAGCGTCGGGATCCCCACAGATGTCCTCCTCCCTCCGATAGGCAGCAAGTATTGCAGACTGTTGAAAAGCTTGGTGCAGAAGATCGATAAGGTTATCTCGCTTCCTCTTTGAGATTAGGCTCATCAGATACACCGAGTGCACCTTATCCTCGACGGCATCCAATGCCCCAAGTAGCACACCAGTACAAAATAGAGGAAGCGCTTCCCAAATTGCTCCCACAATAAGCTTCAGGAGAGGGGAGCGCCGAGGAAGCAGTTGGCCGTTTTATGCGTCGAAGCGACTCATGATCTCGGCACACTCGGCATTAGTAAATTCTCGATTTTAGGAACGGCTGAATCGGCGGATGTCCCCGTAGGAGATAATCTCATCGAGGTCGTACATGTAGGCGTCCATCACTCCTATAAAAGAAGATCGACAAAAATCAGCAACTCTTAAGAGTTCTTCTTAGTGTATATGCTCTAGAGGCCATTACTGTATCATACTAGTTTGTATATTACTTGATGGAAGCTTGGGATATTCACAGTTGTATATACAATCTTGCTCGAAATGGTAGTATGCTACTTGGTTTGTCTCTGCTTTAATATGTGCATGTGTTTCTTTTAGCATATCGCTAATATACATATTAGTAGAGCCCTTAGGATCTTTGCTTGATTACCAGCGTTGTGATGGCGCTCACACTCGTGGGAGCTGGGTGATCCATAAGCACATCCTTATACAGGTCCCTGGACATTGGACTATCGAGACAGGGCATCGATACTCTGGAGTAGACTAGCGTATGCGCTTCTCATCCCAGCGTTGGAGACGGTCTGTCCCACAGCCGTCAGTACGTCGTACTTGAGATAGTATACGGGTGCTCGTTAGGTTACGAGTACACTGGACAGGACTCGTTGGGAACTGTTGGTTGGTATTATACCTATCGTCAGTTATCAGTTCCCAGGTGACATGAGTACAGCTTAGTCCGCTGACTTGACACTGTCACTTCGCCTCGAGTGTGTTCCTACTGCACTTTGATTACTACCCTACCACGGCTCAAAGGAGTCGTGCAAACAGGTAGTTTTTGGGTGCAGTCCCGAAGCACTTAGAGGCAGTGACGGTTAGACAGGATTCGTCTCTCCCGGTATTGGGGGTTGACATCGCGCTGTGTCCAGGAGAGCCATTACACAAGTAGTCCCTGGCCAGGGCAAGCGAGATATACTGGTAGGTTTCCAGTGTTATCTCAGGGTGTTATGGGCTACACTCCGACACGACTTGTACCGCTATTAGGGGACTGACGTTCACCGTCCCCTAGGCCCGCCATGTGATGTATCAGACGAACAGACCGGACTGTACGGAGACTGTCACATACAGGCTCAGTAGGAGTTCAGATAGGGTCACCTCGTCAGTCTTCTTATCGGCATCTACCTGGGGACCGTTACGTACAGCTAGTGCCGCTTGCGGTCTGTGGTTAAACCCACTGCCAGCGTAGTGTCGAGTCTTTAGAGTCCTACACAGAGAGCTATTCTCCTTTAGGCAAAATGAGTAGAGCTCGCATGGTTTTTGCGACAGGGTTCGTTCACATCCGCGCACTTGTGCACGTTTTTTGTCCGGACATCTTATACTAGCGGGCTTTGGTTTAAGCCAGATCCTAGTATATGATTTGGGATTAGTTTTATCTCTTTGTATTCGTGTTCCTCCGATCACGAATACGGGTGCGTATGCACAGTTGCTTGAGACAGAGGGAGAGGACTTTGATTAGGGTTAATGACCATTGCCATTTTATTAACCCTAATGCTTATGTGTGTATTATGGTTAATTGATATTAGTTTATTATAATTGTGCATGGTTATGGTTGTTGACCATTTGACATTCTTGACTTGTTGACTTAGGTTGACACTTTGACCATCATCATTTCATTTGGAAGATGCTCTTTAATCCTTGCAATTTGCATTAAAAATGAAATGATAATGGTCATGTCTTGATTAAGCCATGACAATTATCTCACCAATTATCTATTTACAATAATTCACACATATATGAGAGAATGCTTCATATTTTCTCTTATTCTATCATTTTACTTTCTCTCTCTTGCTATTCCTCTTCCTCAAGCTCTCCCCTCTCATGTATTGAGAAACACTTGAGCTTGAGAAAAAACCTCTTCTTGATAATCTCTATTCTCATCTAGGGTTCTAGGATTAGCACTTCTAGCACCCTAGTCACTTCTAGCTTGGAGTTGAAGCCAAAGGTTGAGGCTTTCGGGTGGATCCTTCTTCGACGTAAGAAGACGACAAAGGTGATCCCTTTCTACTACTCTAAGGAGCAAGAAGAGAAGGACATAAAGCCCTAGGTATAACCATTCTACCCTTTAGCTAGTTTCTAGTTAACTTTAGCTAGTTTTTGTTTAGCAAAGATCCTCCTTTGTCTAGTCCATGTTGCCTAGCATGATAAAAATCCGATTTTTATTCCGTTTTCCGCTTCCCCGTAAGCACCGGGGTGGGCAACGTGGACTTACAGTGGTATCAGAGCCTAACTAAACATAAACTAGCTAGGTAGTAAAAGTGTATGGAAGTTTGATCGGAAAAATTGAAAAACCAAAACATCAAAACCCTAAGTTTCTGTTGAAATTTTTTCTGTTCAAAATAAAATAAATCTTACGTCAAAAATCATCTCAGGGTTTTATGAAGAAAGCCTCCAAAAACGATTCAGTGACTCGCTCAAAGAGCCGCGGTTCCGCGGCAATAGCAAGCTATTGCCGCGCAACCGCGGCCATTTTGGCTCGGTTCTGGGTCGAGTTTGGTGCAGTGTTTTTCTGGCTTGGTTTTGGGATTTTTAAGATGGTTTATATGTGCCCAGGTTTTCCAGAAAAGAAATTTGTTTTTGGGGACCTATAAATCCATATTTTTTATCGAACTTCACTACACTTTGACTAAAGGGTTATATCTGTGATGTTTATATGTATTGAACGTCGGCTAATCGCTATATGTTGATTAGTGGGGGTTATACATATCTGTGATCTGTGTTTGATGCTGGTATGTGTATATGAATGTGTTGGATTGTCGCGGGTGAATAGCCGGGGTGGATGTGAGATGAGTGTTTCTTTTTCTTTCATTCATTGTAATATGTAAATTGATGTAATAATATTTGTATGGCCGCACAACCGGGTCGGGGTTGTAGCTGTCATTGTATAATTCTTTTTACTGTTTTTGCTCCTAGGATAGACCCATGGAGGGGGTCCACAAACTACCGGGTATCTCAAAGTGCCGAGTGGCCTACTCACGGTGTTGAGGGAGGTTGCTTCGCTTCGGGTACTTGGCGGGTAGTTTGCCGCACCTGTAGGGGTCTTAGGTGGGGTATTTGGCTATTCACTGCGACCGTGTAATCCGCTTTTCGTTGCAGGCTCGAACGGATTGCGGATTCCTAGTATATCCAATGTATTCATCTGTGATCTGTAATGTCTATCATTGCTATATATTTATATATGATAACTATTTAGGCGTTGCTTATGTTTTACAGCCACGCTAGCCCAGCCCCCGCTCTGTCGTTAGTTAAGTAACCTAACGGGTGATGACGGGGCCCCGTGGCGAATGCGAATGGCATAAGCGTACGTCATATTTTGGTTGTTTTCTGCAATGGTAGGATTAATTGATGGGACGCATTAAAAGAACTAATGCAAGAAAATAAACCAAGTAAAAGTCGATTGGAACACTTTGAAAACCACTTGGTTCTTTTCAAAACTAAACTTTTAAACGCGGAGCTTGAACCACTCCTTTTAAAAGCTATCTCGTTCCATCGATTATATCAAGTTCACTACGTTCACGGTTTTTCCAAAACTATTCGTAGCCCTCCGTCATTCCACATGAATGGTCAAAAAGTATTCAAGCTGTGTATTTTAGCCAAAGTCAAGGCATAGTGATTGGTAGCTATTGGGTATTCATGTGCAGCATAGATAGATGCGTTGGTTTGGGACAGTCGTGCTGCCATTTTGGCCAAAGTCAAGGGTAGGTACGGGTGGGTCCAAATTAACCAGGAGAATGACGGGTAGAACTTGACATGTGACTTATGATATTTTGGCCAAAGTCAAGGTCATAAGAGCATGGGGCAAAAATCCACATCGGGGGTTTCATAAGTACTGAAACTTGCTAGCGCTACATACCATTTGGAGTGTGATGATTCTGGTAGGATTCCTTCGGTTTTATCACGCGATGATATTTGGATCCCGATCCTACTGTGAGTATATGCTACTCCTCGGGAAAACTCTCACTTAACGATCAATGCTATAAACCTAGTAGGTGTCTAAAAAGGTGTTAGCGGGGCTACGCCTACAGGGAAAAGAGGTTCTTAAATTAAGGAACTTCGCGAAAGCGTTGGAAAACCTCCCTCGAAGTACCGACACTGGCCTGGCTGAACGGTTAAGCAAGTATTGTACGGTGAGATTGATCCCGACTAATCCTTTCTTTACGGTTTGAAAAGGGATTCGAGAGATAGTGGGAGCCATCCAGTTTAGACAAACTAAAAACCACTCTAAACTTGCAAGAGCATCATGCTAAAGTGTTTCTTTTCTCTCTCCTAATTGCATCGACCATTCAACATGACCGGACTTAAGTTATTACTAGATAAAAACATACTGACAGGGCCAAACTATAAAGATTGGCTCAGGAATGTCAAGATGGCAATCACTTACGACAAGTTGGGGTATGTACTTACCACCAAAGCTCCTCCTGTCCCAGGTCCCACCTCCAGCGTCGCGGATAAGGAAATCCGTAAGACATGGGAGATCGATTGCGCGAAGGCCAAATGCCTCGTGCTTGCCTCGATGGACACGAACATCAGAGGAGGCATGAGAATATGGACCTAGAGTCCATATTTCTCCATACAAAAGAACTGTATGGAGAGCAGTCTCGTATCGCAAGATACGAAGTGTCGAAGAAGCTATTTTCGGCAAGATTGGCCGTCGGATCATCGGTAGCGGAACACGTGCTTAAGATGATTTGCTACATAGAGGAGCTCGCGGACCTTGGGACCACGTTGGAGAATGAACTCTATACTGATTTGATTCTCCAGTCCTTTCCTTCCACTTACGCCCAGTTTGTCCTAAACTTCAACATGAAAGGAAAGGAGGTTGAACTTTCCGAACTTCTGAACATGTTGAGGAGTGCTGAGGGCACCCTACAGAAGGGTAGGGAGACATCCACTTTGTTTGTAGGAGGATCTTCCTCTTCTAGATCCAGGGCGAAAGCTAAGGGTAAGAAGAAGAAAGCCCCCGCTAAACAAATAGGCGGTGTCAGTAAAGTGGATACGAAGGGAAAGGGAAAGGCAACAAAGGTAGCGGGAAAGCTGGTGGGGAAGGAAGAATGCTTCTACTGTCACAAAAGTGGTCACTGGAAACAGGATTGCAAGGCTTGGAAGGCCAGAACACAGGATTTGAAGCGAGTTGCGGCTTCAGCTTCAGGTGTGTATGTTATTGAAAACTGTCTATCAATAAACTCTACATCCTGGGTATTGGATACCGGATCAGGATCTCATATCTGTAATTCTTTGCAGGCGTTGAGAAAGCGTAGGGTTTTGAAGGCAGGTGACATGACCCTCAGAGTTGCAAACGGTGCTAGCATGGATGCTGAGGCCGTGGGGGACTATCACCTGGGATTTTCGGATGGACACTTTTTGGTTTTGCGTAATTGTTATTATGTACCAAATGCAACCTGTAATATCATTTCTGTATCTTTATTATCTAAAGAAGGTTATGAATTTGCATTTGTAAGTAATGTAGTGAACATTCACCTTAATCAAGTTTTAATTGGGTCAGGTACATTGAACAACGGTATATACGTTTTAAACCAACCACAGATTTTCAATGTCCAGAATACACACAAAAGAAAGTCTCCAGAAATCAATAAAACTTTCTTATGGCATTGTAGACTGGGTCACATCAATGAGAGAAGGTTAACTATGTTACATACAGAAGGATATTTGGATCCATTCGAATATCAATCGTATGCAACTTGTCAATCCTGTCTCAAAGGAAAGATGACAAATACTCCGTTCACTGGACACGGAGTAAGAGCGAGCGAGCTCTTAGGACTCGTACACAGCGACGTGTGCGGTCCAATGTCTACACATACACGAAGCGGTTATTCTTATTTCATTACTTTTACAGATGACTTTTCAAGGTACGGTTATGTCTTCTTAATGAAACATAAATCCGAGGCTTTTGAAAAATTCCAGGAATATAAGAATGAAGTAGAAAAACAAACAGGCAAAAGTATCAAGGCACTGAGATCTGATCGAGGTGGTGAATACTTGAGTGCCGAGTTCCTGGGTTACTTAAAAGAGAATGGAATTCTCTCTCAGCTTACTCCTCCATACACTCCGCAACATAACGGTGTATCGGAGAGACGGAACCGAACCCTATTGGATATGGTACGGTCCATGATGAGTAACGCTGAGTTGCCGCGATCGTTCTGGGGATATGCGCTAGAATCAGCTGCATACCTTTTGAACCGAGTTCCAACTAAGACTGTGCCTACTATACCATATCAGATGTGGTGTGGGAAGAGACCCTATCTTAATCACATTAAGACATGGGGATATCCAGCTTTTGTAAAAAAGCAGCATGCGGAAAAGCTCGAGGCACGCTCAGTACAGTGCAAGTTTGTGGGATATCCAAAGAACTCCAAGGGATATTTCTTCTATTGCGAAGAGGAACAAAAGGTTTTTGTTTCTCACCATGCCCACTTTCTAGAACACCAGTTCATAGAAAAAGAACTAAGTGGGAGCGCAATAGAACTGGAAGAAATTCCAGAACCACGAGCTATTACTGAAAGCTTAGTAGAACCAGACGGTTCGAAAGATCAGGACATTCCCACGCTACTCCGTAGGAGTAGTAGGCAGTCTCATCCGCCCGAGAGATACTACGGTTTTCTCATTGACGGGATAGAGAGGATTGCATCATAGATTGTGATGAGCCTACTAGCTTCCAGCAAGCCATTCAGAGCGTCGACTCGGTAAAATGGCTGGATGCAATGCGGACCGAAATGGAGTCCATGTACACCAACAAAGTATGGACGTTGGACATTGCTCCAGATAGGGTAAAACCCGTAGGACGCAAGTGGATCTTCAAAAGGAAGATTGGTGTAGATGGACAGGTTGAGACCTATAAAGCTAGACTGGTTGCAAAGGGTTTTCGTCAGCGACCTGGTTTAGACTATGATGAAACCTTTTCTCCAGTAGCTATGCTGAAATCCATTCGGATCCTTCTTGCCATTGCTGCCTTCCACGATTATGAGATTTGGCGGATGGACGTAAAGACAGCTTTTCTAAATGGACATTTAAAGGAGTGTGTCTATATGGACCAGCCAGAGGGTTTCATTCAGAGTGGGAGCAGCGGAAAGGTGTGCAAGTTGCCTAAGTCCATTTATGGACTAAAGCAGGCATCGCGGAGTTGGAACATCTGTTTTGATGAGACGGTCAAGGAATTTGGCTTTATCAAAAATCCAGATGAACCATGCATCTATTGTAGATTTGTAGATAGAACTGTAGTATTCCTCGTTTTATATGTGGATGACATTCTCTTAATAGGAAATGACATTCCTATGCTACAATCTGTCAAGGGGTTCTTGTCACACAGGTTCTCCATGAAAGACCTGGGTGATGCCTCGTACATTCTGGGTATCCGGATCTACCGTGACAGATCCAAGAGGATATTAGGACTTTCACAGTCCAGGTACATCGACACCATACTGAAGAGATTCAATATGGAAGATTCCAAGCGCGGTAATCTACCGGCTTGTCACGGGATCACCCTCTCCAAAGAGATGTCTCCCAAGACTGATTTGGAGAGGGATCGCATGTATATTATACCCTACGCTTCTGCGGTAGGCTCTATAATGTATGCGATGTTGTGTACCAGACCGGATGTGGCTTATGCACTGAGTGTGGTAAGCAGGTATCAGTCAAACCCTGGGGAGAAACATTGGATAGCGGTAAAGAACATTCTCAAGTACCTGAGAAGGACTAAGGAGATGTTCTTGGTGTATGGCGGAAAAGACCTCCAGATTGAGGCCTTTGCTGACTCCAGCTTCCAGAGTGACACGGATGATTCCAAGTCCATGTCGGGTTTTGTCTTCACCCTCAATGGAGGGACGGTGTGTTGGAAGAGCGCCAAACAGGAAACCGTTGCTGACTCGACTATGGAAGCGGAATACATCGCTGCATCTGATGCCGCAAAAGAAGCTGTCTGGATGAGGAAGTTCTTGAAAGAACTTCAGGTGGTTCCGTCCATTGTTGATACCTCTGTATTGCGACAACAACGGGGCTATAACTTTAGCGAAGGAACCCAGGTCCCATCAGAAATCCAGACACATCTTGAGGCGGTATCACCAGATCAGGGAGATCGTGGATCGCCGGGAGATCGTGGATCGCCAGGAGATCGAGGTTCGGAGGGTTGCTTCAGAAGATAACACAGCAGATCCATTCACCAAGGCCTTGCCCCAGACTCAGTTCGAGCGGCTGATCGAGATGATAAGTCTTCGATACGCCAGTACATGGCCTTAGTGCAAGTGGGAGATTGTTAGTGTATATGCCCTAGAGGCCATTACTGTATCATACTAGTTTGTATATTACTTCATGGAAGCTTGGGATATTCACAGTTGTATATACAATCTTGCTCGAAATGGTAGTATGCTACTTGGTTTGTCTCTGCTTTAATATGTGCATGTGTTTCTTTTAGCATATCGCTGATATACATATTAGTAGAGCCCTTAGGATCTTTGCTTGATTACCAGCGTTGTGATGGCGCTCACACTCGTGGGAGCTGGGTGATCCATAAGCACATCCTTATACAGGTCCCTGGTCGTTGGACTATCGAGACAGGGCATCGATACTCCGGAGTAGACTAGCGTATGTGCTTCTCATCCCAGCGTGGGAGACGGTCTGTCCCACAGCCGTCAGTACGTCGTACTTGAGATAGTATACGGGTGCTCGTTAGGTTACGAGTACACTGGACAGGACTCGTTGGGAACTGTTGGTTGGTATTATACCTATCGTCAGTTATCAGTTCTCAGGTGACATGAGTAGAGCTTAGTCCGCTGACTTGACACTGTCACTTCGCCTCGAGTGTGTTCCCACTGCACTTTGATTACTACCCTACCACGGCTCAAAGGAGTCGTGCAAACAGGTAGTTTTTGGGTGCAGTCCCGAAGCACTTGGAGGCAGTGACGGTTAGACAGGATTCGTCTCTCCCGGTATTGGGGGTTGACATCGCGCTGTGTCCAGGAGAGCCATTACACAAGTAGTCCCTGGCCAGGGTAAGCGAGATATACTGGTAGGTTTCCAGTGTTATCTCAGGGTGTTCTGGGCTACACTCCGACACGACTTGTACCGCTATTAGGGGACTGACGTTCACCGCCCCCCTAGGCCCACCATGCGATGTATCAGACGAACAGACCGGACTGTACGGAGACTGTCACATACAGGCTCAGTAGGAGTTCAGATGGGATTACCTCGTCAGTCTTCTTATCGGCATCTACCTGGGGACCGTTACGTACAGCTAGTGCCGCTTGCGGTCTGTGGTTAAACCCACTGCCAGCGTAGTGTCGAGTCTTTGGAGTCCCACACAGAGAGCTATTCTCCTTTAGGAAAAATGAGTAGAGGTCGCATGGTTTTTGCGACAGGGTTCGTTCACATCCGCGCACTTGTGCACGTTTGTTGTCCGGACAGCTTATACTAGCAGGCTTTGGTTTAAGCCAGATCCTAGTATATGATTTGGGATTGGTTTTATCTCTTTGTATTCGTGTTCCTCCGATCACGAATACGGGTGCGTATGCACAGTTGCTTGAGACAGAGGGATAGGACTTTGATTAGGGTTAATGACCATTGTCATTTTATTAACCCTAATGCTTATGTGTGTATTATGGTTAATTGATATTAGTTTATTATAATTGTGCATAGTTATGGTTGTTGACCATTTGACATTCTTGACTTGTTGACTTAGGTTGACACTTTGACCATCATCATTTCATTTGGAAGATGCTCTTTGATCCTTGCAATTTGCATTAAAAATGAAATGATAATGGTCATGTCTTGATTAACCCATGACAATTATCTCACTAATTATCTATTTACAATAATTCACACATATATAAGAGAATGCTTCATATTTTCTCTCATTCTATCATTTTACTTTCTCTCTCTTGCTCTTCCTCTTCCTCAAGCTCTCCCCTCTCATGTGTTGAGAAACACTTGAGCTTGAGAAAAAACCTCTTCTTGATAATCTCTATTCTCATCTAGGGTTCTAGGATTAGCACTTCTAGCACCCTTGTCACTTCTAGCTTGGAGTTGAAGCCAAAGGTTGAGGCTTTCGGGTGGATCCTTCTTCGACGTGAGAAGACGACAAAGGTGATCCCTTTCTACTACTCCAAGGAGCAAGAAGAGAAGGACATAAAGCCCTAGGTATAACCATTCTACCCTTTAGCTAGTTTCTAGTTAGCTTTAGCTAGTTTTTGTTTAGCAAAGATCCTCCTTTGTCTAGTCCATGTTGTCTAGCATGATAAAAATCCGATTTTTATTCCGTTTTTCGCCTCCCCGCAAGCACCGGGGTGGGCAACGTGGACTTATAGTTCTACTATATGATTTAAAAGGAGCAAAGCTCCATTAATGAATCAAGAAATTATAAATGAAATCTTTCAGAGAGCAGAACTCTATTGATGGAATCCTTACAGAGTTCTCTTTAGGTCTCTTCGGATCCTTTTAGAGCAAAGCTCTGCTAAGTGAAACCCTAAATGGGTTTTCTTTAGATCGGGGATCTATTAAGAGCAAGGCTCTATCAATGAAAATTAATTTAATTTAATTAAAAAATTTACATAAAAAGTGTTTTCTAAAGAAATTCTAACTCTTAGAGTTCTTGAAGGCAAGAGCAAGGCTCTGAAGTTTTGAAAGTAAAAATCTTAAAAGATGATGATCATCTGTTGAGGACCAAAGGTCCTATTTATAGGCATCAAATGCCTTTTCAACTTCAAAGAGTTGCTGCGACGGTTGGAATTTTGCCACCGCTGCGCTCACGTTTGGGGGCCACGTAAGCGCAACGGTGGGAGGCATTTGTTTACCCCAATCAGAGCAAAGCTCTGTTCAAATTCCAAGGCGGGAAACGAAGCAACGCTTCTGTTTCTCCCAATCAAAGCAAGGCTCTGTTCTGAAAATTAAAATGAAAATTGAAATTAAAATAAAGAAGCAACGCTTCAGATTCCTTGCGCTGCGCGTAACGCGCCACGTGTCAAAATCAGACACGCCAGCGCAGGGAGCACTGAGCCCGGGGCAGCGCACCCAATCAGAGCAAGGCTCTATTTAAAATAAAAATTAAAGATGCAACGCTTTAGCTGACTTGCGCTCTGCGCTGCGCGACACGTGGCAGTGCAGTTGCGCTAGCACAGTTGCGCTGCGCGACACGCGGCAGCGCAGTTGCGCTGCGTGACACGTGTCAAGCGCAGGAGCGTTTGCGCCAAACAGAATTAAAATTATGAAAGATCTTTCTCAATCTTGTTAAAAACAAGAAGATTTCCTTTTGTAAAACAGAAGCCCTTGGATCAAAGATCCAACGGTGGGGAAAAATCCCCAAATCACTCAGGGAAAGATCTCTCTAACCAATTCAACAAATTGATGGGCACTATATAAAGGCCTCTAGACCCTAAATTCAAAAGACATCAACAACATCGACATCAACATCAAGATAAAAAACAACAGCACAGAGAATAGAGAGAACTCTGAAGAATTTTGAGAAAAACTCAAGAAGAGAAAAATAGAAAAAACATTTATAAAAAAAGAAGAATTTCTTCCGAATAGATCATTGATCTAAGAAAAAGATCAATGATCTTCAATAAAAAAAAATAATAACAGTGCCTTGCAATTTTTTTATGAACCATTGGTTCTGAAATCTTAAAGATTCTTTTCTTGAATCCAAAATTGGATCAAATTATTGAAACAGTGCCTTACACTTGCAAAAACTGCACTGTTGCGCTCCTGGGTTGGCGCAAGCCACCAGAGGTTGCCATGTGTCAGCACCATAACCACTTGCGCTATGCACTTTTAAAAATAGAGCATTGCTCTCTGAAGTTGGCGCAACTCACCAGAGCACGCCATGTGTCACAGCGTAACAGCACAGCGCACTGACGCAGCGCACTGCGCTAGCATGACACGTGTCACCTCCACATGCACTTGCGCTCAATAATTGGCGCAAAGCGCCTGACAAGCCAATGTCAGACTATTAATGCACTGCATTATTTACAGAAGGTCCAAGCCCAATTAAAAAATGCCTAACAGGCCAAATTAAATGCAATGCATTATTTTAAAGAAGGGCAGAGCCCAAACAGATACTCTGCATCATTTATAAAGGGACAGAGCCCAAATCAAAAAGGCCTAGCAGGCCAGAATGAAATGCAATGCATTATTTAACAGGGGCAAAGCCCTAGCACAAGCCTAATAGGCTAAAGATAAAAACTTTGAATATTCTCAACTGGACTTAGCCCAATCATGGCCGTAAGTCCTCAAATTAAATTGACTGAGCACGACTGCTCTCTTAAATCAATTTACATCCGGTTCAAGGGTACATCTCCGAACTCCTCTGACACCTATCGTTGTAATCCTTCAACGACGTCAGAGAGGTGACGGGTCTCGACAACCACACATCGATACGGACTGTGAGGTCCTTAAACTCATGGACTGATGCGTCCTTAAACTCACGGACTTATGCATCCTTAAACCAAAATACGGACTGTGAGGTACTTAAACTCATGGACTGATGCGTCCTTAAACTCACGGACTTATGCGTCCTTAAACCAAAATACGGACTGTGGGGTCCTTAAACCCATGGACTTATGCGTCCCTAAACTAATGGACTAATGCGTCCTTAAACACATCCATATGGACTATGGGGTCCTTAAACCCATGGACTAATGCGTCCTTAAACTAATATCCGTCCCTAAAACGGGAACGATGGACCCCTATGTCCCTAAACTGGAAATGGACCTCCATGTCCCTAAACTGGCAATGAACCGCAATGTCCTTAAACTACCTATGGACCTCTATGTCCCTAAATTGGAACAATAGAGCCCCCAAATGCTCTTTTGTCGGATCTAAACGATCCCGTTTAAGTCGATCTTAGACTCAAATATGGCTAACGTATCTTTAAACCTTCATACAGACTTTAGTCCCAAAATGGACTATAAGAACCCCAATCAACTTTGGTTCAAGGGTACATCTCCGAACTCCTCTGACACTTGTCGTTGTAATCCTTCAACGTCGTCAGAGAGGTGACGGGTCCCGATGGCCATATATTAATTGGAACACCATGTCCCTAAACTGGAGATGGACCACTATGTCCCTAAACTGGCAAAGGACCACTATGTCCCTAAACTGGAACAATAGAGTCCAAATGCTCTTTTGTCGGATCTAAACGATCCCGTTAAGTTGATCTTAGTCTCAAATTGGACTAACGTATCCTTAACAAATGTTTAAGTTGATCTTAGCCTCAAATATGGCTAACGTATCCTTAAACCAAAACCCCAAACCCAAATCTAAGAAAATACAGATTTGGACTAATCCACGTCCTACGGGCGACGACATCACTTCGTCTCCGTATACAATCCATGGGAAACCACAAACAAAACAAACACCCATGACACGAAGTGAAATTCTGGATAAGGAGAAAATTACGCTACCGCGATGCGGTAGCGTAATTAACAGCAGGGGCTTGCGCCTGCAGGGAAGAGCGTCCCCACAATCAAAAACCCCTCAGACGAGGAGGAATCTGACGAAGTCTGCTACATCGGCCGCATCCGTCCAAACCTCCGATACACGGTGCCATTAATCAACTTGGCATTTTCGGAGAGGTGGATGGATAAAACCAAATAGCATCTGCCCCGAATCTCAAGAAAGACGTTCGCCGCGTCGCGCCACCATTCGGAAGGGAACAGTGTGTTCCCACTGTTCTTAGATTACTATCCTGCCACGGCTCTATTAAGTCATGCAAACAGGTAGTAGTTGGGTGCAGTCCCGAAGCGCTTGGAGGCAGTGGCGATTAAACAGGATTCGTCTCTCCCGGTATTGGGAGTTGTATCGCGCTGTGTCTAGGAGAGCCATTACACAATGTCCCTGGCCAGGGCAAGCGAGATTTACTGGTAGTGTTTCCAGTAGTTTCTCAGGGTGTTCTGGGCTACACTCCGACACGGCTTGTATCGCTATTAGGGGTCTGACGTTTACCGCCCCCTTAGGCCCGACATGCGATACTCTTAGATGAATAGACCGGACTGTACAGATATTGTCACATTCAGGCTCAGTAGGAGTTCGGATGGGTTCACCTCATCGGTCTTCTTATCGGCATCTACTTGGGGACCATTACGTACAGCTAGTACCTCTTGCGGCGTGTGGTTAAACCTACTGCCAGTGTAGTGTCGAGTCTTTAGAGTCCCACACAGAGGGTTGATCACCTTTGGGCGAAACGAGATAGAGGTCGTATGGTTTTACGACAGGGTTCGTTCACATATGCGTACTTGTGCGTGTTCGGTGTTCGGACAGTTGATACTAGTGGTCTTTGGTTTAAGCCAGATCCTAGTATTTGGTTTTAGGTTGGTTCGGTCGCATTGTATTCGTGTTCCTCAGAACACGGATGCGGGTGTGTATACACAATTGACAGAGGAAGAGGAACCTTATTACGGTTTTGACCATTGACTTGATTAAAACCATAATGAGATGGAGGAAATTGATTAATGAGTTTTAATTAGAGATAATTGTATCATAGTTAATTGGTTTAACCATTTGACTAAGTTGACCCATGTTGACTTAGATATTTTTGTGAGCATCCTTAGCATTACTTGTGACATGATAATGGTCAAATCAACATCAACCATGACAATTTATCCTAATTAAAATTATCATTATTCTTTTTGTTGATATGAGAGCTATCTCCTCATTTTATCATGACACATTCTCTCTCTTGAAAGCTCTCTCCTCTTCTTCTCTCAAAGCTCTCTTGTTTCATGAGTTGAAAACCATGAGCTTTGTGAGATCAAACCACAAAACCACCTCTCTACTCACTCTAGGGTTCTTAGTATAGCAAGCCAAGCACTCTAGTTACTTCATTGTTGAGGTAGGAGCTCAAGGTAGAGGCCTTCGGGTGGATCTTTCTTTGGCAAAGAGAAGACGAATAGGAGGAGCCGTCTACACCACTCAAAGAATCTCACAAGAAAAGGAAGCAACACAAGAAGAGAAGGAGTTCAAGACAAAGGTATAATCATCTAACCTAGTAGTTAAAGCTCTAAGTTAGTTTGTTAGTTTTTGTTTAGCAAAGATCCTTCATGGTTCGTCTATATTTCCTTGTGAGAAAATTTTGATTTTTACCTATTCCGCCTCCACGAAAGTACCGGGGTGGGTAACATAGACCTTTCAGTTTAAAACCAGAATCTGGACAAACTCAAGACACGTTTCAGTAATGGCAGTTTGTGGATTATCCCGGACTTTGACGAGGGTTAACATTCTACCATCTGGAAGATCAATAGTTATATTGTTCTTGACTCGCCACCAGTTTTAGTAAAATGGATTCTTTTCAAAAAACATTAGTGAGAGTATGGTAGAACTGAAAGTAATTCCAGAACCATAAACGATTAATAAATATTTAGTAGAACCTAAAAATTCAATTGGATTCAACATTCCATTAGCCACTCCGCAGATTTTGTGGGTAACCTCAGGCACTCGAGCGGTACTTCGGTCTCCTAAAAAACGGTGACAGGGAGGTTTTTGATTACCCAAACTTGCCACTATTGTTGTTCTAGACTATGAGGTCTGGCAGGAGGATGAGTATAACGTCATTCTAAACTAGCTCTAAAAGTGCATGTGTATATGACCCTGCCGGATGGTTGTTGTAGTCAGTGGGAGCAACGGAAGCATAATGGGCAAGTACCTTATGTCTATTTATACACTAAAGCGGGTATAGCGGAGATAGATCATCTATTTTTGATGTGACAGTCATAGAGTTTGACTTCATCCGAATAACAGATGGATCTGGTAAGAAGGTAATAGGGAGTGATTTCCTGGTATTTGAATGACATGCACTTAATAGGAAGAGATCTTCCTATACTACGATCGGTTATACTGTGGTTGCCACAAGGAGTTTCTCCACATAGGATATGGATAAAATATCAGGGATTCTGGTCACTAGATCTATGGTTTTAGATCTAGATTTGGTAAGTGTCACAATTTGGGTACTTTGACATTATTCTAAAGTGTGTTAGAATGGATGACTACTGGCGTGGTGGTGTACCCGCAGGTGATGGAATCACCCTCTCTAAAGAGATTTCTTCTAGACTGATGAGGAGAAGGATTTGCATGATTGGCATATCACTTGCTTAGGCAATTGAGTCAATCATGAGATGTCAAGTACAACACCAGATATTGATTTTGCACAGGCTGCAATAAGTATATATTAATCCAATCGTAGAGAAACATTGAGAATCAGTTATGAACATAAGTGGATGTTCTTGGTACATGATAACAGCAGCCTTCTTCAGGAGACAATTATAATTCTGGCTTCCAAGGTGACCTGGATGACAGAGTGACTGTCAGAGTTATAGTTTTCTCTCTTTTGTGGGGCAGTATGTTGGACATGTGGTCCAAGCGGATACTGTGGAAGGCATAGGGCAGGATACTGATTAAATTCAGTGGATGATACAGTCTAAAAAGTTTGTTGGATTTGGGGTTCATTTGTGAACTGGGTCCCATCAGATATCCAGACATATTCTAAGGCAGGTATTGCTCATTTCGGGAGATAGTTTTTCTCTGCGAAGTTGAGATATACAGTGAGATAAAGATAGAAACACTGGAGCGGATCCACTCACTAAGGCTATTTCTCGATCGCAATTGTTTCGCAAATGAGCTTTATGAGACTGATTAGTAGATAAGTTGGGTGTTTGGTATCATATGGGCTATGAGTATGCGACACCGCAATTATTAGCCTTAAGTGCAAGTGGGAGATTGTTGTCTATAGTTCCCTGAAGGCAATTATTGTAATCATAGGCAGGTGATTATGATGATTGAGGGAGGACCTATACGGATAGAACAGTCTTACTCAAAATGGTAGTATGCTATCTGGTTTGTCTTTATTATCATGTACATGCATTATGTGCTATTACAGATCACTATTACATATTGATAGAGCCCTTAGGATTCTTCCTTGACTACCAGCATTATGATGGGGATCATATACGTGGGAGCTGGGTAGTCTATAAGCACATCCTTAAATGTCCCTTAGTCGAGGGAGTATCGAGACTGGGCATTGATACTCCAGAGTAGATTAGTTTGTACTTATCGAGACCCCGACGAGGGGCGGTGGCTGGTCTCACAAGCCATTGGTGTCTGTTAGTCATCTAAGATAGTATACATGTGCTCATTGGGTTATGAGTACACTCGACGGACTCGCCGGAAACATGCTAGTTGGTATTATACCTATTGTCAGATAGCAATTCCCAGGTGACATGCATACAGGTTAGTCTGTCGACCTGAGATCGTCATTTTTCTCATGTGAGTTCCTACTGTGCTTTGATTACTACTCTACCATGGCTCAAAGGAGTCCTGCAAACAGGTTTTAGTTGGGTACAGTCCCCAGCCATATGGAGGCAGTGAGCGAATCGTCGGGGATTCGTCTCTCCTGGTATTAGGGGTTGATGTCGCGTTGCGCACGCGTGGCCATCACCAGAAATCTTTGGCCAAGGTAGTCAAGAATTACTGATTTGCATCAGTAGTTTCTCAGTTGGTGATGGGTTTCATACCGACACGAAATATCGCGTTATTAGGGGTCTGACTTTATCCCCTAGACTCGATATACAATAGTCTTAGAAAAATGGACCGGACTGTACGGAGATTGTCACGGATAGGCTCAGTAGGGGTTCAGATGAGTTTGCTCGTCGGCCTTCCTTTCGCTCAATACCTGGGTAGCCGTTATGTACAGCTAGTGCCATTGACGTGCTTGTGGTTAAAACCATTGCCAGCATATTAACGAGTCTTTAAAGTTCCACACAGAGAGTTTCCCTGCTTCGGGCAAAATGATGTAGAGGCCGTATGGTTTTACGGTAGGGTTCGACCATATACGTGCACTTGTGCACGTATCATGATTCAGATGGATTATACTAATGGGCTTTGGTTTAAGCCGGATTCTAGTATTATATTGTTGGATTATTTTCGTCTCTTTGTATTCTTATTTTTCGGAATACGGATACGGATATGTATATACGGTTGAGGGTTATTCTTGTAATTTATTACAAGGTGCTTCTAGAAGAAGACACCTCATTTAGTTTTTAACCATTTAGGATAAATGGTTAATATTGAGGTGGAGGATGAGGTATGATTGGATTTAAATGAAGCATGGCTCACTTAGTGACACATGAGTTACTATTGTGGCATGCTTGATATTTGGGGTTGTGAGATATTTTGTAAGGATTGATTCATTTTCTTTAGTTCACAACACTTAGTCTATTTTTCTATGGTTGCTTCACACTCTCATCCTCAAGCTTCTTCTTCTACCTCCACCCTTCAAGTCTGATGCGTTGAGAAACCTAGGGATTTGGAGACGAATTAATCCATCATTAGATTCTACATCCTCTAGGCTATCTAGTTTAGCGAACTAGATACCCTAATTACCTCGGCTATGAGGTTGGAGCTCGAACTGCAAATCCTTAGGTGGATCATCTTAGATGGAGGGAGATCGGAGATCAAGCTTGATCATGGTGGACTCTAGGAGTTTAGGAAGATGGTAGAAGACCGAAGGACTCAGATCATTCGGTATAACCATTCTAAACTCCTCTTTAGTTTACTAGATTTAGGTTTATAGTAGATCCGGGTTATAGGGTTGTTCTAGCGTCAGTTTTAAAAAATTTTGTTCCGCAAACGGTCACGGTAGATGGCCAGGGTGCTGGCATAAGCCAACAATACTATCTCCAGTATGACGTACTAATGGCTGTAGGACAGACCATCTCCTCTGTTGGGATGAGAAGCGTATACACTAGTCTACTCTGGAGTATCGATTCCCCGTCTCGATAATCCTATAACTAGGGACCTGTATAAGGATGTGGTTATAGACTACCCAGCCCTACTAGTGTGACTGCCATCACAACGCTGGTAGTCAAGCGAAAATCCTAAGGGCTCTACCAATATGTATAAGCGATATGTTAAAAGAAACACATGCACATATTGAGATAGAATAAAACCAAGTAGCATACTACCATATTAAGGAAGACTGTTATTATATCCGTGTATATCCCAAGCTTCAAAAATGTAATATACAAACCGGTACTATACAGTAATGGCCTCAAGGGCATATATCACTAACAATATTCCACTTGCACTAATGCCATGTATTGGCATATCACAGACCTATCATCTCGAATAGCCTCTCGAACTGTGTCTGAGAGATGGCATTTTGAGTGGATCTGCAGTGTTGTTCTCCGTGTCAACTCTCCGCACCTCAATCTCTCGGCAATCAACGATCTCCCTGATCAGGTGGTACCCCCTCAAGATGTGTCTGGACTTCTGATGGGACCTTGGTTCCTTCGCTAAAGCTATAGCGTCGTTGTTGTCACAATACAGTGGTATTGGATCAGCAATGGACGGAACCACCTGAAGTTTTGTCACGAACTTCCTCATCCAAACTGTTTCTTTCACGGCGTCACATGCAGCGATATCCTCCGCTTCCATCGTCGAGTCAGCAATGGTGTCCTTCTTGGAACTCTTCCCACAGACCGCCCCTCCATTGAGGATAAAGTCATAACCCGACATGGACTTGGAGTCATCTTTGTCACTCTGGAAGCTGGAGTCAGCAAAGGCCTCGATCTGGAGGACTTTTCTGCCGTACACCAAGAACATCTCCTTAGTCCTTCTTAGGTACTTGAGAATGTTCTTCACTGCTATCCAGTGCTTCTCCCCTGGGTTTGACTGATAGCTACTTAACATGCTTAGTGTAGAAGCAACATCTGGTCTGGTACATAACATCGCATACATTATAGAGCATACCGCAGAAGCGCAGGGTATAATTGTCATGCGATCCCTTTCCAAATCAGTCTTGGGAGGCATCTCTTTAGAGAGGGTGATCCGGTGACAAGCCGGTAGATTACTGCGCTTTGAATCTTCCATACTAAATCTTTTCTATATGGTGTTGATGTACCTGGACTGTGAAAGTCCCTACATTCGTTTAGATCTATCACGATAGATCTGGATCCTCAAAATGTAAGAGGTATCTCCCAGGTCCTCATCGAGAACCTTTTTGACAAGAATCCTTTGACTGATTGTAGCATAGGAATGTTATTTCCTATCAGGAGAATGTCATCCACGTACAAAACGAGGAATACCACAGTTCTCGCTACAATCTTACTATAAATGCATGGTTCATCTGGATTTTTTATAAAGTCGAATTATTTGACCGTCTCATCAAAACAGATATTCCAACTCTGCGATACCTGCATTAGTCCATGAATACACTTTAGCAAATTGCACACTCTTCCGCTGCTCCCTCTCTCTATGAAACCATCCGGCTGATCCATGTAAACACATTCTTCCAAATTTCCATTCAGAAAAGCGGTCTTTACGTCCATCTGCCAAATTTCATAATTAAGGAAGGCAGCAATGGCAAGAAGGATCCGAATGAATTTGAGCATAGCCACTGGAGAAAAGCTTTCATCATAGTCCAAACCAGGTCTTTGACGAAAACCTTTTGTAACAAGTTTAGCCTTATAGGTTTCAACATGTCCATCTACACCAATCTTCTTTCTGAAGATCCATTTCCAGTCTACGGGTTTTACCCCTTCTGGAGCAATGTCCAAAGTCTATACTTTTTTGGTGTACATGGACTCTATTTCGGTCCGCATTGCATCCAGCCATTTTACCGAGTCTCTTCTCTGAATGGCTTGCTGGAAGCTAGTTGGCTCATCATCGTCGATGATGCAATCCTCTCTATCCCCATCTATAAAAAAATTGTAGTATCTCTCAAGCGGATGAGACTGCCTACTAGTCCTGCGGAGTGGCGCGAGAATATTCGGTTCCTCTGAAACTTCTGGTTCCACCATGCTTTCAGTAATAGCTTGTGGTTCTAGAATTTCTTCCAGTTCTATAGCGCTCCCACTTATCTTTTTTTCAAGAAATTGATTTTCTAAAAAGTGGGCAGCCGAGAAACAAAGACCATTTGTTCCTCCGCGTAATATAAAAGATACCCCTTGGAGTTCTTTGGGTATCCCACAAACTTACACAGTACTGAGCGTGCCTCGAGCTTGCCTGCATGCTGCTTTTTTACAAAAGCTGGACATCCTCATATCTTCAGATACTTAAGATAGGATTTCTTTCCACTCCATATCTGATATGGTGTGGTAGGCACAGTCTTGGTAGGAACCTTGTTTAAAAGATATGCAGCTGATTCTAATGTATAACCCCAGAAGGATCATGGAAACTCAAAGTTACTCATCATGAAACGTACCATATCCAATAAGGTTCGGTTCCGCCTTTCCGATACACCGTTGTGTTGAGGTGTGTATAGAGAAGTAAGCTGAGAGAGAATTCCATTCTCTTTTAAGTAATCCAGGAACTCGGCACTTAAGTATTCACCACCTCGATCAGATCTAAGTGTCTTGATACTTTTGCCTGTTTGTTTTTCTACTTCATTCTTTTATTCTCAGAATTTCTCAAAGGCCTTGGATTTATGTTTCATCAAGAATACATGTCCATACCTTGAGTAATCATCCGTAAAAGTAATGAAATAGGAATAACCACTTCTTGCATGTGTAGACATTGGACCACACACATCGCTGTGTATGAGTCCCAAGAGCTCACTCGCTCTTACCCCGTGTCCAGTGAATGGAGTCTTTGTCATCTTTCCTTTGAGACATGACTGACAAGTTGCATAAGACTGATATTCGAACGGATCCAAATATCCCTCTTTATGTAACTCCGTCAACCGTGTTTCATTGATGTGACCCGGTCTACAATGCCACAAGAAAGCCTGATTTAATTCTAGAGACTTTCTTTTAAGTGTGTTTTGGACATTGAAAACCCTAGCTTGATTTAATACGTATATACCATTTCTAGTGTACCTGACCCAATCAAATTTTGATTAAGGTGGATGCGGACCATATCGCTTACAAATGTAAAATCATAACCTTCTTTAGGAAGTAAAGATACAGAAATGATATTACATGTCAAACTAGGTACACACAAATATTACGCAAAATCAAAATCTGCCCACTTTTCAATCCTAGGTAATATTCTCCTGCGGATATAGAGTCCACGCTCATTCCGTTAGCAACCCTGAGAGTCATATCACCTGTCTTGATAATTCTATGGTTTCTCAGAGCTTGTAATGAATTACAGATATGAGATCCTAATCTGGTATCTAGTACTCAGGAAGTAGAGTTAATTGACAGACAGTTTTCAATCATAAACACACCCGAAGTCGAAGCCACAACGTACTTCGAATCCTGGTTTCTGGCTTTCCAAGCCCTACAGTCCTTCTGCCAATGCCCTGTCCCATGACAATAGAAACATTCCTCCTTCCCGACTATTAGCCCCGAAACTTTTGCCCGGCCCTTTCCCTCTACCTTACTGACACCGCCTATCGGCTTGGTGGAGGCCTTCTTCTTCTCTGCCTTGGCTTTTACCTTGGATCTAGAAGAGAAAGATTCTCAAATGAGCAGAGCGGGTGTCTCCCTGGATTTCTGCAGGGTGCCTTCAGCACTCCTCAACATGTTGAGGAGTTCTAAAAGTGAAATTTCTTTCCCTTGAATGTTGAAATTCAAGATAAACTGGGCGTAGGTAGAAGGAAGAGACTGTAGAATCAAGCCTGTGTACGACTCATTCTCCAACATGGTCATAAGGTCCGCGGGCCCTTCAATGTAGCTGATCATCTTAAGGACGTGGTCCCCTACAGATGACCGGACAACCAATCTCTCCTGAAATAATTTCTTCGAGATCTCATATCTTGCGATTCGAGATTGCTCTCTATATAAATCTTTGGTATGGAGGCAGATGGAAGCTAAGTCCATCTTCTCATTCTGTCTCTGGTGTTCATTATCCATTGAGGCCAGCACGAGGAACTTGGCTCTCGCACAATCCTATTCCCATGTCTTAAGGATATCAACATCCGCGATGATGGAATACGGACCTGGGACGGTGGGGGCTTTGGTAGTAAGGAGGTAGCCCAGCTTGTCATAGGTAATAGCCATCTGGATATTCCTTAGCCAATCTTTATAGTTTGGTCCAGTCAATTTATTATTATCTAGCAATAACCTAAGTCCGGTCATCTTGGTCGCTGCAATTAGGAGAGAGAGAGAAGAAACACTCAGCATGATACTCTTGCAAGTCCGGTTATTAGTTTATCTAAACAGGATGGCTCCCACTGTTCCTCGAATTTTTCCTCAAACCATAAAAGAAGAATTAGTCAGGATTAATCTCACTCTTACAATTCTTGCTTAACCTTTCGGCCAGGCTAGTGTCGGTACTTCAAGGGAGGTTTTCCAACGCTTTCGCGAAGTTCCTTAATTGCATGACCTATTTTCCCTGGAGGCGCAGCCCCGCTAACACCATTCTAGACACTTACTTGGTTTATAGTATTGATTGTTTAGTGAAAAAAATCTCCCGAGGAATAGCGGATACTCACAGTAGGATCGGGATCCAAATATCATCGTGTGACAACCATAAAGGAATTCTACCAAAATCATCACACTCTAATTGGTATGCAACACTAGCAAGTTTCAATTTCCTTTGAATCTCCCGATGTGGATTTTTGCCCCAAGCTCTTATGACCTTAACGAAGGCCAACATATCATAAGTCGTAAGTCAAGTTATACCCGTCATTGCTCAGGTTAATTTGAACCCACCCGTACATACCTGTTCATATCAGATTTTTGCATTTTTATACCGCCCATTCTTAATCACATTGCATATAAGTAGTTACTTTTGATCCATGTCTGCTAAATAGTTGCAGGTTACAGATTGTCAGCTCTTTACAGTGAAATTAATGAAAAGTCGCAACAAATATGGGACTACGACCAACAAACAGAGTAATACGGGTTTCCGCACACCATACGTATAATGCCGCCTACAAGTTCAAGGAACAAATGTAGATCAGTAGACAGTTCAATGCACAAAGCACAAGGGTAGCACAAGATTCAAGACTTCAACGCGAAGTTCACGGTAAAAGTCTACATAATTCTGCACTGTTGGAAATCTGGAAGAACATAGAAGAGATTCTGAGGAACCAAGTGAAGAAAACAGAAGGAAAAATCAACATGAAGCAACCCTGAAAAGCTGAGCCAGAGATCCCACCAATTGACCGCGGAACCGCGGCCAAACATGCCTTCCTGCCGCGGTTCCGCGGCCGTATAATGCACGTGTCGGTGCATGTGTCGGTGGGTGTCGGTGCTTTGACCAGGCTTTCTTAGGGTAGTCTTGTAAATTCAAAGGTGGATCAGATTGTAACCTTGGGTTTTTTCCTATCCATAAATAGGAAAGCCACAAGCCTAATTAGGCATGCCTCTTTTTAATTCTTAGATTTAAATTTTTATTCAAGTTGTAATGCATTGCTAAGAGGTCATAAATAAAAGTGAGTTTTATTTTTAACTTACATTTTTTATCTGCAATTTATTATCTGCTATTTTTATTTTGTTCTTTTATTATCTTCAATTTAGGTCATTAAACAAAAATATAAAAAATGAATTTTATCGTCACTTTCCTAATCAGTGAGTAATTCCTCACTTGTTAGGGTTAGGATAGGGAAGGTTTGAGAGAAGGAAATCTCTCTCACACCTTTCTTTGCCCATATAATTTTAAAATACGGACTCTATTTAATTCAACCACACACTGCTCACTACGGCACCCTGTCCTAAATGATAGCGGTGATCTCCTAGTTAGACCGGTTGTGGTTGAATTAACTGGATGTTAGGGCTAAGAGTTAAGAACGGATGGACAAGGACTAAAAGGAAGAAACTAAGTTTCTTTCTAGTCGTTCTAATCCCCGTTGTTGACTATTACCCTAACACCTATAATCTTAACTAGGGCATTAATAGAAGTGAGAAGAATCCTTATTTCGAACTAACCTAATCCTAATCCTAGCAAGCCTTTAAATCAATTTAATCTCATTCTTAGATCTTAAAACAAAACCTACCAAAAATAGGACTTAACTCGTTAGAACTTAAAGAAAAGAACACCATTTCCCTGTGGATCGACCCGTACGCAATCGGCTAGCTACCAAGCGACACTGTCTTGATTGCAGTATTCTTTAAATTTAAAACGCACACGCAAATAGCAAACAATCAAATGGCGCCGTTGCCGGGGAGACGGTAGTCTCTTTCTTTGTGTAATTTCGGGTGAATAAAAAAATTTAAAAAATTGAATTTTTTTTAAAAGATAAAAATAAAAATAAAAATCATCTTGTTATTTTTGAAAGGTTTTTCTGCAAGTGTGCAGGTTTGGAGCAAACTCTGTTTTAGATCTGGAGCAAACTCAGTGAACAAATCCAGAAACAGGAGATCTGAACAGGTAAAGGAAAACCAACTCAGCACAGAGACAAAGTCAGATGATCTAAACTCACTGATCCACCGCGGAACCGCGACAGAAGCAAGGGTTTGACCGCGGAACCGCGGTCAACTAGTGACGTCAGCACCCAATTTTCTCTGTAAGTATTTCTTTTCTCCTCTCCTCTTCTCTGCACTCCACTGAAAAAAAATTCCTGCAGGTTTCTTTGCACAGATTCTCTTTCTCCTATCCAATAAATTGTTTTTGTGCAGGATTCTTTGCGTCGCTAAATAAAAAAATTTGCAAGTGTTTTAGATTTTTGGTGTGTTAATTGCTTTGCATAATTAATACAGAATCTAAGGAGCTATAACACCAGTCAAGATTGGGTGGGGATTTCATTACCCTTCCTAAGACCCCAAAAATCACTAAAAAGCGTATGCATCACTCTTGAGCTAAATTAAAAAATATCTAGACTCAGCCAACTAAGGACTGTCGTGCTCATTAGGACAGAGGATGGTTGTGGGTATTCAATCGTTTATCTAAACTTGACTTTGTGGTGCTTGTAAGTCTACGATAGCGCCCCAGCCGTCTTTCCGAGGCCAAATGCGGAACAAAAACTTTTTACTAAACTGGCGCTATCGTAGTCTTTCACCCGGATCTAACCATTAACACTAAATTAGCAACTACTAAAATGGTAGAAAGGCTATACCGGTCGATCCGAGTCCTTCGTTCTTTAGCCACCATCCCTAGCTCCTCGCGGCACTTCCGGTCTCCTCGTCATAGGGGCACCACATCAAGAAGTCTTTTTACGGGCTCCCGCCTCTGAACCGAGGCAACTCGGACAGGAAGTTTGCTAGCTGACGTGTCCAAGGTTGCTGTAGAATAAGTGTAGAACTCTTTGTCTCGAGGGTTAATCGAAGTTGCCTTTAGGAAGTGTGAGGAGAAATGAGCTTTTTGGAATGAACTAAGGATTTTCTTTTGTTGCAATCAAATGAAAAATCCCACCCTCCACCAAAAATATGGGGCTGCCTCGCTATGCTCGGCCAAGTTGGCAGTGGGGATGATAAAAGGGAAGAGCACAAGGAAAAAGAAGTGGCGAGCACAAGGAAAAAGATATCTCATTCAATCCAATCACAATTAATGCATCAATAATGCACAAAAAGAAGCCAAGCACACTAGAACCTCCAAGAAACTGCTGGAGCCTCGTAGCCACAGAAAACCCCCTCCATTTACAAAATTCACCTTTGCAAATAAGCCCCCTTCAATGAAAAAATCAGCCATGAAAGGATTCAAGGGAATTTGGCCAAAAAGGAATGCAAACTGGCAACATCAAAAAGCGATCCCGTAAAAAAATTACAGGATAACTCCGCAACTGTATATACATACCCGCATTTGTATTCCGACCGAATACAAATGCAATGAGACAAAATCTACACAGTATAATACTAGGATCCGGTTTAAACCAAAACCCACTGGTATTATCCGTCCGAACCATGACACGTGCACAAGTGCACGCGTACATTCGAACCCTGCCATAAATCCATATGGCCTCTACAACGTTTCGCCCGAACTGGGAAACTTTCTGTGGGGCACTCTAAAGACTCGTCAATACTCTGGCAGTGGGTTTAACCACAAGCCGTCAATGGTACTAGCTGTACGTAACGGCTGCCCATGTACTGAGTGAAAGGGAGTCTGATGAGCGAACTCATCCTGGAACCCTACTGAGCCTATGTGTGACAATATCCGTACAGTCCGGTCTGTTCGTCTATGAGTATCGCATATCGGGCCTAGGGAGCTGGTAAACGTCAGACCCCCAATAGTGGTATAAGTCGTGTCGGAGTGTAGCCCAAAACACCTGAGATACTACTGGAATACCTACCAGTAAATCTCGCTTGCCATGTCTATGGACTTTGTGTAATGGCTCTCCTAAACACAGCGCAATCTCACTCCCAACGTTGGGAGAGACGAATCCCCTGCCGATCCGCTCACTGCCTCCATGTGGCTCGGGACTGTACCCAACTAAAACCTGCTTGCACGACTCCTTTGAACCGTGGTAGGGTAATAATCAAAGCACAGTGGAAACTCACACGAGACAAATGACGATCTCTGGTCGATAGACTAACCTGTACACATGTCACCTTGGAATCGCTATCTGACGATAGGTTTTAATAACCAGCTAGCATGTTCCCGGCGAGTCCTGTCCGGTGTACTCATAACCCAATGAGCACCTGTATACATCTTAGGCGAACCAACTAACACCAATGGATTGTGAGACCGGCCATCGCCCCTCGTCGGGGTCTCGACTGTATACACTAGTCTACTCCGGAGTATCGATGCCCTATCTCGAAACTCCCGCGACTAGGGACCACTTTTAAGGATGTGCTTATAGACTACCCAACTCTCGCGTATATGATCGCCATCATACTGTTGGTAGTCAAGCAAGAATCCTATGGGCTCTATCAACGTGCAATAGTGATATATATAATATCACCTAAAGCAGCACACGATGATAAAGATAAACCAGATAGAATACTATCATCTCGAGTAAGACTGTCCTGCCGGTATAGGTCCTCCCTCAATCATTGCAATCACGTGCCTGCGATCCAATCATTTACTTTGAGGGCACTATATCCAACAGTGCCTAGGCTAGACAAGTGAGAAAGGTAACTTTAAAAGGCCTGTCTCACGGTAATTCGTGAGCGGAACCCTCCTTTCTTCATTTGCGCTTACCTGGCCATAATTGGCAGTGAAGAGACGATTTGAGAGATATCTCACAATTTGTCACTTTGGAACAGTTAGGAGCAGTCTAGTGGACTTAGAAAACCATAGCTCTAGGTTTGATTGTGCATATTTTAACTGTGATTGTTTGAAGTAAGTTCGTATACATTCTTGCAAAACTCTTTCAAAAAAAATTTCTAAACTCCAAAAACAAACAATTTTTTTACAATTTTTTTTTTAAAAAAACACATTCTTTTTCTTCTCTTTTCTTTCATTACATCATGGGTACCCCACCTCGCAAAACTCTTGCCGAACTTTAGTACCCTTAACCAGACATTACTTCCTACGCTTCTTGTTTTGGTCAAATTTCGAACGACCCCTCCATGCCCAGAATTTCTTTGAAAGATCGAATAGACGCATCTAGGACAACCAATTAGACTCCACAATCCATCTTGTATCAAACATTTCAACTTTCACCACCTTCTTACGTTGATACTCCTTTTTCGAGTCCTGTTGTAACTCCGAAACCTATGTCTATTGCTGAACATATTGAACAATCTCGTAACCGATCTTTCACTCATTTCACCACTGTGAATTCTTTGGATCTATAATTCCATTCACCTTCTTATCCGTATTTTGATCCTACCCCTGTCCAACCATTCTATTCCTAACAGTCCTACCCGACTTTTGCACCTTCCCTAGACATTACTTCTACACAGCCATTTGGGAGTTTTCAGTGTCCAAACAAATTTGAATATTTTACTGAAACTCCTTCACAACCCATATCTAGTTTGGAACAGGCGTTGGAAGACTTTAGGGTAGCGTCATGCCAATAGATGATGGATTTGAATGCGTCCATGGCCGTCCTCATACAACCTAATGACCCGGTAGCTAGTTTCCAACTAGCTCCAAATTTTCCACTGTATGATGAGGCGGTTGGAAAGATTGAGAATTTGAGTGGAGAGAGTGAGCTGTGCACCCTTCCAAATCAAACCTACCCATCCCTAATTGAATCCCACAACTCCGGTTTTGAATGTCTATCAAGTGTCCCAAATGATTCACCAGTTGAAGATAGAACGATTAATTAGTTGTGCGACTTTGTAGTGTTTGATTTACCTGATTGTGAAGGGTCCATTTCAAGTGAAACCATCACCAATCCTATTGACCTCTACACCTCCACTCCAGAATCTGAATTGATTAATATCCATGCTTTTGATGAGGTGTCTAAGAAAATTGATTTTCACTTAATTAAGGATATCGACGCTGGGAATATTTTGGATGATGAACCCGCAGATTTGACTGAATTTTTCTCTCCAATTCATCATCCCGAGTCATTAAATGTTTCTCCCGAACTTCATATGCGCCTTGATTTTGATGAGAATTGCATGGAGAGTATTGAGGAAATTATTGAGGACGAAGCAGTTTTACTTGAGGAATCGGATTTTCCAATTCATTCTATCCCTTTCATTGACTGCACACACCCTCCTGAATCTTTAACCAATACCCTTCCTCACTCACTTCCCTCCATCCTCGCTGCGACCTTGCAAGAAACCATTGCACTTTCATTTTCAATGTCTGGTTTACCAAGTTTGACGTACCCATGTTTTCTCACGACTCTTGAGGGATTTGACCTCATTTCTCAGTGGGTTGATAGTTTGGCACAATCGCTTTTTATACATCGGTCATTACAAATTGTGCTAATTTATACACTCCATCTCCACCCTCAAGTTCGTATTCAACTTCTTTCTCACACTTTCTTTGGTTCTTCTTCTAATATTCCTTTAATGATAGCGAGTGTTAATGAATCACAATCCGATATTTTGAGTTCGATAATTCTAGAAAAACAACTTAATTTAGACTCTTTTGAGAATAAGGTAGATGAGCCTTACGAGTCTCCTACCTCCATAACTTTTGAAAAATCAAGTGTGTTGAATTCTGGCGCGACACTTATTGACATTGAAACATTCAATCGGATCATCGACAAAAATTTTGAAGATATTTTCGCCGACGAACTCGCATTCCTAAACGACACGGATTTTGTGATTAATCAACCTCCACCTGAAGAAGTTGAACCACCACCATTTCTTCTTATCCCATACGAGAATGTGACCATTCTTCCCATTCCTAATCATCCACATTCTCGTTTCCGTTCACCATTATTGTTCCGTCTCTACAAATCGAAACGTAAACCATTTCCATTACACCACTTATCTTTACCCCATTTCTTCCTAACTCTATACAACACGTTCTTCCACCAACCGGTGCGCTTCACTGATAAATTCTTTGAATGGTTAGTGCTAACCTTTGGCCCGTGTAAGGCCTTATTTAGCTTGATACTGTGTTTTTCTCCTCCCTAACTCTGAACTTTAACGCTTAAACAGTGGAAACACTGTTTCACTTAAGTTTGGGGGTACTTTTTTGGGTATATATTTTGTTAATAATAATTTAAAAAAATAGGGGAGTGCCGATAATTTTGACCCTCTTGGTGTAGCATGACAGTGAGGGCACTGTCAAGTTTAAGTTTGGGGGTGTGCTCGGTAAGCTTTCTTCCTTCGCATTCATGTGTATATTTTTTGCATTTGCATACTTATTTTAAAATCCATAAAAATCAAAAAATTTAAAAATTATAAAAATTGAAAAGTTCAATTTTGGCCATATTTGACTTAAGTTCAACATGACGGTTGACTAGTTAGAAAAAACTAGATTCTAAACTTAGTAAATTAAAAACCCTAAAAAAATAACCTTTTCTTAAAGTTTAACTGTAGAAAATATACGTCCTTGTAATTTATTTAGAAATAGGCAGATTTTGAGTTCAGTTCTTGGGCTAAATCGAAATAAGGGAAGAGTATTGAAAGCTCTATTTGAAGCATAAGTCTGAAAAATAATTCTGAACCTTAAGTCCAAATTGTGAAAATATATACCCTATTATACGCACTTACACGCATCTTGAAACTTGGGATAGTAGAGGATACCTTAAAATGCTCTTGTCTAAAATCCTTAGTATGAAGGAAAATAAAATAAAAGTATAAGTGGTGAATAAAGAGATAAAAAATGAACACTGGTTTTGTAATTACTTAAGGCAGCATAAATAAAAAATATAGCGAGGATGCTTTATCACCTAGTGCCTTAGACTAACTGGTTTGGGAGTCACTACTAAGCCTTAGGTAATGCAAGACGAGGAATTACGCTTAAATGCGCATGCACATTTTGTAATCGGTCGTTTAGTACCTCAAGAAGTATTAACGGTCGCATGAAGGATGTGTGAGCAATTTCATCTAAAATTCACCAACTAAAAGTATTTTGAAAGATAGACAAGAGTATGATAGCTTGAATTGAATTTCCAAGTGTAGGGGTGATAATTACACACATGTAGGGGGTATATAATTGGAATTTGGAGGAGAGATAGAAAAAAATAGGGCTTATATCTTCAGTCGAGATGATAAAAATTCCTGAATTAAGATTGCACCTTAGAAGGAAAACTTAGGAGTTGCTGAAAACTTTATAAACTTGCAAAACATATATGATCTTAAGTTAAATGAAAAGGAAGCGTAAAAAATACGGGTTGATAATTTCTAAGTTGAAAATAATAGAATTTCTTGCTAGAATACTGAATTGAAGAATTAGATCAATGGCCAAATTGATCGGATTTTGTGGGTAGTATCCGCTCTCAGGAGACAACACTCCTCCTACTAGGGACACCTAGAGATTTAACGGCTTGTTGCACGAGCTCAGTGCAATCGCGTTCCCTGCGAAAGTGAAACTAGGTTTTTTCGAGAATAAAATTGGCTTTGCTCGGGACGAGCAAAAGATAAGTTTGGGGGTATTTATTCATATCATATTTTTGCATTTTTATATCGCCCATTCTTAATCACATTGCATATAAGTAGGTACTTTTGATCCATGCCTGCTAAATAGTTGCAGGTTACAGGTTCTCAGCTCTTTACAGTGAAATTCATGAAAAGTCACAACAAATGTGGGATTACGACCAACAAACAGAGAAATACGGGTTTCCGCACACTATACGTATAATGCCGCCTACCAGTTTAAGGAACAAATGAAGATCAGTAGACAGTTCAATGCACAAAGCACAAGGGTAGCACAAGATTCAAAACTTCGACGTGAAGCTCACGGTAAAAGTCCACATAATTCTGCACTGTTAGAAATCTGGAAGAAAATAGAAGAGATTCTGAGGAAGCAAGTGAAGAAAACAGAAGGAAAAAGAAACATGAAGCAACCCTGAAGAACAGAGCCAGAGATCCCACCAATTGGCCGCGGAACCGCGGCCAAACATGCCTTCTTGCCGCGGTTCCGCGGCCGTATAATGCACGTGTCGGTGCATGTGTCGGTGGGTGTCGGTGCTTTGACCAGGCTTTCTTAGGGTAGTCTTGTAAATTCAAAGGTGGATCAGATTATAACCTAGGGTTTTTTCCTATCTATAAATAGGAAAGCTAAAAGCCTAATTAGGCATGCCTCTTTTTAATTCTTAGATTTAAATTTTTATTCAAGTTGTAATGCATTGCTAAGAGGTCATCAATAAAAGTGAGTTTTATTTTTATCTTGCATTTTTTATCTGCAATTTTTTATCTGCTATTTTTATTTTGTTCTTTTATTATCTTCAATTTAGGTCATTAAACAAAAATATAAAAATGAATTTTATCGTCACTTTCCTAATGAGTGAGTAATTCCTCACTTGTTAAGGTTAGGATAGGGAAGGTTTGAGAGAAGGAAATCTCTCTCACACATTTCTTTGCCCATATAATTTTAAAATACGGACTCTATTTAATTCAACCACACACCGCTCACTACGGCACCCTATCCAAAATGATAGCGGTGATCCTCTAGTTAGACCTGTTGTGGTTGAATTAACTGGAGGTTAGGGCTAAGAGTTAAGAACGGACGGACAAGGACCAAAAGGAAGAAACTAAGTTTCTTCCTAGTCGTGCTAATCCCCGTTGTTGACTATTACCCTAACACCTATAATCTTAATTAGGGCATTGATAGAAGTGAGAAGAATCCTTATTTCGAACTAACCTAATCCTAATCTTAGCAAGCCTTTAAATCAATTTAATCTCATTCTTAGATCTTAAAACAAAACCTACCAAAAATAGGACTTAACTCGTTAGAACTTAAAGAAAAGAACACCACTTCCCTGTGGATCGACTCGTACTTAATCATCTAGCTACCAAGCCACACTGTCTTGATTGCGGTATTCCTTAAATTTAAAACGCACACGAAAATAGCAAACAATCAATACCCTTGACGAAGGACAAAATAGTAGTACGGTTGTCCCAAACCAACGCATCTATCTATGCTACAGATGAATACCCAGCAGCTACCAATCACTATGCCTTGGTGAAGATCAAAATACATAGCTTGAATACTACTAAATACCTATCTGAAATGATGGGGGGCTACGAATGGTTTTGGCGAAATCGTGAACGTAATGAACTTGATATAGTCGAAGGAACCATGATAGCTTTTAAAAGGAGTGGTTTAGGCTCCGCATTTAAAAGTTGCTTTTTGAAGAAAACCGAGTGGTTTTGAAACTGTTTCAACGATTTAAGATTTGGTTTTTTTTCTTTTGCATTAATCAATGTTAATGCAGTCCCAACATTTAACCCTATCATTGCAGAATGGAAATGAAAATACAACATACGCTTATGCCATCCGCATCCGCCACGGGGCCCTGTCCTGCACCGTTAGGTTACTTAACTAATGGCAGAGCGGGGGCTGGACTAGCACAGGTGCAAAACATAAGCAACGTTTTTTATATATCATATATATATATATATATATGTATCCATTCGTATCACGCAATAATAGGCATTCTAGATCACCGATGAATATATTGGATATACTAGGAATTCCGCGTTTCGTTTAAGCCCAGAACGAAAGACGGATTCCACGGTCGTGATGAATAGCCAAACCCCACCCTAGACCCCTACAGGTGCGGCAAACTACTCGCCAAATTTCCGAAGTGAAGCACCCCCCCAATAAAATGAGTAGGCCACTCGGCATTTCAAGAACCCAGTAGTTTGTGCACCCCACCTTGGGTCTATCTTAAGTGAAAGAAACAGTAAATGAAATAATACAACGGTGGCTACAACCTCAACTTGGATGTGCCTGGAAAAATAATATTACATCACATTTACAAATTACATGATTGAAAGAAAAGAAAACACTCTTCTCACATCCCCCGGCTATTCATCCACGATGATCTAATATTCCATATACACAAACCATCATAAAGGTACTGATATATGCAACCCCCACTAATCGACGTATAGCAATTAGCGGACGTTTCACAACACATATCCAAACCGAAACTTGTAAACGATGTTAAAACTGCAACTTCGAAATACTCCATAATGCCCTAACACAAAGATAACAGTATATGCAATCTAGGAAAAATCAAACACCATATCAAAACCTAAATCCAAGATTCCAGAACACTACAAAAATTACGAGACCAAACACCTTATTAAAACCGGCCAGGCCGGTAATTTCTTGCTTTTCGCCGGCCAAAATTAAGTTGTTTAGTCTCGTTTTTTGGTAGTGTTCTAGTTACAAGTAAAGGATAACTCTGCAATTATTTAAAAAAAATTAAAGCCTTTGTAAAAATCGACAGAAACTTGGATTCTAGTTTCGATGTTTTGGAGTTATTTCGGTTTCGTAATTCTATACATTGTCTAAACTTCTAGTTAAGGTTTAGTAGGCTCTAATACCACTGTGAGTCAATGTCGCACACCCCGCGGGTTCACGGGGAGGCGGTGATCGCACGCTTTTGGCGTGTCGGATGTTCAAAGTTCTAAAATTATAACCGCGATCAGGACGGTGTCGCTATGCAGCTAGCCGGTTGAGCACGGGTCGATCCACAGGGAGATGGTTGTATTTCTGTTTTTGTCTTAGACGGGTCAATAAAGAATGTGTATGTGTTTGTTCGATTCTAACCTATGTGTTATATGCAAGTATAAATTTGTTAAGAAAAAGATACGAAATTGTAAGCTAAAGAAATCCGCACTCAAAACCTTTGAGCCGAGTCTTGACCAATTGAAGCTAGAGCAATCGGCAACAACGTGGATTATGGGATTTAAGCACGGTATTTGTGGAATCCGGCTAATTTACCCTTGTCCTTCTGTTCTTGTCTCTTGCTTTCGCTTCCGGTCAAACCGAACGCAACCGGTCACGGTTAGGAATCACCGTTACCTTGGTAGGGTAGGGTGCCTAACGGAACGCTTGCGTATCGTTTGGGCGGAGTTTAATGGAAAATAACGGGAAAAGGAAATGAGCAAAGAAACATTAACTTACAATATCGTATTTATTCTTAACAACGATAATTACAATCATTCACAAAAACGAACCAAAAAGAGCAAAAGAAAAGAAAAGATTACAAGTATGTAAGTGCATGGAATTTAAGTGCAAGAAAGTAAAGCAAGGTAATAAAAAGCAAGAAATAAATAAGCAAGAAAAAGAACTAGAAACTATAACTCAAGACAAGCATGGGATCAATAGCCATCCCTTAAACTTGCAAGCTCAATCAAGAGGTTGCAAGATCAAGAGAAGGGTAAAGAACTCATGTGAAATGAAACACTAATTCCATAAGAAGATACAACCCTTGAGATAAATAACAAACCCTTAAACTTTCAAGCTCAATGAAGAGGTTGAAAGATCAAGAGAAAGCAAGGATCTCAAGGGGAAATTAAACAAAATAGAATGATACAAAAACTCTCATCTTCATTTCATCATCCACTCAAAAATCTCTCACTACAATTTTCATGGAGGAAAGAATGAAGAAGAAGAAGAAGAAGACTAAACTACACTAAAAGAGGCTAAAGAATGGACTAAGAAAGTGCCATTTGGTTTGGCTCAGAACTGGGGTATTTATAGGCAGGGAAATGAAAACCTAGGGCAAGAATCTGCACCAAGATGAAAGTACCAAACTGCCCCTAAAAAATCTCCCACTGAAGAGCCAGTACGGCCGTGGAACCGCGGCCGAGACCCCCTATTGGCCGCGGTTCCACGGCCATTTAGTGGAGTTGGGCCGTCGTTTTTTGGGGGTTTGCCTGTTCTTTTGTCCTGTATTGTTCTACATATACCGAACTGCAATTTTCTTCCACAGTTGCTTCAGATTTGTAACGGTCCAAAGTGGCATCAAAAATAATACTTTTGACCTTTTCTCCCTCGAGCTCCGCGCACCCATTGATTCTTGTATTGCCCCCCTGTGCTCTGTGCTTGTCCCAGACATGAATGACCATTGTCATATGTCTTGTCTCTGGAACCGGTACGCGGCACTGGACGGATACGGATGACCGGAACCCGGCTTTTATCTGCTGTCAACAGATGTTCTGCTTTTGGCGTAACTGTGGAGATTTTGTCTTGATTTGCAATATTTGGACTGGAAACCTGTGATCTGTAAATATGTAACAAACACGGATTAAAAGCACCTACCTATAAACAACCGAGCGTAAGAATGGGCGGTATAAAATGCAATATTCTGGTATGAACAAATACCCCCAAACTTAACTTTTGCTCGTCCCGAACAAAACCAATTATTCACAAAAATAAAATCCTAACCGCACTTTCGCAGGGAACGCGATTGCACTGAGCGCGTGCAATAAGCCGTTAAACCTCTAGGTGTCCATAGTAGGAGGAGTGTTGTCTCCTGAGAGTTTTCAGCGGATTACACCCACAAAATCCCGTCAAGCTAGTTTCATAAGATAACATCGACTCTACTCCTAAAGTTTAGTATTTACGTTAGAAACTTTATCATCCTAAGTTAGAAATATCCAACCCTAATGCTTCACGCCTCTAATCTATTTAACCTTGGTTCTCCTGAGTTTTCCTTCTAAAGTGCGGCCTCAAATCAGGGATTTTTATCAACTTTACAGAAAACAAAAGTCTTATTCTTTATTTCTATCTTTTATCCAAACATCGATTGTATACCCCTACGTGTGTGTATATTTGCACCCCTACACTCAAGAATTCAATTCAAGCTATAATACCCTTGCCCTAATACCTAATACTACTTCTTTTCATTAAGGATGGACGGATTTGCTCACACACCTTTCATGCGACTATTAATGCTTCTTGAGGCACTAACAACCGATTACTGAATGTGTGAACTTTAAAGCGTAAATAGCAGTTTTCAGGTCTTGACTTTATTCTATTTTTTTCTTTTTCTTTTTCTTTTTCTTTTTCTTTTTAAAGACCGGATATATTTTTCAACATGCTCTTTTGGTGTTTAGCTTTAAATACCGTTTTTTCTTTCATACTAGGCTTTCAGGCAAGAGTATTTCTAGGTATCCTCTACTATCCCAAGTTTCAAGGTGCGTGTAAGTGCAGTTTGTAGGGTATATACTTTCTAAATTTGAACTCGAGAAAAGAAACTATTTTTCAGACTTATCCTTCAGTAGAGCTTCAATACTTTCCCCTCATCTTGACTTAACTCAAGAACTGAACTCAACGTATACTTACCAAAGTTAGACAGAATGAGGGTTATTTTTTTTTTAGGGTTTTCAATTCCTAAGCCTAGAATTTAGTTATTTCTAATATATCAACTAAACTTTCAGAATAAAAATCTAAGTTACCCTATTAGCTAACTTGATGACAAAGTTTTTATATTTTTGGAAAAATTTTCGATTTTTGTGGGTTTTTAATAAGGTATGCAAATGCAAAATATACAAATGAATGCGAAGGAAGAAAGCTTACCAAGCATACCCCCAAACTTAAACTTGACATTGCCCTCACTGTCAGGCTACACCAAGAGGGTCAAAATTGTCGGTGCTCCCTAAAAACAAATTATATACAAAACAAAAATGAAAAAACAAAAAAATATATACAAAAAAGGTGTCCCCCCCAAACTTAAGTAAAACAGTGTTTCCACTGTTAAGCATTGAAGTTCAGGATTAGGGGGGAAAGAAAACAGTATCAAGCTGTACAAGGCCTTACACAGGCCAAAAGTTAACACCAACCATTCAAAAATTCTATCTCTGTAATATGCGGGTTGGTGAAAGAAGGTGTAGAGAAAGGAAATGGAGAATACGTGAGACCGTATGGAGATAGAAGCAGGATACGGTCTCGGCATATGAGAAGAAGAAGAATGGCGGAAGGGAAAAAGAAGTGGAGTACGAACTTGAGGGTGAAAATGGAGTGAATAGATTAGCACAATTTGTGATGACCGATGTGTGAAAAGCGATTGTGCTAATATATTAACCTGTCGAGAAATGGGGTCAAATCCCTCAAGATTCGTGAGAAACCATTGGTACGCCGAACCTGGTAAACCAGACATATGAAATGAAAGTGATACGGTTTCTTGCCAGGTCGGAACGATAGAAAGGATGGGGGGAAGTGATTGAGGAAGGGTATCGGTTAAGGATTCGGGAGGGTGCACCCAGTCAATGAAAGGAATAGGATGAATTGGAAAATCCGACTCATCAATTAAAGCTGTTTCATCCTCAGTACTATCCTCAATATTCTCCTCAAAAGTTATCTCATCCATGCATTTATCATCAATATCCAGACGCATATGGGGTTCGGGAAAAACATTTAATGACTCGGGATGATGAATTGAAGAGAAAAACTCAGCCAAATCTATGGGTTCATCATCCAAAATATTCCCAGCGTCAATATCCTCAATCAAGTGAAAATCAAAATTCTCAGACACCTCATCAAAAGCATGGATTTCAATCGATTCTGGTTCTAAGATGGAGGTGTAGAGGTCAAAAGGATTGGGATTGGTTTCACTTGGAAGGGACCCTTCACAATAAGGTAAATCAAATACTATGAAGTCACACAACTCATTATCTGTTCTATCTATAATCAATGAATCGGTTCGAACACTAGATAGACATTCAAAACTGGAGTTGTGGGATTCAAGTTGAACCGGGTAGGCTTGATTTGGAAGGGGGTACATCTCACTCTCTCCACTCAAATTCTCAACCTGTCCTTCCGCCCCTTCATACATTAGAAAATTTGGAGCTAGTTGAAAACTAGCTACCAGGTCACTAGGTTGTATGAGGGCGGCCATGGACACATTCAAATCCATCATTTGTTGGCTTAACGCTACCCTAAAGTCTTCCAACGACTGTTCCAGACTAGACATGGGTTGTGAAGGGGTTTCAGTAAAAGATTCAAAGTTGTTTGGATACTGAAAACTCCCAAACGGCTGTGTAGAAGCAATGTCTAGGGAAGGTGCAAAAGTTGGGTAGGACTGGTAGGAATTGAATGGTTGGACAGGGGTAGGATCAACATTTGGATAAGAAGGTGAATTAATTTGTTGATCCCAAGAATTTGAAGTGGTGACAGGAGTGAAAGATCGGCTACGAGATTGTTCAATACGTTCTGTAATAGACATAGGTCTTGGGGTTGCAACATGACTCGAAAAAGGGGTATCAACGTAAGAAGGGGTGAATGTTTGAAATGGTTGATACGAAGTGGATTGCAGAGTCAAATTGTTTGTCCTAGACGCGTCTATCCGATCTCTCAATGAAATTTTTGCCATAGATGGATCATTCGAAGTTCGGCCAAAGCAAGAACTGTAAGAAGTAATGTCTGGTTGTGGGTACCAAGGTTCGGCAAGAGTTTTGCGAGATGGAGTACCCATGATATGAAGATAGAAAGAAAGAAAGAAAGGCAGAGAAAAGGAGGGGAAAAATGATGTGAATTTTTTTATTTTTTTAGGTAGCTATTAACAAAAGAATGAAATATACACACAAAAAAGAATATGGACAAAAACAATCATGATACAAAAATACCACACACCTAATCGTTCTAGGGTTCACCTAGGTCAACTAGACCTGCTCCAGAACTTGATTGTCGAAGTAAAACTATGTCGAGAAACGGGCTCAAGATATACTGATCACGAGGCCAGGTAAGTGCAGAGATAAGGGGAGGTTTTCTAACGCTTTTGCGAAGTTCCTTAATTAAATAACCCTTTCTCTTTTGGCGGTTTTGCCGTTAACACTTTCCTAGACACCCCGTAAACAATATACCGTTAAGCGAGGTTCTAAACACAGTTAAATTCTCCTAGTGAGCGCGAAGTCCTTAAGGCTTAAAGTCTAGTTTCTTTTAAATTTTGTGCTGGTAAACGTTATGCTCAAGTTCGTGATTTGTGGGCCACGGAAAAGGTGATGAAATCCTTTACCGTATGTTGTGGGGTTCGCTTGCTCTTAAGTCCGTATTAATGTATGCAATGCGCAATTCAATAAAAATTCTATAAAGAATCAAACAATCGTTTTTTAGTTTAAGCACAACACTGCAACAAATACGGGTTAGTCAATTTTTAGCGTTTGCTAGCGAACTTGCAAAGAATTCTGCAAAGAATAGTATATTGGATGCGTCGGATTTGAGAAGAAGGTGTTAGTAAAGTACGTACCGTTAGGTTTTTGGGTTAGGAAACGCCAGTTGAATCAAATCCGGTAAGCTTGAAAAGTTTGCTTGCGCGGTTCAAACTACCCGGATCTTTGGCACTGTACTTTGCAATCACCTTAGCCTTGAACGTAAACTTTGGTCCCCACAATCGCCGTTTGCAAATCCGCAAAAATCTGCAGACTTGCTCACAAAAATTATCATAAAAAACAAAAAGAATATTTATTTATTTATTAATATATACAAAAAGAATATTAACCCGAATAACAAGAAAAAAAATACGCTACCGTCTCCCCGGCAACGGCGCCATTTGATCGCACGCTTTTGGCGTGTCGGATGTTCAAAGTTCTAAAGTTATAACCGCGATCAGGACGGTGTCGCTATGCAACTAGCCGGTTGAGAACGGGTCGATCCACAGGGAGATGGTTGTATTTCCGTTCTTGTCTTAGACGAGTCAATAAAGAATGTGTATATGTTTGTTCGATTCTAACCTATGTGTTATATGCAAGTATAAAGTTGTTAAGAAAAAGATACGAAATTGTAAGCTAAAGAAATCCGTACTCAAAACCTTTGAGCCGAGTCTTGACCAATTGAAGCTAGAGCAATCGGCAACAACGTGGATTAGGTGATTTAAGCACGGTATTTGTGGAATCCGCCTTATTTACCCTTGTCCTTCTGTTCTTGTCTCTTTCTTTCGCCTCCGGCCAAACCGAACGCAACCGGTCGCGGTTAGGAATCACCGTTACCTTGGTAGGGTAGGGTGCCTAACGGAGCGCTTGTGTATCGTTTGGGCGGAGTTCAATGGAAAATAACGGGAAAAGGAAATGAACAAAGAAACGTTAACTTACAATATCGTATTTATTCTTAACAACGATAATTACAACCATTCACAAAAACGAACCAAAAAGAGCAAAAGAAAAGAAAAGATTACAAGTAAGTAAGTGCATGGAATTTAAGTGCAAGAAAGTAAAGCAAGGTAATAAAAAGCAAGAAATAAATAAGCAAGAAAAAGAACTAGAAACTAGAACTCAAGATAAGCATGTGATCAATAGCCAACCCTTAAACATGCAAGCTTAATCAAGAGGTTGCAAGATTAAGAGAAGGGTAAAGAACTCATGTGAAATGAAACACTAATTCCATAAGAAGATACAACCTTTGAGATCAATAACAAACCCTTAAACTTTCAAGCTCAATGAAGAAGTTGAAAGATCATGAGAAAGCAAGGATCTCCAGGGGAAATTAAACAAAAGAGAATGATACAAAAACCCTCATCTTCATTTCATCATCCACTCAAAAAGCTCTCACTACAATTTTCATGGAGGAAAGAATGAAGAAGAAGAAGAAGACTAAACTACACTAAAAGAGGCTAAATAATGGACTAAGAAAGTGCCCTTTGGTTTGGCTCAGAACCGGGGTATTTATAGGCAGGGAAATGAAAACCTAGGGCAAGAATCTGCACCAAGATGAAAGTACCAAACTGCCCCTAAAAAATCTCCCACTGAAGAGCCAGTATGGCCGCGGAACCGCGGCCTAAACCCCCTATTGGCCGCGGTTCCACGGCCATTTAGTGGAGTTGGGCCGTCGTTTTTTGGGGGTTTTCCTGTTCTTTTGTCCTGTGTTGTTCTGCATATACCGAACTGCAATTTGCTTCCACAGTTGCTTCAGATTTGTAATGGTCCAAAGTGGCATCAAAAATAATACTTTTGACCTTTTCTCCCTCGAGCTCCGTGCACCCATTGATTCTTGTGCTTCCCCCCTCGTGCTCTGTGGTTGTCCCAGACACGAATGACCATTGTCATATGTCTTGTCTCTGGAACCGGTACGCGGCACTGGACGGATACGGATGACCGGAACCCGGCTTTTATCTGCTGTCAATAGATGTTCTGCTTTTGGTGTAACTGTGGAGATTTTGTCTTGATTTGCAATATTTGGACTGGAAACCTGTGATCTGTAAATATGTAACAAACACGGATTAAAAGCACCTACCTATAAACAACCGAGCGTAAGAATGGGCGGTATAAAATGCAATATTCTGGTATGAACAGGCGGAATACACAAAAAACGATTTTTGCAAAGCTCACAACACCGACTTAAACTCCAGGATCTTTACGGAACCTTAACTAGTTAACTACTTGGAGGTTTAACTACTCGGTGAGAGTTTTATACCTCCATGAACAAGTCCTTCGGGTCTTCATTTCCTCCTCTCCTTTGCTCCTCGAACATTGGATCGAGCTTGCAATGTCGGCCTTCTCGCGTCAAAGATGATCCACTCGAGAGATGTACTTTGAGCTCCAACCTCTAAACCGAGGTAACTGGGGTACCTAGTATTCTAAGCTAAGTAGCCTAGATGATGTAGAGAATGATTATGGATTGATTTGTCTCAAGAACCTTAAGTTTCTCAACACATGAGACTTTTAAGGCTTGAGGAAGAAGAAGAGAGCTTGGAGGAGAGAGAGTGTAGTGATGATAATGATATGAAGAAAGGCTAAGGGTTTATGATAATGAAGCAAACAACAATAATTCACAAATGAATCAAGCATGCTTCAATAGTCACAAAAACCATGAGTAACCTAAGTAGCCATGCTTCATTTGTCATGTAACACCTCATACTACCACCTCATTATCCATTTAACAAAATGGATTAAACCACAAATGAGGTGTCTTCTTCTAGAAGCACTCTTGCACAATTACATGAATACCCCTCACCGTATATACATACTCGTATTCGTATTCCGAAAAATATGAATACAAAGAGATGAAAATAATCTAATAATATAATACTAGGATCTGGCTTAAACCAAATCCCACTAGTATTATTCGCCCGAACATCATTCGTGTAACCAGTACACGTATGTGATCGAAATCCTGCAGTAAAACCATACGGCTTCTACATCATTTCGTCCGAAGTAGGGAAACCCTCTGTGTAGGACTCTAAAGACTCAACAGTACGCTGGCAATGGGTTTAACCAAAAGCATGTCGGCGGTACTAGCTGCACGTAACGGCTACCCAGGTATCTGTCGATAATAAGGCCGTTGAGCAAACTCATCCGAACTCCTACTAAGCCTATCTGTGATAATCTCTGTACAGTCCAGTCTGTTCGTCTAAGAGTATCGCATATCGGGCCTAGGGGGAGGTAACCGTCAGACCCATAATAGCGCATTAAGTCGTGCAGGGGTAGAGCCCAAAAACCTGAGAAACTACTGGAGTACCTACCAATAAATCTCACTTTCCCTGGCCATGGACTCTGTGTAATGGCTTTCCGAACACATCGCGATATCAACCCTCAATACCAGGAAAGATGAATTATATCTAACCACTACTTCCTCCCAGTGCTTCGGGACTGCACCCAACCACTACCTGTTTGCACGACTCATTTGAGCCGTGGTAGGGTAATGATCTAAATACAGTGGAAACACACTCGAGATGAATAGTGATGTCAAGTTAACGGACTAAGTTGTACTCATGTCACCTGGGAATTGCTACCTAACGATAGGTATAATACCAACCAGTAGTTCCCAACGAGTCATGTCCAGTGTAACTCATAACCCAATGAGCACCTGTATACTATCTCCAGTACGACGTACTAATGGCTATGGGACAGACCATCTCCCCTGTTGGGATGAGAAGCATATACACTAGTCTACTCTGGAGTATCGATGCCCCGTCTTGATAATCCTACGACTAGGGACCTGTATAAGGATGCGCTTATAGACTATCCAGCCCCCACTAATGTGACCGCCATCACAACACTAATAGTGAAGCAAAGATCCTAAGGGCTCTACCAATATGTATAAGCAATATGCTAAAAGAAACACATGCACATATTGAGATAGAATCAAACCAAGTAGTATACTACCATATTGAGCAAGACTGTTATTATATCCGTGTATATTCCAAGCTTCCAAAATGTAATATACAAACCCGTACTATACTATAATGGCCTCTAGGGCATATATCACTAACAGTGCAAACATGTGGTAGTTGGGTACAGTCCCGAGTCACATAAAGGCAGTGAGCGATAGGAGGAGTTTCGTCTCTCCTGGTATTGGGAGTTGCTGTTGTACTATGCGCGATTGGCTATAATCACAAGTCTCTGGCGAGGGCTGATGGGATGTACTGATAATTGTTATCAGTAGTTTCTCGAATGGTTATAGGCTACACATCGTCTTGATTTATCGAGTTATTGGGGTCTGATGAAATCATCCCCAAACCCGATATGCAACATATCAGACGAAGAGACAAGACGGTACGGTAAGTGTTGTTTATAGGCTCTACAGAGAGTTTGGAAAAATTTACTTGTTGATCTTCTATTCGTTCAATACCTGGGTAGCCATTACGTGCAGCTAGTACTACTGATGTGCTTGTAGGTGTTTGATATGATCATTACCTATTGTCAGCGTATTGACGAGTGTTTAGAGTCCCATATAAAGGTTTCCTAGCTCAACCAAAACGAAATAGTGAATATATGGAGATATGTGCAGGAGATTAATTAAATACGTGTATTTGATACCGTATTCTAATCTAGCGTTATTTGATATTAGCCGGATTATATATATATATATATATATATATATATATATATATTAACTAATATTATGCTCACTTAATATTTTCTTTCTCTTTATATATTTATATATATAATATAAATATATAAATATATATTTGTAACAGTTGATTATACACAAGAGTTGTTTATATAAGAATTACATTGTGTTAAGGATAAGAGGATAATAATTTCTTATTTGAATTTGAGAAAAGATTGAATGAGTCATTTCTTTGGAACCTTAGAGAGTGTATGCCTCATTTTTTCTTTTCATTTTAATTCATATATGATTATCATTTGCTCTTATCCTCACAACACAGGCTCATTATCATCTCCATCTTCATTTTCTTCATCTCTTCTTTTGAAACACTATTCATTCAAGAGAAAAGAAAAAGAAAAGAATTTTAAGTTAGTTAAAACCCTACTTCATCAACCAAAACTAAACTAGAAAATTAGTTTAGATTGTTCTTTTCGATAATAGTTTGATTACTGAAGTGTGAGCTTGAATTAGAGTTTCCTCAAGGTGGATCATTGTCGATTAAGAAGACATCGAGAAAACTTGTTCATTTTTTCAAGTGGAGCTCAAGAAAGAGTTCAAGGGACTACTACAAGGAGTTTTAGAAGTGAAGGACTTGCTACAAAGGTTGGAGCTCCTCTTCACTTAGTTTAAAACTCTAGTTTGCTTTCTTTTCTAATCCTAAACCTTTAGTTCGATTCTTGTTTGTAGACTTAACCCTCTAGAAAATTTTAAATTGCATACATGATCTTGTTAAAACCCTAGTAGAGATGTTGGGATCTACTTTCAGAACAGAGGAAGAAGAAGAAAAGAAAGAGAGCGGGAGAGAGAGAAAGATGCAGAGAGAGAAAGAGATGCGAGGGAGAGAGATGTGTGAGGAAGAAAGAGAGAGAGAGAGAGTTTTTAATTTTGAATAGGAAAAATATAAATATAATGTTTATATAGTATAAGTTTAATATATATATATATATATATATATATATATATTGTTTTGTATATATAACTAATAATATTCTAAAAGATGTTACAAATCTCCGATCCGTCTCTACTAAATGTTACTGAAAATATATTGGAAATAATATATATCTACGTAGTCCTCCTTAACCATAAATCTAAGGGTTAAAATAAAATATATTCTACTCTAATATATATATATATATATTCTGGCTACCAGAAAATATATATCCCTAATGTATGGCTACCAGAAATATATATATATATATATATATATAATATCCTTAACATATGGATATATATATATATATATAATTTAAATATTTTATATCTGTTATTTAAGAATCATATAGATTTAATCTACAGATAAATATTAATAAAAAATACTCTAGCACTATAACGGTTTTACGCAAGTGGGTCGGATCCAATAAACACATATACTATCCAAACCAATTACAACGTAAATAATAAATAAAAACGAAATTCAAAATACTAATTAATATCGTTAAATAATGTACGATCGTACAAGGGTATTATATTATACCCAACTACAAAAAAATTTCGTCCTCAAAATTCACGAAATAGGAAAAGATAAGAACAATGAAGATACGGATCTAAGAAAAGAGTTGTAGAAAATTTTGTCGAACTTCGTCTTCACGTTCCCAAGTAGATTCTCCATGCGAACGATTTCCCCATGAAACAAGTACTAGAGGGATCACTCTATTCTTGAGAACATTTTCTCGTCGATCCACAATAACCATCGGTTGCTCTTCATAAGTCATATCCTTCCTCACTGTCACATCCGAATGGTCTAAGACGTGTGTCTCATCTCTAACATACTTGCGAAGTTGAGATAAATGAAACACGTCACAAACATCCGCCAAGGATAGTGGTAAAACCAATCAATAAGCTACTTCTCCAGTACGCTCAATGATATCCAAAGATCCCACGAATCGAGAACTAAGTTTGTCTCGAATACCAAACTGAATCACTCCCCTAGTCGGTGATATCTTCAAGAATACATGATCATCAGCAGCAAACTCTAATGGTCTTCTTCCGGTATCTTCCCAACTTTTCTGTCAACCTTGTGCCACTTTCATATGATCACAAATCAAGTTAACTTTCTCCATGGTTTGCATAATCAGTTCCGGTCCCAACAATATTTTTTCTCCAATATCGTCCCAACATACTGGCGAGCGACACTTCTGTCCATACAATGCATCGAATAGAGCCATCTGAATAGTCGCCTAAAACTGTTATTGTACGAGACTCCACTAAATGTAAATGATCATCCCATGAACCCTTGAAATCTAACATGCAAGCTCTCAACATATCTTCAAGAGTTTGGATCGTTCTCTCGGACTGTCGATCTGTCTGAGGATCATATGCCATACTCAATTTCTAGCGAGTTCCCAAAATTTCTTGTAGACTCCTCCAAAAATGTGATAGGAACCGGGTGTCATGATCAGAAATAATACTCACTGGTACTCTATGCAATCTCACAATCTCCTTCATGTACCTCTCTGCTAAAACCTCCATCGATCGACCAACTCAAAATGGTATGAAATGAGCTTCCTTGGTCAGTCGATTGACAATCTTCCATACTGCATTATTGCCCTTTGGACTTCATGGTAATATTGTCACAAAATCCATGGTTATATGTTCCCACTTCCATTGGTGAATCGGAAGTGTTTGCAACAAACCAAGTACCCTTTGATATTCAGTCTTGACTTACTGACACACCAAGACCTCGACACGTAACGAGCAATCTCTCTTTTCATTCCTTCTCACCAAAAGTACTATCGCAAATCTCTATACATCTTCATGTCTCCTGGATATACCGAATATGTGGAATTATGAGCCTCCTTCATGACTTCTTCACGAACTTCTCTTTTAGGCACACACAAACGACTTCCATACCTCAACAAACCATCTTCATGAATCAATAAATCCGTTCGAAGTCATGTCTCTACTTGTCCTCAAAATGTCTACAATTTAGGATCGTGCAACTGCACTGCCTTAATACTATCAATCAACGATGGCTGTACTTGCAACTGCATCAAATGTCCTAAAGAATCTGGTAGTACGAGATCTAACTCGAATCTCTGAAAATCCGTTATAATCTTTTTCTATGAAGTCAACATCCGTATTGCTAGCAACTGACTTAAAGCATCCAGTACTACATTAACTTCCCCAGATGGTAATTTAGATCAAGATCATAGTCGGCCATCAGCTCCAACCATCTACGCTGTCTCATATTGATCTTTTTCTGTGTGAACACATACTTCAGGCTCTTTTGATCAGTAAACACTCGATCTTCTCGCCCAATAAGTAGCGTCTCTAAATATTTAGCGTAAAAATAACCGCTGCTAGTTCCAAGTCATGAGTTGGATAGTTCTTCTCATGAGTCTTCAAGCGCCTCGACGCATAAACTAAAACCTTTCCATGCTGCATCAAAATACATCCCAACCCTTTCCCAGATGTGTCGCTATGAATAACTAATCCTCCAGAACCATCAGGCACTGTTAAAATAGGTGCGATTATCAACATTTGCTTCAGCGCCTCAAAAGATAACGCACACTTCTCAGACCAAACAAACGGTACTTCCTTTCATGTTAGCTTGGTTAAGGGTTCTGCTATCCGAGCGAAGTTCATCACAAACCTTCGATAGTATCCAGCAAGCCCAAGGAAACTTCTGATCTCCCCTGCATTCTTTAGAATCGGCTAATCATAAACAGCCGCAATCTTTTCAGGGTCAACTACGATTCCATCTTCGGATACAACATGACCCAAGAACTTCACTTCATCGAGCCAAAACTCGCACTTACTCATCTTAGCATACAGCTTTTCTTGTCTCAACGTCTGGAGTGCGATTCTTAAGTATTCTTCATGCTCTTCTTTTCTCCTCGGGTAAACCAGAATATCATCAATGAATACCACCACAAAATGATCTAGAAATGGTGAAAAGATCTGATTCATCAAGTCTATAAATATCGCCGGTGCGTTAGTAACTCCAAATGGCATAACTAGATACTCGTAATGCCCATATCAAGTTCGGACGCTGTCTTACAAATGTCTTCTATTTTCACCCATACTTGGTGATAACCTGATCGCAAATCCAACTTCGAGAATACACTCGCGCCATTGAGTTGATCAAATAATTCGCCTATGCGGGGAATTGGATACTTATCTTGATAGTCACCCGATTTAACTCTCGATAGTCGATGCACATTCTCCGTATTCCATCTTTCTTCTTGACCAAAAGAACTGGAGCTCCCCACGGTGAACCACTGCTGCAAATCCAACCCTTCTCTAATAATTCAGAAACTTCTCTCTTTACCTCTTCCAGTTCTACCGGTGCCATCGGATAATAAGCCTTTAAAATTAGTGCTGCTCTAGGAATAAGATCAATCGCGAATTCCACATCTCGTTTTGGCGGTAAACTCGAGATGCCCTTGAGCATATCCATGAAATCTCGAACTACTATCATCACTTCATCTATAACTTGTTCATGAACTTCCCCATTCAGTACACATAAATAGTTTCCCCCATCATGAATTTACAATTCTGTTCTAAGACTTATGGGTTATCAGCCTACTACACTTCCACCGTGCTATTCTGATAAATTGAGGCGGGTCTGTCAAAACTTCTTCAATGAACATCTTACACCTGATCGGCCTTGAAGTGGTCCGTACCAACTCCTGCTGGGGTCAATCTCGAACTAATACAATCATCATATACTTCGCTGTATTTCTCCTTTTTCTTCGAAACGCGGACGGATTGGTCACTGTGGGACAAGGGGAAAGATATAACGCGGTTGTTGGATTCAAACTCACGATAAGACATAAATTCGTAAGCAATGAAACTAAGAGAAAACAAAGTAGTACAACGAACATAAGTCAAGAAAAATGAATCGAAATAGGACTCCAGATTACTTAATAGGGTACCGCATTGTAATCATACCACGGTACATAGTTACAATCACATAATTCGATCCAAGTCACCCAATGCTTACTATATGAATCGAGAGATTAAGAAAGGAGAAATAATAAGGAATCAAGGGGATTCCAAGCTGGGATGCAATGTCATTTCCATATCGTCGAGATAAAAGAGTTTAAAGGAAAGATAAGATTCAAGAATTTAAATGACAAGACAATAATGTAGCAGGACATGATCCTAAAATTCTGGGTCTTAAGGACGATGTATTAGGTAACATACCTAACTACAAATTGAACCAAGCCCAGCTAAACTAAAACCTATTCTCTGATACCAACAAAACAGTGTCATGCCCCACTTCCCAAAATATGTAAATACGGTACATGACAAAACCAACCATGCTACCTATGGTAAGGGAATATCCTTCTATAGTCATATTAAGGCTGTCAATCAGTAATCAAGAACAATAGTATAACTATCTATTTCTAAACATGTCCAATAGCCACAAGAACGATGTTCCCTTATAAAAAAAAAGGAGAAAAGAAAAGAATTCCCACAGTTTGGTCTCATGTGTTTGTTAGTGATATATGCCCTAGAAGCCATTATTGTATAGTGCTCCATTGTATATTATATTTTGGAAGCTCGGGATATACACAGATATAATAAAAGTCTTGCTCAATATGATAGTATGCTATCTGATTTGATTCTAACTTAATATGTGTATATGTTTCTTTTAGCATATCGCTAATACATATTGATAGAGCCCTTAGGATCTTTACTTGACTACCAGCGTTGTGATGGCAGTCACACTAGTGGGGGCTGGGTGGTCTATAAGCTCATCCTTAAGCTTGTCCTAAATTGTAGGATTATCGAGATAGGGTATCGATACTCTAGAGTAAACTAGTATATACGCTTCACATCCCAATCAGGGGAGATGGCCTGTCCCGCAACCATTGGTATGCGATACCATAAATAGTATATAGGTGCTCATTAGGTTATGAGTTATACTGGATGGGCTCGCTGGGAACTGCTGGTTGGTATTATACCTATAGTCAGTTAGCAGTTCCCGAGTGACATGAGCACAGGTTAGTCCGTTGACTTGATATCACTATTCGTCTCGAGTGTGTTCCTATTGTACTTAGATTACTACCCTACCACGGCTCAAATGAGTCATGCAAACAGGTAATAGTTGGGTGCAGTCCCGAACCACTTAGAGGTAGTAGTGAATAGAAATGATTTGTCTCTCCCGGTATTGGGAGTTGATATCGCGCTGTGTTCGGATAGCCAATACACAAAGTCCCTAGGCAGAGCAAGTGAGATTTACTGGTAGGTACACCAGTAGTTTCTCAAGGTGTATTGGGCTCTACACCGATACGACTTATTGCGCTATTAGGGGTCTGACGTTTACCACCCCCTAGGCCCAATATGGGATACTCTTAGAAGAACAGACCGGACTGTATGAAGATTATCATGGATAGGCTCAGTAGAGGTTCGGATGAGTTCGCTCGTCGGCCTTCTTTTCGACAAATACCTGGGTAGCCGTTACATACAGCTAGTGCCGCTGACAGACTTGTGGTTAACTCATTGCCAGCGTACTGTCGAGTCTTTAGAGTCCCATACATAGGATTTCCCTGGTTCAGGAGAAACGATGTAGAGGCCGTATGGTTTTACATGCAGGGTTCTGATCATATATGTGTATTGGCTGCACGGATGTTGTTGGACGGATAATACTAGTAGGTTTAGGATTAAGCTAGATTCTAGTATTATATTATTGGATTATTATTATCTTATCGTATTTGTATTTTTTCAATACAAATACATGTATGTATATATGGTGAGGGTATTCTTGTAATTTTACAAAAGATGCTTCTAGAAGGGGACACCTCATTATTGGATTTATCTATTTTTGAAAAATAGATTAATGATGTGGAAAATGGAGATATTTAGGGTGAAGCATAGCAAATTCTTTAGTTTATTGGTTTTCCTTTACTATTCAAGCATGGTTGTTATTTGTTTATGGAAAATATTGCATGCTTGAATTGGGAAAGAGATAGCCATTCTTCACTTGCACAAACACTTGCTCATTTGGTCATTCTCATTTTCTCTCCATTGTTCTTCTCCTTCTTCCTCAAAACCATAACCCTCACATGTGTTGTGAATCCTAGGGTCATTTGAGATAAAATACTCCAATAAACTCTCTACATCTCCTAAGCTACCTTGGTTAGCGAACTAGGCACTTTAGTGACCTTGGTTTAGAGGTTGGAGCTTGAACCATAGATTCTCGGGTGGATCATCTTTGACACGAAGAGACCGACCATCAAGCGCGATCCGCATCTTTTAGAAGCTCAAGGAGAGGAGAAGAAGACCTGAATGACTTGTATCAAGAGGTATAAAACTCTATCATAGCAGTTTAGAACCTCTTAGTGTTTAGCTAGTTATGGTTTCAGAAAATATCATGTATGATAGGTCGATGTTGCAAGTATTGAGATCTTTTTTTGCAAATTCCGCCTCCCCACAAACCGCGTGGGGTGTGAGACATCGACTTACAATGTTAAACACGTGAGCACTTATATGCAAAGCATATAAGCGCTGAAAATAAATAACTAAAGACCAAACTGGCCTCACGTGTTACAGGTTACCTAAATAGAGTATCGCATTGTAATCATACAGCGGTACATAGTTACAACCACATAACTCCATCCAAGTCGCCCAATTTCTAATATCAGAATCGAGAGATTAAGAAGGGAGAAACAATAAGAAATCAAGAGGATTCTAATCAGAGATGTAATGTCATTTCCATATCATCGAGATAAATGAGTTTAAGGGAAAGATAAGATTCAAGAATTTGAATGACAATACAATAATGTGGCAGGACATGTTCCTAAAATTCTGGGTCTTAAGGATAATGTATTGGGTACCATACCTAACTACAAATTGAACCAAGCCCAGCAAACCTAAAATATATGCTCTGATACCAACAAAACCTTGACACGCCCCACTTCCTAAAATACATAAATACGGTACGTGACAAAACCAACCATGCTACCTATGGCAAGGAAATATCCTTCCATAATCACATTAAGACTGTCAATCAGTAATCAAGAACAATAGTATAACTATCTATTTCTAAAAATTTGCAATATCCACAAGAACAATGTTCCCTTATAAAAAAAAAGGAGAAAAGAAAAAAGAAAAGAATTCCCACAGTTTGGCCTCACGTGTTAAACACGTGAGTGCTTATATGCAAAGCATATAAGAGTTGAAAATAAATAACTAAACACCAAACTGGCCTTACATGTTAAACATGTGAGCACTTATATGCGAAGCATGCTAAAAATAAATAACCAAAAGTGCAAACTAGCCTCAAGTGTTAAACACATGAGCGTTCATATGAAAAGCATATGAGCGCTAAATATAAACAGGTTAAAACCCACACTGGGGTCACATGTTAAACACGTGAGAACACCTTTCTAAAGCACTAGCTTCGGATAGAATTGAATTTTATATAGAATTAAATTCTATTTTGGGAGAATATTTTCCCTGATCTTTCTAAAAGAGAAAGATATTCTCTGTTAAATAGAGAGCCGTTGGATCAAAGATCCAATGGTGATTAAAAATCACCGTTTAACAGAATTAAATTCTATATATAGGAGAATATTTCCTTAATCTTGTTAAAAACAAAAAAAATATATTCTGTTAAACAGGAATTTACTGGATCAAAGATCCAACGGTAAATAAAATCCCCGAATAATTTTTGAGACCAATTAAAATCAATTGGTATCTCTCAAATGAGAGATTTTCTCAAACTGATTAACAGTTTACTTATCCTATATAAAAGACCCGAGGAATCCCTTAAGGTGATATAAAAAAAACTACAAATCGGGAATTCAACTCTTGTTAAAAAAAGCTTCTGCCACTTTCAAACCCAAGGTAAAAAAAGCAGAGATAAAAATATATCTCCTTTGCCTAATACAAGTAAAAAAAAGGGTTTAACTCTTCATCAAAGAACTTAGTTTTTTCTCTGGATCTGAGATCCGTAAAACAAATCTCCCAAAAGTTGAAAATTTAATTCTCATAGGGAAAATTCTGTTCTTCAGACTCAAATCTAGAGGAAAAACTAGATAAAAAGGAAAACAGAAAACAGAAACATGTTCTAGGAATTTAATGTAAGTCGATGTCGCAAACCCCACACACTTGTGGGGAGGCAGAATTTACAAAAACGGTTTTCTTGACTTGCAACACCGACCTAAACTCCAGGATCTTTACGGAAACCTTAACTAGTTATACTATTTGGAGGTTCTAACTACTCGGTAAGAGTTGTATACCTCTTAGATACTTATCCTTCGGGTTTTCTTCTCCTCTCCTTGAGCTCCTCGAATGTCCGGATCGCGCTTGACTGTTGGTCTCCTCGTGTCAAAGACGATCCATCCGAGAGTATATAGTTCAAGCTCCAACCTCTAAACCGAGGTAACTAAGGTACCTATTTCGCTAATCTAAGTAGCTTAAGAGATGTAGAGTGTTTATTGGAGTATTTAATCTCAAAGGACCCTATGGTTCACAACTCATGTGAGGGTTAGGGTCTTGACGAAGAAGGAGAGGAAAAATGGAGAGAAAAAGGAAAAGAGAAAATGAAATAGTGTTGAGGCAAGTGAAGAATGGCTCATACTCTTTCTCACATCAAGAATGCAATATTTTTCAATTGAAAATATCAACCATGATTGAATAGTGAGGCAAACCAATAAACAAAATAATAAACCATGCTTCACTCCATGCCTCAAATATCTTCATTTTCCGCCTCATTAATCTATTTCCAAAAATAGATAAATCCAATAATCAGGTGTCCCCTTCTAGAAGCAACTCTTGTGAAATTACAAGAATGCCCTCACCGTATATGCATACATGTATTCGTACTGCAAAAACACGAATACGATGAGATAATAATAATCCAATAATATAATACCAGAATCCGGCTTAAACCAAAGCCCACTAGTATTATCCGTCCGAACAACATCCGTGCAGTTAGTACACTATATGATCGGAACCCTGCACGTAAAACCATACGGCCTCTACATCGTTTCTCCAGAACCAGGGAAACCCTCTATGTGGGACTCTAAAGACTCGACAGTATGCTGGCAGTGGGTTTAACCACAAGTTCGTCAGTGGCACTAGCTGTACATAACGGCTACCCAAGTATCTGTCGATAAGAAGGCCGACGAGCAAACTCATCCGAACTCCTACTGAGCCTATCTGTAACAATCTTCGTACAGTCCGATCTGTTTGTCTAAGAGTATCACATATCGGGCCTAGGGGGTGGCAACCGTCAGACCCCTAATAGCGCAATAAGTCGTGTCAGTGTAGAGCCCAATACACCTTAAGAAACCACTGGTGTACTTACCAGTAAATCTCACTTGCCCTGGCCAGGGACTTTGTGTAATGACTATCCAAAAACAGCGTGATATTGTTCAGTTGATAAAACTGCACATTTGTATTACATTTTTCCTACCATTTTCATATTAAAAAAGGACTTTATTATAATATATTATACATATGAGGGTTTATGTGTAAAAACATTATTTTCCATGTGTTAATATATTTTAATTATCATTTTGGTAGGAAAATGTATGCAAATATTATTGACCTAATCCTAGTAGAACAAAGTCTACTAAAATCTTATTTGAGTTGTTGTGCAGAATTTTCCAAGTTGTTATGCAGAATATATCAAAGAAATCAAGCTGTTGAAGAAATCTTGCCAAATTAAGAAGCAAACTTGGAGACCAAGTCTGGAAGCAACAGAGAGAAGATTTCTGAAATATGAAGGTGCCTAGGATTGCCACATGTCACAAGATGCAAGCACAAGAAAAATAATAAAGAGATCTCACCCTTTTAGCGCAGATCCGCGGCCCTAGCCACCATTTGCCGCGGATCCGCCGCACTTCCAGGGAGTTAGGGGCAGAGGATTTTTGGGGTGAATCTATGAAATATTTTAACAAGTTTTCAACCAAAATATTCTGGCTTTGCACTATAAAAAGACACCGAGAGCCTCTTGGAAAAGCATCAAGCCGAAGAGATCACGAAACTCCCGACGCTCACGCATCCAGGCTGATCGACTGTTCGACTACCCCCTTAGGAAAGATCGAGAAGCAATTAGTTGTAATCATTTTCTATGGATTAAAAGTGTAGATTGTTCAGTTGATTAATAAAGGTAGTTCTTTTTAATTCTTTTTGCATTTTACATTATGTTTTCCCTCTCTTTCTTTTCATCTTCTTCTCCCAACATGCGCGAGTAATTCTCCGCTTGTTAGGGTTCGTAGGATTAGGGTAGGCTAATGGACGATGAAAATAAATAAACCCTTTTTAAGTCTTATAAAGTTTAGGAACTTTATCAAAAGAATCATTAACATCCTAATCGGGCGCGCTAGCAATTCTTTGCTAGTTCCGACCGCGATTAGAGATTAGATTAATGATTGTTTTGGTAAAGGCTAGATATGAACGGAGTTCCGCGTCGAGATAAGGGTTACGAGTGGGATTCCTTTTCCCTCCAGAAACCCTAATCTACACGCATCACCGTCGTTCTAGTTCTAAATCTATTAATGGATAAAAAGGGTAACTTTTAATTAATCATCCATAACTACTAAATCCTAACGAACCCTACAAGCCCTCTTATTATATTATCTACATCCCTAAAATAATCTAGATCTATATTTTACATTCTTGTTTAACGTAGATCTAGAAATCTTTCTATAAAAATTCTTTATCCCTCCTCTCTTTCTCAATACATCTAAGGTAAAAGTAAAAGGTTCCACGTTTCCCTGAGGACGACCCGTACTCACCTCGGTCTAGCTACGCGCGACACCGTTCTGATTGCGGTTAAACTACAAACAAACGATCTTTCATCACAATCAGATATCAACACCCAATACCGGAAGAGAAGAATCCTTTCTATCCACTACTGCCTCCAAGTGCTTCGGGATTGCACCCAACCACTACCCGTTTGCATGACTCAATTGAGCCGTGGTAGGGTAGTAATCTAAGTACAGTGGGAACAAACTCGAGATGAATAGTGATGTCAAGTCAATGGACTAACCTATACTCATGTCACCCGAGAACTGCTAACTGACGATACGTATAATACCAACTAGAAGTTCCCATCGAGTCCGTCCAGTGTAACTCATAACCTAATGATCACCTATATACTATCTTTAGTACGGCATACCAATGGCTGCAGGACAGGCCAACTGTTAGTTATATGTATGCCCTAGAGGCCATTACTGTACATACGATGTATATTGTAGTGGATGCTTGGACATATATAAGGAGGACTTTCTTGCTCGACATGATAATACGCTATCTGGTTGCTCTTTATCTTAACATGTACTTTGATTGTCTCTATGTTACATGTTGATAAAGCCCTAAGGATATGTACTCGACTATTGGGACTATGATGAGATCATACTAGTGGGGCCACGGTAGTCGACGAGTACATCCTATAACTGTTCCTAGTCGAGGGTGTATCGAGACAGGGCATCGATACACCAGAGTAGACTAGCGTATACGCATCTTGACCCATATGATGGGCGATGGATGATCCCATATCCATTGGTGTTTGACATCAAGGATGGTGTACGGGTGCTCAGTGGAGACTGGATACACTGGACGGACTCGCTGAGAACTCCCAGATGGTATTATATCTTACGTCAGATGGCAGTTCTCTGGTGATATTGGTACAGGTTAGTCTGTAGACCCAAGATCGTCATAGAGTCTTGTATGATTCCCACTGTGCTTTGATTTCCATCATACCACATCCAAGAGGGCGTGCAAAAAGGTGTCTTTTGGGTACAGTCTCGAATCACATGGAGGCAATGAGCGATAGGAGGGGATTCATCTCTCCCGATATAGGGAGTTGATGTTGTGCTGTGTTCGATTGGCTATAACTAGAAATCCCTGGCCAGGGTTGCTGAGATTTACTGGTAAGTGTTATCAGTAGTTTCTCGAACTGTTATAGACCTCATATCGACACGACTTATCGAGCTACTGGGGTCTGACGTTTACCACCCCTAGGCAAGATATGCGACATATTAGACGAAGAGACCGGACTGTATGGGAGTGTTACAGATTGGATTCGCGAGAGAAAGTACAGGCTTGCTTGTTGATCTTCTGATCGCTCAATACCTGGGTGGCTGTTACGTTTAGCTGACCGCTTGCAGCTTCTGGGTGTTTGATATGATCATCACCTACTGCCGGCGTATTGACGATTCTTTAGAGTCATACACAGAGGTTTCTTGACTCAGACAAAATGGTGTAGGGGCACATATGTGATATGTGCGGGACCGAGAACAATACGTGTATGTGATACCGTATTAGATTCTCGCGATGTGCGTTATCGGCCGGGTATATGAGATATAGCCGGGTCATCGGATCAAGTGTTGATTCGATGAACTGATACAGATTATATTAGTCAGTTATTTGTGAAATAGCCGGATTATCGGATCAAGTGTTGATTCGATAATTTAATGTATAAATATATATTTGATATATTAAATTACATTAACGGATATAAGCTCACTAAAAAATTCTTTTTCTCACTCGGGTAATACATTGATATATATGCGATATATGTTAATTGTATTATTTTCTTATGTTACAAATATATATTATATATGTGATATATAATATTGTAACATGTTATAATTACTAATGCAACATGTTTAGTGGGGATTAAACGAGGTTAGGGTTTGATTTGGGTTAAATTTTTCTCGAAGTTTCTAGAAGCTTTTATTTTGTTTCTTGCAAAGATATTTAGTTTAGATATTTTGCAAGATATTTACTTAACCCAACCCACACCCTTTACTATGGTTAGATCTCTACAATGGTTAAGTCTTTCTTGACTTAACGATGGTTGCATTTGTAATGATACACACACTTTCATTATTCATCACAAAAGGATTAAGCATTTTCTTTCTTCTTCTTCCTTGGATAAAAAGCTTTCTAGCTTTTTTATTAGTGATGAAAATGAGTGAGAATAAGAAAAAAAATGAGAGATAAATTCCTACTTCATCATCCTAATCTATCCTAGCCATTTAGATTAGGGTGTTCACTTCATTAGTGAGTGAGAGCTTGTGCTAATGAAACTTCAAGGTAGATCATCTCTGTTATCGAAGATCGGAAGCAAGCTTGTATCTTTCTCTTCGTGGAGCCTCTCTAGAGTCTGGGTACTTGATGATCGCAGCGAAGGAAGCTCAACACGGAGCTTTAGAAGTGAAGGACTGGACTACAAAGGTTGTAATCCCAAACTCTTAGAAGTAAAGTTGTTTACTTGCTTTGTTTCTCCTAATATCTAGTTTAAAGATCTTGGTTAGGGTTGTTCGACACGTCTAAATTTTAAATCGAGTATGGTTGATACCTTATAGACCCTTGTGAGAGTGCTAGTAACCCTACAGTGGTATCAGAGAGAGGTTAGAGCTTTAGACGAAGTCTAGACGAAATTTAAAGTCCGATCGAACTCTGAATACCCGTAAAACCCTAGTTTCTGGAAATTTTTCAAAAAGTTAATTTTTTTTCATATTAAAAATACTCAGAAAAATCGGCAGGGTATTTTAGGAATTACTGTGAAAAACGAGGCTCTGACACCATTAAAGAGCCGCGGAACCGCGGCCGTACCATGGCTTGCGCGGCGGTTCCGCGGCCAAACAGTAACTTATGGGTTTGTTTTTCACACAGTAAAATCCGTACAGATCTCCTGATGCTTCTGGGAATTTTTAATTTATACTCAAGTGTTGAGTTTTCTGGGGTGTATTGGGGACTCGTTGATTCGATCGGATAATTTAACTTCGTTTAAGTTTTTCCGGATAATTTTAGAACAGGTTAAAAAGTTCGAATGGATATCTATAACTCACTTTTTCCCCTGCCGGAAAATTTCCAGGCGTTGGATTTTTCCGTAGTTTAAGAACGTTCTAAGTCGTGCAAGTAACGCGGTGGACCCTCTAGAAGAACACAAACCTTAACTCGATTTTGTGACCGTCTGAACCGCCTCTGAACCTTAGGGTTTAGGGCAGTACGGCGTTGCTACATGTGAGGCGTTGGCTTGACCCTTCTACGGCTGGACCATTGGTACTGTGGCATGTGATCGATGTTTTTTAAACTAATTTCAAGTGTTGAGAACAATTTGGGACAGCTTGGGTGTTTGTTTATTCGATCGGAAAGTTTAACATTGTCTATTTATCTGAAATGTGATACAATATTTGGAATCCACAAATAGTTATGAGATAACTAATTTCAATGTTATAAATCTAGCAGTTCAGTCTCAGATGATCGGTTGCCATGGGATTTTGATGCGATCAAAAGTCCGTCGCAATCACGTAGCGTACGCGGATACTCGACGGGTAAACTTAATAGATAGCCACGCCCCATAGCCCCGACCGAGTGACTGTAGGAGAACCCCGTCGCCAAAAGCATCTGTTCGGATGCTCGCGGCAGCGGTGTTCCGCCTTAGTGCACTTCGTCGACGGCATCGGGGGTGCGGCCGTCTACTAAAGTTTGCGATGAGCATTCAATCAGGATATCGGGAATCTTGTTGAATTGCCCGACTAGATATTGAAAAGTGTTTTCAAGATTGAGACTAAAATGTGAGGTTTATAATTGTTAGGCATGCGATGTCTAAGAAATTCATTTGGTTAGGCATGCGATGTTTGAGAATGTTGCGGATTCCAACTGTTGTAGTTTTACACTTTCTTTTCTGTGACCGTAGGCGTAGTATGTGGTGTATCGCCGGCTTCGTTGCTATACATCAACGACAATCGGGATACGCATACTTGCTTACGTTGATGATATGAGATATTATGTGTTGCTGTGATATGTTATATTGGATCGTCGTGTTCTGAATAGCCGGGGGTTTTATGTGAGATGAGAGTTTTTCTTTTTCATTCATGTAAAATTCATTTGTATGTAATATTCTTTTATTGGGGCACTTCCGGGCTGAGGATGATGTCACCATTGTATATTATTTACTTTTCTGCATTAGGTAGACCCAAGGCGAGGAGCACAAGTAACCGGGTTCTGGGGTCCAGTGGGAGACCATCTCGAGGAGTCGAGACCGGGTCTCCTAACCCTAGAATTGGCAGTGTTGCATACTGCTCTCGTAGGGGTCTAGGGATGTGGATTTGGCTATTCATCACGACCATGGAATCCGTGTTTTATACAGGGTCGTACTAAAACACAGACCTCCTAGTATATCCAATATTTCATATATGTTTCTTCTGCTGCAATGTTCTGTGATGAGATCATATTACTGCCTGAGACGAATGTTTATATTATATATATGAGATATATGTTATATTGCAGCTTTAGTTTCAAATGAGATGCTTGTGAAGCATAATAAAATGGGACTTCATTAATGAGATTAATGAAACTAAAAGAAACCTAAAGATGTTGTAGAAACTTGTTTAAAAACTGGTAGCTCTAGTTCTTCCTTTGCATAGCGGTGTTCCTTGTAGAACATCCAGCACCTTATTCGATAAGGAAAGAGCCGAGATCCCTTCACCAGGAGTGACCTCTTTAGCGAAACTAGCAGATGCTACAAACTCGGTTTGTCTTTTGATTGTTTTTATAGTTCTTGCTTTGCACAGCGGTATTTGTGAAATATCCTGCATCTTATTCGATGAGGAAAGAGCCGAGATCCCTTCACCGGGAGTGACCTCTTTAGCAAAACTAGAAAAGGCCTCAAAAACATTCCATCTAAAAATCACTCGATTCTACAACGATATCAAGTTCATTATGCAAAGGGTTTTCTTAAAAACCTGTCGTAGCCCTCCGTCATTTCAGATAACAAGTATTTAGTATTCGTGCTGCGTTTGTTGGCCTTTGTCAAGGCGTAGTGTGCGGTAGCTGATTACTGCTTATCTGTATAAACATATGATGTGATTGAGTTAAGGTAGTCGTGCGACTTTGTTGGCCTTTGTCAAGGGTCGTGCGGGTGGGTTTAATTCAATCAGGAAATGACGGGTTGAACTTGACTAGCATCCTATAGTTTGTTGGCCTTTGTCAAGGTCATAGGAGGTTAGGGGTAAAATATTATTGGGAATTTCAAGAGTTGAAATTTGCAATGAGATTGCATACCTTCTATGAGATAGTTGGATCTCGATACCCGCTGCGAGTAAGAGTTACTCCTGGGAGAGTTTTACACATTACAATTAGCCGATTAAGTAGGTGTCTAGAAAGGTGTCAACGGGGTTACGCCCCAGGGAAAACGAGATTTATTTTAATTAGGTCCGTGCGAAAGCACGGGGAACCTCCCTCAAAGTATCGGCACTGGCCTGGCTGAAAGATTGGCGAACTTGTAGAGTATAATTAATCCCGGCTAGTCTTTCCTTTTAGGGTTTGAAGGAAGATTTGACTAAAACAGTGGGAGACATCCTGATTAGATAAATTGATAACCAATCTAATCTTGTAAAAGCGCACGTTGAGTGTTTTCTTCTCTCTCTCTCCTGGTTGCGACTATGTCACGCCTTAATCAAGATAATCATACGGATGTATTGACCGAACTCGCTTGTTATACTGCACTAAAGAACGTTGGTCCCGCTCCAACTTATAATTGATATAAGACAGAGCAGGAAATAGGGGATTGCCAGAATTCCCGTGCCGCCCAAACGAAGAAAGTACATGTTGATGCATCTTCTTCGGATGTGTTCATTACCGAGAACTGTTTCTCAGTATTCTCTACGTCCTGGGTATGTGATACCGGATCAGGATCCTAGATATGTAATATGTTACATGGGCTACAGATAGGCAGAGAACTGAGAACGGGTGATAAGTTTCTTGAGATAGAAACGGTGCAAGTGTTGCAGCCAAGTCTATTGGTAGTTATTACCCTGTATTACCAGAATACATTGATTCTGAACGAATGTTATTAGATACCGAACCTGATATACAACATCATATCAGTCTCTTTATAAGTAAAGAAAGGATATAATTTTATATTGTTGGATAATGTTTTGAACATTTCCTATATCAAGAGTTGATTGGTTCAGGCACGTTATCTAAAAGCATAGACGTTCTAAATCAAACCACAGTTCTTAACGTACAGAACACACACAAGAGGAAGAGTTCAGAAATAAACGAATCCTTCTTGAAGCATTGTAGACTAGGCCATATCAATGTGACACGACTAGCTGAAGTTACATAAAGATGCATATTTAAATTAGTTTGAATTTACATCTTATGAAACTTGCCGGTCATGTCATAGAGATAAGATGACCACAGCTCCGTTTATTGGAAATAGAGAAAGAGTTAGTGAACTCTTGGGATTGATACATGCTGATGTATGAAGGTCCCCTGTCTACACATGCCAGGACCGGTTCTTTGTACTTCATTACATTCATTGATGATCTCTCAAGATTCAGACATATGTTCCTGTTGAAACACAAGTTCGAAACTTTTGAGATAATCACAGAATATAAGTCAGAAGTAGAGAACCAAAAACGGGTATAAGTATTATGTCCTTTGATGAGATCAAGGAGGAGAATACTTGAGCACGGGATTCCTGGACTATTCTAAAAGGAGAATGGGATTCTCTCTCAGCATTACTCCGCCGTATACACCACAGCACATCGGTGTATTGGGGCAGAGCAATCACACCCTATGTGATATGGTGTGCTCTATAATGAGTACTACTGAGTTGCCTATTTCCTTTTTGGGAGTTATGCACTTGTGAAGCTACATACCTATTGAATAGGGTTCCAATCAAATCAGTTGCCTACCACTTCATATGTGATATGGAATGGGAAGAGCCCATATCTTAAGTAAGTTAAGATTTGGGATTGTCCGGCCTATGTCTCAAAGAAAAATCTGGACAAGCTCGAGGCATAGTCAGTTCTGTGGAAGTTTGTTGGATATCCCAAGCATTCGCAATGGAATATCTTCTACCAAACCGAGGAACAAAAGATATTTTGTTTCTCAGCATGCCACCTTTGTGAAAGGGAATTTCTTATGAAGAAATTATTGGTCATGAGGTAGAACTGGAAAGAGTTCCAGCTATACAAACTGCAGCTGATGATTTAGTAGAACCAAAGGATTCAATAGTTTCCAACGAACCTCAGCCTATCCGCCGATCTAGTAGGGTTCCTCACCCACCTGAGAGATACTTCGGTTTTCTCTATGACAGTGGGAGCGAGGATTGCATCATGAGATAATGACCCAACTAGTTTCGAGCTGGCCATCAAGAGTGGGACTCTGTAAGAATGGCTGGATGCTTAGCGATCTGAGATGGAATCCTTATACACCAACAAAGTATGGACTTTGGTTGCTTTATCTGAAGGGTTAAATCCCCATCAGGAGCAAGTATATCTTGAGAAGATTACTTGGGTACATTGAAAAGTTGAGACTTCCAAAGCTACGCTTAAGTCCATCCAGATCCTACTTGCCACGGCTACATACCAAGACTACGATATCTGGCGGTTGGGTGTCATGACTGCTTTTTTAAATGATGATTTAGAAGAGAGCGTCTATAAGTACACAGCTAGAGGGCTTCGTAGACAGTGGGAGCAGCGAAAACGTGAACAAGATGTTTTATGTGATAAATCAGGCATCGCGGAGTTGGAACGTCTGTTTTGATGAGGTAGTCAAAGAGTTTGACTTCATCAAAATGGTAGATGAACCTTGTATATATAAAAAGGTAGTAGAGAGTATGGTGGTGATCCTCGTAGAGTACGTGGATGACATACTCTTGATAGGGAAGAAGTTTCCTATGCTACGCTCGGTCAATCTCCTCTTATCACAATGATTCTCCATATAGGATCAAAGTGATACCTTCAAAATCCTGGGTTATGGATCTATGGGATAGATCTAATTGGATGTTGGGAATCTCACTGGTTGTAGTGAGATGGTATCAAACGATCCTGGAGAGAATCACTGGAAAGGTTCCAGGGTGATAAGGACGACTGAATGTCAGTCGCAGGCATTGTCTTTACCCTCAGTGGAGGGACGGTATGTTGGAAGAGTTCCAAACTAGATACCGTGACTTACTAGACGATTAAAGGCAAGATACATCGTTACCAAGGATGCTACCAAAGAGGCAGTCTGATATATATAAGTTCATGAGATGAACATCGTTCCTACCATTGTGTGACAATGGAGTTGTGGCTTAGCCAAGGAACCCCCGTCCCATCAGAAATCCAGATATAATTCTTAGGCAGTATCACCTCATCATGGAGATGGTTGATCTCCAGGCCGATCGAGGTTAGGAGAGTAGACACAGAGGACAACAGCGCGGATCCACTCACAAAGGCCTATTTCCCAGTAGAGACCTTTATGGCATGGTTAAGTATGAGACACTTCAACCACAGCTAATTGTTGCGTATGCAATACCACAACAGATGGCCCTAGTGCAAGTGGGAGATTGTTAGTTATATGTATGCCCTAGAGGCCATTACTGTACATACGATATATATTGTAGTGGATGCTTGGACATATATAGGGAGGACTTTCTTGCTCGACATGATAGTACGCTATCTGGTTACTCTTTATCTTATCATGTACTCTGATTGTCTCTATGTTACATGTTGATAAAGCCCTTAGGATATGTACTCGACTACTAGGACTATGATGAGATCATACCAGTGGGGCCACGGTAGTCGACGAGTACATCCTATAACTGTTCCTAGTAGAGGGTGTATCGAGACAGGGCATCGATATACCAGAGTAAACTAGAGTATACGCATCTTGACCCATATGATGGGCGATGGATGATCCCATATCCATCGGTGTTTCACATCAAGGATGGTGTACGAGTGCTGAGTGGAGACTGGGTACACTGGACAGACTCACCGAGAACTCCCAGATGGTATTATACCTCACGTCAGATGGTAGTTCTCTGGTGTCACTGGTACAGGTTAGTCTGTAAACCCGAGATCGTCGTAGATTCTTGTGTGATTCCTACTGTACTTTAATTTCCATCATACCACGTCTAAGAGGGCGTGCAAAAAGGTGGCTTTTAGGTACAGTCCCGAATCATATGAAGGCAATGAGCGATAGGAGGGGATTCGTCTCTCCCGGTATAGGGAGTTGATGTTGTGCTGTGTTCGATTGACTATAACTGGAAATCCCTGGCCAGGGTTGCTGAGATTTACTGGAAAGTGTTATTAGTAGTTTCTCGAACTGTTATAGACCTTATATCGACACGACTTATCAAGCTACTGAGGTCTGACGTTTACCACCCATAGGCGAGATATGCGACATATCAGACGAAGAGACCGGACTGTACGGGAGTGTTACTGATTGGATTCGCGGGAGAAAGTACAGGCTTGCTTGTTGATCTTCTGATCGCTCAATACCTGGGTGGCTGTTATGTTTAGCTGACCGCTTACAGTTTCTGGGTGTTTGAAATGATCATCACCTACTGCCGGCGTATTGATGATTCTTTAGAGTCTTACACAGAGGTTTCTTGACTCAGAAAAAACGGAGTAGGGGCACATATGTGATATGTGCGGGACCGAGAACAATACGTGTATGTGATACCGTATTAGATTCTCGCGATATGCGATATCGGCCGGGTATATGAGATACAGCCGGGCCATCGGATCAAGTGTTGATTCGATGAACTGATATAGATTATATTAGTCGGTTGTTTGTGAAATAGCCGGATTATCGGATCAAGTGTTGATTTGATAATTTAATGTATAAATATATATTTGATATATTAAATTACATTAACTGATATAGCTCACTAAAAAATTCTTTTTCTCACTCGGGTAATACATTGATATATATGCGATATATGTTAATTGTATTATTTTCTTATGTTAGAAATATATATTATATATGTAATATGTAATATTGTAACGTGTTATAATTACTAATGCAACATGTTTAGTGGAGATTAAATGAGGTTAGGGTTTGATTTGGGTTAAACTTTTCTAAAAGCATCTAGAAGCTTTTATTTTGTTTCTTGCAAAGATATTTAGTTTAGATATTTTGCAAGATATTTACTTAACCCAACCCACACCCTTTACTATGGTTAGATCTCTACAATGGTTATGTCTTTCTTGACTTAACCATGGTTGCATTTGTAATGATACACACACTTTCATTATTCATCACAAAAGGATTAAGCATTTTCTTTCTTCTTCTTCCTTGGATAAAAAGCTTTCTAGCTTTTTTATTAGTGATGAAAATGAGTGAGATTAAAAAAAAATGAGAGATAAATTCCTACTTCATCATCCTAATCTATCCTAGCCATTTAGATTAGGGTGTTCACTTCATTAGTGAGTGAGAGCTTATGTTAATGAAACTTCAAGGTAGATCATCTTTGTTATCGAAGATTGGAAGCAAGCTTGCATCTTTCTCTTCATGGAGCCTCTCTAGTGTCTGGGTACTCGATGATCGCAGCGAAGGGACCTCAACACGGAGCTTTAGAAGTGAAGGACCGGACTCCAAAGGTTGTAATCCCAAACTCTTAGAAGTAAAGTTGTTCACTTGCTTTGTTTCGCATAATCTCTAGTTTAAAGATCTTGGTTAGGGTTGTTCGGCACGTCTAAATTTTAAATCAGGCATGGTTGATGCCTTATAGACCGTTGTGAGAGTGCCTAGTAACCCTACACCAACTCCCCTGACTGGGATGAGAAGCGTATACACTAGTCTACTCTGGAGTATTGATGCCCTGTCTCAATAATCCTACGACTAGGGACAAGCTTAAGGATGTGCTTATAGACTACCTAGCCCCTACTAGTGTGACTGCCATCACAATGCTGGTAGTCAAGCAAAGATCCTAAGGGCACTGTCAATATGTATTAGCGTTAGTTATAGGTATACCCTAGAGGCCATTACTGTACATTGGATGTATATTGTAGTGGATGCTGGGACATATATAGGGAGGAATTTCTTGCTCGACATGATAGTATGCTATCTGGTTACTCTTTACCTTAACGTGTATACTGATTGTCTCTCTGTTACATGTTGGTAAAGCCCTTAGGATGTGTACTTGACTACCTAGACTATGATGCGGATCATACCAGTGGGGACATGGTAGTCCATAAGTACATCCTTCAAAGTCCCTAGTCGTGGGTGTATCGAGACGGGGCATCGATATACCAGAGTAGACTAGCATGTACCTTCTCGACCCATACAGATGGGCGATGGATGATCCCATATCCATTGGTGTTTGACATCAGAGGAGATATACGGGTGCTCAGTAGAGACTGGGTACACTGGACGGACTCGCCGAGAACTCCCAGATGGTATTATACCTTACGTCAGATGGCAGTTCTCTGGTGACACTGGTACAGAGTAGTCTGTTGACCCGAGATCGTCATAGAGTCTTGTGTGGTTCCCACTGTGCTTTGATTTCCACCTTACCACGTCCAAGTGGGCGTGCAAAACGGTGGTTTTTGGGTACAGTCCCGAGTCACATAGAGGAAATGAGCGATAGGAGGGGATTCGTCTCTCCCGGTATAGGGAGTTGATGTTGCGCTGTGTTCGATTGGCTATAACCGGAAATCCCTGGCCAGGGTTGCTGAGATTTACTGGTAAGTGTTACCAGTAGTTTCTCGAACTGTTATAGACCTCATATCGACACGACTTATCGAGCTATTGGGGTCTGACGTTTACCACCCCTAGGTGAGATATGCGACATATCAGACGATCAGACCGGACTGTACGGTAAGTGTTACTGGTTGGATTCACAGGAGTGTGAGCGGGCTTGCTCGTCGATCTTCTCATCGCTCAATACCCGGGTGGCCGTTACGTTTAGCAGACCGCTTGCGGCTTGTGGGTGCTTGATATGATCATCATCTGCTGCCGGCGTATTGACGAGTCTTTAGAGTCCTACACAGAGGTTTCCTGGCTCAAGCGAAACGAAATAGGAGCGCATATGAGATATGTGCGGGACCGAGAATAATGCGTGTATGTGATACCGTATTTCATTCTCGCGATGAATGTATCGATTGGTTGTATGCGATATAACCTAGTTATCGAATCAAGGGTTGATTCGATAAGCCGAAACATTAGATATTAGTCGGTTGTATGCGATATGACCGGATCGTTAAATCAAGTGTTGATTTAATGATTTAATGCATAATTATATATTTGATATATTACTTTGCATTAACTAGTATTGGTTCACTTTAAATGGTTTTTCTCACTTATTTGTGCACATTGTATATGTGATATATTTTTGTGCACAAGTTTGTATCATGTTTGATGATACATGTTAACTTGGTTAAGTGTGTGATTAAATAATGGTTAGTTAATGGTTAAGGTTTCATTTGATTTATTTATGCATTTATTTATTTTGTTTTGACAAAAGAAAAAGAGAAAATGGTTGCTTTCAAAGATGAAGCTTGTTGAAGCTTCATGAAGGTTTGACTAAAGTGACCATTTTGTCTTCATGTCTTAACCCAACCATTCACTAACCCTTGTTAATTCTCTACACCTAACCATGGTTGTATTATGATAAGTATTGTTTTTAGTTTCTATTTTAAATTAACTTATCATAATACTTATGACATTCTTCATCTTCTTCTTCTTCTTCTTCAAGAAAAGAAACCTTGCCTTCATCAATGGCAAAGTGAGAAAAAGAGTGAGAAATCCAATTCTAAAGTGAACCCACCTCCTATTTCTTCATCCTCTACCTCTTGCCAAGTAGTATAGGGTGTTATCTTCACAAGTTTCATGACTTGGTGAAGTTGGAGCTTGATCTTGTGATGCCTCGACGTAGATCATCTTCGGCACGAAGCCGACGACCTTGCCCGCCCATTTCTCCGATGAAGCCGACGCTAGAGCCCGGGATTCCATTTGGACAGCGAGGAGACTTCATTGCGGAGCAATGGTGGTGGAGGACCGGATCTACAAAGGTTGTATTTCCGTTCTTTTAGTTAAATTGTTAACTAGTTACTTGTTTCGCCTAAAATTCTAGTTAACGATCTAGTCTAGGGTTTCTCGGCACCGTAAAATTTGAAATTGGCATGGTTGATGCCTTGTGAGACCTCTTGAGAGTGCTTAGGAACCCTACAGTGGTATCAGAGCCTAGCTAGAGCCTTAAGCGATGCGTAGACGATGTTAGAAACTCGATCGAACCCGAAACCCCAATTTTCCATGCTCTCTGGACTTTTTTCAAATTCTGGGATTTTTCCGAATTAAAAATTCCTAAAAAATACAGCAGGAAATTATAAGAATTACTGTGCAAATACGACACTGTTTGGATCTTAAATAGCCGTGGAACAGCGGCACGAGCATGGCTCGTGCGGTGGTTCCGCCGCCACTTAGTGACGTCACCCAATAAAATTTGCACAGTAATGTTTTATTTTTATTCCCTGATATTTTATGGGTATTTTTATCTGACTCAAGAGTTGAGTATTTTGGGGTTTATTTTGTAGTCGTCGTTTCGATCGGATTTTTTAATTTCGTTGGGTTTTCCGGATATTTAGAATATGTTAAAAAGTTCGACCGGATATAAATACCCAAATTTTCCCCTGTTGGGAAATTTCCAAGTGTTGGATTTTTCTGAGGTTTAAAGACGTTCTAAGTAGTGCAAGTAACGCGATGGTCCCTCTAGAAGACAACAAAGCTTAACTCGATTATGTGACCGTCTTGAACTGCCCTTTGAACCTTCGGGTTTGGGGCAGTACGGCGTGCCACATGTGAGGCGTTGGCTTGACCCTTCTACGGCTGGACCGTTGGTACTGAGGCACGAACTGAATGTTTTTAGACTTTTTTCATGTGTTGATCTGTATCGGGAAAACTTGGGTATTTGAATGTTCGATTGGAAAGTTTAACATTTTCTAATTATCTGGAATGGGATACAATAATTGGAATTCACAAATAGTTATGAGATAACTGAATGAATGTTATAAACGCAACACTTTAGTCTCACTTGATCGGTTGCCACGGAATTTTGATGTGATCAAAAGTCCGTCGCAATCACGTAGCGTACGCGGATACTCGCCGGGTAAACTTAATAGACAGCCTCACTCCATAGCCCCGACCAAGTGACTGTAGGAGAACCCCGTCCCCGAAAGCATCCGTTCGGGTGCTCGCGGCAGCGGTGTTCCGCCTTGGTGCACTTCGTCGACGGTATCGGGGGTGCGACTGTCTACTAAAGTTTGCAACGAGCATTCGATCAAAATGTCGGGAATCTTGTTGAATTGCCCGACTTGATATTGAAAAGAGTTTTCGATTTTGAGACTAAAATGCGGGGTTTATAATTGTTAGGCATACGATGTCTAAAGAATTCATTTGGTCAGGCATGCGATGTCTGAGGTGGTTGCGGATTCCAACTGTTGTAGTTTTACACTTTCTTTTCTGTGACCGTAAGTGTAATATGTGATATCGCCGGTTTCGTTGCTATATGTCAACGACAATTGGGATGCGCATATTTACTTACGTTGATGACATGTGATGTTATGTGTTGCTGGATATGTTATATTGGATCGTCGTGTTTGAATAGCCGGGGGTTTTTATGTGAGATGAGTGTTTTTCATTTTCATTCATGTAAAAACTTGTATGTAATATTCTTTTATTGGGGCACTTCCAGGTTGCGGAAGTTGTCACCTTTTGTATATTATTTACTTTTCCGCACTAGGATAGACCCAAGGAGGGGAGCACAAGTAACCGGGTTCTAGAGTCCAGTGGGAGACCAACTCGAAGAGTCGAGTCCGGGTCTCCTAACTCTAGAACTGGTAGGGTTGCTTGCCGCTCTCGTAGGGGTCTAGGGGTGTGGGTTTGGCTATTCATCATGACCGTGGAATCCGTGTTTTATACTGGCTCGTATTGAAAACACGGACGTCCTAATATATCCAATATTTCATATGATTTTTCTGCTGTGATATCTATGATGTGATCATGTGATGTTCTGTGATAGATACAGTATATAGTATATATGATATATTATATAGACGTTACTTATGTTTTACACCCGCGCTAGCCCTGCCCCGCTCTGCCGTTAGTTACCTAACCTAACGGTACACGAGGGGACATCGAGGCGAATGCGGATGGCATAAGTGTACGTCGTATTTATCTGTGATGTTTAGGTAACCTAAATGATGGGACTTCATTAATGAGATTAATGAAATAAAAAGAAACCTAAGATGTTGTAGAATCAAATTTCAAAATAAAACAGGTAGCTACAGTTCTTGCTTTGCACAGCGGTATATATGATATATTCTGCACCTTATTCGATAAGGAAAGGACCGAGATCCCTTCACCGGGAGTGACTCCTTTAGCAAAAACTGGCAGATGCTACACACTCGGTTTGTCTTTTGATTGCTTTTAAGTGTTTTTTTTGCTTTGCACAGTGATATATATGATATATCCCGCACCTCATTCGATGAGGAAAGGACCGACGATCCCTTCACCGGGAGTGACTCCTTTAGCAAAACTAGAAAAGCCTCAAAAGCACTCCATTTTAAAATCATTTGATTCTACAACAATATCAAGTTCATTACGCAATAGGTTTTCATGAAAAACCTGTCGTAGCCCTCCGTCATTTCAGATAAGTACTAGTTAGTATTCGTGCTGCAGTAGTTTGGCATTCGTCAAGGCGTAGTGTACGGTAGCTAACTAGTATTTATCTGCTTATGCATATGATGCAGATTGGATTAGGGTATTCGTACGGCGTTGTTTGGCATTCGTCACGGGTCGTGCGGCTGGGTTTAATTCGATCAAGAAATATACGGGTTGAACTTGACTAGTGGACTATGGGTTGTTTGGCATTCGTCAAGGTCATAGAACACTAGGGGCAAAATATTATCGGGAATTTCAAGTGTTGAAATTTGCAATGAGATTGCATACCTTCTATGAGATAATTGGATCCCGATACCCGCTGTGAGTAAGAGTTACTCCTGTAAGAGATTTACACATTACAATTAGCCGATCAAGTAGGTGTCTAGAAAGGTGTCAACGAGGTTACGCCTCTGGGAAAACGAGGTTTACATTAATTAGGTTCGTGCGAAAGCACGGGGGACCTCCCTCAAAGCACCGACACTGGCCTGGCTGAAAGATTGGCTAACTTGTAGTGTGTAATTAATCCCGGCTAGTTTTTCCTTTTAGGGTTTGAAGGAAGATTTGATAAAAAGCAGTGGGAGCCATCCTGATTAGATAAAATAATAACCAATCTATTCTTGCAAGAGCGCACGCTGAGTGTTTTCTTCTCTCTCTCTCCAGGTAGCGACCATATCACGCCTTAATCAAGATAATAATATGGATGAATTGACCGAACCAGCTTGTTATACTGAGCCGGGGAACGTTGGTCCCGCTCCAACTTATAATTGTTATAAGACAGAGCAGGAAATAGGGGAATACCAGGATTCCCATGCCGCCCAAACGAAGAAAGTGCATGAGATGCATCTCCTTCGGGTGTGTTCATTACAAAGAACTGTTTCTCAGTATCCTCTACGTCCTGTGTATGTGATACCAGATCAGGATCTCAGATATGTAATCTGTTACATAGGGCTACAGAAAGGTAGAGAACTGAGAATGGGTGATAAGTTTCATGAGGCAGAAAACGGGGCAAGTGTTGCAGCCAAGTCTGTTGGTCACTGTCATCCTGTATTACCAATACATTGATTCTGAACTAATGCTATTAGATACCGAACCTGATATACAAAATCATATCATTCTCTTTATTAGTAAAGAAAGAATATAATTTTGTATTGTTGGATAATGTTTTGAACATTTCCTATATCAAAAGTTGATCGGTTCAGGCACGTTATCTAAAAGCATTGACGTTCTCAATCAAACTACAGTTCTTAGTAAACAGAACACACACAAGAGGAAGAGTTTAGAAATGAACGAATCCTTCTTGAGGCATTGTAGACTAGGTCATATCAATGCGACCCGACTAGCTGAAGTTACATTTAGATGCATATTTAAATTAGTTTGAATTTACATCTTATGAAACTTGCCAGTCATGTCACAAAGATTAGATGACCGTAGCTCTGTTTACTGGAAGCAGAGAAAGAGTTAGTGGACTCTTGGGATGATACATGTTGATGTATATAGGTCCCCTGTCTACACATGCCAAGACCGGTTCTTTGTACTTCATTACATTCTCTGATAATCTCTCGAGATTCAGATCTATGTTCTTGTTGAAACACAAGTCCGAACCTTTTGAGATATTCACAGAATATAAGTTAGAAGTAGAGAACCAATAAGGGTATAAGTATTATGTCCTTTGATGTGATCAAGGAGGAGAATACTTGAGCACGGAATTCTTGGACTATTCTAAAGGAGAATGAGATTCTCTCTCAGCATTACTCCTCCGTATACACCATAGCACGATGGTATATCGGGGCAGAGCAATCACACCCTATATGATAAGGTGCGCTCTATGATGAGTACTACTGAGTTACCTGTTTCCTTTTGGGAGTTATGCACTTGAGAAGCTGCATACCTATTGAAAAGGGTTCAAATCAAATATGTTGCCTACCACTCCATATGAGATATGGTATGGTAAGAGCTCATGTCTTAAGCTAGTTAATATTTGGGGTTGTCCGGCCTATGTCTGAGAGAAAAATCCGGACAAGCTCGAGGCAAGATCTGTTATGTAGAACTGGAAAAGTTCCAGCTATACAAACTACAGCGGATGATTTGGTAGAACCAAAGGATTCAGTAGATTCCAACGAACCTCAGCCACTCCGCCGATCTAGTAGGGTTCCTCACCCACCTGAGAGATACTTCGGTTTCTCTATGACAGTGGGAGCGAGGATTGCATCATGAGATGATGACCCAACTAGTTTTGAGCTGGCCATCAGGAGTGGGACTCTGTAAGAATGGCTGGATGCTTAGTGATATGAGATGGAATCCATATACACCAACAAAGTATGGACTTTGGTTGCTATATCTGAAGGGTTAAATTCCCATCAGGAGCAAGTATATCTTGAGAAGATTACTTGGTGTACATGGAAGAGTTGAGACTTTCAAAGCTAGACTTGTTAAAGGTCTACATCATTGACCAGGTATGGATTATGATGAAACTTTTTCTAAGTGGCTATGCTTAAGTCCATCCAGATCCTACTTACCACGGCTACATACCATGACTACGATATCTGGTGGTTGGGTGTCATGACATCTTTTCTAAATGATGTTTTAGAAGAGGGCGTCTATAAGTACACAGCCAGAGGGCCTCGTAGACAGTGGGAGCAGCGGAAACGTGTGCAAGATGCTTTATAGGATAAAGCAGGCATCGCGGAGTTGGAACATCTGTTTTGATGAATTAGTCAAAGGGTTTGACATCATCAAAATGGTAGATGAACCTTGTATAAACAAAAAGGTAGTAGGGAGTATGACGGTGATCCTCGTAGAGTACGTGGATGACATACTCTTGATAGGGAAGGAGTTTCCTATGCTACGCTCGGTCGATCTCCGCTTATCACATAGATTCTCCATATAGGATCAAAATGATACCTACTAAATCCTGGGTTTTGGATCTATGAGATAGATCTAAATGGATGTTAGGATACTCACTAGTTGTAGTGAGATGGTATCAGTTGATCCTGGGGAAAATCGCTGGAAGTGTTCCAGGGTGATAAAGACGACTGAATGTCAATCACGGGCATTGTCTTTACCCCCTATCGAGGGACGGTATGTTCCAAGCTAGATACCGTGGCATACTAGACGATAAAGGCTGGATACATCGCTACTTAAGATGCTACCAAAGAGGCTGTTTGGGTGTATAATGGTTCATGAAATGAACTACGTTCCTCCCATTATGAGGCAATGGAGTTATGGCTTATGCCAAGGAGTGTCCGTCCCATCAGTGATCCAGACATATTCTAAGGCAGTGTCACCTGATCGTAGAGATGGTTGATCTCTAAGGGATCGAGGTTAGGAGAGTAGACTCAGAGGACAACACGGCGGATCCACTCGCGAAGGCCTATTCCCAGAGAGAGACTTTTATGGGATGGTTGAGTATGAGATACTACAACCACTGCTATCAGATGGCCCTAGTGCAAGTGGGAGATTGTTAGTTATATGTATGCCCTAGAGGCCATTACTGTACATTGGATGTATATTGTAGTGGATGCTGGGACATATATAGGGAGGACTTTCTTGCTCGACATGATAGTATGCTATCTGGTTACTCTTTACCTTAACGTGTATACTGATTGTCTCTCTGTTACATGTTGGTAAAGCCCTTAGGATGTGTACTTGACTACCTGGACTATGATGCGGATCATACTAGTGGTTACATGGTAGTCCATAAGTACATCCTTCAAAGTCCCTAGTCGTGGGTGTATCGAGACGGGGCATCGATATACCAGAGTAGACTAGCGTGTACCTTCTCGACCCATACAGATGGGCGATGGATGATCCCATATCCATTGGTGTTTGACATCAGAGGAGATATATGTGTGCTCGGTAGAGACTGGGTACACTGGACGGACTCGCCGAGAACTCCCAGATGGTATTATACCTTACGTCAGATGGCAGTTCTCTGGTGACACTGGTACAGAGTAGTCTGTTGAACCGAGATCGTCATAGAGTCTTGTGTGGTTCCCACTGTGCTTTGATTTCCACCTTACCACGTCCAAGAGGGCGTGCAAAATGGTGGTTTTTGGGTACAGTCCCGAGTCACATGGAGGCAATGAGCGATAGGAGGGGATTCATCTCTCCCGGTATAGGGAGTTGATGTTGCGCTGTGTTCGATTGGCTATAACCGGAAATCCCTGGCCAGGGTTGCTGACATTTACTGGTAAGTGTTACCAGTAGTTTCTCGAACTGTTATAGACCTCATATCGACACGACTTATCGAGCTATTGGGGTCTGACGTTTACCACCCCTAGGCGAGATATGCGACATATCAGACGACCAGACCGGACTGTACGGTAAGTGTTACTGGTTGGATTCACAGGAGTATGAGCGGGCTTGCTCGTCGATCTTCTCATCGCTCAATACCCGGGTGGCCGTTACGTTTAGCAGACCGCTTGCGGCTTGTGGGTGCTTGATATGATCATCATCTGCTGCCGGCGTATTGACGAGTCTTTAGAGTTCTACACAGAGGTTTCCTGGCTCAAGCGAAACGAAATAAGAGCGCATATGAGATATGTGCGGGACCGAGAATAATGCGAGTATGTGATACCGTATTTCATTCTCGCGATGAATGTATCGATTGGTTGTATGCGATATAACCTAGTTATCGAATCAAGGGTTGATTCGATAAGCCGATACATTGGATATTAGTCGGTTGTATGCGATATGACCGGATCGTTAAATCAAGTGTTGATTTAATGATTTAATGCATAATTATATATTTGATATATTACTTTGCATTTACTAGTATTGGTTCACTTTAAATGGTTTTTCTCACTTGTTTGTGCACATTGTATATGTGATATATTTTTGTGCACAAGTTTGTATCATGTTTGATGATACATGTTAACTTGGTTAAGTGTGTGATTAAATAATGGTTAGTTAATGGTTAGGGTTTCATTTGATTTATTTATGCATTTATTTATTTTGTTTTGACAAAAGAAAAAGAGAAAATGGTTGCTTTCAAAGATGAAGCTTGTTGAAGCTTCATGAAGGTTTGACTAAAGTGACCATTTTGTCTTCATGTCTTAACCCAACCATTCACTAACCCTTGTTAATTCTCTACACCTAACCATGGTTGTATTATAATAAGTATTGTTTTTCTTTTCTATTTTAAATTAACTTATCATAATACTTATGACATTCTTCATCTTCTTCTTCTTCTTCTTCTTCTTCAAGAAAAGAAACCTTGCCTTCATCAATGGCAAAGTGAGAAAAAGAGTGAGAAATCCAATTCTAAAGTGAACCCACCTCCTATTTCTTCATCCTCTAC